>JAWNMN010000401.1:10000000-11200501 GCA_035044025.1 Drosophila paracracens
GTTTTGCGAACTTTGTTGGTAGTTGGATACACAGGTAAAGCTCTCTGTTACTTGTTGTGCATGTATTTCGTTTCCGTTAATTTTCAATTACGCTTTTATGCTAATTAAAATCATAACATTTTTTGCCGTTTGTTGGCTCAAGGGAAATGGAAGGGGGCGTGTGGATTTGGCCAACCATTGAAAACTTTTTGCCTTTTCCTTTTGCCGGATATGGTACTCATAGAATATACGAGTGCCCATGAGTATTCACTAAAAAGTTGCGACACGTTTATAATTATTTCAACTTTTGCTGCTTGAAATTTTATTTGCCAACTCGTGACGTCATCACACACACAAACACGCAAATTATTGTGGTTTGAAATGGTATCAAATATTTATAATCGGCTAAAACCATTTGCATTTTGGATTTTCAGTTTAATATTTCTTAAATCATTGCAATTAAATTAATCCAATGGATTTGTGACACACAAAATTAACAAATTTGTGCAACATTAATTGAAAACACAAAAACATCTGCTACAAATAATTCAAATCGAAAATGATGATAGGCAACAAAGTTGTGCAAACTATATTAAAAGATTAAAGGTTTAATCACTTCAGGCAGTACATTTTCTCACAATTTCCCTGCTCTTCGACGCCAAACTAAACAGTTTGAGTGTGTGTGTGTACGTGTAACAGTTTTGCCAGTGATTAGCTTCCCATACATCTCAACTTTCTGCTTGCAAAAGTTGCTGTCACGACCCTCAAAAGGACTTGTCGCCTCGGGGTCAATAGGCAGCAGGAGACGCCAACCGTTGCCATTTGTCGAAGAGGCAAAGAAAAAGAAAAAATCGCCAAAAAAAATGAGGAAATGATGAGGGCGTGAAATCAGAAGTCAAAGTCGTTCATGTAGAAAGTTTAGCAGGCCCCACGACGATTCCAAACCTGTTTGAAACAAGTTGCATGCGATATTTTTCTTTTCTTACTTTTGTCGGTTTTGTTTGAGTTTCGTATTACAAAACGATTAATTTAAAGTTGAACTTGAGACCCAATTCGCCATTCCTCTTCTAAGAACTTTAATATAGTTTTCATTTTGATTGATATATTTATTTATTATGAATGACGAACTTATTTTCTAATTCTTTGTGATTTTTGGGAACTTTTGATTAGCGATGTTATCTTACAAAGAATTAAGAAAGTTCATGAACTCGTTGTTAATTTTATTAAATTAAATAAATTATAAAAGTCAATGACTTACGAAATTAACATATTCCCCAAATCACTTGCCTCCTGAACAGTTGTTTGAATGAAAATAATTTGATTACTTTAAATAAGAAAACTTTGGCTCATCGCCAACATGGAGCATATTGAAGAAAAAGGTGAAAGCACATTTATCCTGTACAAAATGGAGACCTGCCCAAAGGTTGGCCGAAATAAACTTTCCACTAAGTAAAAATCAGTCGTCTAGTCGCTGGTTTAAGTTGATTGCAGATTTTTGGCTAGATTTGAACGTGCTGCTAGCAAAGAATTTGCATTTTTAAATTATTTCGCTTCACGTTCTTGTCAGACCTTGATATAGGTACAATTTCAACCTTGTTGGCTCACGGCTCACTCCATATTTTTTCATGTTCAAGTTTTCAGTTTCATGAAAGCAAAAGAAAAATAGGCTACAAAAAACCGCATAAATTTTTTGGTACGAATGGACGAATGTGAATGTGAATGTGAATTTGAATGTGAATGCGTGAGATTTGGCCGTGCTGATAAGGTATCGGGTCGGCAACCAGTTAAAAATGTTAAAAGGTAAAAGGGCCAGTCCAAAAAAAAGAGAAAAGAAAAAAAAAAGTAAAATTCTTACAACCGCAAATGTGAAATGTTGTAAAAATGCAAATTGAAAACGAAACGAAATAGTAAATTTTAAATCTACATCCACTTCGCCCAGAATCCTGTTGAACCCATCACTCAGCGTCAGGTAATTGGCTGCAGTTTTTGCTTGCTCTGCGGAAAGCTTTTTGCTCTTTGTTTGTTTGCGTGTTGTCAAGATAATAATCTATAGATACATAAATGCCGGAACAGTTGCCTGTGCTTGAATTTTCAATTAAAGCAGATTAAGGGCGGTAAGCTGTCCCAAGTGCAAAGCTTTATGACTGCTCCAAAAGCAGTTTTTGCTCAGATATTTTGTAAGGGATTGCAGCTTTTTTTTAGCGACTTAAACGGCTCGTGTTTGCCAGTGATATAGTTGATTTTGGCTTCTAAGCCGATTAATTTACAGGCCACAACGCAATAGCGAATTCCGGCTTGTGTTTTTCTAATTCGAGGGACCCTCGAAGAACGAGGCGCGCACATAAAGTGTGATCTCAACACTTATTGCACTAGGCGACAAAATGGCGACAGATGAGGGGCAAAAGGCGACATGCGACAAGCGGCAGACACAGCATCCCCACCTACGGTGGCAACAAAAATAAATACAAGCAGCCAGCATTCGGCTCCTGTGCTGTCCTGCCAGGACATGTAAGCGAAACGTGCAATAACACTTAAATTGTTTTTGTTGAGTTTTTGGTCATCTACTTGAATTGCCCGACGGCATGGTAAGTGGCTCGACGTTTCCTTGCCTTCCCACGAGTCACTGCAACTCCAACGACCACTTCAAACTCTCTGGCAGTAGTTTGTTTTAGTCTTTTAAGTAGCCACAATACTTGCCAAGGTTCATAATTCAAGACTGTTACCAAAATGAACGAGCGCCTATCCAAATTTCCAAGCTTCCCTTTATCTCTCTCTCTCTCTCTCTCTCTCTCTTTCACTTTATATATATACGTATCTTTCGCTCTCTTGCCTTGGTTAGTCTGCACGCCAACTGAATAGTAATGCTCTCAAATGAGGCCGTGTATTACTCAAATTAGGACTGGTACTCTCGACCACTGCAACCGCTCCAAAAACCCAAAGCACATTCACACACATCCACATACACATACACACACACACACATACCTCAAATTGATTGCGAGTGTATGTAAATTTAAATTTCTGTTCAAACAACATAATGCGCACTTCAATGGGCTCGTCAACGTAATCAGCGACATTACCCAAACATGACGTTAAACAGTGGAACATTTCATAAAATATGATAATGATATACAAATTCTTATAGGGACTTCTATAATAATGTACATAATATTCATCTAGGATGGTCCCCAAAAATGTCTTAAGCAGCGGAACAATTCATAGAAAATGATAATGACTTTTAGTTTACTTGTAGTCATTTATATATTTATTAAAATCGACTAAAATGTGTCCACAATTTAAAAAAAACACTATTTTACAGAATAAAAATTAAAATAAAAATAAAATGTAGATTAAATACAAAATGAAATAAAGCTAAATGAGATAATAAATCAGAGGATAAGGATTGGGAAACCCAGAAAAAATTCAAGCAAATCCATACTTATAGGGACTTGTTTAAAAATATGGTCTATTTTTATACACTTAAACTTTGACATCAGATTGTTATGTTGATGAAAAGACATATAAGACATGAATATTTTCTATATATACCTTTGGGCCTTGCTAAAATAAAAATCTATTTTATGTGTCTTACAATTGTTTCTCATCAAAATTTAATACAAATTTGATGCCCATTGTAGATGTTTATACCATCTTACACAGAGTTCGCAGGTGCAATATTTTATTTATGCGATGTGCACTTACAGCCGTAATTGAGAACATTTTCCAAGGCAAATACTGGCACATGCAGTCAGTTACAGGAACAGGCGGCATCGTGGGGTGTGTTCCCAGTTCCTTGACCTTTTATGAATTTTATTTACTTTAGCCGAAGAAGCGCTTGGCATGAGTTTTGGCATAATTTCAGATTATGATAATTTGAAATTAAATTAAATATTTATGGGCCAGACGAGTAAAATTTGTTTGGAATATTACAAACACTCCTCATCAAATGAAGAGGACACCAATTAATTCGGATTTCCATCATATACTGTTCCCATGCCAGAAATGTTATTTTTGTTCCAATTGAATTTAAATTGTTATTATAATTACTGTTTAACTTATTAAAGGTCATGCATGAATTAGATCATATTTTAATGATGCCTCGCAGACTTTCCCATTCTGCAGCAACTACTTGAAACCCATACAAATTTTGAATACTTAAATAATGCGTGAATATAAAAAATTTCAAAAAGCACATTACGAACTGGAAACACATTCATATAAGACTGCACATTTGTCTCTGTCTGAGCTGTTAGAGGTCAATGGATTAATTATGATTTCATGCTTAACGGAGTTTTGTTGGCCATTTGATGCGTGCACACGTACATCATTAGCGGACCAACAAAATTGGCAAGAAGCAACTTTTTATGCGCTGCTGCGGAGCGGCGCATGTAATTATATAAAGAAAAAATAGACGTCTGTAATTTGGAGACGCCGAGGGCCAAAAGTAATTACATACCCAATCAAAAGTCATGGTTGTTGGAAGGACAAAATGGCGCACAGGATGCGTGGCTGACAGCACTCATAATTAAAAATCCACAGCTAACTACTCGAGAGTCTGGAGCCCGTTTCCAACCGCAATCTGATATCTAAGTGCGAACATGCAAAGCCGCACTTTAGTTAAGTCACAAGGAGCTTCACAAACTGAGTGAGGATGGTGATGGAGCAGTGCAGGCAGTCCGAGGCTGTAAACACCAAAGAACACACATAAAAGCAAAACTTTTCATTGGGGACTACTTTGGGTTATGGGTGCCTGGAGTGCACATAAAACACGCGCCAGCAGATTGCTCAAGGCGTTCGGATTAGCTCCTCTCAAGCCAAGCCACCCCCGAGCCAAACTTGCTGTGGTAAACTAGTTGGCTAAGCGGTGTAGATGGAATTGCGTCTATATTTGGCTTTTGACAATTCTAAACTTGTTCTTTTTGTTTCTGCGGTTGCCAATGAGATTGCGATTGCGATTGCGATTGCTGTCTGGAGTCATGGATAATGCTGCTCCTCTGGGTCCTATTAATATGCGACTGTTCAACTGTTTCTATCAGGTCATAACAAATAGAGCTCTAGATAACTCCCAGATATCTTTGCCACGTTGCCATTCAGTGCACCGGTCAGTAGAAACGCAATTAAGAGCACATTCAAACTTTTGAGAAGAAATGTACTAAATGTTTGATTTTCTATTTAAAACCATGTTTATATTTATATCATGACACTTTACAGCTGCACTTCACAATCATTACGAATGCATGTCAAATCAATTTGCACTCATCGTCAAGTTGTCGTCAAGTACCTGATGCTCTTGTATGATTTATATACATTTATAAAACCCACTTATCATAGCTGAATTGTAATTTGACATTTGGTATTTGATGCGATGCCGATGAATTTCTCATAAATATTCAAAATTTGTGTTTAGGAAACATTTACAAAATCGATCAATAAGCAATTACGTGCGTCTTTTTTACGTCAAAACATATAAATAAATAAATAAGCATATTTGCTAGACGGGTGGAAGAGAGAAAGCCGTAACATTATATATATATATATATATATATATAAAATTGTATCTATATATATGTGCTATGCAAATATGAAATGCTGTCTACGCATTAAAAATACATTTGCATGCGTGTGGATGAACGAGTGGGTGTCTGACTCTCTGGATGAGTGGCTGGATGTGTGGCATGCAACCAGACCAACCCGTGGTGTCGTCTGGAGCCGCTGCTGAATGTTGTGTTTTGTGAAAATTGCTTCAACCATTTGCTTGTAGTCATTCAAAGTGAAACATATGTTTGGCGTCAGAGTTAAAATATGTTTATACGATATGCCAACACAGTAATAACGGTAGCAGCAGCACAAGGGCTGTTTGTTGTGAGTTCGAAATTCAATAGCAGCCAAACAACTCGAACAGTCGAGTTGACGCCTACGGTGGACACCATTGCCCCTCTTAACCCCATTTTCCGCCCAGCTGTCTCTCACGCCCTTCACACAGATTTTTTGTTTTTCGCTATATTTTCGCTTTATTTGGTGTTGTGGCGCGGCTGCCTCAATTTATTTTTATGGCATCATGTTTGGTGTCTACGTGTGCAAAAAGGAAGTTTCTTCTCGGGCCGGGCGTTAGTTACAGCATCACAAATTGAAACTGGAGCATTGCCCAGTGTCCCATTACGTATACGCAATGTACTCGCACACACATTCGGTCTCGAACTTCACCACGTTCTTATAACTGTCTATAAAAGCAGCGCGTTACAAACACCAGTCGCATTCCGCTTTCTCTTTTTTCTTTTCTTTTTGCCACATCAAAGGGCATAATAATATTACATTGATAGCAAAGCATAGGCAGAGCAGAAATATTTATGTCATTTCACAAAGGCTTCGCATCACCTACCTCAGCTGTGCTCAATATAAATTAAACAAATAATTATGTGCATTACATCAAATTAGAACTTGCCGGTATCTCAGAACCAAATATTTTATTTTATAAAGAAAATAAAAATTATCTTTATGCACAAATACAAATAATATGAAATATTAAATAATTTTCAGAAGAAAGAAAAACAAGTTGAAGTGCTTAAATAAAATGAAGCTGTATGCATAACAAAAAAATAATGCTCTAGAGAATTTAAAAAAAATCATTAAGCCTCTTAGCATAATTTAAAAGTAGCTCAAATGGTGTGTATTTATTTAAATATGACGTATTGATAGTCTTCAATAATTAATTTGGTATTACAAATTGAAAGTGCTTTAAGTGTTTGGGTCTTAAATTAAATGTTGATTCAATAGCATAGAGCAATGTTTGAAAAAGAGTTCAATTGTAATTTACATGTCCTAAAATGAAGTAAAAGTCTATTTGTTCAAATCGTTCTTATTTAAATTCTCTAGTAAATTACCTTTAAGGTCAGTTTGTATATCGTGTTGCGAATTTTAAATTATGCCTCATTTACATACCTTTAGAAAATAATTTATGCGTAGGAGGCTGATGACATTCAGATTGAAATTGGCTCGAGTACTCACTGAAACAGTTTTTCACTTCCCGAAGCTACTATAACTTTTTCATTTTGAGTTGAATAGAATGGAAAATAAAATCAGTTCTCAGATGCTCATCACGTGACGAGCGACTGATTCAAAAATCAAAATGAACGGAATGAAAAAATTCTGTTTAATCTACAACAAAATTATTAAATACCGTATTTACATTTTGGCTTTGATTATGCGAAAGGTTGAGCAGCAAACTCTGCATATTTGAATGGAGTTGATTTTGTTTTGTTGTTGAATTGTTGGAGCTCCAGGAAATTCGATGACCCCCGAGGGCGATTCCCAAGTGGTTGCACATAAATCAAGCAAAATAATTATGCGAATCTGCAGGACATTACATTATCTGTTTCTGGTCTCTTCCGCAATGGTTTTTATCTTGCCGCTCGTTTTTATTGCTGCAAACCAAGTATTGACCCACCCACAGACATAGTTACCGACCCCGTTCCTCTCCCTTTTGCCGCCGCTGCTGCTGCTGCTGCTGGTGTTTCTGCCACCGGAACAGCTCATAAATAAGTTCCAACGTCGCCAAAACAAAACATTTTTCATCTGCCTTTGGGCTCGGTTCGGTCGTCTGTCGGCATGTGCTCTGGGAATATTTCATAAATTTCAACGATTGCCCCAAACTGAACCGGTGCTCTCCGACAGGCCAACATAGTATTGGGCTTTGCTCTGGCATTTCGTTAGCTATATTTGGGGCTTCCTCATGCTTGGACGCAGAAGAGATGGATGGGTGGGGAGTTAGAATGGTCGGTGGAATGGTCGTTGGACCTCGCTCATAAGACTCGTTGACTTTTGGTCAACTGCACTTTGTCATCGGGTGAGCATTTCTCCTATATCTCAACAATTACACGCCCCAGCCACTAATGCCCGCACACTTGTTGTTGTTGGTGTGTTTTTCATTTCAGCATTGTTTTCCATTGTTTTCCCACTGTTTTCCACTTATGTGTTTCGCCTTGCGACTTGTACCGCCTTGCGCTTTTCATTGCTGGCACGCCTCGTCAGCGACGTCAACATTGGCCCTCTGAATAATTTAAGCCCGCTCGTTTTTTAAGTCAAAAGAGCAGCCGGATGCGTAAGCCGTAAACAAAAATTGTTGCCTTTTTGCGTGTAAGAAAATGTACAGTGGTATTTATACACAGCTAAAATAAAACTTCAGTAAATATATTAACAAATAATTTGTAAAAGTTATCTGTCACAAAGTCATCGTACTTTTTTAATATAGGGTTTATTTTATTTTAAGAATTGATTTTTGGTTATATTTATTTTAGAATTCAAAGCACAAATTCCTAGACATATGCTATTTTAATATTTTACTGAGTAAGCGAAACCAGAGTGCGTCATAAAGCAAAATATTTCAGATGTGAATGTAGACAGGATGTAGTCCAAGCTCCGCACAACTCCTAGATGGTGTTCCGGTGCGGTACGGTTCGGTACGGTTGGGTTCAGATGAGTTCAGCTCAGGTTTGAGTTTTATTTTTGTCTTTTTTTCGGTTGTTGGTTGGGCAACATGTCAGGCGCAGACAGGCGACACCATCAACAGCAGCAAGAGCATCGAAAACAGCTTCGGTGTCGGAGGTCAACCGACATGTGCTCATGTGTATGGCCCGGAACATGTGGGTTGCCGTGCCTCGGTGTGTGGACTCATAATTTATGAAGGTAAACAAACCATTTCGAACCCAGACGGGCTGGGCCTGACCCAATTGGATCGTGTGTTGCCTCAGCCTTTTGCTTTCGCTCGGCATTAAGGGATTGGACACTTAAGAGGCGTGGCGTTGCTAAGCATTTTGGAATTGCCTGCCGCACCACAACCTGTGGCAGAATTTGGCTTGAAGCTTTGGCACATTCTCAAAATTAGCACAGTATACGTAATATGACAGAACTTATTTCACACTAACAGCAACAGCAGCGGACAAACTTCAGTTATTTGGCATAACGAGCTGCACTCAAACTTTTATGAAAATGCATCTGGACTGCTGCAGAAGCACCCGTTCGTCCTTTGTTGTCCTTGAATGGGATGAACTCATAGTCGACTCACTCCACTCCTTTTGGCCCTGTGGGCCACTGAAAATGTGTTTATTAAACACTTTTGGCAAGTTTTCAATTTCGTTAATGTTTTCAGCACATTTTTCAGATCCCTCCCAAACTACATGACTCTGGGCCCTGCATGAATTTAAATTTATTGTTTTATTTTCGCTATGTTGCATATTGGCCAGTTACCAGCTACCAGCCACCAGCTGCCTGATGCAGTTGCAGTTGTAAGTGGTTTTCCCATTTAACTGGGCAACTCCTCTGGTGCTCCAGAGGGCAGTCGGGTGAAGGAACTCACAACTGCGACTCATGAATCATCGCCAAGTGGATTGGAACAGCAGCCGGTATTACGAGTTGAACGCTTAAAAGTTTTTTTTATTGAAATGTGCGCACATCTGTTAATAATTTAAATTGCCTCTGCAAACTACATTAAGACAGGATACATACAAGATACACATATTTGCAACTCTTTAACGAGTCTTCGATTAAAAAAATTGTTTTTGTATTAGTAAGTAACTTTAAGTAATGAAAAGGATGCAGTTCAAACATTTTCCCCAAGAGTTTCTAATGCGAGACAAACTTGAGCATAATTATAAATAAAAAATAAAAAATGAAAAAAAAGTGAAGGGTATACTTTTTGTACTCATTAGGACTGGGTAAGCAGAGTATAATGAAGTAGTGCAAAAGTATGCAACTGGCAGAAGATTTGTCTATTAAAGTATATATATTCTCATTCTAAATCTAAATTTTATTATTACATAAATAAGGGAGAGGTGGACAACATGATAATCGAAGCGAGCGTAAAAATGTGTGTATTGTGCAGTGCACCATTATCTTCAATTGTGTGTAAAAATACATACATACATATATATATATATATATGATTGCGTGTATGTATTGTATTTGCACGCGCAATTCGCCAGCCAATGAACTTATTTTGTTGTTCTTTTCCCCCCTTGAAAGCCAGTGCCAAGCATAAAAAATGAGAGCACTTCGGCACCTGCTTACATTTGAGCGCGCAAAGCTTTTTAAGGTGAAATTTGGCAATAAAACTAGTCTTATATAATAAACAGGGTTCAGGGTTCTCGCAACTGAGTTCACAGGATTATAGAATTCTTACTTGGCTTGTTTTTGAATGCAGCAGTTATGTAATAGAATGTTTAAAAAAGTTAAATATATGTAAAAAACATTTGTTTTATTAACATTTTATTGGCAATTAAAGCCAGCACTTGCACCTGCTTATACTAAAATTAATAATGTAATTTCAAGTATGCCATAATGCTCACTTGCTAATCGGATTTATGAGGGGGCTTAAGACCACGTATGCCAAGTTAGTCAAATTATTTCACGCTACGGCTCCAGCTTATTTAATTATGTTTAACGAATACGGCGTCGATTTTGTAAAGTTATTAAGCTGGTCTTATGCATGGGTGCTCCAAAGGTCGCAACCTCTGATATCTGAGACTTGAGGCACAGTGTGCTGAAAACTGTACAGTTGCAATCGGAGTTTGAGGACTATCGCGTCTTGTTTACTCATGTAATTAATGTGTGTTTCATTTGATAATATTATGTTTTTTATTTTTAGCACTCTTTGAAGTTGAATTTTATTTTAGCCGTAATATTTAAACACTGTGCAGGAGGGAATAAAAACAAACACAATAAGTAAATTCACTGAGTGGAAGTTACAATTGCCTTACAGCCATTAGCTGTCTTACGTCAAGGAGAATCACATCAAGTAAATGAAAAGAAAGTGCGACATTAGATACCCTCTTAACAGTAATAAATTTATTTAGGAATAGGCAACAATTAACAAGAATTGGCTAACAAAGATATAAATATATATATATATTTTTTTTAGTTAACATATATGGTTTATACATTATAATAATTAATTTTAATATGTGCTACGTGTATCATTAGTTGATGTATGAGTTTGTGTTTACAAGCCTAATAACATGCCAAATTTCTATAACAAAGTCAAATTTACAGCTTTGTTTATAGCACACTTTCAAAGATGACTTGAGTCAAATTTTAGATTAAAAAAGTAATCGAATTGGCTGCTGGACGAATTGAAAAACTGCATTTCACATATGTGAGCAGCAATTTGATTACACATATGCGTAAAATTATCCAATTTGATGAACAAATTTGAGCAACGAACAGAAACTGTCACAGTAAAATCATGGGTCACGTCTGTGTGGTTCTGTTGCCCGCCTGGCATGAGAAACTTAAATGAAATCAAAAATTTATGAATGTGAAGCAGACCAACACACACGCCGAAACAGTCTTTCCCCGGGGCTGTACTTACGTGTTCCCAAGTTGACAGCAGCCACCACTACAAGGAGCCTGGTTGCCAGCCAGATGTGTTGCCAAGTAATCGTCCTGCTCGTGCGTACAAATTGGCGCCGATGATTCTGCTGCTCCTGCTCCTGCTGCTGCTGCTGCTGACGTCCAGCTACTGTTTCGAGTGTCATCTTTGCAGTTGTCAGCTTGCTGGCACTGTTAGTTCTGCGTGTCCTGGCTGAGCTGGCTGTGGTGCCCGTGCTGTCTGCCTCGGCAGTCCCCGTGGCGCAGTTCCTTGCAGTAATGACACTTACAGCATCTCTTGTGCGCTCATTGCCTGCCGACTGTCGCCATTGGGGACTCGTTTGTGGCAGCATCGCCGCAACATTGTATCTAAGTGTTCGGCACGTTGCTGGCCTCAGTTTCTGATTGCAGTGCGCTGCCCTCTTGGCTGGCAAAGTTTTTCGCATTCTATGCGAAATGTGTCTATTCCCAGTTCAAGTCCCAATTGCAGAGTCAGATAAATAGGTTTATTGAATTAATGCACTTGGGACTGGATTTGGTCCAGTTGTTTTCTTACTTCTACTACTGCTTTTCACTGTATTTCGACTGGTTTTCATGTGTTCCTTAGCCAGTTTTTGGGTAGTTATTTGACATTAAAGCCACTCGCATTCATTGCTTCTCTTATTGATTCACCTTGTTCCAGTTCCAGTTTTCATTAAGCATTTTGTCAATTTCTTTTTAATTTTCTTTTATTGAAGTACTTTGTCATTCAGCGATAATTTGATAACGTTATTGAGAATTCAACCATACACGAGCAGAAAAGTAGTTGTGAATCTGTTATCTCTGTCTAGTTTTAATTGGCCTATTTTCGATTCAGTTTCTTTTACTGTTTTTTGCTATTTATCGTTATATTTGCATATAGTCATACAATTTTAAATTCCAATTGAAAAAAGTTAAATTTTGTTTGCCGTAAATTACCCTAACCATCTGCGAAACGAACACGAAGCGTATTCTGCCATGAATAATGGTCAAAGTTTTGCACAAAGAGATTCGCTAGTTACTTCACAAGTTTTTCGCTTGGTTTTTTTAATGGTATTTTTATTAGAATTACATATTGGGCTGAGTGTAATAAATTATTTTCTACGTTTTATACAATTTTGTACGGTAGACACTGTCGTATTAACGCAATTTAAGACGTGCGAAATTATTTACACTCGAGTAACACTTTATCGCATAATCCTCATTGAAAATATTTATCAAGTCTGTCTTATATTATTATTTTTTTTTTTTTTGGGCAAGTATTTTGCCAGTCAGACACACAATAATCCCTTTTTTATGGGGTTGTGGCTGCCGCTTCAGCTTTACTGAACTTCCTTTACATTTTTTGTTTTGCTTGTTTTATTTTTATTTTCCTTTCGTTATTTTTTATTTTATTTATGCTTTTTTTTGGGGCACTTCAGCGTCCTTTGCACAGTTTGGTCGCCATTCTTATATCCATTTTAATACAACAAAAACAAACAACTTTCTAAAGTGATTTCGGCCAGATACGGATACACTTGGCAAGCCAGCACGCTGACTCAACCGTGCCACTCAGGACACCAAATAACAACACACACCAAGTATTCGAAAATTGTCTTCAGCGAGTTGCTTTTCTGCTGTGTTGTTTTCCGTGGTCGGCCCTAAAATAACTTTGCAATTGGTATTTTGCTTTCGCTTAGCACCTATTTTAGGCACACTTCTCCCACCCTCTTTGCGCGCACATAAACAAAGGATTTTGCCAGACGTCGTCGCATCCTTGAAGCCGCGCACGACTTTAATTTCGAACCGCAGTTATACGCGGACAAGTTGGCTTCCGTTTGCCGTTTGTTTCAGCCGTTGTCAGAGTGTCACGTCCGCTCACAAGGGATGCAAATTTTCAACTAAATCGCTTGTGCAACTAGCGTCAGGAAACTCGTGATTCCCCGCTGCTTCTGTTATCTATCGAATGCCGTCTGTTCCAAATCCCAACATCCGCACTGCTGTGCACTACTTACGATTGCGCTAACCTCTCCTCCTGGTTTCATTTCGTTTCGTTTTGCCGCCATTCCTTTAGCCGTGGAACACTTGCTCCCCTTCGCATTGCCGGCTGTTTGATCTGCGCATGTCCATTCCGACTTAGCCGTGACGAAATGGTGCTTACTATAGACTTGACACTTATTAGCTGACTTTGTCAGCTAACAGTCGATTATACCAATTTTGAATGGAGTAAATGCGTTGAATATGATGATATGCATAAAAAAAATAGTATCTCAGCAAAGCGCTTAAGCGCGATGAGCCCTGAAAGGGAAAACATGCACTGGCATATGCATCATAACGATAAGAAAGAAAAAGTAAAAAATAATAAATTAAATTAAAATAAGAACAACAAATTTTATGGCGATTTTACAGATAAGACTATGTGGACTACTGATGTACATACACTCTGTGAAATTCGATTAAAGGTACTTGATTTTTTGCTTATAAAATTTTAAAATAAATTTGTGCCTTTAATCGAATTTCGCAGAGTGTATGAAAATAATGTACTTATTTAAGCATTATTATAAGTAGCAAATCTTATTAAAATTTGAAGTAGATGGAAGCATAGATTTTCCTTTTAATATACTTAAAATATTAAAGAATTACTAAAATTAAGCCGAGCTGCATTTTAAGTAGCAAGTATTCTTAAAATTCAGAGTTGATTTAAGAATATTTTTTAAGTTTATTTGGAAACTTTATAGCACTGCTAAAACGAACAGTTTTAAAGCAATAGTAAACCTTGTCTTAAATCAAATGAAAGCTCAACAGATTAGTGTTGGCAACTGGAAACAGTTATTCGTTATTTGCACCTTATCAATTGGCTTTTGTGGCTTTTGTTATATTTTAAACGACATCGCTACAAATTGTCAGCTGTAAATCAAAGAGCAAACCACTTTACATTGGCGCCTTAAATTAACTTAGCATTTCGAGTTCTGCAATCTTTTGCGGCGTCTTTGTTTCTTCGCCTAATTTACTGTGTGTCCTGCCACAAGAAGGATGCTGTGTGTATATCTGTTGTCATGCCACATATTCTGTGCGATAATAAAACTACGCAACGCCATTAAATCTGACCCAATATGCTAGGCGTGATATACGGCTCTGGTGCCCTAATCTTGTGTGCTTTTGTCAAAGAGCAAGTAACAAATAAATAAATATTATTGAACTTTTAAGTCCCCAGAGGACGTGGGGCCAGTATGCCGCTAGCACACAACAGAGGGAGGGAGGTAGGGGGTTAAACGGGAGCTAGGGGGTGAAAATGTGCGCTCTTACAAAGTGCCAGCATAAATTCTTGCACAGTTCAATTTATCTTGTATTGACACAGCTTCGGCATAAAAAACAAGAGCAACAACAAAAGACGCTAAAAATATTTACAAATTGTGGGCACTCTGGCGGGGATCTGATATTGGATCCTCGCGAAAAGCCCGCGGGAATGCCGCACACACACACACACAGACAGCAGTCAACAGCTACTGTTATTACCTCTTTGCTGTGTTAACACACCATTTATGGCATTTTCAGTGGATTCAACGTGCTACTCACCACAAGAAGAAGTTGCTGTGGCAACCGCCGTTAAACTTGAATTTGAAATGCAAATGGTGGCGTTGCCCTGCTTCAACACACGGCCTTAAAATGCTCAACTTTCTGGCTCACCAAATAATCAAAATATACTTTATGTCGCACTTCGACTAACTGTGAAACGGATGCTGCCAAGGCTCATGAATTTGGCCCCGAAGGCAACACATGTTGTCAGGCAATATCTACCTTACAAACACACAAACACACACACACGCACGCACACACGCACACACAATTCACAGCTGTTAATTTGAGTGTTTCGCATTATGTGACTGGCTCGTAAATTGTAAATGTTTACGGCGCTGCTGGCCCCGTTTGTGTTGTGTTGAAATAACAACTACATTTTTATAAATACGCATTAGAAATTCATGTCTTATGCGAATTGCGTATAAATCTGAAACTTTTGATTGCTTTTCTTTCATTTGGAGCACAGTTGATGCAGCTTATCAAATCATTTTGTATCTTAAGGCGTCCATCGCAAGCACTTGAAGAGAAACACTCTTTAAATTTGTGCCCAGGCATTTACTAAATTATACTATTTACTGTCAGGGAAACTTTGAAACAATTGTTTTAATCCAAACATTGCTCTCAATTACAATTTTATAGCACCTATCAGGTAACTCAGGCTTTAGTGCAATTGTCTTAATTTTCCAATAGTTGTGTTCTTAAGCATGTGTTCTTAAAGCGTGAACTTAATTACTTGAAATAAGATATGTGGTGCTTAAGATAAGATTTCCAATTTGCTTAGGCAAACCTGATATCATCTTAAAGTAAATCAGTTTAAGGTGTGTTCCTGAAAATGGTAAGCAATTCATATCAGTCCTAAATTGAATGAATTCCCCTCGAAAATACATTTTGGTTACCAGAATAAGAGTTTTTATGAATTTTATATATATTCGGCGAATGGTAAACGAGAACTTATGTGCAAAATTTGAAATCTCTAACACAAGCGTATATATGATTAATGGGATCGTAAATGGTTCATTCTGCTTGCATAACTTTAGCATACCCTTTCTACGCATTATTAATGTATTAAGGGGTTGAGAAATCATCTGTCAAATAGGGATCGTATAAAGTACAAGCCAAATTACGATAAAGAAAAACCCACATATTTTGTTAAGACATGTTCGCACGAATAGCTGCAATTACGCAGGAGTTTAGCAAACGCTTTTTGCATCAGATGCAAATGTAACCCAGATATGTACCCATTGTAGTCACTGTTTACAATATGCGAATATATATATATAAATTTATATATATATATACATATTAGTGTATGCGTATATGTGTCTATGTAATACTGTACGTTTTCACTCACTTTCCTGTAAAATGACAATTGCAGATGTGCTTGAATGCAGCCAATCTGTTTGAAGGCAACTGATTCGATGGCTGAGTGCACACATTGAGCTGTATATATGTATATATGTATCTAAATGTGTGTGTAAGTGTGTGTGTGCGTGTGTATATAGAATTGTATGCCTCAGCATTTGAGCGTGTCTTGGATTGCTCAAGCGAAAAAGAAATAGAGGTAGTTAGAGCGCAAGAGAGATCGAAAGATAGATGAAAGGCTTGCATTGGGTTATGCAAGCTGCTGGAGAACTGTTAAGCAAAATGGATGAACGCTGCAATTAAAAGCAAACAAAAACGCGTAATCGAATGTCATCCAAATGACAGTTGTCAGTTGACAATTGTCAATTGTCAATTGCGTTGCAAATGGTGTAACACTTTAGCCGCTTAGAGCGCAGCTCATCGCATCCTATGCGTGCCTGTCGTGAGTTTGTTGCGCTTAATCTTTGCAGTTTGCCTCTGCTGTTGGTATTTGTTGGTCTATGCCCTTTGTGCACAGCCTTCGCTGCTAATAGCGTTAAAAGTAGGGGAATTAACGGTAAATATAATTACACTGCCACCCGTCCCCACTGTTTGTATAGCCGATTAGGTCGGGTTCACGAAACCATCCGCACCATAATTCCCTCCTTAATGCTCGTCGTGTGTCTAATTAGTGTAAATTGCCGCTCATAATCATAACTGTAAAATTAATACGAATTTTCTGCTTTGTAATAGATGCAACACGCAAAATCCCCCACTTACCAACCGGCAACCACGCCCCAGGCAGCCACAAATTGGGGCAACGCATCGCAACGCGTGCGAAAATTAATTGGCTTTTGTCCTGTTTTCAATTAGCTGCAGATTCACGTGACAAATTGCAGCTAATTTATTTAAGATTTGAGCTGTCTTTGGGTATGTAAGTTGATGTCGCTTACGAGCCATTCGTTGACATTCACTTGATGCATTTCTACGCGAGCTTTAGCCATCAACAAAAGTCCAAAGTAACGTAGTGACCTTTGCTCATAATTAAATCTGCTACAAGTCAGTCTCCGAATCAGAAGTAAACAGTCTACTTAATGTTGCCCACAATGATGTTGAGGCACTTTACTCTTCAGCCAGGCAGACAGGCAGCAAGCGAGCCAGAAAAAGGCTGAATCCCAAGAAAAAAATTTGATGTCATTTATTTTAATTTGCGAGCCAGAATGGCAAGATTTAAACTGAGCAATGAGTGCGGCAAGAACATTGCCAACAGAAGCAACAAAAACAGCAACAACGATAATCGAGGCAACCAATTTTCGAGCACGGAGTACAGAAAATGGCTTAAAGTAAAGATGGCAAAATTAAGCATTTGGGTAAATCGCTGAGAGCCACTCACTTTAACTAATGTCAGCTCGAGAAGTGGAGTGCCCAGCAATTTAATATTTCAATTTTCTTTTAATGAAGATTTGTGTTATTCATTTTAATAAATTCATTGTCTTTCGTGATTTATTTTCTCTGTAGAATTTAATTTCTGACTGTAGCAGTGGTAGTACTTTAATACTTTTAAATTTCTCGAATGCCATGCACAAGTTGAAAGCTAAAAGCTGGATTACCTTAAATCAATTTTATTATTAACTAAAATTGGAATTATTTTTAAATATGTGTATTTATTTACTTTTTCGAAATGTCGTCTCGTTTGCTTTTTTATACATAGCATAGCAATTAAAATCAAATCAATCAACTATGCAGATTAGTTGATTCACTTGTGACTTGCAACATATTATCTACAATCTGCAAGAAAAACAAATCAATTTGATGCCAACCACATGCAATATATGCACAGTGTTCGAGTACTTAAATCTTTTGCCAAGAAAGAAAGTAAAAAGCATGAAAACTATTTTCGAGAGACCTCGACTACGAGATACCCTGAACCAAGTTGTTAAATATTTTATTATTTTCGCTTTAAACAGCATTACACACTCAAATGTAAGCAGGTGTGCAAGTCCTCTCATTTCTTATGGACCGCACAGGTCTTGAAGTGGTGCAACAAATTAAGAACACGCTTTGGGGCAAAGTTGATTCTCTGAGTATAAGAACTTGAACTTTCGGTTGCTCGAATAGTCTCTGAGATCCCGTTGTTCATACAGACGGAAAGGCGGACATCGCTAGATCAACGCGGCTGTTAATCCTGATCAATAATATAAATATATCAGAGATGTTTCCCTCTGAATGTTACATACATTTGCATAAGACCGCCAAGCCCTTTTGCCCATTTTTAATGGGTCCAAAATAATGGGTATGCAATACATTAAAGAACATTTGCAAGATTTTGAGTTTGCCACAAGAGAAGCAATCACCTGTTAAAATCAACGGCACTGACAAAGTAGCAAAGGCAGGACGGTTGGCAACTCCATCAAGAAGTTAGAGTTGGCTAATTTATTGGTCCTGGGCTACTCGCAAGCTGAGTAATGTGAGTGCTTCCGCTTCCGCTGGCGTAGGCAGCCACATCCGCTTTCAGTTGGGAATTCGGAAAAACTTAATACTCAATTTGCAACGATGCGAAATATTATTCCGACACTGTATCAGTCTGCATGTGTATTTTTGCGTGAGTATGTGAGGAATGTTGTGTTGTGCTGTGTTCCTGGGCGCATTTTCTTGTCGGGCGTAGTTAAGTTATTTTCTTTCTTTTTTGTTATTTTTATTCATTTACTGACACTGACTGTGATTGTGGGCTTGACCCATAAATTTGCCCATTGAGAACTGTCGAATATTCAACTGCATTACGTCTGTTTAATTACACCATTTAATAGCATTTTTAACTGGCACTTAATCATTTGTGCAGTGTATCTTGCAGATGCGAAACTGTGCGGCTGGTGTTAAATGAATGAATGAATGACCGAGAGTCAAGTATTCATGATGGTTTTTATCAAGCTGTGAGGGTAATTTCAACTGACACTTGAATTGCAACACAAGGCTGCAAACAGTACCCACTTCCATCCAGCAGTTGTCGTACATATGCATTTTTATGGCCAACTTAAATGTGGGTTATTCAATGAAATCGCTACAATTGCAGGGCTTTTACATGTGTGTGTGTTTGTGTGTGTGTGTGTGTGTGTATCTGTGTTATGTTTAAGGTGACCACCTGACATTACACATTTGTCGACAACGATGAACTGTGACCTCGGTCAGTGTGACGTGAGCTGCTTGGGCGTTGTCAGGCCATTTGCCAATATCGGAATGACACCAGTAACAAGTTCGACGTGATGTCAACAGAAGCCACCAATTTCTCTCTGACAAAATGTCCACACTGTCACACATATATAGACACACACACACACACACACACATGCGTATTTCACTTAGTTGTTTTGTACACAAACTTACGCACGTTTGCAAAGTTGCCACGATGCAACATAAAAAAAATTTCATTAGTCGAACAGTCGAAAGTTGTGATGGGACACATGCACTGAAAGCACTCACGTGCTTCACGTTTCCGGCTACTCTGTTTGTTGCTGGCGGCAATTTGGAGTCAACTCCTTAAGAGTATGAATAGATTGGTTTCCCAAGTTGACAGCAAATTTCAGACCATTTCAGACGAACAGTTTCGAATCTCCTTTAAGCTGAGAAGAAGCTGCAAAGTGTACACGAATTTCATTTACATATGACATTTCATTTATATTTTATGAAACTTTCCTATTTCTTTTAGGTAGAAAGTTTTGGTATATTGGCAATCCTTTTGATTCATGTGTTTTACTTTACTGTTCATAATTATCAAATTTAAAAGAAGAGCTTGAATTTTATTCCATAGTTTTATCAGGTTTTAAGGCAACATTTAAGAGAGATATAGGCAACACTAAATGAAGAAACATGATATTTTACATTTTATACTAACTTTATTGCAATTTCTTCAATGTCTTAGCTTTATTTGTAGTTGCGTACATTAAAGCCGATTTATTAGGTTTAATTATTAAAAAAGTTACGCAACCAGGACGTGTCGCTGCACATTCTCAACTTTCACGCGACATACCATAAAAGCAGATGTGTAAAAAAAACGCTGGAAAAGAGAGTGGAAGACTGAAAAATTTGACGACACCTGGTTTAGTGTGAATTTCGATTTAGTATTCAAGGGCTTCGCACTGAAGAATTTTTTAATCCTTAATGTACCAAAGAAAAAGTTGAGATAGCAAAAAAAATAATAAATTAAATAAAACGCAGCTTGTCGCACAACTTAGCTGATATAAACAACCTTCAACGTCAAATAGAAAAGCGCATATATTGTAAAAGCACTTTGTACAAAATTGGCATTGGCATTGAAGTAAAAGAGATGCACTTGATTCGCTTAATTATGAATGGCTTGAATGGCCCTCGAACTCGTTGCAGGCTCATTAAAGTCACAACCAATTAAATATTAATTCATAAAACGAAACACCATTCAAACTATTCAAGCAGAAGCACTTCCAAAGAGGGCACAACATTTACATCGGAGTAAAAAGCGCCAAAGTACAAAACAGTTGAATGAATGGTCATTTGCTGGCCTTATCCCAACCGAGTTTTATTTACATTTGATGACTGTTAGTGAAGTGGAAAAAAAAGTGGTCTGAAATATGTTTTAATTAAAAGCAAACTTTTTTGATTGCGCCAAATATGAAGAGGATGCACCCGAATCTGCCGCACGATCACAACTGCAAGCAAAACAGATATAAATTTACCAAAAAAAAAACAAAAATATAAAATAAAACTATGTCAAATTTGCCAAAAATACAGCTAAGCACCCAACACAACCCACACAGCTGGTAGTCGAATGAAGCTGCACAAAATCCCAATAGATCCGTACAAATATATATTTAATTTTTGCAATTTCATGCAGAGCTGTCCCGTTGAGGCCCCCGTGCTGCGTGCAACATGCAACGTAGAACTGTCCCTCAACAATTTGCGAGCCGAAAACAAATATGATTTAAATTTGTTTGCTTTAAAACTTTTACACTCCCATACACACACACACTATGCTCGTAAATGTGCCAACGTCACACTTCGCACTTCCAGATATTGCATTGACAAACGATTCGAAAGTAAACAAAGATAAAATTTTACAACTTTGTAAACAAGTTTTTTGCTTTGTTTCTATTTTCAGTTTAGTTGTGCAGAATATTAGAATCTTTCGTCTACTAAAGGAAATAAAAATAGAAAACATGTGGTAAAATTAATTTACAATAACTCTTAATAAAATTTTACTTCTGTTCAAACATAACAAGATGTCTGCATAAGAAATTTTAATAATTCACAAAAATGAACCGAAAGATGTTATATACATTAAATATATATTATATATAACTAAAGTACTTAATTTATTTACATTAACTGCTAATGTAAATATTTTTCATATCAAAATAATTTTAAATTATTAAACTTAAACATATTTGCATAATTTGTTACATCAAATATTTGTTTGGCTCTCGCAAATGTAAACTGATGTTAAATTAATATCTATGACTTATAACTTAATTATAGCCAAATATAATACATTCGCAGAACAAATGACTTGTGAAGTAGCTTTTGTTTGCTTATAGTTTAAGTGAAAAATTTCATATAATTAATGGCATTATTGTTCAGTTGTTGTTTAGTTCATTATACAGATTTCAATGCTCAATACCATGTTGGCATGTAACCAAAACTATAAATAAATATAATATCAAAACACATATTTAATTATTTATGATTGTGTTCTCGTTTGACCTGAGTGAGAAGCACTTAACATGCATTTATTTAATATAATTCTATATCAAGCTCATTAATTGCGAATATCTAATAAATATTTGTGTGAATTCCAATGAAATTATATTAAAATGTTATGGGTTGTAATGCCAGCAATCGGCGGATTATGGCGCCCAACAAAATTCAAATATGCAAACTTCAAATTAAATGCGCGAAATTTAATACAAATGATGTTAAATGAAAAACAAATAGAAATCAGTTTAATTAAGTTTCAATTTAGCGCATTTAATAGAATCATTAGTGTATTATGAACTTTTTAAGGGAAATCAGCATCAGCTCTCTTTGGAGAGCACAAATCAAAGAAATTAAAATTGATACTTCGTTCGTATCCACTAATCAGCAAAGCAAACTCATCGGAAAAAACTGTTTTCATTATTATAATATTTTTAAAAGGATTCCATCAACTGATTGATTCCAGCTCAAATTCCTTTTAAGCGCATCGTTTGATTTTTTCCTCATAATGCTAAGAGCAAAGAGCTATAGATGGCGGATTATGCTCACATCGGTTCACAAAAACGTATTTCTATTTATTGTTTTTTATTGCTTTGAGTCTTTCCCAATGGGACTTATACGCCACATGGGCTTCAATTTCAATTCACAATAATGTTTTCTATTGACCCATTTACCAACTGACATAACACTCAAACAGTCAACACACTTGTCCAATGATTTCTCAACTGTATTAGATTACAGTAGTTTATATTGTTCTTCCTTTTGTTACCACAATATTGCAGAACAATGCATATTTTTTATTTCGGCTCATCATGAGGCTATGACATAAGGGAAACAAGCAAATAAGGACCACTTTTCTGAACTTATATTGTAGTAGCTTCTAATGCTGTATAAACTTGATATGTTGGTCCTTACTTTAAGTATAATTTATGATTTATACATTTGCATTCCCTTTAAACCCACTAACGTCAATTTAATTAACTTGAATCAGAATTTCACAGAATTATGTGACATATATTTTTTAACTAATTTTTTTGGCTCTCAACAACTTTTCCGAGTTTTGGGTATAGTTCAATTTAAATGGATCGTTTGTACTAAATTCTCATATGTATACTTACTTTGAGTCCAATTACTTTCGCGTATATTGTTAGGAACTTCGGTTTACATTTTATGTCCCAATGACAGTAAGTGTCAAGTGGTAAAAGTTGATAAAATGTTTATCACAAACTCTATTTAAAAAATGCTTGCAAGCTTTTTAATAAAAGCATCGACTATGGTACTTACTTATTTTCCACACAGTTATTTTATCGTTCACAAAGTTTTTTTACTACAGCTGTGTGTGTTAAATGTTGTTGTATTTTTTTTTTTGTTTTTTGTTCTATTAAACATAACTTGAAATTGTTTTTAGTTGAAAGTGCAACGGCACGCTTTGGCTTTGGCCTTGTCAGACTAGCGATTGGTTTGGGGGAGCACATTATAACACTCAAACATACAGAACAAAGAGCTAACGCACACTCGAGCACGCACCCCAAGCCGCACAACAGAATACAAAGTTTACCATGTTTGCACATGTGTTCAAATGCATCTGTGTGTGTCTGTTTTTGTGTTTGTATGGGTGAATAAAACACATTCGCCTCACACATGTCGTTCCATGTGGTTGCTGTCTCGCTTTGCACAAAAACAATAGACTTTTTTTATATATGGGTGCGTATGTGCGTATGTGGGTGCGTATGTGCGTGTGTGTGTGTTTGCCCATATACAATTTTCGCACATATGCCAAGCTGCTTTTAACCATAATATTAAAACGTAAAAAAATATAACGCAAAAATCTTTTCATTTGGTTTTCCCATTTTTTTTTTTGGTATTTCATACCCATTTTCAGTTTTATTTTGCCAACACGTTCGTAAATTAAAAAGGATGCAAGAATGTCTGCGATGTGAGAGTTTTCAGTTGCATTTTCATTTTCATTTAAGTGCGAGATGGGAGACACATCAGCAAACAGCAGCAGCAACAACTGGCGAAAGCCAAAGTGGCTTTAAGCAATCAACAAACCGTTTGCCTTTAGCCATCTCAAACGCCTCACTTCCGCCAATTTGAAGAAGTGCTTATATAACACAATGTAACAACAGTCATACACTGAGCAAAAATGTCGCGGAGGAAAAATATAAAATGAGATTTTGAGCACTACCAAAAATTCTTCATTTGTATTTTTTGTGCTGTATATTTCTGAGTGATAAAAATACGATTTTTAAATTAAAGTTTTTATTTTTCGTCTTGCCTCAATTCAGTGGGAAAATAAGTGCAATAACTTTAACGAAGTTAAACTTTATTGTGACAGAGGCAGCTGCTATTTTCATGATAACGCGACTCACCCAAGACTCTGTTATTTTTTATTATATAATAGCCTCTGCCGCGGCTGACGTTGCTGCCGGCTAGATGCCGTCGCATCACCACTTGCATTTGCTGTAGTCATTGTTGTGGTTCTCGAAAAAATAAAATAAAATAAAAAAATTGCGTATGTTCTATTTTTGAGATATGCAAAACAAGTTGAGTTACTCGCACTGTGGCCAGCAGCCTGGCAGAAGAAACCCATACAGCCAGATACAATGTGCAATATATTGTTAAGTGAGAAAGTTATGCAGTAAGCAGGAAAATTATAGTTCTTCCTCGCTGAACACAAGCAAAATGGCTTTAAGCCATAGCCAGAGCAACGGGGCTCACTGTAGGTCGCCATGAAGTTGGTTTGCCCGTCCGGTCTCAATAGCGCAAGCCACACAAGCAGCGATTCAAGTGCCACACTTTGTTATATTTCCTTAAGGACATGATTTCAACTTGCCCCTATCATTTACAGCTCAGATACATTTTATATTTATAAGCATAAATGCACATATTATTGCTATTGACACACTAACGGAAAGGATATACTATAAGGGAGCATTTATATTGTATAATTTACGATTTACAAACGAATTTCTCTCACTGTAAAACAATTTGAATGAAAACTCTGTTTCATTTTTAATACTTATGTTGAAAGTTGAGTTAGCTGGTTTGCGGGGGCCTACGAAAAAAGGCTTGCAATAAAAGTACGGCAACATCGTTCGAATTATTTTCTGAAAATGGAAAATTAAATTTTCTTGTGGAATAAAACCACTAAATTTTCATGAGTTTTCGCGAAAATAAGACGAAAATAATGAAGTGCAAGACGTTTAATTTCGATTGGGGTACACATAATTTAATAATTCTTTTGTCCAATAAAAGAAGTCTAAGTTTTATTTAAATTAACGAGACAATGGTTAAGTGCAAGAAGCTTAAATTTGATTGAGTCACAAAATATTTAATATCACAAGCGATTTACGTAAATTCAAATTCCAAAGCTAATAAGTAGGCATAGGCATATGAATAATAACTTTTAATTATTTAATCTAATATCCAAATTATTTAGTTTGTGCATTTACTTGAATAATTCACAGAGCAATCTGGCCAAATTGATGATAATATCTGTCAAATGCAACCATCTTTACATAGAAGCGCATTTTCATTTGAGTTGACGTCCTTTGTCAACGGATTATTTCGTTAACAAAGCCTAACAAAGGCGCTAATTAAATGCATTGTGCATTGCGAATCGGCTGATTGATAAGCTATCAGCTTGATTAATAACATTAATAACCGTTAAAAGGCCATCAATTAAAATGATGTAGTCATTGTTGTAAGTATAGTAAAACAAACACATGGTTTATCAACTCCAAATTAATTACAGGTTAATTAATTAATTAAAAACAATCATATGTTGACACAAGCAATGATAATAAAATCGCAGCCAACGATTATTTTTTATGTGTCAATTGCATATTTTTCAATTATTTTCAGTCAATTTCAGCGATTCATATTTATAGAAATCTAAGCCTAAGGCTTTAAAGTTTTATGCACTTGATTTGCTCATTTTCTATCTTTGTTTATTTTACTTAAAAGTTCTGCAAATATTTTCATGTTCAGGCAACATGTGTGAAAATGCTAAGGGGTAAAAATAATTGAGAATATTCTCGCTTATTTATGCACTGCAGATCCTTGCATGAAAGTAGCGCTGAGTTGGAGACTGAGAGACAGATGAAAAGTGTATATATTTAAAGCAGTGTTTGCTTTGTATTGCTTAAGGTAATTTGACAACTTGTTAACATATATGCATTTTGAAGAGGACATGCCAAAGTACAAGATATATTCTTCAGCATTAACAGACAGGTGAAAGCGTTGATTTAAGATATTCTGACATTTCATAAAAATCATATTCTGTCACAATACATTATGGAGAAAATAATAGAATCCAGAATTTGAAATTGCTTATTATTTGGTGACCTATTTTCATAATATAAATATGACTTTCGTTGGATCCAGGTTCAGTGTTTTTACTTTTTCATACTCCGATATAATTCGAATATCGTTGGGATTCTTCTTCGTCGGTCCAGTTAGCTTTGATTCATGCAAAAATTAATTTATCTTTACATACTGCAAACGTACATTAAATTAGTATATATCCTATACTAACATAACAGCACTTTTGACTAAATCAAACTTCTTCTTCGTTTATATTCAGCTTTAATTAAAATTGCATGTCTGGAAAATGGTTCTGTGCAGCAATTTAAAGTTATTCTGAGGTGACTGTTGAAAATCAGCACTTCGTTTTGCAACAATCTGAAAAGTTATAGACAAAATCTGAACGAGATACAAACCACAACAGCAATGCGTGATGAGTGATGAGACTGTTGTTGTTGCTTTTGCTCTTCTTCTTCTTCTTGATGTTGCATAAATTATGAATGAGGGTGCGTGTGCGTGCCTGTGAGATGAGACCTCGATTTGGCCAATAGCTCAAATCGGATGATGACAAGTGATAAACGCTCTGACAGCTTGTTGGACGTGTCGAAAGCGCCAGCATGTTGTTGAGTGTTGAAGGTTGGGTGTTGGATGTTGTGTTGATTGCCACACTTCACGGATGACATACAGAAGAGGCGGAAACCACGTGGCGTATGTGTGATAAGAATAGTTTGGAGTCTCACATATCTTAAAATAGCAGGTGTGCATTTAATTCGCATGCACAATGCGACGCTAACTGTCAAACTTGTCCAAGCTTGGCGAAAACAACAACAACAACAATAAACATGACAAACTGTTGTCTTCCACAGGATGCGAAGTAGGCGTCGACCTTCTGTTTGGCTTCTGGTCCTGCGCCATTGTTCTTGAAATCAGTTTCTGATTAGATTGCAGTTGCTGGGTTTGCGCTTAATTATGTGCCCACTGTTAAACCTTTGATATGATAGCTTTGTGAAATAGCTATCTCTGACGCTATCTCTCTGACACGCTCCCCCTTTCTAAATTGACTAGCATTTCTATGGCTTTTGTTTGCAGCAGTGAAAGCGTCTCGAATTATGATTTCCAATTTACAAGCAGCGCCTTTGAATATGCTAATTAAATTCAGAACAGGAGCCAAAATTTGGAAATGTTTTACTACAATATGTGTGTTGGCTTACAGATTCAACTGTCTGCTAGACGGTTTAATTAACTTAACACATTTCTATGCACGTTCCATGCTGGTACGTGTTGGCCTCCAGTATGCCAGCTGCTCTTTCGGCAAATTAATTAATTTATCATTGTTTTTGGCTTAGATTTTGTCGTATACAGAAAAACTTTATTTCCTGGGCCTTGTTTCATTCATTCATTCAGTTGGGCATCATATCATTAACAATGCAGCGCATAGGCAACAATGCCAAATTTTCTATTACGTGTTAGCGGCGAAAATTTGATAAATACCCCCAACAGCTGCTACTACTGAACTTACTTTCTCCTACATTGTGGCACACAAACCGATTTCAGACTGAGTCGCCTTGAAAATCAATATCATTGCCGACCAGCCAGTGGAATTTTTTGATTTTGTTTGTGTGGGCAGGAGATGTGCCACAGCCAGGGGTAACCCAGTGCCACCTTACAAATCGCTGACATCGACAGCCTGGTAAAATCTATGTGCATTCATTTATTTCAATTAATTTGTAGATCAAGAGCGGAGCCAAAGCAAATCGGAAATTGAAATTAAAAACATTTCAATATTTATTATTGAGAAAAATGTCTGCCAAATGTTAAAAATACTTACTCAGAAAATAAATGAATTTCTCTTCTGTCAATGGTTTTTTCTTTCAAGTACGATTTTCAAGCTTGTAAAAATTATTGCTATTATTGCTCTTCTGACAGAAATAAATCAATTAGCATCGTAGTCATTTTTATTGACAATTTTTTAATTCGCTTAAGCACAATACACTGAATATACAATGAGAATATTATTTTGTATAATAGCTTTTAGCTAGTTTGTACCAGACACTTGATACTTACAAAATGTTATTTATTAACTATACAATAAAATCTAAAATATATGATTGAATAAACAAATTCAAATAATTCCTGATATAAGGAATCACTTAAGGCAAGCAAAAATTGTGTTCAAAGATGATTGTATTAGTTTATTCAACAATAATTCAATAAAAGGCTATTTAATCTTCAGTTTGCCCACACTAAAAGCAAAAATCGATTTAAAATCTTCAGTTAGAGTTTATGTACTGCTGGGAATCTCTAAAAATCAGTTCTTTTTTTTCTGAGTGAAAAATTACAGTTCTTTATTTTTTCTGCTTTAGTTAAATATTTTTATTTGTTATCTACTATATCTGCTATAATCAGCAGACTGTTGGATGCCTCAGCTAATTGAAATGGATAAATGTACTAGCAAAATTATATATAGTATGTGTAAATTGTCTGATTTCAAATTGTTAATTAACTGGCACTGTGTGTATTTGAATCAAATTGCAAATGTCTTGCATTATTTCGAAAACAGTATTCGAAACACAGGTAAACACACTCACAAAAATCACGCACTCTCACGTTAACATAAAATTGGCAACAAGCCAAAGAGGACCAAAACGTTTACTGTCTAGCATGGAGCTTACAAGCTTTACTGAAACTGGAGCCCTTTTAGCGTTAATTTGCATAATTGCGGTTAATTGAAACGAACACGTTAATAAGTTGCAAAAAGAGTCGCTTTAATGACGTTTCACTGTACACTCTATAAGCTCCTGTGTACATACATTCATATTGTGTGTTGGCATGTGCGAAGCTATTTGCATATTGATATTGCGCCACAGAATGACACAAATTTGTCGACGCTGTCAGTTATTGTTGTTCCTGTTGGTGAATTCAACATGTTTCCGTTTTGGGCTTTAGCCATGTTGTATGCAAATGGGCCATGTGCCAGCACAGCATTATGGAGAACAAAAATGAGGAAAAGTTCAAGTCCGAAAGACGTGTCAAGTATAAATGGAAACAATATTACTGGCCATAAACCGATTAGGTCACATGAATATTTATGCCATTAGCGCGATGCAGCAGCTGCATGCAGCAACCTTGAATGCTCACTTAAGCACATGCAACAAGAGGCAAAAGGACACAACTATTAGACGACGCGTCGCCTCCGTAACGATAATTTCATTATGGATGAATTGGGAATTGATGACCAGAACATCCAAGAATATTATACTGATGGCGTCATATTGCTGCAGCAAACATAAGTAAAATGAGATTATATAAAAGTAATCAGTTGATAAAAACAACTACTATAGTATGTAAAGTACTCTTTAATATTATAGCTGCTTTTGGATGCATATAGAACTACCTTTAGTTTATTAAATTTTTTTCGGGATTTTTTTCGGACATATAATTAAATTCAACAGGATATTGAATATATGCAAATTAAATAAATGGCATACAACTAAAAACCAATCGAGTGTTTACAATCGAAGATTGGTAAACCCGAAGGTGTGTCAATAAAGGTTTATTAATGTGCGAAACTCGATGTTGATAAACAACAGATGGCACTTTGTATGAAAACCGCATTTGAAATATGTACCACAAGGGTAAACATTTCGCACCGTTTGTGTGTCGCTCTCTCTCTCTGTCTCTTTCTCAGTATCTCTGTCTCTTGTCTCTCAGTCGTATAACTACATAAACCGTTTTTCATATGTTATTCCCGAAACTGTATCTGTTTGACAGTTCGTGCCATTTGCTACAATTTAGCAATTTATGCAGTTTTTGTGTGCTTTGTGAATCAATAAACAATTCTTGCAACATTATCTATATATATGTATATGTATAAGTTCGCTTGAAAGGGTTGTTATCGTGTGCACATTGTTCAGTTTAGTTATTCAATTCGTAAACAATAAATTGTTACATGTCCGGCTTGACGCTATGGGGAATTGATCCACCTACATACATGATGAATGAGTTCTGGGATAACAATTCAGAAAACAATTTCGCTAACCTAGCAAACCTAAACAAACGCACTCCCACAATCAAGTAATGGCTTGCATTGTATTACTTGTAAGTAAATTTTTGGCCATATCCATTCATCATTCGCATTAATGGCCAACTGACCTTGGTAAGTAGCAGCAGATACAAAGTCTTCAATTGCCTTGTCTTGGCATGATTTTCGATGCGGATTTGGCTCGTTCTAACTGATTTATGCCTTCAATGGATTAAATCGATTTTAATCGTCCCATAAGTGTGCACAATGAAGTGCTCCATAAAACACACACGAATGCGATTGCAATGGACCAGTGTTGTGGTGGGTGGTGGTGGTAGTGGTGCGTGCCTCAACAACTCCACAATCTTCTCTAGGACTCTTAGGCACACGAGCTGTGCAAGTCGGAAGGGTGAAATACCCACACACACTCAGCAAGCAGCAAAACGACGAGTGTGTTGTGCGGGTGTGTATTGTTTCAACTGATTTGTTCATCGATAAATCTTTGCATCGCCATAATCGTTAAAGTTCATTCGTCACGGACTTTGATTGCTCCATGAGCGAACGTTGAAGTTAAACCTGGAAGCTAATGTGCACCATGGACCCGTTAATATATTTAGTCCACCTAAATCGATAGCACTGAAAGTAAATTTGTATTTACAAAACTTCACATGTAACAAATGCTAGGAAAATATTTTAAAATTTTTTTTTAAAATTGAGTTTAAGAAGAAAATGTGAAATGATTTGCAAAATTACAACAATAACGGGAAAACAAAGGTTCAGTATAAATTTAAAAAAAAAAATTATTTATTTGGTCTTACACTTATAATTTCAAATATATGAAGTCGGCAAAATATTATAATTTAATTTGTTTCATGATTTTCCAAAAGTGTTATTATATATTTAAATTCTTTGCTCACTGTTCTTATACTATGGAATCAGAGTTTAACTGCTAGGTTTTTATATTCTGTCCACTGTATTAGAGCGTTTTCAGTTGTGTTATTGTTCTAGCTGAACGCACTGGATGTGTTCATTGAGCACCACTTATTGTCGAGTTGCCGTGCCGCGTTCTCACTCAAAGTACCCTTAGACTACGTTTTGTGCAGCGAGTGCAGTTGTGTGTAATGCTTGAAGTGAGTGCATAACAATTTTGAAACGAGCAAACAACCCATTTAATAATTAACTAAACAAACACTCTGGGCAGAAAAATAACGGGTTAGATGATAAAATCTGTACATTGAACATTGACAAAAAGATATATGTAAATACTTGTTCCAGTAAGCAAGTCAATAAGTGTGAAATAAGTACAATATAAATAAAAATAATAATTATGTGTAAATATGGATATAAGCTGCTCTTAGAAATGATTTCAATAATTTTATCTCCGAAAGTTTACCAATGAGAAAAAAGTGGGAATCCCAGAGTAATAATGTATCCTTGATCTTATGTTATCTGATTCATCCATACATAAATGATCCAAATGGGAAAATTAAATTAAATTAAGCTTAATTCAAACTTAATTTAAAATATCCAATACTAAGTATAAAATAGGAAAGCGATTAACACTAAATTAAATTTCTTATCGTCAATATTCAATGTCTATATATTGTGAATATCAGTCGAAAGTACTAATAAATCATATTGAAAGCAGAATTTAAGTTATCCAACAAACAAATTCCACTTTCTCTTAGCCATTTTGTCAGGCATTTAAGAGTTCAATGTTGTAATAGATATTAAATAGATGACCTATTGTGTATATATGTATAATAGAAAGGAAACTCAGTGGGGAGCTGGATCAAAGCTGCAGAAAGAGTTAGATTAGAGCAGCTGCCTCCAGCAGCATTGTAAACAAATTTATATTTGGCTGTGCAAAAAAGTTTTTGCCTGCTTGTAATGTGGAACAAATTCCCTGATTTATTGTAAAAGTTTTGCGCAATTGTGTTCAAATAGCTGAATGCGATATGTGCTGAATGTCAGAATCTTCAAATTGTAGCATCTGGGTAATTAGCGTCAACTCAGCGAGTTCTTAAATTTGATTTAAAGTGCAACTGAAACGAGAAGAAATATATATTTGAAGACCATCTTTCACATCAAATTTAATTTAATGGAAATTATCATGCTTGAATGTCTTTTCAAAAATTATAAATTTTTATGTAATGCCATGTGAGCAGTAGCTATGTATTTATGACATTTTAAATCAACGACAACAACCCAACATACACCTGTGTGGATGCCGGCATGTACATGCAACCCCTACATTGGTAACTTTGCCCTACTCACCTTCCTGGGGGTGTCATGGAAAGGCAAGCCTTGAAACGAGACCATAAAATGGTAAACGCTTTCGCTGTTGCTGCCAAAAAGCGAAAGCAATAAAGACTAAAACAACGGCTTTGGGTTGCAATCCATGGCAGATAGGGTGAGGTTGGTGGTGGGTGATGAGGGATGAAGAATGGTGAAGATGGGGCTGGAGGCGGTTAAAGGCCAGGTGGAGCGCATTACTTTGAAAGCACATTGGGCTTGCAAATGACTTTGTAAATGGCGCTCGACAAATATTTTATTACCAGCGAACAGCAACAATTTAGTTTGTTTGGCACGCCCAGCGATGTTGAGGCACGTTAACTTCCGCACTTAAATTATGCCCAAGGCTTTGTTAATGTAAAAGCTTAAAAAGTAACGGTTTCTCTTTGCACCTACCGGATATTCAATAAAATTTCAAATTGTGCTTAATTCTTCCAAATTAAACAAAATGCATTTCAATGCCATTTATTTTGTATACACCTGTGACTGAAAACAGCCTAAAAATAATGCTTGCTGCAGTTGATTTTTTTTTTTAAATTTATTTATGCTCCGACGTGGCTATTCATTTTTGAAAAACTTAAATTTTTAAATGCATGCAAGTTCAAGTTTTAACTGGAATGTCTTCAAGTTACATGTGCCAACGGCAGTCGATTCACTCTCATTCGCTGGGAATAATCCTTATGACTCTTGCTTTTTGTCGCTGGCCATTGTTTTGGTCCATTGTTTGGTGGCAGCGTTGGGCGTTGTTTGCTCTTTGCCGCAAGCCATTGTTTTGGGGCCGTGGCAAATGTACCCTTTTTTGCTGTTTTGTTTTAGTTTTAAAGTGCTGGCTGTCGGTTTTTGTAGCCGCCTGTGGCGTGGCCGGCGTTGGTTAAACACCGAAACAACTTCATTACCGAGAGTTAACAGAGTCATATAAAAAAAGCCAAAAAATTAACGCCCATTTTCGAGCTTATTTCTTAATGACATTGCAAAGGCAGTGGGGGGAATGGCGTCATATCTATACTGGCTCAGTCTGGCTCAATCCTCAGTTGAATCCACAGTCTGAGTATCCGGTTTCGATTTCGGCTCCTGGACGGCCGCGTAGTTTGCATTAATTTCACGTTCATTTCGCGCGATAATCGTATTTCTCTGTCGTCTCGTTCCGCGTTGGTATGGATGCAATGGCTGTAGTCTGTGCTTCCATATTGTTTTAATGGTGGATAACATCCTTAATGGCATCTATTAAACATATAATTTATACACTTGAAAATCACATTTAGACGTGCGTTGTGCTTACTTACAGCTGGCAAACTGTTGCCAGTTAACTGTGCACAAAATGCCGTAAGAATTGTAATTTTATTTGATTATCAAATCTAAATTGAAGCTTCAGCTGAATCCAAATAGGGCACTTTTATAGTGTGCACTGAATTATCAATATTAAAATACCATCATACAATCCAATTAATAAATCGTTTATGTTATTTATCAATGCACAACAATTGGAGTTACTTTTGTGAATAGAGTCAAACTTGAACTATGTATTTATGTACATATAAATAAAAATATAATATTATAATTACTTAATAAACATACAATTCAAAATATAAACGATCAATTATCTATATTTTAATGGTAAAAAACTGTACTTGTTATACCTGAGCCATGAGCTGTGCAAATACTAAAAGATTGTTTAAGAAATATACCCATTGAGTAACCCTGGCAAACATGGTACATAAGTAAAAACCATCAAAAAATTCTAATTATTCATTGTAAACGCGATGCGCTGACAGCGAAAACAATGAATGCACTCAACTGTGAAAACTGCAACAATGCGAATTCCAGACGCAGACTCACAAGGACTCAGAGGCAGACAGATCAGACATAGCTGGGTGCGGATTGAGGGGATGGGCTGCAAGGAGAAGTGGACACAAAAATGGCGCAGCAGGGAGAAGGATTTGAGCAATGGTGGCATCGTTGACATTTTTAACAATTTTCTAGTCGTTATTCACCATTGTTTCAACTGCAATTCCAGAGAGAGAACGAGAGAGAAACAAAAACAGATACAGCTACAGATATAGATACGGCTACAAGTGCAGTTGCAGTTGCTGTTGCTACTGCTGTTGCTATTGCTGTTGCTGCCACTGTTGCAGAGACACTGGTGCTTTGTGTTTGCGCAACTGGATACGTATACGTGTATTTGTTTGCTATGACAGCAATTTGCAGCATTTAGTTGAAAGTCTATTTAACTTTAATGCACTCGAATTAATGTTATCTAGGAATCCCTTAGATACTCGATTCGCTGCAGTTGGTGGGCAGCGAATATTTATCTATTGTTGACAATCAGAAATGCACTCAACTCTGAGCTCGCGGCTCTCTAGACTAGATTCTAAATTTATTTCAGGCATATAAAGGCATCCATAACTATTTGCTGACCCCGGGAGCCAGCGACAAGCGTTTGGCAGTGCAGCCAACAATTTGCATTCAACCCACGCGCAATTAATGAATTTTTGTTCGGCGCGGTGCCAAATGGTTTTTATCTACCCTGTTATCACAAAGTGAGCATGATGGCCTTTTAGAAATTAACCGAAGGCCATACATGTCCATTGGAATTATCGCAGATATTATTGAAACTTGATTCTTTAAATTTGTCAGAATGATTGTTGCCTTCTGTATTCCTGCAGTGGAATACATTTTAAGAAAATGCAAGTGAGCTTTATTATTTTCAGATAATTTCATTATTTTTCGTTAAATTTTAGTACTACAGCCAGTTTTTTAGTCGAGCAATCTCAACTCGAACACTCGAACTGTTGTTTGTTTTTTGTGCGCAATGCGACAATGTTCGAAACACAAAAACACCAATAAACCACAAGCTACAAAAGAGGCTAAAACGATTTTAGAAAATGGTTTAAAAAATAGACAGTGCTTTGCTGAAAACTGGGTAGATAACTTTTAATATATTGTATTGAAATGATTGACTCGTTGACAGATTTGATACATGAAGTAGGCCATTGATATATAGGTAAATGTATTTGTAATGTGTTAGTTACAAAATTTTTGTTTCTTTTATATGTAAGTATTTATTTTAGTGAATAAAAATAAATTTCAATAACAAAATCATTGCCAGATGAATGATTTTGAAGATATTACTGGGAACGGACGAGTGCACTCAATATCTCAGTAGCTTCGATACGGAGACACACGTGGGATAACAGGAGACCAAATGGCCGATTTAGTCGTGAACACAACCTCTCCCATGTCCGGACGCCGTCTGAACCGGGACGTAAGCAGGCTGATGGCTGCTGGGTTTCAAGCAATGGTTAACGACGACTTGACTAGTTTGTTGGTGAGCCTCGAGGGACCAATGGGCACTGCTTACGAGGGTGGTGTCTGGACGGTTAACGTGACAATTCCCCAGGAGTATCCATTGAAGGCGCCACGCATTCGATTCGTTACAAGGATACTGCATCCGAATATCGATTTCAACACCGGTTTCGTCTGCATGAACGTCTTCAAGCAGGCCTGGTCGGCCACCTATGATCTGGTAAATGTATTTGAAACATTTTTGCCACAGCTGCTGCGCCATCCGAATCCGGACGATCCGCTTAATCACAGAGCGGCGTCCATTATGAGGCAGTCCGAGCAGGAGTTCCGTGATAAAGTGTCCATCTATCTGAGAATGTACGCTCTACCAATTGTTCCGTCAAACTATGCAAAGGGCGATAAGAATCTCGAGAAACGCTCCTCCGATCTGAGCTTGTCTGAACTGCTGTCCGATGATGATGACGATTAAGTGTTGGCTGGTCTTTTGTTATTTAGTAGAGTGCATTTTTCTATGGCTACCAAAAGTTATTTTTGTTTACTTTAGATCACAGTTAATATTGAAACTGTGTTTAATGATTTATATGAAAGTTCCACTGTTTCGGCCAATATGAATGTTTATCTTTATTTTAAATTTATTATAAACTCTAAATTAAATGTGAATACACTTGAAAAATATTTGCATTATGATTTTCTTAATTTTCTTATTCATGAGTAAAAACCCCTATTCATTATTCAATTCACAAATTAATGTTTCTCGCCTCGTTGTATAAAAGTTTGGCAAAGATAGATGTAACAATTATTGTGAAAATTGCGATTTAATAGCGATAATTGCCGAATAACAATTGTATTTAATGGCAAAACTTTTGACAGTGTCATTTGAACACATGATGCTTAAATGGTTCAGCTGGCATTGAGTTCCAAGCGGATCTTCTCAGCCTTTATGCTACTTCTTTTAAATCACTTAGCGACTTAATACAACTTTCTTAGGCAGCAATTAATCGACGGATAATTGAAATAAGTGAAAATTTAAATACACAGTTCAAACTAATTTTCAATTTATTTATGGTTATTTTATTTCAGTATAAAAATTGATTCTCTCCTTCGTTCCTGACCGCCGAACTGCCCACAATCGACTAAATTAAATGAAATTCCCAGCTTCAGCCATTATTCAATGTCAACCGCTCCAGTTACCAGTTGCCAGTTGCCAGTTAGCTGGTATAACTTTATCGAAAATATTTCTATTAAAATTCAACGTCTGCCACATTATTAGCCAGAGAATTTGTGCTTCAGCAATTAAAATTTGAAGCATTAAGGATCGATTGAAAGGGGTAGAGCTCCGTTAAGCAAATGCCAATTTAAACTTTAATACTGGTTGTAAATTTAGAGTTCGCTTGAACAGTTCGGTTGCCGTTGCGGAAATGTTTGTGTTGGTTTCTTTCAGCTGCGGTTTTCACAGCAACAGTCAAGCACTGACAACCATGGGCCACTAAAAAGGCGACCAAATGAATTCGGCTTTGGCCTGAAATTGGCTTAAGTCATCGAAGGAGTATTCGAATTCGTCGCTTTCCTCTCTCGTCGCTGTGCAACGTTCCACACTGATGCGCCGGCAACCAAAATGGGGCAAACGGTAGGGCAGCATGCCACACAGCCAGCAAGTCAGTAAGCTCATAGAGTGAGGAGAAAAGGCTGTCGAACTGCAAAGAATTTCGTTTTTGTGGCCAGAATTAATGCAATAGTCGTTCTCAGTTCGAAATTACTTTTTTCGAGCGTCTATCGACATCGAAGTGGTGCCGTTAGTGGAACATTTCTTAGAAAATTACATCGTGTGCATGCAAATGACAGAAATCTAATGATTTGTACACCCGCATCAAGTAAGATGCAACATGTTGGCAATCGATGATCTGATAACTTATCGCCTGAGTGAACGGGGCATTCAACTCGCTATCTTGAGCAAGCTTTCCATTCATATTCTGTGTCGATGAACTCAAGAACGTGTTCTGTTTTGCCGAACAGTTTGTAAATCTATTAAAATTCCAATGAACGCTTAAGTTGCAGCCTGTGCGTAGACCTATCTTTGTAAGAATATCTCTCCCTTTGTCAAAGGATGTTTAACGTATTTGTGATTACTTTAAATATCTACGACTTCCTATTAATCTTAAGCTGTTGCAATTGTTTCCATTCTTTTAAAATTATTAAACCGTACGTGGTCTCCTTTCATCTATTGCTATTTATCTTTGTCTTTATATAAGTAACAGCACAACATTGGCTCCTCCTTCGAATCTATTTTAGCTGAGTTGGTTTTTATTAATGCTTCCATAGTAAACTATTCTATTTATATACCCAAGAAAGTCCATCAAGGTCCCCACGCTCACAATACTTGACTACAACTTGACGTACATCTACTATATAAATAGAAACCATTTCATTTGAGATCCACACCATGCACAACAGAAATTAACGTAGGTGTACAAGTAATAAATATTCTAATTGAGTACATGGCGCAAAAACTTTGCCTTGCTACAGCAAAATACTTGAGGTCCATTTGAGTGTCTAGAGATTCTCTCGGTCGAAATGGTAAGGCTTGCAGAATTATTTGAGATCCCAATGCGAATTAAGGCGAGTGCGTGGGGGCAAGACGGCTAGCTGTATGTTAAGGCGACAGTCAACAAATGGGAACTTTAAATGCTTGAGAGGATTCGCCTGCATTGCTCGCTAATTTATTCAAGCAAATTAACTCGGCTCTCGATGTTGGTCGCTCCTAGCAACACTGATGCTTAAGGATGATGGTGGGAACAGGTTGGGGACGGATTCCTTTCTACTGTTAGTACGCATGGTGATATTGCGAAAGGCGACTCATTAGCATATTGTAATTAATTTATATTATTCCAAAATGCACAAACTTAATTGCTACGGCCACTTAGTTAATGAAATTGTACTTCAACTCCGGACAGCGAGATTTCAAAACTTTATGCGACTGCCTGAGACGATTGCAGACTGTCTTTCAAGCAGAGCGTTGACAGTCTGCAATAGAGATGATAGACACTCTAACAAAAACATGACAGAATAAGAAAAATTACAAAAATGAACAAAATGTATATATTTAATAATGGTTGTTGCTAGTTGACTAATAAATTAAAAGGAGAAGACTATAAGCATAAGTCTGAGTATTATTCTTTTAATTTGTATTATAATATCTATCTTCCATGGGATATAGATATATAAATATATATAAATATTCGACTAAATTTAATTATAATACAATAATCAATTCATTTGTTAATATTATTCATTATTATTTCGCATTATTATTATTCATAATCATTATGTGATTATTTCTATTTTAAAGCAGATATAAAGCTTAGTTAAGTTGTTGTAACGAATATTATCACGCACCCAACTCTAGAAAGCTGGCATAAAAAGAAAGAGGCTTAAAATAAACTTTTAACAAAAGTCACAGGAAACCAACATCACTTTAAGATGACACAACTTTGGCGACGCCCGCGAATGTTTTTCTGGTTGGAAGCTGGGATGGTCGGACGCTTTTCATTAAGAAACGACAAACGTAACAGGCTTCCGAATATTTTGTTGGCAAACAAATTGTAGTAACTCTTATGGGAAAGAAGGAGATGTTGAGTTAGTTGTGGCTATGAAACTTCCAGGCACATGGTAAACAGAATACGTTGCGTATACGCCCAGTTGTCTGGCCGCCCCTTAACCACTCCCTCCGTCCAATTTGTTCGACTGGCACTTTGTCACGAATAAAGTTTGAGTGTTTGCAAGTTATTTCAATGGCGGCTCTGTGTACGATTGTCTGTCTGTTTGTCTCTCTGTCTGTCTCTCTGTCTGCCTGTGTGTCTGACAAGCAACGACACATGTTTTCAGTGTCGCTGGGATCTGCTTTTGACACAATGCGGCTCCGGCTGGCAGCTAATTTATGCCGTATAGTACCCAACCAGAGATTGGCACAAAGTCGAGCACCTTTGTGTGCCTGCATAAATGTCATTTTAATAACATGCGCTGCCACATTTCAACAAAACACAATTTGTTTTATCCTCAGCCCCAGCCTCAGAATGTCTTCCCTTTTCCAAGCGTACAATTTGAAGGGTCTTCCCAGAGCCCTGTTTGTTGGCGAAATCTTCTGATGCGCCAGCAGCTGCCTTGAACATGTATGTGAACAAATGAACACAATATTTGCTAAGACAAGTGCAACAATGCTTACTCTCAGTGAGCTTGTACCTGACGATACCTGTTCGACATGGAATGAACAACTGAAATCTCACGTAGAGCCAACAGGTATTGTGCCAGCTGCAATTGCCTCAATTATCCAGCAGTTATATCTTGTCATCTTGTCATCTTGCAAAATATTTAGTTACTTGACATAGGGTGAAGTAAACTGTTCCTAAGAGAACAAACCTATCGCTCTCTCTCTCTCTCTCTCTCTCTCTACCACTACTTCTCTCCTTCTCTCTCACTCTTTAATTCTGTCTTTTTCCCGATAACGAACTATGAAATTGGTAATTCACAAGTTTGAAGCATTTGAGGCCATAAATAACCATTTTATACAGATGTTTTTATGTTTTAATGTATTTCAATTAATAACGATTTCAATTTAATTTTTCCGGAATTTAACTTGTTATAACGTGCGTTTCATTTAACATGTGTTTAAATTTATAAAATATGGCTTAAGCGATTTTTAAATAAGTGCTTTTAAATAAAAACAAAATTTAAAGAGTTTTTACTTAAGAATTAATTTCGTAGTAATTATTTTTAGCCTAACCACAGTTAGAAAATGTATTCATAATTTATTTTTCTTTTATATACATTTAAGTATACATCAAAGTCTTATGCACATCAGCAACTACTGAAGTTCGCATTATGTACATTATGTTTCTATTGCTTTGTAAATGTTTGTAAGCTATTTGGAACAGTTTGACAATAGTTAAGTAACTTACTATTAATATTGTATTACTATAAATAGCCCAAAGATATGTAGAATACAAAAATAATATTGACAAATTTGTTCACTTAAAGCTCTTAAAAAACGATAAGCAACTGTCAGAAGATATATGTAAATATAGACCAGAGGCACTTTTCGTTAACATTTATCAGAGCACACATTGAACAAAAATAACTTTTAAAGTAATTGCCCAAATAGGGGGAAAAAATACAAATAACAAGAAGGAAACTGGAAAAATCCGTTTTGTGAAACTAGTTTTGTGTGCCAAGAGACGATGCGACTGGGCGACCTTGGATGAATCAACAACCAAACGAGACAATAATGGAGGTAGTGCGGAAGGGAGTTAGCAGTTTCCATTTAAATTGTTGGGCCAATAAAGCGAATGTCGATAAATGAGATTGACAATGACAAACATGAAATCGAACGCAGTAAGGTTAACACATAGATGAAAAATGCCAGTTTGACTGGCCAGTAAAAATCCAAAAAATAAAATCGTGCTGAGGTCAAATGCCAAACGTAAAAAAACTGTGCAGATATTCCAAAAACCAAAGACCTTAAAAACAAATTGAACCCATTGGATTGACAGCTGTGCGTCTAGGTTAACAGATGGCAGTACATTTTCGGCCACTATGGCCATGTGTCAGCCGGTGACCAACGTTTTCAGGTTAAAAGAGCCGATGGAAAAATGAAAATGAAATGACTAAACGTCAAGTGGCAGAATATACCCCTTTTGCCCCATGGGTATTCATGTGTATGGATGGGAAACAACTTGTTCTCTGGGTGTTAATGTGAATTAAGGATTTTCCCATTGGTGCACAGCCGGAATAACGTATAAGGTATGGCTTATTTGCTATTAGTTGGCCACCTCAGGGGCTGAGTCAAATGTGCAAATATTGGCTTAGAAAGGAGAACAGTGCAGCTGCTGCAGCTTGCCAGCTGCCAGTTGCCAGTTGCCAGTTGCCAGTTGCCAGTTGCCAGTTGCCACTTGCTGCATTCACCATTTGCATAAATCAAATTTGAAAACGCATCGTTGACTGGAACTGGCACCACCAGTCGCGAATGCAAATTGTGTCTGCACATAAGGCAAGGGAATGAGGGGTGCATGCAAATGTGTGTGTGAATGCGAATGTGTTCTAATACAAGCTCAAAGCAGCTGCAGCAACATGTACGTGTTCCAAAATGAAAGACATATGTGTGTGTGCGTTGTGTGTGTGTGAGTGTGTACCTTATGGTGAGCTCCACCTATCCTCGAACACGCTCGAAGGAAAAAGCACGCACAAGACTAACGCACACATGCACACACGCACACTCGTACACACACACGCACACTCGCACACACACATGCACACAAACTCAAATGCGTGTGAATACAAAATAACCAGCAAGCCCCACTTAAACGCCCAAATTGTTATTATTTTAGTAAAATATTGTGCATACATTTTCAACAATTTATTTCTTCCGATTTGGCAAACATGAAAAATGGAAAAGCACGAAATATTTTCAATTTTATTGTTTATAGAAAATGTAGCAGATTCCATTTATTTTCTGCCCATAGAATTATATTTTAAAGAGAGCTTAATAATTTTGATTATATTGCTTTACTTTTTGGTAGATCTTTCTATACTAACCACTTATATTCATAATTATAAAGATAATTTGAAGTTAATAAATCCTTCTTCAGCACTCTAAATGCAGTCCAGTACAGGAAACAAATTCCTAATTAGGCATTTAAATTTTTTTGTGAAAATATTGCAACAAAATCAAAGTCTTTCAAAAGTGATTTGAAATATTTGTGGGGTGGATAAAAAATGCCTTGGTGATTTTCTTGCGCTGTGGCACGTTAAGGAATGCTTAAACATTCTTTGTCACTTGGCCATGCACAAGCACGCACACACATTTAAAGTACATTAACACAGGCAACTGGTTAGCTTGTGGCAGCAATTTGTTGCGACTGCCACCTGCGGATTATGAAAATTAAATACTACATTTGCTGAGTACCACAGTTAATAATGTTGACGCACATGTTCCAGCGCCAAGCTACGTGACACTTACACCTCAATTTTGTCCCGCCCAAAAAGCTCTGAACTCTGTTGTACTGCTTAATCCTATGTCCTTTGTTAAGTTTGATGCGATTAAGGACACAGCAATTAAGGTATGCCGCTTGTGAGATCTAATTAACTTAGTTTTGAGGGAATGACCTTTGAGTTCGGCAACGAGTTATGCGGAGAGTGAAAATCAGTTAAGCATTATTTTTCTTGCTTTATTTCGTTTAGCCAATTTCTTAACATAATCCACCCTCTAAAATAAGTGATCGACTATTAAAAATAAGTTTGGCAATTACAAGCAATTAATACAATCACAGGATAAGCATTGGTCCTCTCGTTAAAATCACTAACTTAAATTTTATTCAGGTTTTCCCAATTTATGTGGGACTTAGCTTTGGGTTCCCCTATCTGCTATTTCTGAAAATAAGAAAAATTTAATAGTTGATATCGATTGTAAGAACTGTAAATAGTGCAAATTAAGATCATACTGTCAATATATATTATGGAATCAGAAATGTGGTCCGTTTTTCTAGTTGAATTTGGTTGCTCTTCTGAAAATAAGGTAAGGTTAAGAACTGTAAGAACTGTAAATAGTGCAAATTAAGACCATACTGTCAACATATAATATCGGATCAGAAATAGGCTCATTTTTCTTGGTTGGATTTGATTGCTCTTCAGCAAGATTTTGTGGCTCTGCAGTTGATGTTGGATCGAGTCTATTCCAAACAAATGGCTGAACAACCGATGAAATAATTGATTCGAAAGTATTTCGCTGCTGGTCATTTTCTGGCTCAGCTTTTTTTGCACCACCACCTTGAAACGGTGCCATCATATCCATTGGGAATGGATACAATATCTTAAGATTGCGCTCATGAGCTATCGATGTTAAGATCTGCAAGTGCCGCAACTGCAAATTTATATTGAAATGCTTGTCATGTTGTATGGGATCATAATAGTTTTAAGATTCCTCTCACTTGCAGGGTAATTTTATTTTCGGCCATCACATCAGATGCTTCCTTCAGGGATTGCGAGGCCAAGACCTCACCCTCGGCAGATATGATCTTAGCACGTGCTTCTCTCAGTGACTCTGCCTCGCTGGCCAGCGATCGTTGCAGGTTTTCCGGCAGGTTAATGTCCTTGCTGGTAAAGAAAAGCATGAGATAATTGACCAAGTCTAAGGCCATTTAGCTTACAGCGCAACTCGCTCGATTCGCACACCCCATTTCTCGGTCGCATGGTCCACAGCGATTCCAATCGCCTCAGACAGGGATTCCCTCGAGGTTAACAGTTCGTGGAGAGTCCTAGAGCCCACAATATTTCGGAGCGTAGTCTGTGCTATGAAAATTGAGGATTCGTGCACATTTGAGATCTGCAGAGTTGCGTGCAGTGATCCCTCGATATAATAGAAAAGCACTGCATCGACGCTTATCGTCACAGAGTCTTTAGTCAGCATCTCCTGTGTCGGAATCACCTCGACTCTAGTCCGAAGATCTACCAGTATGTAGTTATCGATGCAAGGCAAAAACCATACCAGACCCGGGCCACGTGCGCCTTTTCTGATGGAAAGAGGATCTTGCAAAAGAGAAAAAAACCAACCTGCTCATCGAATATTACCTCACTCGGCCTAGACGAAAAAATACAGCTCGCTTATATTCCTTAATAACTGTAAAACAGAAAAATAAACTGATGGGGAAGGTGATCACCACGATAAGGTATGACAAAATCGTTGCTATTTTCTCGAATGAGGAATTTTGTTGGTCTTCAGCTGCAATAAGGTTAAGTGAATATTTTACTAGGTATCTGCATAAATTTTAATTTAAATACTTGTTTTCAGATATTTTTTGCCTTCTTTCCGTTTGGGTGGCCTCTGCGGCCCATCATTGGGCGGTTTCGAGCTGTCATATCCTTCAGCCATTGCAGCAACCCTATCAGCTTTCCTTGCATTTTCTCCATCTACTTTTGCCTTGTAACGTGGATTTTCTTCGATAGCCATGACATCAAATTTTATAAACACTATTTTAGATTGAAAAAGCTGATTATGGCATATCCAAAATGTGCTACAAGGAGCCAGGAGCTATTGATTCGAAATTCATTAAGGTAAAGTTTTTTAAATAGCTTTAGTCATCTGTCGACAAAATTAAGCGAGAGAAAAGAGTGTGCTGTGATTATTATTATAATTAGGACACATCAGTTAACATACCTTGGAGAGTAACTGTTTTAAACTTTCTTGGGTGCTTAGCAAAATTGGTTGCTTAACTTTTATTACTCAGCTTAAGAGTGGTCTTAACGATTAAAGTTATACTTTGAATTTCCCTTTTCGAAATGCAGCCTACGCCTACAAGTTTGCATAATATTTTGTAGAAAGCAACTGTAAACTTTTTGATTTATATGCAACTGCATTTTGGACAATTTCATAGAACGCCAAACTTGTGGAACTAACAAATAACATCACGACTGTGAAATACGCTTTCACTTAGAAAACGTATAATTTGACAGATAAAAACTAAACATATTGTATAATAGATAAATAGAGATTATCTTCTAGTTGATTGATGGAGAGCGAAGTTGCCAGACAAATAATAACAAATGCACGAAACTACCTTGCAACCCGTGCAGTGTATGGTATTCAATTTTTAAGAATTGTCCGAAATTGTCGAAATTGTCCAGTAACATGTGGGGGTCAGAATAAATAACTTTGCTGAATCAAGTTGCGAAAAAGTTGCCAGTCGGCATAAAAAACTAAAAACTTTTGTTTTCTTGCCTCGTTTTTTATGGAGAGACAAGCAAATGGCAAATGGCAACTGGCAACTGGTAAAAGACAAAGGCCAGCGTCACAATGACGGCTAAGGGATAGGGAAAGGGTAAATAATAACTTCGGAATGACTTTTGGAGCTTTCTTGTAATGCATGGTGCGGCAGAAGCGGAATCTCTCAACTTTTTCACTTCGTGACCACATGTGCCATCCGAAAGTTTTTGTACACCCGCAGCCAGATTCATGCGATCCCATCATAACGTAATTTATGTCATACGCCGAACCCACCCACCCACATCTGATTGCAGATGCAGCGCCATATGGTCAACAGCCAGTTAGCCAGCCAGCCAGCCAGCCAGCCACCCAGCCACCCAGCCACCCAGCCAGCCAGCCAGCCAGCCACATAGCCACCCAGGCTGCTTGCCAATTGTCTCCAAGCGTCATATGGCAAGCGAATATTACTCTATTATGTTTTGGACTCTAATGGAAAACATTCACTGATGGACTAGCATATAGTTATTAGTCCGCAGGGAACGCCTGACCACAGCTTATGAACTTATTCCGTAAACTGGACAAATGAATGTCAGCTCAGACTAAACTAATCCGTCATCGTCAGCATTCCTAATGGAATATGACTCCATTGACATGGACACAAACTTATGCTAACATATATACGAGTATATCACAACATCGAGTGCATAGGACAAACGTGGCTAAGTAAGTTTAATCAGTTTTAATACATATATGTATATAAACTATTTAAAGAAAAAGATAATATTAAACATGCATTTATGGAACAATTCCATGACTTCTTTTTGCAATATTCCGAGATTTTGATGTAACCCAAAATAAAATAAAAACAATCAGCGATCTATAAGAAATACTTATTTTAAAATGTTAAAGATGAGAACATAAAATATGAATAATACATATAAATATCGTTAAACAAAACTTGGATTCATTTATATTAAGTTTTTTTATTATATTTTTCATTAACCAAGTAGCCCATTAAACTATTTGCTCTACCCTTTGTATGGAAATAAGTTTAGTTACACTTCAACAAAATAAACAAAAGCACATTGTTTTAATAGTTTTATTTAGTAAAATGTCAAGGCCACCAAATGAAGACATTGCGGTTATTCGCGAAGCAATTCACATGGCACAGTTAGGTGGGTTAAATGTGGAATTTGAAATTTAATTCATGATAAAACAAATTTATTTTCACTTGCAGATTTCTCCTCGCTGCGAATTACGTTAATTGAAAATGTGATGAGAGCCATGCTGGATGCGTACGAGCGCGTGAAGATTTCCTTGATATTGCCGAAACTAATTGAAAATCGTGGTACTTTGGTTAAAGTGCTGACTGGTACGCAATACGTGGCAGCCATTCCGCTGTTAGACGACTTTTTCCGCAGACGTGACATTATATTAAGGGAACAGCGACCGCCGTTGGAAGATCATGGCATGATACGAATTATTGATTACTTTCAGCGCAACAGTTCGATGCATCAGTTATTTCCAAGATATATGCATTACATGCCACAAGAGGACCGAAAGTTTCTCAACACCTTTGCCAAGCTGATGGAAATGGCCAGGGCCCATTTGGAGCGCGATGCAAAGACGCAGATTCAGCAAGAGCGCTATCTGCAGAGTGTATGCAAGGATAAGGAGAAACTGATGGACGATATGGAAATTATTGAGAGCAAGAAGGCGGCACACAAGATTATGCTACGGTGGAAATCGGCCAAAAAGGCGGCTAGGATGGCTAAAATCGAGGAAGAAATGAGGCTTAAGATAACACGCCATGAGGAGATTATTCAACGTGAAACGTAAGTGAGCCTGAGACATCAAATAATCAATCGATATTACATTTGTTATTGCTATAGAGAACGAAACCATCGCATTGTGCTCGCTAATGAAAAAGAGAGTCAGGAAAAGCAAGTTGAACTACTTGAAGATTTCGAGAAAGTAACATTAATCGACGAAAAGATAACAAAAGATAACAAAAAATTGGAAAAGGAAGCGCGTGCCGAGAAGTAAGTCTGAGTAAAACACATGAATAACCAAATGATTCAATTGTTGTACATCAGAAACAAGTTGCAAATACAGCTGCAGGGCATTATAAGGAAATACGATACTGTAATCGGAGAGAAAATGGTTGAAAATCTAGAGCTGACGGATCAACTTAATGAGGCAATGAAAGACCTTGACGAATTTACGATCATCTATCGCAAGGAGGCTGCCATCTACAATGAGATTGTGGACAAGCGCGAGAAAGAGGAAGAGCGCAAAAAACAAGCTGCCATCCTAAACTACATGATGCATCGAGCAGCTGTTAAGATTCAGCAATACTGGCGAGCGTGGCGTAAACACATGGCCAAAAAAGCCAGAAAAGAAAGCAAACGTCCGAAGAAGAAATAGATAATAGTTTTGGAAATAGATATTTTTGAAGCTAAACCAAATTGTGTAAATATTAAAATTCATTTAAGATGAATTGTATTTGTTGGCTAAAACGTAGTAGTCCAATAAACTGTGCATTTAGTCAGTTAGCTTTTCAGCACACACACATCGATTATCATTATTATCGTTTTTTTTTCTTGTTTTTTTACACACAAAGGCGATGATGTCCAAGTTCGCATTGACAAGACCCTCCGAGGATCTGCACAAATTGAATGACGTTGAAATGTTTGTTGATGGTAGGTGAGAGATAATTGTTGAAACTGTGATTCATCTCAATACGACTGCATTTTAGACAGAGATAGAGCTGCACAAATACGTTGTGTCCTTCAAGTTCTGCAGGACTCTAAATATTGCCTGATTATCGCCTTGCTGCTGCCAAAGCTGCTGGCTAAGCCAAGCAGCTTGGTCGAAGCTTTAACTGGAACCGAATATGAGCCAGCCTTAAATCTGGTTGACGATTATATACGGAGACGTGATACCATCGTCAAAGAGCAACGGCATCCATTATATGATGACGGCATGGTTAAAATAATTAACTATTTTCAGCGCCATCCCCAAATAGGACAGCTGTTCCCCGATTGTGAAATGACACCACATGATAACAAGTTGCTGTACATCTTCGAGCAGATGTTTCAGATCGCCCACAGCCATCTGAATCGGACTGCAAAGCACGAGCTGGCCAACGAGCATAAGCTGCACAAATTATACAAGGGGAATGAGAATGTTAAGAAACACATTGATGAACTTCAGAGGAAGCTGCGAAGACGGAAAGTGCAGTTGCGCTGGACAATGGCAGCTAGGACCGTGTTTGTGCAAAAGTGTGAAATGAATATAAGCGTGAATAAGGCACTGAATGCAAAGCGAATACTCAACGAAAGGTGGGTGTAATGATGACAGCGCTGTGATCCATCTCACATCGACTTCTTAATCTCTTCTCTTCTCAATGCTCTACAGCGAAAACTGTCAATCCATAATCCGCACAAACCGAATAAACTGTTTGGAGCGAATGAAAGTGCTCGAGATGGAGTTGGAAAGTCTGCGTCTGAATTCTGAACAGCATGCCAAAATGAATCGACGCGTTGAAATGCAAACTCGCAAAGAAAAGTAAGTAGGAGTGAATGAAAACAAAAAGAATATTGCAAAACAAGATAGTGACAGCAGTGAAATTACTCTCATTTTTTATCACTGGTGTGGGTTCTGAGTTCGAAGACAAAACCGGCGCATATTTTATTAACAAGCCGGAAATGAAGTCATCGGCTTGCGACATAAATACATATCAATCAAGGTATATTTTAGCTGAATTACAAGGTTATAAATACAGAATTGTCGTTCTTATTGCTATTGAAAATCGGCATGATTCGATTAACTTATCGATCAATTGAAACCAGATTCCAAATTTGAATTTTCTATCACACATACCTTCCAGTATAAGTATTTTACTAATAACAGCAACAACCTTATTGAACAGAATCAAGCTGGAATTGAAGCTTCAGGGTGCCATCAATAAATACGATCACACGATCGGTGAGAGAATGATCGAGCATTTGGAACTGGAGGATCAATATGAAGAGGAGCAAAAGTCGATGGAGACATTAATGATTGCCTATAACATAGAGGCGATAAATTACAAAACAATTGTTACACAGCACAAGGAGGTATTAAACAACGAAATGAAGAACAAAATCAATTCATATATGATGAATCGGGCAGCTAGAAAAATACAAAACTATTGGCGCGAGTGGCGCACACAACTAAGCAAAAAGATGCACAACAAAAAGACTACTACTAAAAAAAAGAAGAGAAATACCAAAAAAAATAAACAAACCAAAAGGCAAAACATAGAAAATTAAATATACATCATGGAAATTCTAGTTGAAAGTCGCGGATCAATGAGCGTAAGAAAATCATTTCAACTAACTTAGATTGAAATAATATTCTTAAGCTCGTTGCTAGACGGCAGAGAGACAAAAAAAAATAAGCTTTAATAAAAAGAAATAATAGGAGTATATTATTAGAATTCCTTTGATGTATTGAAAGCCATTGCTCATATTATGCAATCTATGCATAATCAGTTGATATTAATAGCTGGCTTGGGATTAGTTTATTTTGAGAAGTGGTGGAGCTATCTAAGTAAACTATTCATTTATGTATATGATCAGAATAAATGCGAAAAATTTAATTAATGAAGCGACATACAAATGAGATGGAAATGTGGCTCAAAAGGCGCTAGCAAAAATTCATTGAAATTACCAAGCGTGAAATGAGCAGCTGTCACAAGACTACAAAGGACATTGAGCAGACAGGCCAGGACACGCAAACACACACGCAGATACACTGAGACAGGCACGCAGACAGAAGCTTGACAGCTTGAGATAGAAAGCGAATGGCAATTTGAAATTTCATTAAATTTCTCTCTTTCGCATTTTATCAAACAGAAACAAAGAGACAGAGACAGACACAGAGAGAGAGAAAGCGAGAGGAAAAGTCGCGGCATGGAAATTTGCACAGCTGTATTGACGCCAACCTCAACTCAGCATCAGAAATATCTATGAAAATTCACTGGACATGCAAGAGGCAATGGGAAAAAAAAACAAAATCTAAAATCAAGTCAATGGCCTTGCGGTGCTTTGCGGCGAGAGTTTCGATTAAATTAAATAAATTTCAACATTCACGATATTCCCAGTTTAAATGCCCAAGTGCGTCTTTTGAATTCCGCATTCCATTTTCAATGTGTCACCATAAATTTAGCTTGAATAAGCGACACTTTTAATCTCGCAATGCAAACGGACGTCTACAGAGTTCAACAAGGCTGGACAACATTCTAATCAGCACATTGTGCTCTCTCAACATAAATCCAGACAACTCCGATAAGCCCTGTCCATCCCGGTTGCACGTAAGAACCCTGCAGTTGGAAGCGTTCTGATCGCCATGGCGCCAGGCGCCACATGAAGCGCAACATGAAGCATGAAAATCCCCCGCTTCAAAATGGATTTACGCGCAAATCCGTAGTGCAAACGGTGGTGTGGCTGGGCGTGAATAGTACAGGAAGGATACGTAAATTTGCCAAGCTGCCTGGGCATTAACAATGCAATACTTTAAGGTGAGTCGAATAAAGAGCTTACATGCTGAGGGATTACGGCAAATATGAAAAGCACTAAGAGACCATCATTTTTGCTAGATTTACTCCGTGAAAGTTATTTGTAATCTTTTAATTTAATACTACAAATACGCATAATAATAAAATGCGCTTAATCTGAAGATTCACACACAATACGTATTAGTTATTTAAAGCTGCTTGTGATACTTCAAATCCTTCTTAATGTGCTTTACACTTGTTGGCATTCACACTGAACTAATAATTATGCCTAAGAACTTTAGATTTTAATTGCAACAAGAAAATAGGTGCTGGGGAATGAAAGTGGAATGCAACTGTGTTCATATCTAATAAGAATTGAAAGCTGGATATGCATTGTTAAAATATTGGAACAATGAGCACGTATTTGAGATGGAAAACTGACTAGCTCTGAAAATGAAAGGCAGAGATGAGCAGCAGCGCACAAAAGCCCAGCTGAAATTTGAAATTGTAGAGATGTTAACATGCTGAAATTGTTCATTTTCCGGTACGAGGGCAAACTTTTCACCATTTGTTGCCTGGTGGTCAGAATTCTGCATGTAGCCATGCATTAACTACACACACACACACACACACACATACACGCATAGCAGCTTATGCTACAAATGTATGTTACTCACTTTGACATTCACAGCCGGAAGAGCTGTCGAACAGGCTGCAACCGCGAAGCCTCATTCGTATTATTCGAGTCTGACATTTCGCATTCATGTCTTTCACTTCATTCAGTTCCCGCTAATAATTCTGCATTGTCTCTCTCACACACACACACTCTCTCTCTCTTTCTCTCTCTTTGTTTTCAGCCACATGTGTAGACCAGAATAATAACTCGTCCGGTTTGTGTAATAACCACATTCATTGCCCAAGTCCGATGATTTTCGTGCTCTTTGTTTTCATTACGGCCTGGTGTCTGGACTGAATTTGGCCAGAATTGCATTTTAGATGTTGGGCTCTTTCTGGTGTAGCCAAAAAAACCATCGACAACAGGTATATGACTACCAACTAGCACTAAGCCTGTTTGAACAGCAAATTGCCAAATTGACGCACAAATAACATTCCGATGAGAGCTCTAAAAGCCATTCGAATATAGAAAAGTATATTGGAAATGTTTGCAATCGGCTTAATTGCTTTATAAGTGGAAAGAAGAACTGAATCGAAGTAATCTTCTATTTACCTGCAAGGATATCCAATAGCTAACAGTTTTTGTGTTTCTATTCTTAAGCTAAATTCAATATTAAATCGGATGTTTTTTTGTTTCAATTTCAAATCTTGTACTTGTTAATAAAATTTAATCAGAAAGTTTACTAATGGAACTTTTCTACTCAGTTCATTTTTTGGCATTTTGGTTATTCAAACTTGACATGTTTAGTGCGTTGCTAATATTATGAAATTTATACTTAATCCATACCTCTATTCACCAACTTTCAGTATCTTATTTCATTTGCCTTATTTGCACCCACGATTAACATGAAAATGTAATTAATTGGAGTCTTAAGATACTTTCAATAAATTTGTAAATACTCGTAACGCAATTTAATCCGCTTAAGCAGCTCCCACTTAACACCATTAATTTTTGGATGGTTGTGGCAAAATCCCCGTGCAGTGACCTGCGAAAATTAGCAATAAAAATGTTTTAATTAGAGTTGAAAACAAATCGAATTGCATGTTAATTTCAAATTGCCAAATGCTGCCGACAGACAGACACAGAGGCTGGCCAACCGGGCGAGAAACAGTCAATACGAATTAAATAAACCAATTTACCGCCGCATTGCCGCCGGATATATTGGCTCTTTTTCTGAGGCGGTGGTTGGGTGGCAATGTGGTTGGGTCGTTTTTATGACCGCAGGCGCGGATGTTCAAGTTGCGCTGAACAGTTTTGGCATGAAAATGTAAACTTTTGCGCCCAAAAATTTGTGTAAATGTGCCGATTCGATTCGAGGATGCATAAATTTCAAAATAGTCAAAATATCACGTATCCGGCGCTGACAGCCAAAAATGCAACGCAAATTGAAACCGAAACAGTTTCAAGCGGTATACCTCTACTACCGCATCTCTGCCTCCACGTGACACATTTTAACCCAATTTTTTGGCCATGTACGCCATGCTTGCTGAGCCACGTGCTTTTTAATTGAGCTCAAAGCGACCACATCTAATTATAATTGCCGATGAGTGCCCGTGGCAAGAGGCAGTATTTTATTTTTCAGGGTGTGCTGTCAACCATCAAAAGCAACAAGCCCCTTGTTAACCGAAATTACGATCTCTGCCTGTGAGCAGTGTCAGTTTAATTTTGACACGCCGACTATACCCATGACAAGAAATTCTGCTTTCTATTAAATTTAACTAATATTTTTTAACAAGGTTTGATGGTTTTGTGCAATGTTATGTAACAGGCAGGAGGAATTTTATGCAACTCCATTAACTATACGAAATTAATGCAATTCCACATCTTGTTAGATTTGAGTGTACAAAGCTGTTTAACTGAAATATGAAAACTAGATTAATATATTTTACACTCAGTCGAGTTGCTGCCCTGATTTTCTTAAACATTATATTATATATATTATAAAATAATAATTAATTAAATTATTTTTATTGTTTTGAGAGTAAACTATTGGGCTTTTGATGCTACAATTAAATATTTATTAATTTATTTCATTTTATTTTATATAATCTTAATCTGTGTTTTCTCGAAACTTAAGCAATGTTAGAAAATAATAATTATTTCTTGTTCTGCTGCTATGATGCTACTTTACACTATTTATCTTACTTTAAATAATCTTGTCCTGCAACAACTGCAATATTCTCATTTTTCCCTTTAATGAGTTCAGCTTTTCCCCTTGAGCTTAAGTATATATGTATGTTTTCCTGTGTAATACAATATTGGACAAAGTATTATACAAATATCATATATATATATATACAATTATATGGAGGTGTGTACTATGTGAAAAGTTTTTCGGCCACTCCAAGCGGAAAAAGAAAATTTATGCGCATTTTCGTGCTTCCACATTTTTCAGCTTTGCGCAAAGCATTTCTCATTTAGTTGCTTTTTGCAGTAACAACATTTATTATCTAAAAACTCAGAGCCCAACCATAAATTGAAATTCAACTTTATTATTTGCCAGCAATTTGCTGCTGCTCCAAAAACACTTTATAAAATGTGCCAGAAATTGTGCTCCACTTAGACTTGAAACATATTTCAGAATTACAAATTTCTATATATACTTCACACATCAGAATAGAAGAAAGATGAGTTTGAGCTCGATATGTAAAACTAGCCCTGAAAGCGCCGACTGTAGTCATTGGCAGCGTGAAGTCTGCGGCCAGTGTCCCAATTGGAATCTGGATCAGGATGATGGTCATTTCGGCAGCGACGTCGGCCATAAACTAATGACAACGGGTGAATGTCAACGACTGAAACGGATGCTACAGGTTTCCCTCTTTACAGAGAATCATGAATTAAACCCCTTTACCCTTATCTTGCTCTTGTTTTTCGTTATATTCTGCCTAGCTCTTACTATATGGCTGCTGGCAAAAGCTTTTGTGTTTAATAAACGGCCTCCATTCCCAAATGAACCAGTCAAGGTTTGCGATGAACGACAGCCTGGCGGCCATGCATCAGTGGAGAGTATTGTGCAACAGCTACGCGATAAGTGCGCAACTTCAGGAATGATACAGAGTGGTGCGGCCAGCAACGCAGAAGAGCTGTATGTTCCGCCGCATTTTTGGAAAAGATTCCCAATGACAGGTTTCCAGGGAAAATCGAACAAAATGGAAGCAACTAAAACATCGGAGCGGAAAAGGGAATTTGAAACTGAAGACTCAGACGAAACAAGTAATATGGACTCAAGTGAGAGTTTAACAGATGAATTAGCCTCCGAGGAAACAGCAACTTCAACAAGCGACCAATCAGAGGGAAGCACAATGGATGAAGATCAGACATCGATAACCATTAATATGCAGCAGGCGGCACGCAAGTGCACAGACGGCCTTGGCAAGATGCCAACATTTTATGGACCATTAGCCACAACAAATCCATCAAATAGCCCAAAACGGGGCAAAATGCGCTGGGCGAATTGGCTCAGACGGAGCAAACAGACCGACTCTGCCGTATAGCTGGGCAGGCAGCCAAGTAGGCGTCGAAGCAGTCACATGAAAGGCATATGCCAAATAAACCCACAATGATTTCCAATTGCAAACAAAACAATACCAGTGCCGAGTGCAAACAATGGATGAGTAAAGTCTTCGCAGACTGCAATCGCCTGCTGGCCAACAAACATCTCGAATTGTGGAATGACTGGTGGTTGAATAAGCAACCAGTGCCTCATAATCATCTACCACACTTGATGTCCGCCTACGACTGCAAAAGTCTGATGAAAGAAATGGAAAATGATGATATCCCTTTAATACCTGATGTGGAAGATATGGACTTGGGCTGGCGCATAGCGTTGGTCGTTTTGGTAGTTCTTTTGGCTCTGTGCATTATTGGCCCGATGGTCTGGCTGCTGAATAGCACTCTGCGGCGCATTGCGTTGCCAAATTTCAAGGATTGCGAACGTCAAAAATCTGGAGGTGGCTCGCCGCGATCGTTCATCTCGTTTGGCAAACCATTTCAGCCCCAGACACGTTTTGGCCCCTATCGGAAAAAGAAAATTGTGGTGCCGCGTGGCACCTACAGGGCGTCCAAGCAATAACTCTCCTTCCAACTCTCACAGCCCACACCCTTAACCATTGACAAAAAACACATGTCGGAAGCGTCAACCGAACGTGAGACCAAAATAGTGTAAAAGGTATAAAGCGAAATTCGGACGAGAAACACATCCAAAAAGCACCGACAAAAATAACGACAATTAAAAAAAAAAAACTGTCGCGGTTGTGCTCAATCGAGGAAAAGATTTATGAAATATGTTCCGAATGGATTTTTTTTTTTTTTTGTCTTCCACTATTTTTTATGCTTCCATTTTTACGGGTCAAATGGGGAGACTACAACAGAGCTAGCGCTTAAAAAGACCGCCCTCTGGCAAATACAGTGGTATCAAGTGAAAGTATTGTTAAACTGTTTTTATTTTACACATACACATAATTATTCATATATTTTGTTAATTTATCAAATGAGTAATGTTTGTGTTATCTTTTGAAATTTGTAAATTTATAGACGAAAATAAAAATGGTGCATAAATTGTGGCATTGAATAATCGCTTACAAATTTTATTTATGCTGCACACTTTTTAAGGCTACTTGGCTTCCATGTGAAATGGAGTTGTTTAAATCTCGATATGGTATAATCTGGTTTTTTCTTAATAGTTGTATAAGTGAACATAAATTAAAATAATCGCTTAAATGCAACAAATTATAAGTCCGATATAAAAAATTACATTTTAAAATACCTCTCTGCAAAAATGCATAAATTATATTCTGACAGTTTAAGTCTATCAAAATAAATTTGGTAAATGATTTTGAATCATGTTAAACATATTGAAATGTATATCAATATTTAAATTAATTTTAAATTGGTTTTCTTTTTCTATACACCATCATCTGCGGTTTCTTATTAGTCCCATTGTAAATATGGCTGATGATAAATACTTCTATTCCGGAGGATTCATAAAAAACAATAGCATGCCAAATATTGTCGCTGGCAACGGATCAAGATTTGGTAGGCATCGGCCTGGAAAAACCCTGCCCAATATATTTCAGATCCCAAAAACACGCAGTTCTCCCAAATGCAGTGTATAAGTCGTAACAAAATTTGCTGGTCGCCAATAGGATATAGGTTCAAGCTGCATAAAATTGGAAATAAAATCAACTAAATAGAATCGGATTTCTATTGAATGTGCATTTAAATAAAATGCCAGCAAAACAATTTGGGCAAATGCGTTTGATATTTATGTTTATGATTAAATGATTGCGCGAACTATGGTTACAATTTAAAATATTCCATAATATTTGGCCATTTCTTATTTTTTATATTTTCGAATTTATTTTTAGTGGCGTCGGCCACGACACTTAAATCACGCTCCCAACTCTAGCAGAATTGAAAACTTTTGCAACATCCATAAATAAATATATGTACATATACATATATGTATACATACATGTAGTACGCATGTCTGCCTGTATGTTGCATGTTTGTTTCTACTTTTAATTCATTGGACACTGCAGCTGCCGCAATTGCAGACCCAGATCACGGTCTGGCCGAACCCGGCTCAGACCGGGTCGCAGCGTGACTTTGATTTATTTGTTGGTTTTCATGCCCAAATGGAATTAAAAGTTTACCATTTACTGTGTTTGCGCTTTAACATTTCGCGCTATTGACAAATTGATATTATTTGAAATGTCAATATCCGCATTTAAGTGAAGTTTTATTAACATTTGCGTTGCGGATTATGAGAAAATGTCAACATTAATTAAGCAAAAGAAACCTTTTGTAAAATGTCGAAATTTGCATTTAATGGATTTATCAATATGTAATATTATTATTATAATTGTGGAGAACCAGCACTGCGACCTATAACGTCTATTGTGCCCCAATATGTGATATTATTTTGTTTAAGTTTGTACAGACTTCAAAAGGATACTTACGTAATTTACTTAATTCTATGCCAAAAATCTGTCAGCGAAGAAAAATATATTCTCAAATAAAATTCATTTGTTTCATGATGAGCTTATTTTATAAGCGATCTGTGGATATATACCTAGACATCTACATATATATAAAGCTTACTCTCAAGAAGCTCTATTTTTTAAAAGACTTGATTTTGTGGTCAGCACTCTTTAAGCCAACATGGCCAAGCATTGTTTACCATGGCTTCTAAGCAACTGAAATCCTCCGCAAAATCCCCCGTTGACCACCGGTCAGTTGATTGTCAGATGCCACTTCAACTGAGGCTGGGTTTTGTGAAGGGGCTGGTGTGTGTGCAGCATGTTGACGTGAATTTTTATACTTGAGCTGATTTATTTCCATGCTTTTGCCCTGGGCTCCGCTCATTGTGCCGCCTGGTGCTGCAGCCGCTGCTGCTGCTCCTATTGCTGCTGGTGCTTATGTTGCCGGTGCTCACATTTCAAGAACTCAAACAAAGCACAACTAAAGCTGCAGAGCAGTATGGAAAATATTAATAATCCGCCTTGTCCTGCATGCCTGCCAGCCTCACTGCCAAGCTGCTGGCATTGTTATTGTTGTTGTTGTTGTGAGGTCCTTGGAATTTATTACATCTTGCCGCTTATTTATGCGAACGTCAATCGACTTCCGTTACTAAAGCAATGGGCCACATTTCATATCTTATTTAACACGCACTCCATCAAGGTCGACAGCCCCGACCTGGCTGGGGCTGGCTTTAAAAAATATTATGTACACCTGCACATTAACAATATGGCAGTGCAATGATTACGCTAAGCACATATTTTGCATTACTGAATTGAAAATAATCATGCCCATAAATTATTCAAAACACGATGTTTTTTTATCTCCACCTTCAGTGGGTGGAACCCATCGATTTCATCGAATTTGTCAGCGTCATGCAAATCCAGCATCCCGATTCGAATGTAACTCTTAACAGCATCATGATCATCATTATCAACAAAGTCATCAGCAGAGCTGGGCTGGGCTGAGCTGCGCTGAGCTGAGCTGTTTTGTGGCTGCTCGTTCTGATAGATGTTGATTTCATTGAATTTGCATTTCATTGCATGTACACAATCCTCCAGCAAGATGGTTGAGGCATATTCAATTCATACTCGTAAATCTTAGTCAAATATGTTATATAATGGTGTAGCTGAAAATTCCTGCAATAAATCGCACATATTTCGACAAAAACTTTTTAGGTTTTTATTAAGTTTCTGGCATGCTTGAGCTGAGTTTTTCTTATGTGTGTTCCAACATAAAATTTATATTCATAAGTAATCCAAATCGATATTTTATGGTGACAATATTTTAATATAATAATCGTAATGTAAAATGTACATCATACAAAATGAAACTCAAAGTAAAGTTTCTATTTATTAGCAACGTATATCAAAAATGATTTATAGCCAATTAATAGAACTTTAACGTCAATTAAGAGAGCATTAAATAGCTGCTAACCGTTTCCATTATGTGCAAATCAGCTTTCACAGCAAATTAGCTATTCAAATGTTCACAAAACTTTGACAGACAGGCCAGACACATGCATGAGTTTGCCCTGCGGTTCACAGGGAACACACTTACATACGCATACATACTTACAAATGTGTATATAGATGTGTGTTCATGTCGTATATACTTACAATGTGGGGAACATAAAAGTTTTCAACCGGTTCGAGTATTGATGGGGAGGTGTGGGAAACCGCTCTTAAAATGTCACTGGGGACAAAAAACTTTGTTGGCCACAGAATCATGAAAAAGCCAAGGAATTTCAACCAAAAGTGCAACAACTTTTCAGTGTTGCCACCTTTTATTGTCCTTGCTAGCTGTCTCCCTTCCCCCTCTTCCCTAGATTATCTAAAGTTGAGCTTTCAATAACTTTATTTTTTCTTTCATTAGGCAGGCGTGCTGTTTGCTGGTAATGTCGGAAAAAATAAACAATTTGAACCCACTTTTTAGCTATTGTAAATGTTCTGCTTGTTTGATTGGGTTTCACTTTAATTGGTTGATTAATGCTAATGTGGGTTTCTTATAAAGCGTTTAAGCCGCTTGCCTCGCAAAGAGCTTGCGGCTTATACAGTTTATACACAAATATGAGCAAATACACAGAATCTGATTAGCAGGCCAAGCCAGACATACGAGGAGGGAACTTATTTGTATTTTGGCGCCTGCCTTCGGGCTAAGTTGACGGCATCATATTAATCCGCAATGGGGCGACGCCCTTTGGCGTCATTCGCCGGCACCCCTTTGTAGCCTGAGTCGGGTTCAGTCGTGCCCACAAAATGCGGTATGACACATAAAGCTCGCTGCTCGACCAAGTTGTCTGGCGAACCTCAGCTGAAACTCGCATGCCACATGCATTCGCCATTTGGCATTGGTAAGCCCCACCACTCTTCACTTAATCTGCCTTTTAAGCCCCATTTTTTCCATTTGCATGATCCGCAAGATTTAGCTGCAATCAGCGGCAGACAAAAGTTCAAATTCGAATGATTCGTTTCAGTGGGCCACTTTTCATTATTCACATTTGATTTCGGGCGTATTTCGTTCCATTTACCAACTCGGCAATTTCTCAGTTTGTTCTTTTTCTTGAAAGGGCAAACTGTTGCATCTCCCTTGCCGGATCCGAACTGCGCATGTCTGTTCCCGTTGGTACGCACTGTTAACCGATTCGCAGCTGGGAGCTGTAACCAGTTTTTGAAAATTGTAAACCGTTTTCACTTTGCCTTTAGTTAAGTTCTTCAGACAGTTCCTTGAGTTTCCGTTAATCAGGTAGATAATTCTATGCCACAAACTAGGAAATAATCTTCTCCTTTTATTGATCCAACAATTCGCTCATTAAACTTTTTAAGTTTTAGATTTGATTTCTCACTTTTAATTTTAAATAATTTAGAATCTAATTTTTATTTTGGGCAACCTTTTTTAAAAATTGTGAATTAATTTTTAGTTTTAATTTTACAATGGTAAAACTCAAAATTAAATATTCCTATTAAAAATGTTATGTGTTAGTTTTTTGATTGCAATTATTTGAAGTTTATTTTAATTCAGGTAAAAGTTGCAAAAGAGACAGACACTTTAATCAAGACTCATTTAAAATGTTTTGTTCACAGATTATTTGAAATACCTTCGACAAATGAAGTAATCACAGTTAACAAGTATCCAATAAGATATGAATTTGAAGACCTCTCGACAGAAGCTAATTAAATTGCAATTGGAATCGCGCAATGGGTCAAAGTTGGGTCCAATATCAAATTAGTTTTGTCACTTTGCTAATTAGGCATTTGCCACATTCTTGCGAGATAACGTGAGGTGCTCAACCAATCCACCCAGCCACCAAGTGTTGAACACAACATTGTCTTGGAATGCCAATAACAGAAGGGCGCCTGAGGCTCTGCTTATTCGTGTCTGCGTGTCGATGTCTAATCGCATTCATTTTGAATACTCGAGCACTTATGTCAACACAATCAAAGCGAGTTTCAAATTAAAAGCCGTGTAACGTGATTTGTCGACTATTTGTTTTCTTTTCCAACTGTTTGCAGCTGTCAATGGCCTCTTACGAGAAAACAGTCTCATTTCTCACCTTAGCTTCGGCGACGTGAAAGTAATTACAAAGCTTTGGCGAAAATGTGCTCAGATTATTGCCAGATAGTTAAAGATAAAGATTTAATGATATTTATTTTTGTTCTGCAATCTAAAAACGAAATGAGGAATTCTTCTCTACTTTAATATCTTTTGAAATGCTGATTTATAAATTATTATAATTTTGTTTCCATATTTTAAACTTTTAATTTCTTAATGTTCATCGTAGTTCGTTATGAACTTAAAGCATTTTATTTATTTAATTTAATTGTTTTCATTTTGATATTAAATAATATTAAATTGCATATGAAAATCCATTCATATTAAGCATTTTTGTGAAATCTTTTAAAATATTACGAAAATGCGCATATATTAAGCTCTCATTTGAAGTAGTATATAATTAATAAACTGAATATGTGCTGTAGTAAAATAATTTGCATTTTAAATGGTTTCCACAATTTCGTATGTGGAATGTTGCATTTTTATTTAAATGTATCAAATGCATTTATAATGCAATTTCGCCAATTCCAACTGAATGCCGACCAACCCATGCCGACTACTTTGCTGCTGTTGTAGAAGTGAAAGTGCTTCCTTTAAATATTTAAATGCAACCTATTTTATCGGAGCTAATGCCAAGTTGCTGGCAATGGGAAAAGTGCCTCTGGGCGCGATTTGTTTTTGCCAGTCTGATGGCCAAATAGGCCAGGCGCGCTCTCAACGAGTGCGTCGTCAGTCGAGAGTATTGACTTTCCTCTGCTGTAAATTGGGTACGTGACTTGACAATATGTACGTTGACAGCGATGGCGTTGGCAAAACAGCCGCATGAAATGCAAATTCGGCAACATTACGAGACGCGACAGCTGCCGTGGTGGGGGGCGGTTTCTCTCTGGCCAAAGTCAACCGAAAGTTAACTAAAGGAACACTGGCATCTTTTTGTTCATGTTCTCGGCTTAAATTCGTCACAGGCAGCTTGTTTTCATTAACTGGTCGTTGGAGCAGCTACCAGCTATAATGCGAGCACGAATGCTCGTTAGTCCAACTTGGCGTATGAGCAATCGATTAAAAATAATGCGTTACGGCAACGGCAGCAGCAACAACAAGCACAGCCGCAGCGAAGACGTCAGCAACAACATTCAATTTACAGCTGCAGCACAGAGCAATCAACGTTAAGCGTTTAGCTGCTGCTCTGCCTTCAATCACTGCTGTCAGAGCGGATGATGGCGAAATTAACAACGCAGCATATTTATACCAGACGCTAGCCCAATCGAGCCCCACATCTATCCAAGGCAAAATCCACAGTCAGCCAGCCGAAGGAGGCAGCACAGTAAGCAGAAGCATCTGCAAGTGCGAGCGTCTGTGTCTGTATATATATATATATGTATATATATATATAAATATATATAGACTGCCCGATATGCAGTTGATTATTGAGTGCGTCCCTTGGGGAAGGTCTTTTCCGTTTTAATGCCGGCCGCTGCATTTTTCCTTTGCCTTATCCTTGCCTCGACTCGCGTTGTTGTTGTTTATGTCTGCACGGAATGTGTGAGCTCCGCAAATATCTTTATTGCGCTTTTATTTAGCCGGCTTCAGCATCGTTTACCGTTTCAATTTATCTGCTCCATATGCCCCGTGTGTATTAAAAATTTCTGGAACTCGCTGCCACTGCTCATTTTACAATGATTTAAGTATATATTAATTTCTTCATGATTATACCTTGTCTCGGTAACAACCGAGTCTCCAAGCATTTAACAATGATGCATGCCTCACATATTGCTTGGATTCTTTCAGTTATATGTTCCACAAGTATCTGTCTAATTTACTCATTTTCATCGATGCATAAACAGGTGTCACATCGTGTAACACTTTCCTAACAATCTACGGTATTGCTGTTAAGAAAACTGACAACTTCATTCTAATACCCTGCACTTTACACCATAAGGGAAAAGCTGAAAATATGTGTGTATAGGAAAAGCTTTCGCTTTTTACACAGAGTTGCTTTTTGCTGGAAACATTGAAAGCGCTTTCAGCGCTGTATGCATTCGCTAAGAGCTTTTGCCAGTTAAAGCTTTTAAGAATATATTTTCTCAGATTAAAATTTGGTTTGCAACTTGGTACACAAATTTGAATTCACCAATCTATAAAATATTTGTGTATTTGTCACTTTGCACATTGCCAATGAACCCTTTTTACCCTTTTCCGATGTGTTGAGGGTATAGGAATTAAATTATACAGAAACACATGTCAAGCTCATTGCAAAATTTGACAGTGCCTCGTTAAAAAAAAAACAGTTTGAGTTTAATCAAAAGGGTTCCAATTAGACTACCCAACTACGACAAAGGACGGAAGTACATATGTTTAAAAGGGAAACCAGTGAAATATTTACGCTTCTTTCTGCTTGTTTGATGAAAACGATGCAATAACTATTGGGAGTACATGCGGTGCATGCAAATGAAAAAATAAAAAGACAAAGGGGACACAATAAAAAATGCTATAGTTGAAAGCAGCTGACTACGAGATTCCCTGTTGTGTTGTAAGATACTTCAACTGAAATCATGCTTGGCTTAAATGAATTAGGTATTCATGTGCATAACACATTATAGTTGATTTGTGGCAATGAAGGATATATTAAAAATACAATCGTATTACAGTAGAATAATCATGGTTTGTTGCACATGCAAAGTACATGCTTAACTATCTACCCTTTCAGGGCTACAGGGTATAGAAACACAATATGACAATTTGCCAAACAGCCATTCGAATACGCCGCACATGAAATTTGGCAGCCAATATCAAAGCAATGCCTCAAATCACATGCCGTGAATAAGTTTTTTACTGCTATTTTCGATTTATTTTTTTTTTCCTTTTCCGGTTCGCTGCGTTTGTTTTTTTAGTACTCATAAAAAAGGCACAGAGGCTGCATAATTTCATGAATACGTAGACTCCTAATGCTAAGGTGCATGCAACTCGACACGTCACATTTTTGGCTTGCGAAAAGAGATTGGCTAATAGTATCTCGACAGACAGAAATTACAATATTCATGTCAATTTTTGAAAAAAAGGTATTCCTCGATATTTACAGAAAAGTCGTAAATTAATCTCATTTTATGGAATTATTGCAGTTGGTCTAGGAAAAGAACTTACTACAAGTTCGGTATATTAAATAGTCACAATTTGTTCAGTTTTTCATACCATCTGAAATTTAGTTTAAGTTAAGTAATTTATTAACAAGATCCAGCTTAGTGCTGTGTTTTGTTTAAAAGTCAACAAGTTAAAAAATTATAATTACATCGTCGCTTGAAATAAATTTCTTTGAAATTAATTACATTCCCTACGGAGGAGTAAGCCAAGCAAAAGTTGTTCATAAATTTGTTTAGGTTCATTATTTGGAAGAAGATTCACAAATTACATAAATCATTTGTTAATTATAGAAAGTTGAAAAACAGATGCGATGGCAAACAGACAAAGGCCGAAAGATGACAATGCGCAAGTAGAAGGGTGACTTCCTGCCAGGCCTGCCAAAAGAATAACAATAATAACAATAACAATAACGAAAGCAACAAAAACAACAGTAACAACAACAACAACAAGAACAGAAGACGATGTGACTCTTAAGCCAGGCCAATCAATAAAACGAAACAACAGCGAAAAATGGGGTCTCGGCCGGAGTTAAGATGTGGAAAATCCCCCAAGTAGCCGCCGTCCATTAAAACCAAACGCTGTGGAACTGGAAGCTGCAGCTTCAATGAAATGAGACACGCCTCCCACCACCCAGCCACAAGCAGCAGTGAGGCCATCGAAGCATTGAACGGGATTCTCTTATAATAAAGACGAACAACAGGTGGGGTTCGACCGCGTCATATTGGGCGGCAAGTTAACAATGATTTGATTAAAAGAAACAAATATTTCCATCAAACTAGTCTGCTCGCCACTGTGTTGGCTGTGTGTGTGTTGTACAATGTGCGTGTCCCTCCCTTCCTTATGATTCCTCGTCAAAATTCACCAGAGAAATTCCCTTTTATATGTTATTATTCCATTCTCGCTCGTTTGTTAAACACTCAAATCTCGGCTGCTTCACTTTCAACTGAACTCTGAAAATTTGACCTTTTTCCTATCTTATTTTTCAAATTTTACGTACTTATTAATCCATTAATCCTATTCTCTTCCAGAGATCATTTGGGTCGCTTTAAGCTGATTAGCCCAACTCTAACATGATCCGTCAGCTATCATTACTTGACCACTAGGTGGCGTTGAGTATTTTATTCTTCCCTCCGAAAGGTGGCGCTATCATAACACATTTATCTATTTGCCGCCCATTACAAGTTATGTTTTGATAAGTATATGTCTGTGTGTGTGTGTGCATATAATAAATAAAGAGAAGGATGCCAACTTATTATAATTATTATAATTTTATTAGCTCTTTTCAATCACTCAACTGTTAAGCAACAGTGGAGCGTGGCGAACGAGCTTGATTGAGCGCTGCCAGACTGTTGATATTTTTGTAAACAACGAAAGGTGGCAACACCCGGCGTGCTGCCAACTGTCACATTTGCTGTCACTCTTTTCTTTCTTTTCCGGTCAGCGAACAGACCTGTAAGTTCGCGTAATATTTGTGCTCAAAATAAAATCGTATTCTGTTAGTGTATTAACAAAACAACGCCAACTATTTAAGGCGCCAAATGAATGGGAATAGTGTGAACCATGCCTGCAAAGAATATTGCACGAATTTACCATGATTGGGCTAAACAATTGGCTTGTCAAAGCAACCAAACAAACAAAAATAGAAACAAGACAAAATGCCTACAAATTAAATGAGTGCAAACAATAAGCGCTCAATTTGTTATAGTGTTTAATATTGAATCGATTAAGTGGATCTGTGCTAATTATCTGCATTTATTTTCCTTTACTTTCTTCATACACGTTCGCTGTTCCGCTGTCGACGTCGCTGCAAACGCACCCAACACGAAAACAACAAAATCGACAGCCGCCAAAATGAGGAAAATTATGAAACAGGGCAAGATCGTAATCGTCCTTAGCGGACGTTACGCCGGCCGCAAGGCCATCATCGTCAAGACCCATGACGATGGCACCCCAGAGAAGCCCTTCGGTCATGCGCTCGTCGCCGGCATCGACAGGTACCCACGCAAGGTAACCAAAAAGATGGGCAAGAACAAGCTGAAGAAGAAGTCGAAGGTTAAGCCTTTCCTCAAGAGCCTCAACTACAACCATCTGATGCCCACCCGCTATACGGCGCACGACATCAGCTTCGAGAAGCTATCGCCCAAGGACCTGAAGGATCCCGTCAAGCGCAAGACGCATCGTTTCCAGACACGCGTCAAGTTCGAGTCGGTGTACAAGGAGGGCAAGAACAAGTGGTTCTTCCAGAAGCTGCGTTTCTAAGCAGCACATCTCTGTGGAGGTCTCTTGATTTAATTGTCGCCGTTTTTTTAAGGTTAAATAAAAAACCAATAATTCTGATACAAACTGACCGAAACTTATGCAAAATGCTTTTTTATATATACGGCATTACCTGAATGTTTCCTGCAGCATTAAGTTGTAAGCCAATTTTTGCCGATCGTACATTTTGGGGGTATAGGATTCATTTTCGTGTTAATTATTACGATTACTTTCAAAGTCTTCTGACTCCTATTCCTATCATCCAGTCTTCTATTATTGTTATTGAAAGACTTCGGATCCAGATAATTTCAAAACTTCAGTATTACTTTGGTTTTATCATTATTTTCAATTATTTATTAAATATTCGAACAGAATAATACATTTGGATTGAATTCAGTTTTACATTGTTATGATCGTGTTTGAATTTATTATACAATTAAATAGCTTCACTGTGCACATTTGGAACTTGAAATTATTTTAGAGAATAATAGGCTGAGTAGACTTGCTTACGGATACTAATAGTGGGTTAACAAATTAAAGAATCAAAGCGATCGTATTCAAAAACATTGGAGAAGGTAAGAAATTCTGCGAAATAGAAGATAGAATTTGAATTAAACAATTGCAAGTGGAAGAATAGATTATTTAATATATGGATTGCAATAAAACGTATATTACCTGATGTACCTGAACATCGGAGGAGCACAGAACACATAACACTTAGCCGGGGCGGGGAGATTTTTTTTTTTTGGTAAAGCAGAGCAAATAAATGGATTGCTTCTATTATTATATTCAGACATCACAATTAAACGCTTGTATGCATTGGCTTTGGGGCGAAACAATTCTGTACATGATTTGACTCTGATTGGCTTGGTTGTGGGTTAATATAAAATTTTGGTATTCGTTTTAGTAGGGCTTTAACTTTTGGTTTTGGTTTCTTGTATTCTTTTTTTTTTTTTTTTGGTTTCTCTTAACTCTGGTTGAAATAGTTTCCATGTGGCCTGTGGAACGGTTAAGCATGGATTGTTGGGGAGTAGAAAAATATATATGTAATTATTAATATCGGTTAGATTTAAGCGAAATTTGTACAAAAAAAAACATTGGATTGTTAAATTGAAGAGTTACAGTGGTATTGACGCAGCTACATACGTGTGGATGTTTTTCTGTGTTTGTGTTGGCACTACGGGATAAGTACTACTTATAATATAAAGAAAAACAATATGATCAACTTAAAACATATATCGGTTCGAGACCAAATTAGTAAATTTCGTTTTTTTCGTATGTGTGTTTTGGGGTTTGTTAAAAAACAGTTGTGTACAGCAGCTTAAATAGCGAGGAGTAGCGCAAAATATAATATATAACACTTACAGTTCTGTTGAAGTTGAAGTGAAATAATAATATAGAGCATGAAATTTTATAAATATAATACACAAGTAGACGCAGTATTTAAATAGCACATGTGACAGTGAAGTAAACAAAGGTAAAGCGAAAATAGGTGGTACATATACGTGTGGACGCTGTGAAACTAATACATTGAACAACAAATAAACTAAGAGCTAAATTCAAGTTCATTATTTTACCAATTAACACGCTTAGCACTCAAGATTTTGAGTATGTTTTCAACGACATCAGTGCTGCTGTTGGTGCCTCCAAGATCTAAAATATACAATAAACATAATGATTTATATTTGATTTACATAGCAGGATCTGCTCTGAATTCTATTGCTGCAAAATTATTATTGCGTTGAAATTTGAATCTTTGAACAAACAAATTTAATAATTGGAGAAAGCTGCATTCGGAACAAATTAATTTGGGAGATAAATAATACCTGGCGTGCGTACGGCATCTTTAACAATAGTCTGATAGGTGGCATCTTGGATAACCTTGGCGTGTTCCTTGTGGCCTAAATGATTCAACATATCAACGCTGGCATTGATCATTGCAACGGGATTGGCAATATTCTTGCCGGCAATGGCAGTGCCAGTGTTGCGGGTGCCCGGCTCAAAGACAGCATACTGAAATAAATGTAAACTTATAGCTGTACAAATAGGCTAACATTGCGCACACTCACATGATCACCATAGTTGCGTCCAGAAAGCAGGCCAGCGCCGCCAATGAGTCCACAAATCACATTCGATACAATGGTGCCATACAAGTTGGTCATGTTCATGACATCAAATTGATGTGGATTGGAAACGGCCTGCATGCAGGTGTTGTCAATAATCATATTACTATGCTCCAACTCGGGATAATCCCTGTGCACACGGTTGGCCACCTCCAAGAAGAGACCGTCCGACAGCTTCATGATATTCGCCTTGTGAATGGTCGTCACTCGTTTGCGATTATTCTGACGGGCGTACTCGAAGGCATAACGAGCCACACGTTCAGCATTTTCAACTGTTACGACCTTCATGCTCTCCACGACGCCGCGGACAGATTCGTGTTCCAACATCGCATACTCACCGTCCGTATTCTGGCGAATGAGCACAATATCGACGTCCTTGTGCCGGGCCTGTATGCCCGGATACGATTTGCAGTGCACCACATTCACATAGAGATCCAACTCATTGCGGAGTGCGACATTGCGCGACATCTCCTCCAGGCCGTGCGACTTCGTCTCAATGTTGCCCTTGAGCGCGACGCCATTGCGTTTAATCGAGGTGATCGCATAGTCGAGATCATCATTGCCCTCAGTGGATGGATCAATGTCGATTACCTCAAAATCAATTGGTGCCCCACAATAACGAAAGATTTCACGAACATAGCCCATCAATTCCGGTCCAATGCCGCCACCGGGCAACATGGTGACACCATGACGGCCACCATACTGCGCCGAGGGTATATCGGTGCCCTGGATGGGAAAGTAAAAGTACACAGTGGAATCTCAACATTTCGAGAGAAAACTGTATAACCTCAAAATCATACCGTTAGTTTCTTTTGCAGCGCAGATTTCGTGTGTAACACATCCTCGGTCTTCTCCTTGGTCACGAGCAGCGGATAACCCTGCAAAGGGCACAGAAATTATAATTGATAAATTGTCGTCACTGATCGATTGGCCAACACATTATGTAATTTGGCCAACTTGGAAACTGGGTCCCCTGGACCAGAACTTACACGCGATAGGATTGGTGCGCGTAACTGTAGCAATCTTTGGGACAGGCGTATAGACATTTTTTGAGTTGAGATTTATATGTCTTTTCAAATGCGTTGCAGAGCCTTTCAACCAATTTTCTTTTGCTACCAGAAAACACTGTCAAAACGCGAAATCATATGTTTCTTGTATCGATATTTTACTCAAAATGGCTACAAAACTATCGATGTTCATTATCAATCACATGAGCAGCACAGGCGAATCCGTGACGTAGAAATATTGTTTGCGAATGTGATATTATTATAAATTCTTTGTTAAACTTGGTGAGTTTGCTTATTGACATAAAAAATAGGCATGTGCTTACGCGAGAATAAATATGTGCGTTTATTTCGATGTAGGCTATTTTTAAACAGAGAACTGCTTAAATGTTGCTAATAATCCTATGTGTATTTAAACTGCTGAAGGGTATTCAAGTTTCGATGTGCTGTCGAATTCGTTCATAATGTTTCCTCTTACGTTAACAACCGCAATCATTTAGAGTTTGTTTTTGAATGAAAACAACGGTTTTCCTACAGATTTGGTCTGACGACAAGCATTTCATATGCAATAATCTACGAAATGAAAGCGGAAGGGGTGCCCGCTGCAATTCCGGGCGAAATTGAGATGCAGGAACCGCTGTCGAAATTAACATTTCTACACGCGCTTGTCGTAAGTTATCAAAAGAAACTTATTACTTCAGGCAATGACTGTGTTTATGTAATTATTTCCAGGCCGGTGGCGTTGCGGGCTTCGTGGTGGATATTGTGCTATTCCCCATCGATACAGTCAAGACACGGCTGCAGAGCGAGTTGGGTTTCTGGCGCGCCGGCGGCTTTCGCGGCATTTACAAAGGAATCGCACCGGCGGCGGCAGGCAGTGCTCCAACTGCAGCCCTCTTCTTTTGCGCCTACGAGTGCGGCAAGCAGCTGCTGAGTAATGCAAGCAACACCAAAGATTCACCTTATGTTCACATGGCAGCTGCTTCTGCAGCGGAAGTGGTAAGCCGTTGATCTAGAGTAGAATATGCTGAAAATATGAATATGATAATCAAGGGCGTAATCAGCTTTTAGCTAGGGAGGTGGGGGACTTGTATTTCTTATATTTTTTAATCTGAACCACGTTTTATATATAAACCATTAATTTTTTCGATTAATTTGAATATATAATTTTAATTAATTGAAAGTTTTCTTAGATTGTTTTGAAAACCCATTTGAAGTTAAGTTGTATTTCAATTATTTAAAAATGCTCTCAGGTTTTTGGAAAACTTAACCTGCTTTTGGCGACCAACCGAATGATTAACGTTTGTGGGGCCGGGAGGGAGGGGGCACTAGTTGATTGATAATTTTAAATTTATATCACAAAATACTTCAAATCGCCATCTGCTATTAGACCTCAGGGGAACCCGAACAAACTTGTTGTATAGTTTAGAGTACCCCAAAGTACACCCTTATATGAGATGATTTCTATAAGAATATGGGATTTTGAGTTTTTTTCAACTGCTAACCGATATTTGCATAAGAGCTATGATTTATTAAATGCTAAATAAATTTAACTTTCTTCTCGATCTCGATATCATCATACAGTTCGCCTGCCTCATCCGTGTACCTGTGGAAATTGCCAAGCAACGTTCCCAGACCCTATCGGGTCACAAACAGCACCAGACAGCGATGCAGATATTATTGCGCGCTTATCGCACCGAGGGCCTGCGCCGTGGACTCTATCGCGGCTTTGGCACGACTATAATGCGCGAGATACCCTTTAGTTTTATACAGTTCCCCCTGTGGGAGTACTTTAAGCGGGAGTGGACGCCAATGACTGGTTACGTGTCGACGCCGCTAACTGTTGCGCTCTGTGGCGCAGTTGCCGGAGGCATTTCGGCTGCATTAACCACGCCGCTGGATGTGGCGAAAACTCGGATAATGCTCGCTGATCGGGAGAGCGCGACGCGGCGTCGCAATATTCCATCCATTCTGCGTGGCATTTATGTGGAACGAGGGCTCAGCGGGTAAGGAGACCTAATATATATTTTTATTTGTTGTACATAAGTTTTTATTATATTTAACTTTCCAGTCTGTTTGCGGGCGTTGTTCCGCGTGTGCTCTGGATTACGCTGGGCGGAGCGTTCTTCTTTGGCTTTTATGACCTAACTACGCGTCTTTTGGTCGCAGCAAATACTGATAACTAAAGGCTATCTTAAGGCACATGTCTTACACAATTTTAAACAAGTGTACTATATTCTAATGCCTAATTATACAAAGCGGGTACAAAACTCGATTCGATTATTGGCCAATTTCAAGCTGCCATCAACCGCCGATAACGTAGACAATAATATTAAAGTTTATGAAATATTAGAAACTAAATGTATAAGTCTTTCTTCCGTGTTGAGGAAGCATTTGTCTCCTGAAAAGATTCTCTTTTGGTTCACTTCCCATCTAGGCGATGTCGTCGGCATCAGTGTGTGTATTGTTGAATTGTGGATAACGCTGCTAATATTTAAATAATTCATATTAAATACACAATCCAGAGGATTTAGACGAGAGTGTCCAACTATGAAACACCATGTACCCAGCCATGGGGATAAAAACTATCAATACTAACTGGTGTTATTTGCAGACGTGCATCAAGCAGGCTGGCAACCAAGTTCGGCTGGTCAAATTCATCAGCGCCGATCATGGTGACATCTGAATCCCGGTCGCCGTCATCGACAGTGAGGTAGCCATTACGCGTGGCATTGCGACGCTTGAAGTACCCACAATTGAGAGTACGGCGGCTACGTGACAAAGCATAGACCTAGTACGAGTAATTTCAATACGTAAATGTAAATGTAAATATTTCAAAGTACAGCTGAACAAATGTCAACACGGATAAGCTAAAGTATGTCAACTTACCAAACCGGCGAGCACAATGACTCCTACAAGCACTATAATTGGCAGCCAAATGTATTGGCCGTCTTCGGGATGTTCCAAGTCTGAAATTAGCGTTGTGTTTGTCTCAGATTCCATTTTGCTGATTTAGAGGCCGGATGATTTTTTAAATCGTCGATTAAATATCAAAACAACCTGCCAGTGTTACCCCAAAAGCGAAGTTCTTATAAGTTATCGGTATCGTTCACAAGTAGAGATGAACGTTTTAAAGTTACTTCGATATATATATAATATTCAATAAATAATATTAATAAAAAGGAAAAAAGCATGTTTGGCACTCTGAGCTTGAGTGTCATTTTAATTGGTCAAATTGATTGGACAGAAAACGTGCCAGCTATATTCTGTTATTAATTTAATTTATTATAATTATAATAACAGTCACAGTGAGTTGCAGTCACTTTGCTTTTCACATCTCTAAAAGCAGCGCTGTGTTTGGTGTCTTCTACCACGTGCCCGCGCTTGAGTTCAATTTTGAAATGGCTGTGAACTGCGCAGAAAATGAGTTCAAAGCGATGTGCAATCCAATGTGGCTTTGAACTAAAGTTTTCATATGTTTTCAATAAAATCATAAGCTAATAGACATACGAAATATTGTGCTGAGTGAAAGTGGAGAAATTTAACTGGAAATAATGGAGGTGGAGAGGGACAAAAAAGTTGTCGGGGACTACTTGCTGAATAAATTGTTCCCGCCAATTCCGCTGATAGTGCTACCCCATTTGTGGCAAGATTTGTGTCAGAACTCGAGATCACAATAAAAGAGAAAGTGAAGTATTAAGTGCAAAGAAATTTCTAAAAAAAAACAAAGGTAATAAAAGTCGGAAGGCAAATCTCTTACAAATATCACATTGAATGTATTTCACGGTATAGTTGGGTTGGTTAACAATGACTTGGATGCACATATAGACATATAGATACATATATATCATATATATGAGTAGAGTATGGATAAAATATATGTAAGTTGACAACAATTCAGTGGCTCAGCGTTAAAGCCAGCGGCATAGCCTTTATCGCAGTGGTCGTGGTGGTGGCGTAGTCATCCGGATTTTGCGAGGAGCCCGTTGCGGTTCCCGTTGTGGTATTAGCTACATTACCCAGTCCCATTTCGGTGCGCTTGCGTGACGTTATCTTTTTCCAGCCGCGTAGCAGGATTTGGTTGCGGTACTTGGGCGTGGTGAATGTATAGAGCAGAGGATTAACTGCGGAGTTCAGGGGCAGTATAAAAACCACCAGCCACGCATAGATATCATCGGAGATATTGTATTTGAAGAATACCCAGATCTTCATGGCTATGATGGGAGCCCAGCATAATACGTCCGTAAGCACAATGAAAAAGAAACGCACCGCAAACTCGCAGTCCAGCAGCGATAGGGGCGTGGCACTTCGCGTACGCCAGATCGAGATGAGCAGCGCCGTATACAATAATGCAATCATGACCAGCAGCCATAAATTGACGCCCAGAAAGACAAACGCCGAGTACTGCCAGCCCAGCGGATATGCCTCGTGGATGAGCAGTGGAAAACATGTGCCCGAATGTGTGCCATAGAACTGGGTGCTCGAGTACCAGATGACAACGGGCGTTACAGCCAGGCCCACTCCAGTTAGCCAAATGCACAGCAGCGAGAAGTAAATGATGCGCACACTGATGCTCCGATGACCACGAAATGGATCCGCAATCAGCAGAAAACGTTCCACAGACATAAAGGCCAGTATTAGCATTGATACCTCCGAGGAGCTAACGGCCAATGTGCCAATTGCCTTGCATTGCCAAGAGTTCAGCCACTCACGTGCCACTCTAAAAATATATATTAAAAATATTAATATGAAAAAAAAAAAAATAAATAAATAAATTTTTTAAGCGTAACACATACACATGCACTAAAGACTTACTTATGATACTCGTCCCTGTAGCGATAGTCCTGTACGCCAATGATTAGCAAATAGAAGCCCATCAACAAATCGGCCAGTGCCAGATTTCTGATGACCAATGTGACAGCGACATTCTCATCGCGGTAGATGAAACGACCCCAGAGCACCATCAAATTGCCACCTATTGACAGCGTTGCCATAAGCCATGTGGAGTAGCGCAGCGAGGGTTTGCTCAACAGATCCGTGAACGAACTGACGCCATCGGTTTTCGGCTTGCACATCAGCACTTGCGGCGTCATGGAGCAGTAGTAGAAACGATCAAAGACGATGTACTTCAGATTACGCATCTCGTTGAGTGCCTTAAAATCAATGCGATCGAATTCGATGCCAGTCAGATTCAGAAAGGATACGTTCAGAAATTCCAGCAGATTACGGTCTATGGCCAAGGGCATGTGTGCGAGGGAGCTGTATTTGTAGAAGATTTCAATTTAATTTTACATCAGCTTTGCATTACCTCAACGAAAAGTTTTCCTCTTTTTACTTAAGCAAACAAAAATAACACCAAGGACTGCGCTTAAGATTAAGTAATATCTTAACCTCAAAGGGCCGACGTCTTTCCCCATTTATAGCATAGCAGTGTGCATATATATTTTTTATATTATTTATTATTTACTTACAGTGCCTCCAGGTGTGTGTTGTACAAAAATGTTGCGCCAGATAATTCCTTAATAGGATTGCCAATGAGGCGGCTGTAAAAAAAATGCATGAAAATACAAAAGTGTAAGATTGCGTATACGCCGCCAAAGCCAAATAATGGGCCCACGAGCATGATAAAAGCAAAGAACATTTGACGGCTCTTTCAACTGCCAGAATACATATGTGCATTTATATATACATATATATATATATATATATATAAATGGGTGAGTGTGTGTACTTGCAGGTCTTTAAAAAGTTTTCTTTCACAACAGCTTTAAAAGTAGCACAATAAAAAGGCAAGTGCCACAACAAAAATGTGAGCGACATAATAGCGAAGATTCTTATTTAATAGTTGTGCATTTGTGTGTGAGTGTTCTTTACATAAATCACTGCACATAGATATAGTTTTATAAGGGGCTTCGGGAGGGGGTGGTCGCGGTGGTTGTTGGTAAGATGGTCAGACACAGGAAAAAGCGCATCATTCATGACAGCTTGCAGACGTCGGAACTCCGGGTTTGGCTCCAGCTGGGGACTGTCCTTACCTAACTCTTGTGAAATGCAGCAGCTGATGTTGATGCTATTTAGCTCCATTCGTTGCACTTGTCTGGTCAATCAATGCCGGCGTCAACTGAAAACAGTTTGTTTTTATGGTTTGCCACACAAAGACACTACTACTATTACCACTACCCTCTTCATCTGGACAGGGGACAGGCTACCCCTTGCTTATCCAGTAACTCTCTAGTTGGTAATTGCTAGCTGGCTATAAAGTTGCACTCTATGCTGGGGGTGGCATATACTCGTAGCTTAACCATAAAGTAAATGTTTTACTTGTAGCATAAATTGCTTTTTGATATGCTCTCGCACTCCTCGCGCAGCCCCATCCCCCTGTGATTAATGCTTCTGCAGCAAATTTATGTAAATTTCAAAGCATTTAATGCCCGAAATACAAGGCAAGGCTTTGTGCGGTTGTCCAGGCATTAAACAGCCTACTTAATAACTACATTAAATGTCAGAGCAGCTGTTATGGGCCTCAGACGACAATTAACATATTTCTTAAGCGGGGCAACAAGTTGCCGGTCTCAAATAAGTACATACCCCAATATACAGAGCACCAGTAATAATGTCAATTGTTTTTTGCTTAGGCAAAGGCGCTCTGCGGCTGACTGCGCACGAAAGTAGGCAACATAATGCGTCAGTAAAGGGCCCACACGCGCACTTACACACTTACACCACCAGCACAGCACTTACGCACGACAACATACACACACACACACACACATTTACTAAATATGATGGTCGGTCAATGCGCATTTAACAACATTTCAAATAGACGCCGAGAGTTGCATTAGTGCCATGACACAACACAAATTGTAGTCTAAAGTGAGGCAAGTGGCCAACAACGACTGCCTGAATGCTCTTCTTGTTCACAAAAAAGTTATTATTATCTATTAAGTAAGGTCTAGAATAATTCCTGAATTTTTAAAAATGAATTTAAATTTTGTAAAAATTACTTTAATCAGACAATAATAGTTGATTTATTACAATTTGCTGATTGCCTTCTGACAGATTGTAAAAAATATGGTAAAAATGATGAATTTCTGTCTAATTTTTTATAATTTATATATTTCTTAATATAACAAGTATTTTTGATTTTATCTTATTAATTATTCCACAAATTAGCTGGAGCAAATAAATAAAAGTCACTTAACAATTGCCTGATGACAGCTATAAAAATTAAAAAAAAAAAAAACAATTTAAAAAATTTTGTAATTTATAATTGAACTTAATAGTAAAAAAGTAAATAAAGATAATATTGTTATACGCTCAAGTTTGAATACATTACAATAGCAACAGCTGCGTGGGGTGAACCTATCTGTTGACATTTGCCACAGACAATTAAATGGTATTAGGCCAATCATTGGAACTGGCACGTACTGCGCTGAACCCTTTCGAGGAAGCTCCACACGGGCGTTGCTCTGCCTTTGGGGGCACCGTTTGCCCTGACATTACTATCATTGCTCGCAATTAACACCACTCCGCTTTTGCTTATTTTAAGCAAAAAAAAAAAAAAAAAACAAACAGAAAAACAAAAAAAAAAAGTCACCCTGTACACTTGCTGTAAGCCAAAAGCAGCTTGGCAAAATGAGCTGTCAGTGCGAATTTAGTTGGAAAAGCAGAAATCAAATTAGTGCAGCGATTTTTTATGCCCCAAACGGGCAAAAGTGCGAAATAATGCTCGACGGGAGAGCAAGTGTCCAGGCTGGACAACAAGTAAACAACAAGTCAGCACAAATGTGAGCAGAATTTCAAGGAAGACTCACACACAGACACTGCTACACACATGTATGCACATGTGTGCTGTGTATCTGTGAGATACAAAACGTAGTGCCATAAAAGTCGCATTTCTTTTATGAACTTGACGCTTGTGAAACTGCTTAAAAATTCACAGCACGCTTGCAGGCGCATTATTTGCATGAAAAGTATAGACACACACACACACAGACTGGGTGTGCCTGAGGTGTGAGTCACATCAACAGGCAAGCAAAGGATTTCACTCACTGCCAACATTGGCTTGAGCGATAATAATGGCCAAGAGACCAAACTCAGCGCCAATTTCAATAAACTCCTTCATTATGAGGATGAAAACTAGAGACTGAACTGGCAACTAGAGACGAGTCCCTAGTTCATAATGCCTGTCCATCAACCGAGCTGTGCGCAGCTTCGGCGAAATTGTTTTCGCATAAAATACAAATTTATTTGCATTTTTATTTGGTCATAATACTGTTTGTTTATTTGTTGCTCCTGCTGCTGCTCTTGTTGTTGCTGTTGCTGTCGTCGCCTGAAGCCCAGAAGTCAGGGCGCGGACAGACAGCACATACCAACAGATACAAAGCTACAAAGGCACAACATACAGATACATTTACTTAAATATATTTTGTGTACCAATTTTCGGTCAAGTGACAGGCAAAACATATTTCTCTCCTTGTTTGTGCGTGGGCTTGAGTATTTTGTGTCTTGGCATTGATATGCTGATGCTGATGCTGATGTATTCGTTAGTCGGGTTGGTAAATTTATTAACGCCACCAGCCTGATGCCAGACTTGACTCGATGTTAAACCGGCGACCACATTGATTAAATATGATATTGATATATTTATGTATACGTTTGTGCGAGAGCTTGGGATACAAAATCGGAATGAATTTAACCCATAAATTGTGCAGCTCTTCACTTGGATGCTTGCCTTTAGGACTCAATTCATTCTCAAAGTGAATGAGTAGCTAAAATTTAAGTTTTTAAAAAGTAAAAGAAATGTTTATTAACTTAACTGATAAAAATGCCGATTTATGTAAGCCGAGATATTCAAGATGTGCTTGTCAGCTCTTTAATTCTTAAAACTAATTAAGAAATTTCGCTGGCTCAAAAGCAAATTAACTAAGTAATTTATGTTGTCTAGAATATGAACTTCTGTTCCACTCGCATTGTTGCAGTTCATTAAAGTTCATAGGATTATTTCGAAATAGTTTTGAAAATACATCTTAAATGATTAGAAGCTGTTTGGAAAATATCGATAAATAGTCTGTTTTGTTAAATCAGTCAAAGGAATTTATGCTAAATTCTCGTCTTAACTTTAAGCAGAGCAGTGCACCATTATATATACATATATATAAATCTTCTTTATAGATCGTACAATTTTATTTACCACGGAGTTACCGCACAACTTTTATACGACTTGGCCATAAAGCTCTGAGCTAATAATCTATGCAGTAAATTCGAAGGCGTGTTCTAAATCATAAAATAGTAAATTGAAAGTGTTTTCGAAATATGCCCATAGATATAAACTAGAAATAGGTCTAAAATCGATAACAGTAGGTATTTTTCCGCGAATAAACGAAGCATAAAGTTTTCTTTATATTTTTATATGTTTAAGAGGAATTGCTCTCAACTTAAGTTTCTCTTTGTGTACTCCACGATTATAATTTAAGCCAAACAATGGCTTTTTACTTGGAATTTTTATGGGTTCAACAATTGTCCAGTTCGTGTCTTTGTTGGTACGCTCAGCATTATCTATTGCCGAGTCCATTTACCCAGCCCAGAGGAACAATATTTATGTATATGATTATGCTAATTAGTGGTGAGCCATAAATCATGCTTAGTGTTTGCTTAATATTTAATAGGCTTAGCATACATATGTATATATATACTCACATATCTAAAATAGCTGAAAGATTTACAAAGGCTTCCTTATGTATGTGGGTGATAAGGTTATACGTTAGATCGCTGTGGATGAAAAAGGATATCAACAATTAGATATTTCACCAACTTGATAAGATAATAATGTTATGGAGATTTATATTGATGGGATAATAATATGATGAAGATAGATAAAGTAACTTAGAAAAATATTAGATCAGAAAAAAACAATTGAATTTATGAATTATTTACTTTATTTATGATTTAGTATTATTTAAAAATGCACACTCACAAACATAGATATATGCTTATTGTATATTGTATCTCTTCTACAGACACTCACAGATGGACAACAAGCATGTTGCAAAGACGCAGGCAGTTTGACTTAATAGGAGGAGGTGTTGTGGATGGTAGTGAATCGGTGCCTAACACACATTTATTTACGTGGCGGCAATTTGTGATGCTGATTTATTTTCACTTACCAACGCGCCGGGTGCCCAGACGACCCATTGACTTATATTGTCAGCTATTGATGCATAAATTAATGATTATGTGTGCCCCCGTGAAGGCAGGCGAAGATGTCTGATAAATGTTTTCAAATTGACGTACACTTATACACGCACACACACACACACCAAATTTGCATGAGTCGATTTACGTTTAAATATTTGCTAAGAGCATATTGCCATGTGTAAACAATTGAAAGTGAAATTTATGCTTATTGGCGCATAAATTCCAGCGTCTAGGTGTCGCAATCCATAACAGGTTTGGGGCGCAGAACTTGATATTGTGCCAATGCATATCAACTGGCTTCACGCTGCGTATGCGTAATTTGTTTGAAGTTCGATTCGGTTCTGTTATGTTCCATTTTGCTGACAATGTGCTATGCGGCGGGGCTGCTAGGGCAAATGTAACCCATATAAATCTTGAAGGAGCGCTGATGATAGCGCTGCCGAAAGCGAAATGAAAGCAAAATGCAGTCAAGAGTAAAAATTACGCATACGCACCATAAAACCTAAGTACAACATATTTCAATAGACTTTTCGACACTTTTTTCTAAGAGTTGAGTGCTAGGGAAAAGGTGGCGGTGAGTTCAGTTGCAATGCTTAGAATAAAAAGGGAAAACAAGAAAATCACTAAGGGAAATGGCCAAAATTTAATGAGGCTGCCTCAAGGGAACATCGGCCTCGGGTGTGTTAGCATCGAGGTTAATATATCTACATATATATATAAATGTATAGTATTTCCTTCTACTTACAGCAGCTCCAAATTATCCAATTGCGCAAAAGTTTTCTTGCCAATGTATTCAATTCGGTTGTTCCGCAAGATGCTGGAAAATAAAGTGCAGCCGCAATTAAAGTAAACAGAAATTAAATTTCAAACTTAAGCTTAGCCTAAGCAAGGCAAGCTTGTATATGAAGAGTAATTCTAAAATGTATTACTCTTTAAAATAAATAATTAATAATTTTATAGGCCTTAAATGGAGCAATGAATGGCGCGATCTAGCGATATAGCTTTAATTACTTTCCTTTTAAATAAATCGTTGTGTGTCTTAAAAAAGACATCAACTATACTTAAGTTCATTAAGTAACTGTATCTGAATCCCACAGTCTGTATCTGCCGGTATCTTTTTACGCTTCCGTGCCCAATTGATATATGAAGGTTGTTTAGTTATTTAGTTAGAGCCAACTTAAGCTAAGCCTAAAAAACTGGGCTATAAATCGTGCCTGTTAAATGGCATACATTTATTGTTTAAGTCTTTATAATGTGCCGCACGTAATGGCTTATGAAATATTTATGTTCCTAAATACCTATTATACAAAATACTTGGTTTTGGTTTAGCTTAGTTGATTATTTCAATACAAACGAACAATTACTTTAATAAAATCGCTTACTTTTTTTGGCAACTGTGAAAAGTGTTTTAAATGGTGCAAAGCTTAAATTGTTATTATGCCATCCATGGCACATTGTAATGGGATATAACTGTTGTCCGCCAACCATTCCAAATATAAACGAACAACACATGCCACACTGCACTTGATGGTCCTCAGTCCCTCCGTTCCCCCCACTTTCCCAGTTCCCCCACAAATCCAAGTGGGTCCAGCCAGTGTCGCAGACGGAGACGCAGACGCTGTAAAGCATTTCACGCTTGAATACATCAACTGAACGAGTAACATAAAAAGTGGGTGTGGCAATGGAAGGCGGTCCCTTTTTTTACACAAATATCTATATGTGTATATACATATTTTTTTTAATCTCACAAATAGCAGCGACATTTAGCCCAATCCCAATCACAGCTCGAACTTTAGTTTACTTACATTTCGACAAGTTTTGGACTTTTGGATAGCTGCACATCTCGCAGGGTCAGACGATTGTGGCTCAATTTGAGCCACTCCAGTTTGGGCATGGATGCCAAGTGCTCCATGGGAAAGTAGCGCAGCTGATTGTTAACCAGGAACAACCACTGCAGCGATGGCAAATCCTGGAATATGCCATGTGACAATCGGCTAATATTGTTATGGCTAAGCTCGAAACGTTCCAGATGCGGCAAGCCGCTAAGGCTGCCGGGCGGCAAGTGTGATATGTTGTTGTATTTGAGCGTGCTACAGTTGGGCATTCCTTTAAATAGAATTCATCTTAAATTGACCAAATCATTACTTACAGCGTCTGAAGTCGCGTTAAATTGGCAAATAGGCTATCTTTCAGCGTCACATTGTTGCGAATAATGAAAAGATTTGTCACATCCTCGCTGAGGACGGGCCAGCTACTCAGCTTGGACGATCTGCCACAGTAGACCATGGTGCCGCGGCACTGGCACTGGCGCGGATATGTCTTGATAGCTGATTGGATACGCAGATAGAGAAATGGTTAAATAGAGTACATAACTCTCAAATAAAAGTGCAAGTAGCTCAAGTTAGCTCGACTTTGAGATCAAGAATAAATATACTTCATGGCTTGGAGATGCTACTTCTTTCATACGTGTTCAAAACTCCAATATACCACTTTTCAGGGGTTCAAGGTATTAAAATCTCTCTCGAAATATAAAAAAATTAAATAAACAAAGATATGTTTAAGCTGAGAACATAACTATCAAATAAGAGAGCAAATAAAAATCTCAAAAATTACAAAATTAGGTAATTCAAATTTATAAATATGCAAAATAAATTTTTGTTATATTGAACTTGCTTTTAAATAACACTTTTGCCTGCCAACTTAAAGCTTCCCAGCTCCATTCACGTTATCTATCCTTATTACCATCATATTTGATCCAGTTTACAATGGCTGTGATATGTAAGTGAACTTTTTAATATAATTAAACACATACCACAAGGCATGGGCTTTGCTGGGATTTCGTTGCTCGCCAGCGATGACCAATCCCATGAGCTGACATTTGTGGTAACTTCCGTTGGGCGTTGCAGCTGTTGTTGCTGCTTCTTCTTTTCAATCGCCTTACGCACAATTTTGTCGGCAAGTCCCCTGCTTCCATAGAGATTGCCACACTCGACCGGATTCTCATCGCTGCCGTCGGCACAGTCGTGATGTTCATCGCATATTTTGCGCTGCGGCACGCACTGAATGCCATTATTGCACGCAAAGCTGCCTGTGGGGCAAGGTCCTTGGAAACAAAATAACAATAACAAAATAATTAATAATGCATAGACACACATATTGACCTGAATAGGGCACAATACAAAGTGTTGCAATTGATTTGTTTATTACGGAAAACTTTTCCCTCATTCCATTCATCGCACATACGTTGGCCAAATTTTATGAGTAATCTCCATGCAGGGAGCGGAACTGCAATTGTTTATTTTTCTTTCTTTTTTTTTTTTTGCTAAGTTCACAAGAGTCCAAGAAATGAGCACATAAAATAACAAATCAATTAAAATTAATGTGCACAAAACTTTGGATTGCTTTTATTTTATTTGACTACAAGACTTTTGTTGTCAATCGCATATTTTTGTATCTATTACCATTTCAAATAACACAAATTGAACAAATAATAGAATGAATAAGCTGCGATTTCAATTAGCATTTTCACAGAGCAAAACTAATACTGACTTGGCTAATAAGCAACTCGAAAACTTTTTGCACACCTATTTGTCATCAAAATTGGCAATTTCATTGACCATTTGTCATTTCTTTGGTTGTTTTGTCTACTTCTTTTTTCAATAACTAACTAGAAAAGCTCATCAACAGTTTGATGAGAATATTAAGTACATTTTTGGAACTTACAAACCCAAATTAAATGTCTTGAGTCATTTCCCATTTTAACATTTTTGAATTGAAATTCACATCAAAATTTTATGGCTTGGAAAAAGGCGGTAAAAATAATCTAAAAATAAATAGGAAATTATTAAAAAGAAAAATACAATTTACTAATTCGATAAAGAGCCTACATTTAAAATTTAATTAATTTAATATTTTTACTTCTTAAGAGATCAATGCTCTTATGTTAGACAGTTAAAAGAATCTGAATCTTTGAAAATTTTAATGCTGCTCAATTATTTATAAATTTGTAAATATAATAATAATAAAAATAATAATAATCATAATAATAATGGTGTATAATAACATCTAAATAATGTTGACAAAATACCTTTTTGACTCTCATTTATTTATTTCAATACTTTGTTTTACCATTTTGCGGAAATTTAAAGTCTATCAAATATTCACATTTTACTTCTAACCAGTGTAGTTTTGAATAAAGAAAAGCCTCTTTAAATACAAGCCTAAATTGGGATTTATATACTTCATTCAAATGTATACATTTGAGCTACACAAAATCTCTTTAGTCATTATTTGATTTACATTTCGCACAAATCTCCCTAATGATGGAGTTGCACAATTTAATTAATTATAGCAGTCAAATCAAATGATTTTCGCATATTGCGTCATTTTGAATAGTTTTTGCAAAGAAGAGCTTTGTCAGCCGGCATATCCTTGGACTTGTTCTTGAATCCTTATCCCGTGTCTGAGGCTCTCGCTGTGCATTAACAGCAACACTTTTCATTTCAATTTCATTTAGTGCTGGCAGCTAAGCGCATAAATACAAATCTAGGCGGCTCATGCTATTTGTTTGGATTTAAGACCTAGTCAGCAGTCAGCAAGCAGTAGACAGCAGACATACATATACTTTCATATAATATGTCCTTAATGACGGTCCTCGTAATACGTCAGACATCACGTTAAGCCGGAAAATGGCATTCATCAAACATTTGTTTGGGCCTGACAAATCAATAGGCAAATTGGTGATGGGCATAAAAACACAAAAAAAAAAAAAATATGTATGTAAAAGATGTTTAAGCTGCCAACGCGATGAAAATGTTTTCCCCATAAGACAATATACAGCACAATATAATGCCACAACAGCAACAGACGCCAGCGAAATAAATGTGCAAAAAATTGTTTCGCTCTCGATGATAAAGTTTTTGTATTTTGGTTTTTTATGGTCACGCTTCCTTTTATACCCTGTTCCCATATTTTATCCTGTTAAAGAACAAATTACTTTCAAATACTTTCAGGCGTATCAATTTACGAGCGCTTGCTGTGCAAAATTTGATTTTTTTTTCGCGAGTTGAGATTTAAGTCCATGTAATTAACTATGGGTTAAAATAAGGTTTTCATAAACGTATTTTCCCAATATTAAATATCAATTAATTAAATTATACAATTTAATTTGACTTACCCAAACTGAGATAGAAAATCAGAGCAGCTACCAGAATGATAATCAACATAAAGCAGACGCCAACAGCAATGCTGCGTCCATAGACCATTTTGACTTAAGTATATGTTATCCTTATCGGTGGGCTTTGATTTGTTGTCTGGTTAATTACTTAACTTTCATTGTATTAGCAGCCACTGGGCGGAGTTCATTATTTGTACTATATTGTTCCCAGCGGGATCTTGGCCATGCTCATGACGTTCTTACCGAAATTTTTGTCTTGTTTAAAAGTTCATTAGCTGATTTTAAGGAATAAATTAAAATGTATTCGTTGCTTAAAGTTTAACGTAATCATTTTCACTTTAAGGAGGTGTTTTCAGCTTATTGAGATTCAAGATTTATTATTTCTGTCAGCCTAAATCCCTGAGCCAATTAATGTTTGTATCTATTTACAATATTTGACAATAAATTAAAAATATAATTCGAACTTATATCTGTTCCTTAGCCATATTCTTAGTTCTTTAATAAATAATTTCTAGAACATTTTCCGTTTTATGGTAATTTAAATGGGCTCATGTGATGCAAAAAGTTGGAAAGCTACTTTGGGATGAAATGAGGTTGAATACAGATAAGTTCATACAATTAGAAAACTTAGTCGAAAATAATGTTGTTCTTCAATTTTGAATTATGCTTTCTGACTACAAATAAATTAAATATAGCTATGGATTTCCAATATTTATCTGCACTGCGTTGATTAGTTTTATTTAAGTAAAATGGAAATAAGATGACAATGCCCTACGGACTACGGGCTGATCATAATTTCCGCAAAAGGTTGTCGCCGTCGACAACGCATTGCGGCTAAATGTATGCCCAAACGTTGGCTCATTATCTCAATCATCCCAATTGAACAGCATTTGGTGTGGAATTGTCGTAAAAACGTAACATTCTCTTTACGTTGTTGTGCTTTTCTTTTTCTTATTATTATTATTATCTTCTTCTCTTGTTTTGTTGTTGTTCTTTTTCTTTATGTTTATTTGTTGTTTGTGGTCACTTAATGCTCTTGACCAGGCTAAAACGCACATTTCAAGATTGTGTCAACTCGATAAGCACCGAAATACGAGAGGGTCCCGGCCAGGCGACAATTCAATTGGGCGGCAAATAATTTCGCCGGCAACGAAGCGTTCTCCTCAACACACACCTATAAAAGTAGGCAGTGCAAGCTGACGGAGCGGTTTAAAACGCACGCATAACGCGCGCGCTGCTGAAAGACGCGAGTAGCTGACAATGACAATGACAAGACAAGACAAAACCGAACTAAACAAGTCCATGCACAGCTGCCAACTGAAACAGACAGGAGCAATTGTTGCTGATTTTGTTAAGCTTCTGCTGCTGCTGCTGCAGCGAAGTCCTTGCTTCGTGTCCTGTTCGGCCTTGGCTGACCGTCGCGGCGCATTCGTATTGTGGCAAGAACTTTGGTATTAGCAGTTGGTCGCTGGACCAAAAATTTTCAACCGAAATGAGACAATGCCTTCACACAAAATTCACTCAACGCTCTCAATTTAAATAGCACTGGCCATAATCTCTTCCCATAGCTTTCAATTTAATACCAAATATTATCATTACAGCTTCAAAATTTCAGCATTAGATTTTTTGTTGAATTTATTGTTCTAGTCTAGTACCAGCTCTTTAGTTAAGAGTCCCAAAAGGGAGATCATCTTTACCCTTTCCATCCTTGTTTCCCGATTCGTTATATAAAACTCATTTGATAATTTTCAACGTTTTCCAAGAAGAAAAAAAATTATAAAAAAGTGTTTTATTTATTAGCTAATAGTAATAATGCAATTAGAATTTGTTCTAAAAATTTGTGTCTTTAGTTAATTAATAGTTGATATACCTATTATATAAAAAACATATAGTATGTATATTGCTGTTGCATAGCCCTAAGAAACAAATTGGTTTGGCTAACCGTTGTGTTGAATCATTAAATAGTATTACTAAAAAATTCAATGCATCTGCAATAAAAGCTACAAAATATGCATAAAGTACTAATTGTTTAACACACTTTGCAATTTTATACTAATTTTAAGCGTTTTCTAAACACTTTCCAAGTGGAAACAGTTTTCAACAAAGCAATTGCTAATTTGTTTTTTGTTTTTGTTTTGCTAAATCTGCGCTAAGTGCTAAGTACACATTATAATTATAATGGAATGGGTTATAAATCACTAACAGCACAACTTAAATGTATTATAAAAAGGCGTTTACAGTTTCGTTAGATACAATTATTGCAACAATTTACGTTTTCTAATGGCGCATGGTGAATGATAGAAAAAAATTATATATTTTATAGACTAGCAACAAAAAAATGTTATAATATTTCGGCATATTAAGGTTATAAAAAAATCAGTAGATATAGCACAATAGATATAAGTACATTTAAATTATAAACAAATTTGTGGGCAGGTGATAATGTTTCGTTTTGAGAACTAGCTAACAAATTCAACTAGTCGCTTGAACATTTCATAAATCTAGCATAATTTTGTGCACTAATAAGTTAATATTGTGTGTGGTATCTGGTATGTGGTATTCGTGTCTAAAAATGTGTAACAATTAACATTGCTTAAAGAGATCCATTAGATATTTGTTGTAAGAAGAAAATATGCATAAGTTTTATCGTTGTAAATTTGTGTCTTTTTCCAATATGTGATATTGTGTATATAGCCGCGCTGCTTTATGCATACAAGATATGTAAATCATTTCCTCGTCCTTTTGTTCCCCCAAGTTGCTTGAGTGTAGAAAAATATTTCGTTGCTATTTTTTTTTTTTTGTAAAGATGCTGTCTTAGACCCAAACGCCGTGGGGATTCTTGCTTGTGGGCACCGCCGTCTCCAGCTGACGTGGTGAACCAATGATGCGACGACTGCTGCCCTGTTTATTTTGTCCCTCCAGCAGATGTTTGATTTCCTCGGTGGTGGTTACGGTCAAACTTTGTAGATTCACCTCCTTCATCTCGTTGACCAGCTGCTCCACTTGTCGCTTCTTCTCCGCAATCGCATGCTCAATCATCAGCAGCTCCTTTTTAAGGTTATCTGCCGTTTTGTTGGATGTGTCTGTGTTATGTAGGGCCTGATCAATATCGCTTTGTATGCGCTCCATTTCCATGAGGAAGTCACGCTCCACTGTTTGTCTGAATGCAAGTGCAAATTGTTATTTGAATCGATTTATATTTTATTTTATAGCTCACCTGTTGCTCTGTTGCTGCTGCTCCAGCTCAATATCATCCATGAGCAAACGCATTTTGTTCTTACACTGCAACAGCTCTGTCTCGCAGTTGGCCAGCTTGGAGCGCAGCAGCGCAATTTCCGACTTGAGTGTTTTCTCCTGCTGCTTGACCAGCTCGTTTTCCTCCTCTACATATTGCAGCGTTTGCAGCTGTTCACTGCCTTGTCGAAAGATTTGATCCGCCTTGGAAATCTCACGGGAAATTGCCTCCAATTCGTGCGCATGATCTCTCTCCCTGCTCTCAAGATAAACTATTTCCGAATCGAACTATAAATAATAAAATTGTTCATTAATAAAACAATCCGTAAATCTTCACACGTTAGAGAACAGTTTCTTAAATATGTTGATTGTCTTGAATAGGATATGCAATCAGTTGTGAAGTGAGCTTATTTAATAAATCAAATCAGAATTCTTGACTGTGAGCATTTTTCAATATTTGCGAAAAGATAACTAAATCTACTTTATATACTGAGAATATTATTAGATTTAGGTAATGGTTATAATAAGTTATTACTTTTTGCAGTTCCAATTGCTGTGCGGTAATCTTCTCGCGCTGAAACTTGATTAGCTGCAACAGATCATTGTATTGCGTGGCCTGGAACATGCTGTCACCCTCATCCATGGACTGATTGCCACTCTGATTGTTGTTATTGTTAATGTTGTGTTGCTCGTACTCGCTGAGAAATGGATTCGTTGAGGAGGATGCATTTGATATGGTTTCGGCATTGCTGCTGCTGGGTGGAAAGCGTGGTGTCTGGCACATGGGACTGTTGCGTGGCGGTGGCGGATCACGATACGGTGGAGGCACCAATGCACCATTTGATGAAATCGTTGGTGTTTGTTTGTAGAGTTCAGGCGAGTTGTTGTTGTTGATATTGTTGCTAATGTTGCTATTGGCGTAAATGTCGCACAGGTGCTCACTGCTGCTATGGCTATTGCTATTGTTGTTGTTGCTGTTGCCGTTGTTATTGTTGTTGTTGTAGCATAATTCATTAGGACTGGAGCGTCGCAGTTCGTTGCTGGATTTGCTCAGCTGACTGTAAATGTGCTGATTGCTGTTGTTGTTGCCATTGTTGTTGCTGCTATTGTTGTTGTTGTTGTTATTGTTGTTGTTATTGTTGTTGTATAAATCGTTGTAATCATTTAAAGCGGGCACGATGCAGTTTGCACTACTGCTGCTGCTGCTCATGTCCAGTGGATTAGATAGAGATTTCTCATGCTTGGGTACCAATGGGGTCGTTTTGCTTGACAGCGGCAACTGTTGCTGATGTGGTTGTTGTTGCTGTTGTTGCTGCTGCTGCTGTTGTTGTTGTTGTTGTGGTATGCCTTTGACTATGCCAATATTGTCGAATTGCTTGGCATCGTAGCCGCTGTAAATGTGAATTACGTTTTATTATTAAAGTTGTGGGCTATTAAAAAATAGGCACAAAATTACAACACATGCGCTTCGTCAACTTTAATGGACAATAAACATAATTTTGTGGAAAATGTTTTTTGGGCAAACTTTAGAACTTTTTAAGATTACATCGTCATAATATAATCTTCTATTATATTAAATATTTTAGTTGAAAATTATTAAACCAGATTGCGAGTCTAACAATTTGTAACTTTCAATGAGCAAATTGCTAATGACTTTTAAGAAGAAAAGAAACTAATTTAGCAAAACTCGATTTAATCTTATAGCCTCAATTAATTCTACGTACCCAAAACTTTTCTTTAGCTCTTTTGTCCGATAGCTGAGCTCAACGCTGGACTTTTGTTTTTGCAATGTGGGCGCTGTCGTCAATTTTGTATCATTGACATTGTTGTTGTTGTTGTTGCTGGGGCCCAGTGGCTTTTTTGTTGTTGTCATTACTGCATATTTGTTGTTATTATTATTGGGCTGCTGCTGTTGTTGTTGTTGTTGCTGCTGTTGTTGCTGCTGTTGTTGTGGCTGTGACTGCGGCTGAGTCTGGGTCTGCTGCTTGTTTTCGGATCGTTGCAATATAAACTGCACATCATTTGCATACTCGCCCCATTTGAGCAGCAGCTTCATGGGATTCTCATTTGGGGCGAGGTGCCGCTCATTATTACGCCAGCGTTCGATGAGCGTAAAGCGACCCACTTTGCCCGTTGCATGGGCCAAGGCAAACACCACATCCTGTCGACGAAATAAAAAGTCAATAATTAAAATGATGTTTGTCTATACAGTAACTGCTCGTAACTTCTAGAAATAACAGCTGTTATTAGAAGATCGATTTTCAGCCAATTATTATTTGAAGAGTTAGTTTCATAAGATGTAAATCACTTTACACTCAAAATTCAAGCTACACATTTAAAAAGATTTATAACAAAATAAAAGTTTATAGATTTTAGCCCAAAGCAAATAATATATTCTTACAAGCATAATTTATCGATTTTTGTCAAATAAGAAGCGTACGCTTACAAACTGTGATTCATCGACAGCGTTCAATATTGGCGAGTTCTAGTTAGCGAGCAATCACTGTATTTACTCATCAAAAAATCAGTAGAATATTATTACGAACCTGGCAAGTTGTATTTACCGTTACGCCGCACACGATACGCTGTATGCCCTCAACCCAAACTTTGAGTTCCATTTTTTTTTTTTGGTCGTTGTTGTTCCAAATGAATTAATTATAGGGATTTCGATTTATGTGTGTTTTTCTTGCTGCTGTTGTTGTTGCTGCGGCAGCTGCCAGAAAATTGCTACTAAAATGGGGGCTAATGATTTCAAGCTTGAAATGCTGTCGCGAGGGCAGCGAAGCGCGCAACTTGTTATTGTTGCTGTTGGTGCAGCGCCATGGCAAGTCTGATTTGGCTGTTGATGTTTTCGTCGTTGTTGTTGTTGCTGCTGCAACACCAAATTGGGGGTGGAGCTGCACTTCCACTTTTGCTTCTCGCTGTCGTTGTCGTTCTCGTTGTTGTCGCTTGTTATTTCCCTTTCTTTCTTGCGTTGTTTGAAGCTATTTTCCCAAATTACTTCTGCTGGCTGTTTGTTTGTGGCTGTCGCTGCTGCTGCTGCTTCACTTGCACTTATTTCTGGTTTCGGAGCGAGCGGGTGCAGCGGATTGCAGGTGGAATGGTACGTGTGCGCCACTCTGTGCATACATTTATGTGTGTATGTGTGTGTGTGTGCGTGTGTTCTGATTCACTTTTTGTTTGTTTTTGCTTTGTTAACACTGCATTCTTGTCGCACGCATTGTTGTGCCAGATTTGCACTTACACTTTTTATACATTTTGTTCGTGTTTTGCACGAGCGTATTGTATGATTTTTGGGTTTTTAAAGCAAAAAACAAATGCACAATGCGCGCATTGTTGTTGGCATGCACTTGTACTCGATACCCGTGACGGGGCTGCACTGCTATCAATATCACAGATTACACTTGTCACTTAAATTCGATACATGGAGCTATCGTTTGCTGCAGCCCTGACCAAGTGGCGCCAAATCAAATTTAATAAGTGCATTGAGTACCATTATAAGCAACAATTCTCTCAATGTTTAGTGAAGTTACCTTAACTCGTTGCATACTCATTAGTAGGAAAATTCATTGAAACGATGAAATTTTATTATAATTAAATTAACCAATCGATATACCGCTTTCTTATTATTTTTTCACAATCATTGTGTACACACTTTTTCCACCCACAATGTCTATCGATAGTAAGAGTTGTCGACTTGTGCAATATATCGATAGAATATCAACAATCCTATTCGCGAGTTGAACGAAAACAATTGCAAGTAGCGCAGGAGGCAGCGCAGCACTTACGATAAAAATTAGTTCTGCACAATATATATTGATTTTTGTGCATTAAAAAATAACTAAATACTTGGCAATTGTTCTGTACGTACGGGGCTAACGTCAACAATTTGTTGCTCCCCCCAGGGCCAAGTGTTTCCACATCGCTTGTGCTTGCTTGCTCGTGTGTGTGTGTGTGAGTTTGTGTGGAGCAGCAGCAGCAAAAAATGGCCAGTGAATGTTTTACAGCTGCATAAACATGAACGCGAGTTAGGCCAACTAGATTTAGCAACTGTTTCGGCTGCACCCCTATATATAGTTAAAAAAAGAGACATATATTTAACTGGTATTGTTTTTCGGGGCGCGGCGCCCAGCTGCTGCTCGAGTGTTGGCTGTGCGTGTAAACAAAACAAAAGGCAAGAAGTGGAGCACTAACAACAACAACAACAAGAACAAGAAAAGCAGCAACAACAACAACAACTACTTAGCACAATGGCCAGTCGGAGTCGGACTATATTAAATGTTAATCTCGATACGGTCATGGCCAACGATCCGTTGCGTGAGCTGTTCGAGGCCTGCAAAACAGGTGAAATAGCCAAAGTAAAGAAGCTGATAACGCCACAAACGGTTAATGCTCGCGACACAGCTGGACGCAAATCGACGCCATTGCATTTTGCAGCGGGTGAGTAACAAACAAATAATTAGCAATTCCTTTTCTTGCAACAGCCTCCGCTGTCGCTTGAATCTCTGTCACAAAAGGTTGAAGGACACGAGTTGGCAAGCAACCAACAGCTACCCCACTAAAAAAAAAAAAAAAAAACACCCCCCAACTCACACACAGACGAGCGCACGCATGCAATCGCTGCTGCTGTTTTGGCCTTGATCCACTTTTGGCGCTGTGACGAGCGTCATTGTTGGCTGGCTAAAAGTCGGCACTCGCCACGACACGAGGGTCGTTCGCTTACCTCACCCCCTCTCTCATTTCAACCGCCCTTCACACTTGCACACACACACACACACACGACACGACGAGCCCCGCTCAGAATTGACCTAGTTTTCTGCTTGGTTTCGTTCCGTTTCCGGAATCCTCGGCAACCCACTCCAATGTTTTAGCTATGTGTTGCATTTCGACACACAACATGTTTTCTATTTTCGCAAAAAAAAAAAAAAAAATGAAAACGTCAGCCTGCTGGTCAGCATCCTGCTGACGTCTTTGTTTCCCACAAAACGGGCGAAGATTCAAATCATTCCAAATAATTCGAATTTTAATAGAAACTTGCATTAAAAAGTTAGCAAATTAATAATTATGCACTTATAAAGATTACAATTAATAATAATTTCATATGGATTTGTTAATCAAATTTGATTATTTAACTATTAAATGATTTCGGATTCATCGAAGCAATCTTGTGGAAATTTCTGGATTCACGTGCGAATTTTAGTTTTAATGACAATCTCTGTGTGTTTTTGTCTTGGCCTTGTCTACACCATGCAACAAAGACCGCCTACATTCGTCAACGAGGCACAGAATGCGCTTCTGCGACAGGGCACAACTCATAAACTGAAACTACAAATTTCACTTTTTGCTCGGCTGCTTCTTGGCAAGCGGCTGTCACGCCCAAGCGCACGCAGCTCGCCCCCAACTCCTTAGCTAATTAAAACAAAAAAGACAAAAAACTTTTGGCTGCCTGCGCAGCTGAAGAGTGACGGGAGGAGGGGTGTGCACGTAAGGCGTGTGGGGCGGGGGTGTACCTGTGAGTTCCACGCCCTATGCATATCAATTTTGCTGTGGTTTTCCAAATACACTTAATGTGGGCATTTTAGTTTTGCCAAGCAATGCGTCTCGGATTCTGTGTTCTAAAAAACATATCTACTATATTTATATATAACTATAAATACATATCAATTGTTTTATGCACATATGTGCATCATCAGAATATTACATGATTTTATTCTCCATATTTTGATTGAAGAGTATTTAAGCTTTAGCACATCGAACTTAACGGTACATCTATGCCTATGATTCATGCGCCGTTTTTATTTTTATTTTTTTTTTTCATTTATGTCTTGCTGGTATTTTATGTTTAACTGTTAACTGTTTTGACTGTCTCTTTAAACTGGTTTGCCATCCAGTTTTTTTTTTTTTTTTTGTGGCTGTCTCGTCTTTTGTCACGTTCTGAAAAAAAAGTGAGATCTTCAATGTGGTCTCCAGTTATGTAGCTATTGTTGCTGCTATTGGCAGAGTTTTCACCTTGTTGCGAGAATTGTTTAAGGTCTAAGCGAACTAGTTGCCCCGCCCCTTCGCACCACAACCCTACACCGCTCTTCACCTGTTGCGAATTGCAACACGTTTCTATAAATAAGAAAACACCCCTCGATAAATTTCCCCCACGTGCACATTGATTTGCTTATATCCGAGTCGGTGTTATCTTTGGCGCAGATTTCTTATTTATGCAGCTGATAAGAAACTCGATCCATATTGCTGATGACACGTATCCGCTGATAAAATATCCAAAGTTACTGACTAGAGCTTCTAGCCGTGTCTCCATAAACAATGAGGTTTATAACATTTTTTAACAATTGTTTCACTAATTAACCTTCAACTTTGTTATGCATTTAAATTAAACCAAGTGCTGAGCTTTATGTGCGCACTCAAGGAGCTGACTTTATGACTTTAATAAAATAAAAATAATAATAATATGAAGCAACAGCGATATCTATTGCTCATTCAATTGCCCAACACACACACACCAATAATTAATATCGTTTTCCATTCTATTAATTTTCCACGCAACTTTCGTAATTGTTTGGCAAAACAAAAAAAAAAGTGAATGGTTAACAAATATTTCGCAAAGACTTTGGTGGCAAGGCTCCGCTTAAACTCAGTTTCATTGCACTTCTCAGCGCTCATTATTAATTGGTCTGCTATTATTAATTATTTATGGCTCTTCGAGATTATTCATTAATAATTTATATTTTTGCTTGTTAACAAATTTGAATTGAGAAACTTTTTTGTTATAGATTTCAGTAAATAAGCATTAATTATCTTAATATATTTCGCATTGTCTTCCTGGTTGTTAACACAACTGTTATGAACAATGCTTTCAACAATAACTGAAAACTGCTTTAATTATTGTTTATATATTATTACCTTACTTATATGGCTTACAATGATCCAAACTGCTAAAATCGATAGGATTCGGCTTGAAAAAAGCTATTTGGCTGCCGAATATGATTCATTTAAAATGTATTTTTTAATAGATAACTTTTTTTTTGTCTTTTATTTTCAAATATCACTATATATGTTTATCTATTCTAAGAATTTTGTACATATTAGTTCTTATCAAAATTGTGGCTTATATATATATATATATGTCTTGTAGACTCGCTTATAGATTTAACAAAAATTATATAAAGATTAGATTAGATCAAAAAGAAGAAATAAATAAAGAACAACTAAATCTTTATAAGCACAATATATTTGTCGGAGTTGAACTGTTTCTATATCTTTATTTGTTTAAATCAAATAAGATAAATATATCTCAAGTCTAACTGTTATAATGTCAATATTTATATATATTTATACATGCATGTGCCTCTACAGAGTAACCTTTGTAATGCCAGCCCTTTTGTGAGCCATTCGGTCAATCGTGTTAGAGTTGTTAACCGGTTTAAATAGGAAGTGATAATAGATATGGCCCGGTGTGTGTTGACAGCTTTCTTCAATTGTTTGCTGGATTCTTTATTTGTTATTGTGTTATTAGCTAGACAGCTTTCTGTTCTACAAACAAAAACGTAGTGCAAGATATATGATGGCCGCAAGGTTAACTTGAATCTACAATTCCAATGAAGAACAGCAATGGCAAAGTGTCAACTGCCGGAAATTTGTGGGCTCGAGGGCCTCTACCAATCCCCCATTGCATAAAAACAAATAATGAATACCAAGAACCGTCAGTTAACCGTGTGAGCCACTTTTAGGGCTTGCTGCCATGTCATGATTAGCATTGAGTCTAATATTCTATTTTGTTCTTGTTGTTTCCTCTTTTGCAGGCTATGGCCGCCGTGAGGTGGTTGAGTATCTGCTGAACAGCGGCGCCTCCATTCAGGCCTGCGATGAGGGTGGCCTGCATCCGCTACACAACTGCTGCTCATTTGGACATGCGGAGGTGGTTCGTCTGCTGCTCAAAGCCGGCGCCAGTCCGAATACCACGGACAACTGGAACTATACGCCATTGCACGAGGCGGCCAGCAAGGGCAAAGTGGATGTGTGTTTGGCGCTTTTGCAACATGGTGCCAATCACACCATACGCAACTCGGAGCAGAAGACACCACTCGAGCTGGCTGATGATGCAACGCGTCCGGTTCTGACCGGCGAATATCGCAAGGATGAACTACTCGAGGCGGCCCGTTCCGGTGCCGAGGATCGTCTGCTTGCGCTGCTCACGCCCTTGAATGTCAATTGTCATGCGAGCGATGGCCGCCGATCGACGCCGCTGCATCTTGCTGCTGGCTACAATCGCATTGGCATTGTCGAGATCCTGCTGGCCAACGGCGCCGATGTGCATGCCAAGGACAAGGGCGGCCTGGTGCCGCTGCACAATGCCTGCTCCTATGGCCATTTCGATGTGACCAAACTGTTGATCCAGGCGGGCGCCAATGTCAATGCCAACGATCTGTGGGCCTTCACGCCGCTCCACGAAGCTGCCTCCAAGAGTCGCGTCGAGGTTTGCAGCCTATTGCTGAGTCGCGGCGCCGACCCAACGCTCCTTAACTGCCACAATAAGTCGGCTATCGATGCCGCACCCACGCGGGAGCTACGCGACCGCATTGCCTGTAAGATCTCATCATCATTAACATATTCATTTTGTAATCGTTCCTATTTGTTTTGCAGTTGAGTACAAGGGACACTGCCTGATGGACGCTTGTCGCAAGTGCGATCTTTCGCGTGTCAAGAAACTCGTCTGTGCCGAAATTGTGAACTTTGTGCATCCGTACACGGGGGATACGCCACTGCATTTGGCTGTGGTCAACCAGGATGCGAAACGGAAGCAGCTGGTGGAGCTGCTCACACGCAAAGGATCTCTGCTGAATGAGAAGAACAAGGCGTTCCTTACGCCGCTGCATCTGGCTGCCGAGCTGTTGCATTACGATGCGCTTGAGGTGCTGCTTAAGCAGGGTGCCAAGGTGAACGCCTTGGATAGCATCGGCCAGACGGCGTTGCATCGTTGCGCCCGTGATGAGCAGGCGGTGCGCTTGCTGCTCTCCTATGCGGTGGACAGCAGCATTGTGTCGCTGGAGGGCCTGACTGCCGCACAGCTCGCATCGGATAGTGTGCTGAAGCTGCTGAAAAATCCGCCAGATAGCGAGACACATCTACTGGAGGCAGCCAAGGCTGGCGATTTAGATGCAGTACGTCGTATTGTGCTGAATAATCCGCATACGGTGAACTGCAGGGATTTGGATGGACGCCACTCGACACCGCTGCATTTCGCAGCCGGTTTCAATCGTGTGCCTGTCGTGCAATTTCTGCTGGAACATGGCGCCGAGGTTTACGCAGCGGACAAGGGTGGCCTGGTGCCGTTGCACAATGCCTGCTCCTATGGACACTACGAGGTCACCGAGCTGCTCGTCAAGCATGGCGCCAATGTTAATGTGTCAGATCTGTGGAAATTTACACCGCTGCACGAGGCCGCCGCCAAAGGCAAATATGATATATGCAAGCTGCTGCTCAAGCACGGTGCTGATCCCATGAAAAAGAATCGTGATGGCGCCACGCCCGCCGATCTGGTTAAGGACTCGGATCACGATGTCGCCGAACTGCTGCGCGGACCTTCAGCTCTGCTGGATGCCGCCAAGAAGGGCAACCTGGCGAGGGTACAGCGTCTCGTGACGCCCGAAACGATTAACTGCCGGGACTTGAACGGACGCAACTCGACGCCGCTGCATCTCGCTGCTGGCTACAATAATTTCGAGTGTGCCGAGTACTTGCTGGAGCATGGCGCCGATGTGAATGCCCAGGATAAGGGTGGACTCATACCGCTGCACAATGCCAGCTCGTATGGTCATCTGGATATTGCTGCGCTGCTGATCAAGCACAAGACGGTGGTCAATGCCACAGATAAATGGGGATTTACGCCGCTGCATGAGGCTGCCCAAAAGGGGCGGACGCAGCTGTGCTCCTTGCTCTTGGCCCACGGTGCAGATGCCTACATGAAGAATCAGGAGATCCAGACACCCATTGAGCTGGCCACAGCGGATGATGTGAAGTGTCTGCTGCAGGATGCCATGGCCACATCGCTCAGTCAGCATGCGCTAAGCGCATCGACACAATCCCTAGCTGCAGCCGGATGCTCGCCAGCGCCAGAGGCTTCCTGCAGTGGAGCAGCTGCCGCACAAGCAGCACAAGCATCAACCTCAGCTGCAGCAACAGCAGGAGGAGCAGCAGCAGCAGCAGCGTCAATCGCTTCCGCTGCACTGTTGTCGCCTACCACGGAGACGGTGCTGCTGCCATCGGGCGCTTCTATGACGCTAAGTGTGCCTGTGGCATTACCTATTAATAGCTGTCCCACACGCATGAGTCCCGCCCAGGGTGCCGAGGCAAATGGCGCTGAGAATTCGGGCAGTGAGGAACTGCTTCACGATCCGGAGTCCATAACAAATGTCTCTGGTTTCTTGAGCAGCCAGCAGCTGCATCATCTGATCGAGCTGTTTGAGCGCGAGCAAATCACCCTCGACATACTCGCCGAGATGGGGCATGATGATCTTAAGCAGGTGGGCGTGTCCGCCTATGGTTTTCGACACAAAATTCTCAAGGGCATTGCACAGCTCAGAGCCACCACGGGTGAGTCCACAAACAAATTGCAATTGCAATTGTAAACAAAAACTAAAGAAATTTTATTTCCAATTGCAGGCATTGGCAACAATGTGAATCTATGCACACTGCTGGTGGATCTGCTGCAGGATGACAAGGAATTCGTAGCCGTTGAGGAGGAGATGCAGGCCACCATACGCGAGCATCGCGATAATGGCCAGTCGGGTGGCTACTTCACACGCTACAACGTAGTGCGGGTGAGTGCTGAATAATCGAATCATGTCCAGCTGCCCATAACTAATTATGTGACTTTTGTGCAGGTACAAAAGGTGCAGAATCGTAAATTGTGGGAGCGTTATGCGCATCGCCGCCAGGAGATTGCCGAGGAGAATTTCTTGCAGTCAAATGAGCGCATGCTCTTCCACGGCAGCCCGTTCATCAATGCGATTGTGCAGCGTGGATTTGATGAGCGACACGCCTACATTGGCGGCATGTTCGGTGCGGGCATTTATTTTGCGGAGCACAGCTCCAAGAGCAATCAGTACGTCTATGGCATTGGCGGTGGCATTGGTTGTCCATCGCACAAGGACAAATCCTGCTATGTGTGCCCCAGGTACGAATTGAACAAATACAATCTGAGAATAGACAATCCCAGTTACTTCTAATGGTAATGATAACACAGGTTTTTTATGTCGATCAAACATTACAAATATTTATAATAATATATATACATAATCATATTATGATTGATTGAATACTAATTAAACTTTTTGGATCAGGCAATTGCTGCTGTGCCGCGTTGCGCTGGGCAAATCTTTTTTGCAGTATAGCGCCATGAAGATGGCCCATGCCCCGCCTGGCCATCACTCCGTGATAGGACGTCCCTCGGCGGGCGGCCTGCACTTTGCTGAATATGTTGTCTATCGGGGTGAACAGGTGAGCAAACTAATCTGATTATAATTGTGTAAATTATTTTTATATTGATACTAATGGTTGTTGCTTGCAGTCTTATCCAGAGTACTTGATAACCTACCAAATCGTCAAGCCCGATGATAGTAACAGCGGCACGGAGGAAACAAGATGATGGATGCCTTCGGTTGGCTCGACGCCCACAACAACATCGCCGGCACCGCAACCACAGCAACCACAATCGACCTCAGCGCCAGCAGCAGTTGCAGCTATAGCTGCTGCTGCAGCTCCAGCTAAAGCAGTTGTTGCGACAGTAACAGTTACAGCCACAACTCCAGTTGCCAAGCGGCGTCATCGGCACGCCACGCAGCCAACATTGCCACATCTGCCGCTGCAGTTGCAGTATCAGCATTATCAGCCGCAACAGCTGGCGACGCATCCAGTGACGACGACGCAGCCAACGCTAGCGGGTGTCTTTCACAACACGCACAACAACAATACCAACAATCATCGTTATAGCAATAATAACAACAACAGCAGCAACGGCAACAACAGCAATAATAACAACAATGATATGTCGCCCATATCGAATAGCAATAGCTATTCATCGGTGGACACAAATCAAACGCTACTCAACTCCATTGCCAATCAGCGCGGCAGCAGCATTCAACAGCACCAACAACAGCAACAACGTCAGCCACAGAGCCGCAGCCGAAAATATAGTCAATTTATGATCGTCACGCCCGCCGTCTCCATCGATCGCGACTTTGAGTACGAATCGCATTTGGATTTCGAGGACTTTGCCAATGCAGCGCACAACAATGGCAATCTATTCCGGCTGGGACTGCGTCGCAACGATAGCAGCAGCGATGACAGCGGACACAGTAGCGACAGCAGCTTTCGCTCCAATTACAATCCCTATTTGCATCACAGCCGCCAGCATTTGCTCACCAAGAAGAGCAATAATAACTCTGGAGGAGCCGTCGGCAACAGTGCTCGCAGTTTTTATGCTTTCTCCTCGTCCTCGTGGCGCTGGTGTACGTTGCTGTGTGCGGCGATGCGTTGCTTTGGAGCCGGACACGGCAACCAGGCGCCGTACAGCAGCTCCTTTGTGCAGCATCATCGTTTGCGTCGCTGTTCGTCGTACAATGCGGACACTGCCTATGATTATGAGCATTTTGCGGCGCCATTTAAGGCGCGTAAGACACGCGATCATATGAATAATATTACATACGAGTTGTGACGGTGGCAGCGGCCAAAATCCGTACAGCATTTTGATCTCTTTGTCGCCGTTGTATTTGTTGTTGGTCTACTCCTAAAACTTCAGCTCCTTATTAGACTTTTATTACAATTATTAGCTATAAATGTCGTGTACTGTGTGTCGTCGTCGTCGTTGTTGATTCTAGCTATAGATCGATCGTCAAATCAAAAAAGAGCAGCACATTTTTTGAGTGATTTTAATTCGAACTTACGAGTAATATTAATAAATATTTAAAATTAACGATTATATGGAAAATGTATAAATATGAGTATGCATAATGCACGCGTGTTTACTTAAGTGTTTAAAATTAGCTAATTAATTTAAAAATGACAACAATTCAAACTCCAATTAAATTTAAATATACATAATACATATACAAATAAAATATTGACTCTTAATTAAATGCACATCTTTAAAAAGACGCGCGCACTTTGCGCATAACATACAGCTTTTCGCCTGCTCATGCTCAAAGTTGACTTGAGGTTGGCTGCACTAGGCAGCAGTTAGCATTTGTGGGCCCCTCAAGCGAATGCTGAGCGTTATAACACTCACAAATGTTGCCGCTGCTGTTGGCGTAATTTGCAACTGTCAAACCGCTTTCAAGTTTAAGTGCGCCTACAAAAATTTAAATTCCAGCGACAGCCGTTTTAAGAGTAATGATGATGAATGCTAAAATACGCAAAATATCTTTGTTTTGGCCACGCACACGGCACACATAATCACATTTCACTGTCAAAATGCAACACTTAACGTTGCCACAGTCTGTTGCGGTTTTCGGACTCCATTCTTTGACTTCTTCTTCGCTCCTTTTAGTTTATTCTTTTCTTTTTTTTTTTTTTTGGCAACATTTGCAAGTAATGATTAAATTATATAATTATAGGTTAGCGAAGATGAAAGGCCGACGGTAACACGAATAAGCCAAGTGGCACCACCTTTTGGGGCTGCAGCAGGGAAAGCGATAAATGTTGTTCTCGCCGTTGTTGTTGTTGTTTGCGACACACACTGCAGGCCGGGACTAGTGCAATTTGTATTTTCACATAACAACAAATAAGCACCAGGCACGACCTACATCAGGTGACGTTTTAATGTTGCACCACATCACTTACACACACATACGGAGACACGAAGAAACACACCCATAGAAATATCAATAAGCCAAGAGCAGTCTTGGCCTAAGCACCGTCATTACCAGCTGCCCACTGCGTGACTATAATTTAATTAAAATATAGACGCATTTATAATCGAGTGCAGGAAACGCGCTTGCAGCACCAACAGTGGTGCTCCCTCCTCTAGCAAGTGTGTGGCAAGCAAGTTGGCTAGGCCACGTTCATTACCATTTGTCCAAGTCACAGCAGTTACCAATTGTCATTTGTATGCAGTAGCAAGAATATTGTGAACACGCCCCAAACTATGGATTCTGCTTCTGGGTTGGTTTTATTGGTTTCACATCATAATATGCATGTGTATGTTGTATGTTGTATGTTGCATTTTGCATATTGCATATTGCTAGTTACCACCCCATTAGATGATCATGATGATGATGATTATGCTTTCGGCCCTCCTCCCAGTCTAGGTAAAAAAATTATGTTTAAATTACAATTTCTAGTTTTTGTTTGTTTGGTTTTGTTTATAACTAATTTTCTAATCATCCATGTCATCCAAGCTGCTGGGCTCAACCGAATCGCGGCTCTCATTCGCCGTTGTTTTAATCGTCGCCTGGACCAGATCGTGTGTAAACTTTTCGATCAGCCGCATGGACAAAGAATGTGGTAGTTCGTTTAGCGAATGTGACACAAATTCGCCGAAGGCTCGAAACTTTGGATATGTGGTTATTGCTGTTGGTGTTATTGCTATTGCTCCTGTTATAGGTGCTGTTGACGATGTTGCTGCTGTTGCTGTGGTGGCGGCGGCCGCAGCCGCCGTCGATAAAGCTATTGAATTAGAATTGCGTTTTGCCTGTGGCTCCTCTTCAAGCTCTCCCTGTCGACGCCTCTGCTTGACTCCGGCCACAACGAGCTCCGGCTGGCGACGGCCACCATTGATAATGTTGTTGTTGTGTCGTCCATTTATTTCGGCGTTTTGTGGTATGCTGCAAAGTTGGATTTTTTTAAGAGTGGCATTAATTGATATAGCTATAAGCACTACTCACCTGAGCACTGTGGTCACCGGCAACTGTCGATCTTCGTCGTAATTACCATCCGAATTGTCATCATTGCCAACCAGTTCATGCTTAATGACCTTAATCGGTCCATTGCTGTCGCTATTCATATCGAATTGCACATCGACGTGCTCCTCATCCTCCCCATCATCCGGATGATGGTCATCAACAGATTTACTTTGTCTCTTATAGGAGCGTCGCGTCCTTATGTGCTCCGACAGGAAACTGAGATTCTCATACAGTGGCCACTGGCTGCCCAAAATGCAATTGTTTTCCACTCGTCGCTTTTCGATGTTGTAACGATTACGCAGCGTGATAATCCGATCCCGTAGTACGGCCTCTAAAAAGAAAGAAAACGCATAATATGGAACACTTATCTTTGTTTTTTGACAAAGATTAAATACGCTTGTGTTTAGAGAATTTCAATTAAACTAACAATATACACATATGTAATATGTATATGTCAAGAATATACATATATGTAATTTTGTCCTCCTTCGTCAATCTCTTATGCCCTGCTCTACTTACCAGGATAGCCCAGTTTGTGTGAGATTTGCATCCAGAGCTGCACGGTATGCGCCTTGTCCTTGAAGCGTTTATTGGAGCGATCATAGAGCGCTGGCCTTAGGTGATATTCCCGTATCAGACCCAAGTCGAATTCTCCGGTTTGGGCGTAGGAGGCGCGAGGACGACCGCGGCCCTTGGGCTGTTGGACGGGGATAGGCAGCGTGAGTTGCGACTGCAGTAGCGGGGACGAGGCACGCTCCATTTTCTTAATGCTGAGTGTGAGGCGCTGCATTGTAGTTAATTCAATATTAATTTGATTAAAATTAAAAATTATTTTTTTATTTTGTTTGCTTTTTTTATTTTTTGAGTTTTTTTTAAGGTTCGTCTAGCGTAAAATATTTACTGCAAATGATTTTACACACCGCCTGCTATGCGCAGCAGTGAACAGTGAAGCGAGCAACACAAAAGCAAATGTAAAGTAAAAAACAAAAAAGCAAAAACAAAAAATTATAAATAAAAAAATATTTTTTGGCGGCGCTTTGCGGGGTATATACATTTATATTCGTATGTATATAAATATGTGTGTGTTTACAGTTATCTATTTACAGTTGCTCTTGGTTCTCGCCTCATAACTTACTTTCAACCAGCACGCGAAATATTTTACTTTAACTCAATTTGTTTTTATATTTAACACAGCAGCAGCAATAACAATAAAATAAAAAAAAACGAAGGCACACACAACAGGCGGGCGGGCAATTGCTCGATGTGTTGTTGTTGTTGATTTTCTATTTTTTTTCCCCCCAGCGACGACGGCGACGCTAGTCCCAAAAAGGCACCAAATGCCCAGCACAAAAGCAACAGCGCAAAAATACCAAAATAAAGAAAAATACCAAACAGCTGATTGAGCGTGCGCGTATCTTAAGCGCTCATATCGGAAACTATTTGAATCTTTCATTTAATAATAACTTAAGTTCAGATATTTTAAAATTGTATTTTAATAATAATTTTCTTCAATATTGTGCAAATTTTAAGTTACAGTTTTGCTTGTTGTGGACTTTTCATCTTAACAATCCATATGTTAAGAGGCTTAAGCCATTTATTGAAATTATAAGCTCACCTCATTTGGCCATCTTGAAATACACCTTATTTTATTTCTTCCAATGTTACTGTGACGATAGAAAACAATCTATTAAATACATTTTTGAAATGGATTTTTAAATGTTAAATAAAGTTTTAAGCATTTAGATGGTTCATCATTTGGTGACCCATTTTTATAGTAAAATATGTTCCTAAAAAGATAATAAGCAAACAACATTCATGACATAAAGTACACATTTAGATTTAAGCTTTAGCTTTTAAATCTGTTGTAGATGCACAAACCGCTCATAGGCCGGGACAAGTGCAATGTTTGATTCAAAATGCAAAACGTTGACACCTTCCCGTCCTGCAAGCAATTTGTAATACACGTTTATATATATATATATAAATATATGTTTTTTTTTGCAATTCTGTTTTTCGTATAGAGTTTCACAAGTACCAAAAACTAAAGACGATACGAATTACAATATAATTATGTTTGCTACCATAAAAAAAAAAAACTGAATGAAGAAAACAAATTAAAACAGGTAGACAAAAGCAGCAGATCAGTGCCTAAAAATCTCATATTTCACACAAAAAAAAACAAAAAAACCAAAATTCATTTCATATTAAATTTCCGCCCCTACTTGAACGCTAAACTCGCCCCTCTCTCGTTTTTGGAACATTTTTGTGCGGGCGAGAGAACAATAGCTCGCTAAGGATCTGATCTGAGAGCTGGCAACTTCTCAGTCTGCGAAACTAAAGTACCAAACTACACAACACAAAACAGCAGGTAAAATTAAACGTTGCAGATCAAGCGTTAAATGCCATTTACTTACGCCTCAAAGAATTTCAGATTTCAGATGCACAAAGGAAATATGTACTCTATATATATATATATATATATATGTATATGCTAGACTTGTGTGTATGTCCATTGACAGTTGGCTAGCATCGACAAATTTTGAAATTTAAAGCGTGACAAAATTCGTAGAAGAAACTCTGCAGCGCTCTCTGGACCCCGTAGCAATTATGAATTATGTGAGCTGAGCTAGCCTGAGCCTGAGCCGTAGAGACCGAATTTGCCAGAGTAGCAAAAACAAAATCAAAGTTTGCGCGCACTTACATTCAGTCGTAGATATATACGGCTGACTTTGAGACTTTGGAGCTGATTCTGTAGTTGGGGCTGTTGTGCGACAGTTTTTTCCCCTTCACTTTTCTACTTTTTTTTTTTTGTGGCTCTCAGCGTATTTCTATGTCGCTGCTTATCTTTGACGCAAAAAAAAGGGGGAGCCAAGAGCCTGAGCCTGAGCACACATATTTGTTTATGCGATCGCAGTGAAGCATTAGCTTTAAGTTTAATGACACACATACATAGAAAATTATGCCCATGGAAAACGAAAAATACAAAAAAAAAAAACAAATAAATAAACGAACAAACGCTGCAATAAATTCATATTTATTTATTTTTGTTAGGCAAATACGCCCCCAACAACAGCTTCAACAACTCGGCGGCGGCTGCCACAAGTCGTGCGCTCAAGCCTTGGCTCGCCATTGAGGGAACTGACTGACTGACTGCGGCAAAGCAGCCGGCCCAGAACGATCAATAATAACGGAAAGCGGAAACGTAAATAGACGTGCGATAAAATAAAGAAAAGCGATAGAGGAGGGAAGGGGAGTAAAGAATGCCACATAAATTTGATATAACTAATAATTCAATGAAAAGCAGCAAGCAAGAACGAGGAACAACACACTAATATCATCTCATCATGTAATAATATTTGTTTAAGCAAACAGCTGACACGACTGAAACAACAGGCAACAACACATTCAAGAACCACAAACACCCAATGTGCAACATGCAACGGCAACAGCCATGAGGCAGGCAACCCACCAATTCCTAGTCTTAGTCAAGCCAGGCACATCAGATCAGCCTGCAGCAGCAAGAGAGGAGCAGCCAACAGCAGCAGCAGCAGCAGCAGCAGCAGCAGCAGAAAGGGGCAGTGTGTGAACGACTTTTGGCTCATCGAAGCTGGCTGCAACTAGTTTGTTTATGTTGCAAGCTAAAAAATAGAGCATAACAAGCCTGCTGTGGCATCTTGTGCAGATTGTCAAATCGTTATTCAATTTGCAAATCTAATATACTTCGTTATACATAACCAGTACATGCTCACATGTTCTTTATGTAATCATTGGAATATCTCAACTGTAAAATATTTAATATCATACTATGAAAAATTAATTACTCTCGGCGAAAATAGAATACTTACAATATAAATGTTATCTCGCAAGTAGTGATTTAAGAAAACGAGTTTTTGTCGAAGCAATTTCAAGTCTTTCTAAGAATTATAGACAATCAAGTTTATATTCAAGAATGTTCTCAAAATCATAAATATTCCTTGGCTCCATAAATAAAAGAGAAGCTTTAAAAATTGTGTTGTTTTTTGTTATTATTGCAAAATATATATGAAATATTTTGTTAGTTATACACATATTGCTTTTGCTTTTTTGTTTTAAGCTGTTATCGGCTACATTAATAATGTTTTTAAAAGCAGAATTATTGATATTTCCTCTGGGATTTGATAATACTTGATGTGGGAGTTGCCAAGAAGAAGCTTTTTTTCATAAGAAAAGGACAATAAAACTATCTAAATATAAATGTATAAAAATTAACAAATGAAAAAAAAATTTCTTAGCTGAATAAAAAATAAAAACTATCTTGAATAAATCTTTACTGAATGAAATTTTGGCTTGGTTTTCCTCTCGCTATTCACCATTTCCCCAATTTAAGTGCCACTCGTAAGTTTCTTGAGCATTTAGTGTGTGGAATGCAGTAAACATAAAATGGTGTTTGAAGGAGGCGAAATGGGTAATAATTAAAACGAATGAAATCATAAAGTGAACATTAAAGATAGATAATACAGCGATAAATCCCCGATTGCAGTGTATTATAAAGAGCGGGGTTTTCGTTAACTTCTTTTTTTTACGTTTATGATTGCGTACGGCCTTTTGTCTGTTGACTGTTGTCTGTTGACTGCTGCCTGTTGCTTGTTGCATGGCTCGGCCGGTTGATGTGTTGCCCGATGTGTTGTCCCAGTTTGAGTAGAATCATATCTAATGACTGCAAAGAGCCAAAATGCCAAAGACGAAGCCGTTGTTGCGAGGGGGGCTCTTCGCAATGGGGTAAGGTGGAGAGGAGGGGATGGGGGCTAATGGCTGCTAGCTAAAAAGAGTTGTGGTGCGCTCGTCACTCCTCCCCTCATACCTCTTCCTCCTCTCCTGTTGCGTCTGCGCGGTGCTGGCAACAAAAAATAACTGTATTAAATGGCCAATGCCAATGCCAATGCCAATATGCCTAGGACTGTAAACCGGGGCTTAGAAAGGTTCTGCGCGGCCTGTTACAATTTTTTTGTCTTGGTTTTTCTTCTTTTTTTTCTAGCCTTGCCGAAACCAGTTTGCAAAGTCTGCTGTGGCACTAAAAAAGGCGTTTTTCTTGCCTGGGCCTGGGTTGTGCCTGGACTGTCTCATCTGTTGTCTATTTTGGTGTGGCACCAGCCAGCCTCCTTCTGCTGTTGCCAGTTGCTGTGGGCCTGTTCCCGGTGCAACATTTACTTTGTTGCCGAGGTGCTTTCTCTGTGACTCTTGTGTGTTGCCAACCAACTGCTGCTCGCACTTTGATTTGCTTGCAAATTCGGTTCTACTCTAAGCCAGCCAACGTAATCGAAATGCAATTAAGAACTCCTTTTTCTCCTCTTTATTCTTTTTTGTTTTGTTTGTTTGCCAGCTCTTTAGTTTTGTTTTAGCCTCTCACACTCAGCGTTGTGTGCTGTCGGGTTTGGGCCATTTTTATTATGGCTTCGTTTTTAGAAAGGAGTCTACAGTCCACCACTTCGATATTGCGTCTAACTTTGGGCGAGTGCCATTCGAAAGGCGTTGACGTTAGCTGGACTCGATGTTATTGTTGTTGTTGCTGCTTCGGCTATTGCGTCTGTTTGTCATAATTAAAGGGTTACGGACATGGCCAAGACAGGCCAGGCCAATCGGTAGAGGAGAGCAGCCAGTTAGCCAGTTGATCTTGTTGTTCTTGTTGTTGTTCCCATGTGAAATGTGTGCGGCTGATATGCATAACGGTTTTTAATATTAGTTGGCGCAAATAAGTGGAGGCATGTCTCCTAGTCTCCTGGTTGCTGCACAACAGCAACAACAAAAACAATAGCAGCCATTCCACACATTCGCACACACACAATCCACACACACATAAAGTTACACAGTCATAGTTGCATAGTCATTTGACTGATATTGTTATGGCATTACGTACGATTATTGGCTATATTCAGACAGATAGACGGACAAATGTATGCATATATGTATGAATTTATGTACAGGCATTACAGTTTGAGCTGCACCCAGTGTCAGCAGTTTGGCAATCAGTGCAAATGATTGATGCACTGCTCGTCGGCCAGCTTCAAATGTGTAGAATTCTTAAATTGAGCCACAAATTGATGTGGCGGCAAAATGTTGTGTGTAGGTTGCGCCAAACTGGCGAGAAATTACGGCATACAAAGTAAGATAAGAATTGGTTGAATATAGACTCACAATTATAAAACATCTGGTTTTCGTCTACTGCGATCCGATTTAAAAAATTTATTCAATTTCCTAATATTATTTTTCTGAGATTATTTATTACCTAGATTTTTTCTCCCAAAATCGCTACTAGAGCAGAAATAGGCCAAGCGCATACATTTTTTCAGAAATTTGTTTGCTACATTTTCAACTTACCATTAAACTAAACGAGATCTTTTAGATTGAAAGTTAAACAACAGGAGTCGGTTTTCACACAATCCCGATTTAATTAATGGAAGGTTAATTTCACAATCAACTCAGCTGTTAAATGCAAATAACACACTTGAAAGGTGTAATTTCAAGTGGTCATCTCCGTTTTAGAAATAAAAGTAACATTCCGCCCGGAAAACTTCGTGGGAATACGAGAAGAGGAGAGGGAGGTGAGCTGTGCGATATAACCAAAAGCTTAATAACTCAATTAAGAGCCTGCTGGGAGCCTGAGAGCAAGCAGCTGTAAGTCAACTGTTGCTTGGCTTAAAATGCAATTAATAGGCCTCAACTCAAACACACACACACACATTGAAAACTCTCCCGAAGCCTGTTGCCAAGCAAGTAAGCAAATCATTAGCGGCGAAATTCGCGCCCAGTTATAATCCCAAGTCTTCAGCGCTCACATTTCACAAAGTTCTCACACAAATTTTAGATACGAGATTCTTTTCCTTTTTTTTTGTGGCGATTCTCGGATGCTGCGCAACGTGGCGTTAAATGTGTACCAATTATTTTATATATGTATATATACATTTGTGTATGTGTATAACCCGTAGAAGCAATGTTTTGGCAAAGATCTTGAAGAATTTAAGCCTCAAGTTTCGCGGCAGCAAACCACAAATTTCAAAGAGCTAAGCACAATTTGGTGAACGCTGATTATTAAGAAAGACTGCCCCATAGTTATATGGGGCATATAGACGTTTTGGTGTATGTGTGTGTATTTTTGTGTTTGTATGCGATAGCGCCAATTTGATATGCGGCCAAGGAGCAGCACACAAATTAAGTTTCATAGGAAGCGGCAAAAAAAAAGAAAAGAAAAAGTAAGCTACCTGGATAGCATATTATACCCTGTGATCGTAAAAACTATTGCTTTAAATGGGAATTATGAACTTATGCAAGTGTAAGTAACAAGCAGAGGGAAACCGAAACTATAAAGTTTAATTTACATTTTTATGAATATTTTGTTCGGCTGACTTATCCTTTGAATCACATTTGAGACTATCAAAATGCATATATAAAGAATTAATGCATAAAGTGTATCTACTAGTCGAGGACACTCAAATTTTGTCTCTTTCACACTTGTTGCTAAAGCTTTTGTGCGTCCCTCTCAAATTTCAATTGAGCTTTTTATGCGAGCGAGGATTGTAAAGCTGAAGCAGAGTTAAGTAAAAGCGGCAAGAAAGAAAGTCCGTCATGCTAATAAAAGTATGCATCATTTAAGGAATTGCAGAAAAAATTTAGCAGATGAAGAGACATTAAAAAAACAGCTGTTAATGAGTGGTAGAAAGTCAAACAGAGATGTGTCTACACATGTATACAAAATTTATACAGATATATACACATAAACTGCACCAACTCCACCAACTTGCAAAAAGCAAACAAATATTTTGTGCCTTTCGAGCACATAAAGCGAAATCAATATCCAATCATTAATCGTTAACTAATTCCTTGAATTTTGGCAGACGGCCGGCACTCGGCGATCGACTCCAAGCTCCAGCTCCAACTTCAACTCGCATCTCCTCTGGCTCTGGCCCATTTACCAAGTTCCGAAAACGCAACCAGACATGCCACACTAAAGACATATATTTATGCTCCGCAAGCAGCGCTTGGCGTATTTAGAACAGTCAGACAGAAAAAATAATAATAATACAAAAAAATAACAAAAACTTCACGAAAAAAACAAAAAAAAATATCAAGATAAAAATATTTTTCGGCTGCCCTTTTTCAGCGGTCCGGCAGCTGCCCAACTAGCCTACGAACAGTGGCTCCTAAACCAGCGTATTTATTGTTGTTGTTGTTGTTGTTATCGTCGCGACGTCTGCCCAGCTTCCAAGTTCCAGTCTCTGTCCTCCTCCTATAGTCGTCCTGGAATATCTTGGAGTTTGCGTTTTGAATTCGATTCCAAGTTTTGTGTTTCGTTTTCGATTTCGATTTCGTTACCGAGACGACCATGAAACAATTTTTATTTTTGCGCAGAAGATCAATAAAATTGTACCGACAACTGTATTTGGGTATGCGCTGCTGCTGCTGCTCCAAAATTAGTTGCCAAATTGTCGTGCAGAACGAGTTTCGGGTCACATTTTTGATTACACACACAGTAAGCGGAAAAGAAAAGGGCAGCACAAAAAACCCAAAACAAAAAAAAAATCGAAAATAATTTGAACTTCATAAATTCTTTTGCACATCTCGCGCAGCGCAACCGAAACGTGTTGAAGTTGCGATTAAATTATGTGCGAAAGAGATGGAACAATCTGTAGAGCAAATATCTGGATCGTGTAGGATGCTGCCTAATAGAGATAAAGATTCATTCAAGATAAGAAACATTGCAACTGAGGCAAACAACAAATTTTTTGTTGAATAATTTAAGAATGAAATCGTTTTCAGATCGTTTTCTAACGATAAGAGCTGTGGGACAGTACAAAATAATTGCGCATAAGTAAATTAAAACATACGTGGAAGGCAAAGGAAGAAAAAAAAAATAGATGGCAACGCCGTGTGAGTTCCTGTGCCGAACAACTCCTGAAAGAAAGGTGTGCGCTGCAGAATTCTCAGAAAATGCGACCCCCAAAAACAACAACAAAGGTCCCACGGCTGCTACATGTGTGGGAGGTGCAGTTGGCAACACAGGGCAGTCAGTTAGTCAGTCAACGAATTCAGTTCAGTTGCTCTGCGGCGTCCTCTTCGCAATCAACATTTACAGGCCAGCAGCACTAATGAATTTGTATGCAAACCGCAGACATTTTTTCATGTTTTATGTTATATGGCAATGATTTGGCATAAAAACAAAAGAAACACCAAAAAAGAGTAACGGAAATGCGCGCACATTAAAAAAAAGGATCAGCAGCAACATTTTGCGAAATTAGTGCAAGCGGCCAAAAGGTGCTTTAAAAAGAAAGAATATGTGTGTGTATATGTATGTACTTTGATTTATGCATAAGCAATAAAAATTATAATAATGAAGGCGCTGACATGAGGCAGAAGCGCGGCGCAAAGCAAAATTGCAAATGAACAAAAAATTTAACCTCACACACGTGATGTGAGATTTGATGCTCGCTGTCTCTCTCTCCGCTCTCTTTCTCGCTCTGCCGCGATGCCCTTTTTTCTGAACTGTTGGGCTTCTGTTAGTTGGCGCGCAAATACCGTTGTTGTTGGGGGTGTCAGCAAGGATGAGTCACAATACACACACAAGAAAAATAAAGAATGAACTACTTCTTTGTACCGTTTTTGAGCGGCTACATGCAAATAAAATAATCGCAGCACCCATAGGCTTTTGCGTCGTTAAGTTTCTGCCTGCAAAGGGGCAGGCAGCTTTCTTTCTTGCTCGCTCGCTCTCGCTTGCCTCCTGTTGGTTGTCGTTTAATTTATTGCGTCATAGACTGCAGAGCTGTATGCCTGTGAGTGTTTGTGTGTTACTGTCAAACTGCAAGCGTCAGTTATTTGATGTTCGGACATAAATTCGGAATTTGGACTTTGTGCAGGCTGTAAAAATGGCTGCTGCACCCAAACGCCAAACGGTTAAACATAAAAACTAACGGCACTTTTATAACTCTAGCATAAGATTACCTTTTAAGTCAGCCAGTCAGCTCTTGTTGTGTGTGTTCCTCTTCGCCGAAAAAGCAAAAAAAAAACCGAACAAACTAAACGAAACCCATTTCGGCGACGACGAATTTTTGCAAACGGCGGAACCCCGAATGTAGGCGCAGACGCAGGCGGCTTTGCCGAGGCGAGATCCCCGAAGATGATACACAAGTAATCAAAAGAAATGCAATGGGATGCTGCGCTGCTGCACTTGCTGCACCGTTAGGTACCCACGCTGGGGAACACGAGTTCAAGATCAGCCACAGCCGCACCCACCAAACCGTAAACTGCAAAGCCAAGCTGCATCCGCTTAGCTGCCGCTTCTTTTCGGCTGTTAACTTCGCACCAGCAGCATAAGCAAAAGCTGAAGCGGCAGGAGCAGCAGCACTCAAAATGTTGTTTTGGCACATCTTTTGCATGTCTCTTTGCACTTAACATACAATTAGTTTCTTTTCGTTACGTTCAGCAATTTGTCTTTCGTAAAGTAACGGCTCTGCAGTTAATAAAAACACACAACACTCACACATACACACTTAAGCACCAAGAGCATTATATTTTTACTGTGACGCGAAAAATTATTTGACCGAGTTGGGTAAAGCATTTCCCAAGAGTTCTTTTTCCACGACCGTCCTCGCTGATGGTGCGCGCGCAATTGATTCCTGCTTCAGCGACAACGTCGCTCGTAAGCGTCAGCCACACAAGCCAAGTAGAAGAAGAAGAAGAACTCCTGCTCTTGCTTCGGCTCTGCCTTCTAGAAGGCAGCGACGCAGGCAGCCTGCCAGGCAATGATGCGGCGACGAATGTAGCGATGGCGCACTCCGATATTTCCAGGCACGACAGCGCACAAACAGCAAATGCCACTTCTGAAAGAGATTGAACTGGAAAGCACGAGTTGTGTCGTGCTTATACCCGAGCACATCTCTACTACGAAGTATAATAACGGACGTTTTTTTTTTTGTTACTTGCCTTTGCACAGCGGCAAAGAGCGGCGGCAGAGCAGCGGCAGCAGAATCAACAGCAACAGCGGCAGCATTCTCTGCAAACTACTAAGAGTAGCCCATCGATCTTTTGCAAGGGGTTTTTGTTTGCGCATGCGCCGAACTGAATATGCCCTGCCCAAGCCTTTTATCTGGAAGTCCTTCAAAAACAAAAATAGATGTGGAGTTTTTTTTTGCCTTAGTTTTAGATAAAAAGGATTATAAAATAAATTAAATTTTTTTTTTAATATGTGTCGAAAACAGTAGGGGTATAAAAGAGAAAGAAAGGCTAGAAGTGCATAATATAAATTGTATGTGTTCTTAGCTATTTCTGGTGCATTTATAAACAAATACATATATATATATATATATAAATATACCAGTTATTTAGCACACAGCTCCTTAAGCTAGTGTGCCAAAGTTAATGATGGTATAATTTGTGGCATTTCGAACAAGTTAAATATTATTCTAAAATAATTTGATCTTTAGTATTATATTTATGTACTTCAAATGTTAAATGTAAATAAAATTTGTTACAACAAAAATTGAATTTGAAAATTATGATTCTTTATTTTCGAGAAATCTTTTTATGGAATCTTTAATTTCCGACTGACCAAGCCATACCAAACAGATCGAATTTTAAGTTGAAATTAGAGTTACACAACTTGGCATATTATCTATAAGCAAAAGAATCCTCTGTAATAATGCCTTATATGCCCAGGGACATGGCTAATGATTGACAAAGATCATCCCATGTACGAACAAATTTATATTATTATGTTAGAGCTTAAATAAAATACTTAAATACGAAAATAATTAACTCCAAATATTCGTAATTAATGTGAAGAGCCTGCAGCAGTTGAAAGACCGAAAAAGAAAGAAAATAAAATAAAAATAAAACACGAATAACGAAAAGCTGAACCCCAAAAAAACTTGGCAAATAACCAGGATTGAAGAGCCGCACAGAGACAACTCCATTAGGGCGGCCCACATTTTGCGCTGTTACGTCGCCTGGCAGGTGCAGTTGCAACTTAATGTGGCAAAAAGGGTGCCGCGAATATAAAAAAATAAAAAATAATAAAAGAAAAGAAAACACAGCAAACCTAAAAATCATGAGGAAAGTTTTGTGCAATGACCAGCGAGTTGTTGCATGGGCGCGTGGCTAGATAGCGAGACTGCGACCCGATCGGAGACGAGACCCGCAGCCACATGCAGGACAATCGATGACGCGTCGCACGAGACATGTGTCGCCGTGTGCTTTTCTGGTGGGACTGTCAAAAGAGCAACAACAAAAGCGGCACATGCAGCAACAGCAATTTAGCATAACTGCGCGAATGGCGCAGGCATCATTAAACACATTAACAGGCACAGGCACAGGTACAGACACATGGCTAAGAGCTGCAAGCCATTCCGATGGCAGGTGATGGCCAAGAGGCCGACAAACAGTTGCTGCAGCTTGAATGAATGGCTGACGAACTGACTGATCGACTGAACGACTGAGCCGTGCCCTCAGCTTGGGCTAAACTGTACGCAGTCGCTGCACAGTAGATTGGCAACTAAAAAAATAATAAAATACAAAATTTTATTATTGTAACAAGTGTTTCTAATAATAAAGTAAATACAAAAAAAAAATGGGTAAAAAATCTTTACTATTATCAATATATATTATTAATATTTATAAATATTGATTTGTGTTACTTTTACATTTATATAACAAAAATATATTTATTAATATTAAATAAATAGTATTATAAAATAAAAATCAACACTTTTGCTTAAAAATAATAAATATTTTAATTACTTTTCTATGATCTCAAAATCCAAACAAAATATATATAAATTTATAAATATTCGAAAATTATGTTTTTTTTTATTACTTTTAAAAAAGATGTGTATTTATAATAACAAACTTTCCTAACGACATTTAAATAAGAAAAAATAAATAATAAAAAATAGTATAAATAAAGATATGATTTTTAGACAGTGATTACAAACATTTGTTGCACTGTGCAGCGAAGGCTTTAATGAGTTTAACCCGTGCCTGCGGCGATTGGCAGCCTATTCGTCTGTTCGGCTGTTGGACTGGCTGCCTGCCAGTCTCCAGCTCCCCTGTGTTTGCTGGTAATTACCAAAGGATGCGCCACAGGATAACAGCTGCGGCAGCTATGGGCGCAGCCGCAGCACGAAATGCCAATTGATTTGCCTGACGCAAAGCTCAGAGCAGTTGTGGCAGCTGAGGCAGCTGTACAATTGTGCCTGTTGTGCTACTACTGAAGTGATCCTGTGACTCTCTGGGCTTGAGCCTGTGCCTGTGCCTGTGCATTTCTAATGAACCTCATTGTCTCGCTCAAAGAAAGCACAACACAAAAACACACGCACACAAAAGATCTTGGGTGCCAGCTTGAAAACTAGTTTGCCATCGCCTTTGAAAACCGGTAACAGTCTTGCACCCATAGCCAAGGTTTCCCCGCCTCGCTTGCTTGTCGCAAAAAAGAAATATAAAAAACAAAATTCATTGAAGCATTAGAAATAATGTTTTGATTTTCCATTCCGAACAGACAGCTCCCTAACGAACCATAGCAAATTGTCTAATCTGCCAACTGTCTTCACACCTTTGACGCCTCGTCGCTTGATGGGTTATGCTTTTTGGGTGTCTATTCTGTATTACATTGTCCTTTACAAGAAGCCCTATAAAATAACTGCTTATGTATACCCGATCCTGCCCTCTAACCCATCAAATGGGCCATTACATGCCACAGAAAAGTACACACACCCATCCGAACTGCTTTATTAATTGTTTGTAATTTGCTTCTATTTTCTTAACAATTTATTTTCTCGAGCAGGGGTGCGCATTGAGTCATCTACTGCAAAATGTTTTATAGCGGTTTTATGGCAGCTGTCTGTGTTATATAAATGATAAATTATAGGCAAACACATTTTAAACTTGTCGAAGGTTCGCCTTTTTTTATGATCCACTGCAAAGATCCGAGAGATGGTTAGTTTTTATGGTTTCAACACCCAAATTAAAACACTTTCTTGGGATTTCTTCTACTTTCTCTATATATACAAATGGTGATAGAGAAAGAGTGATAAAGAGTGAGGGAGAAAATAAAGAAAAAAGAAAAAAAGATAGGTTAACCACAGTGAAATACGTTCATTGAAAATTTGATTAGAGGATAAAATATATATGATATTTATAAGAATAATATCAGATTAAATATATTTAGAGTTTTTAAATGCCCTCATTTCTGAATTACCTTAGAACTGATCCGGAATTCGTGGGGATAAAATTATATGCGTTCGCTCTCTTTTTAAAATTATCCTGCATTTTATTTTTTGATCTCTCTGAGATATAGATGATATAGATGACTATCTCCCCGTGTTGTTTGGCTATTCTAACAATCTAAGATAAATTAAATGACCTTTTTTCGAGTAACATATTCATATTAAAATAACACTTGACATGCATTTAAAGTCATCTTGCTACTCTTGATATCTGTCTACCCTATCTTCAACAGCAAGATCTCATTTCGAGCAAGCAGAGCATATTTAGCATAATAATACAATCTTACATTCATATTTAGAGATCTTACAGCACTTTAAATTTACATTCACTCGCATAACGATATCTTGCTGATCAATGCGAATGAATCCACATTACTCAGCAGCATTTCAACGTATCCTATACATATACAAGTATATGTGTATATATACATATTTTTAATAAAGTTATAAATTTGATCAAAACATAAACGTGACATTGATCTACAGCCACTGGGTGAATCACAAACGATCGACCCGATGAGATCTTTTGTTTCTCACAGTCCACAGAAGGAAGTGTTCTTTCAGTACTTTGAGACAGTTTGCGTAAATTTCGGCAATTTCCTAAAAGCAAGAGCTACTTAAAGTGAATCCCGGGCAAACTTTATGATCACAAAAAAGCATATCAAAGCAAATAAAATCAGACAAGAACAACATGTGAACGATTGCAAATTACAAGCAAAGATCCACGACCGAAGTCTGCATTTCTGTCCCTCCGTCAGTCTGACTGTCTGTTTGTCTGTTGGCTGGTTGGTCTGTTAATATCTGGTGATCAGGAGGACGCAATGGACCAGGTTTCTTTTCTTTTCTTATACCCTGCCGTTGAGTTCTGTAAATATTGCATGAAATTTGTAACGGCTTGAGGATGATGTCTGGATCAAAATAAACTCAGTTCACTTGGCTGTTTGTCAACTATCTACTTAAGCCTGTGTGAAAAAATGTTTAATTAAAAAATAATTAATAATAATAAATGTATAATAAAAAGCTGCTTATGGTCAGTATAGTTTTTGGCACATAACTTTCTTAGCGACCATAGAAAGAATGTTTCGAATAGTTGATCCACAAGAGCATTAAGTCTGCTGCATTTGGCAGATACTTTCAGTTTGCTTGTTTTTGTTTTTCTTATTTATTTTTTGGGCTGCTGATGGCAGCTGCTTCTTTTTGGTTTGTCGTCATTACGAAAAGGAAGCTAAAGACAAACGGATATGCGCTGCACATCAAGCAACTGTTTTTTCTCTCTTCTCGGTTTTTTTTTTTTTTTTTTTGGTGATTTTTGCTTTTGGGGCTTTTCACTTCTTGGCGTAAAATAAATTGTGCGACAGGTGCGACGATGTCGACAACTGGACCCAAAAACAAAAAACCAAAAAACCAAAAAAATCAAAAAAATATATGCGAAACAGAAAAGAAAATAAACCTTAACCAGAGAATCGGTTTGGGATGGAGAAGCAGAGCTTTGGACCCATTCTCATTTGTGTGGGAGCGAAGCTTTCGATCCTTATTCGATCTGGTTCGATCTTACAGCTGCGCATAATTGCCAAGACTGCTCGTCTCTGAGTGCGTTTACAAGACGCAGCTGTTACTTCCGCCTGAATGGGTTTCGGTCTCAACGTAGAGGTTCGATGAGGTTTTAGGGTTGTGCATTGAACGTTGTTGCACTGATGGCTTACAATAAGCTGGCTACTTAGGCCCATAGCTCATGGCTCTTGTAGATCCTTGTTCGCATTCTTCTTCTTCTTCATCTTCTTGTTGTTGTGCTGCGTTCAGCTCTTTTCTAATGCTAATCCTGCACAGCAAAAGCCGGATCAGTTTTCTACCTGCTACCTGGTTGTGCTCTCGATCTGCTTGCGGGTGTTCAGTTGGCGTGTCTGTGAGTCCTATTGAATTAATGTGCCGCATTAGCAGCCAACAGGTTTCAGACATCCTTTTTTTTTGTTGTTCTGTTTTTAGTTTTTAGTAGAAAAACCCAAACAGAGAGGCACAACGATCACGGCCATGGATCATTTTGTATGGTTATAAATTTGAGACTGGCAAACGCACGTAACTCTGGCTTTGGCTTTGGCTCTGGTTCTGGCTAATATTGTCCAAAATAACAGGTGTTGACTGATTAGTTTCAATGGTGCGATCGCCAGATCATCATTACATATACATATACCCCGCAGCACGTATCAAATTGATGACTGATGATCGACTATCGCCACTCAGACTCGCACTCTGCGCTTGCACTCCTTGCACTCCACAGTTCACCTGTAAGCCGATACAGCTTTGGGTACAGTCGCGATCCCCTTGGCAGTCAGGCAGTCAGGCAGTCAGTCGGGTAGTCAGTCAGGCAGGCAGATGTTTGCATATCGTATTGAAGATCGCCGCACAATTCTTTTAAAAGCAAATGCTCGTTTAAGTATTTGTCTGGCCAGGCTGGACTTATTAGTGGACCTGCAGCTGGTCGCCTTCATATTTTGCATTTCGAAATGCAAACAACGAAACGAAACGAAATGAAACGGACAACAACATTTTGGCAAAACACAAAAGGATCTGTCGTTGTACAGATATATACACACACACAAAGGGCATCCTGGTGCAGCCAGGACATGCCATGTTAGCCGAATGTCCTGCGATTACATGGCACAAAACGTTTCCGTTGATTTATTATTTCGATTGTACTCTCTTTCTCTCCCTTGTTCTCTGCTGTGATAGATCTCCAGTGAAATTTGTTTACAGCTTAGCAAAAAACAAAAGAACATCTTACAAAATAACCTAAGAAACTGCAGCCTGCAAAAAAAAAAGTAGATATCAGTATTAGTTGTATCTGAAATTCGTATTATCGCCAGAATGTAATCTTGCGCAAGCGAATTTACCTTGGGCACAAGATCGATCGATCGGTTCAGCTGTTGTGGAAATTTGCTAGATTTTCCGGGGTGCAAATTGTTATAATCTTTGCCTTAGAGCCATTTAGGCGCTGTAAACTCAATCAAGCATAAATTTTACAAATGTGAGTAAGATGTCGTGAAATGGCGAAGAGTTTGCCAGCAAATTTAATTGAGACGAGTAAAATTTAAGCTACATATGAGAAATAATTATCTGCCAGCTTACATATTATATTATTTTTACAATTAGATAAATTAAATATAGTAAACTATAATAATGTACATAATTATCTGCCAGCTTACAGTTACATTTATGCTTGTTTCAGAAAATGGCTTTAATATTTTTTACAATATACGCCAAAATCAATTTGAACTCCATTTTTTATTCCTCTTCCGCAATATATTTGCAGCTGCCTTTTTTTTTGGTCAAGATGAGCTTCGCTTAAGCTTATTAATCAGTTGCAACTTAGTAACTGTGGCTATATCGACAACTCTTGGGGCGTCAATGAACTTGTCAGCTTGCACACTGTTTCCGACTCAAGATGAGACTGGAGACTGTTGCGGGGCAGATGAACGAACGATCGATGATCGCCATCAGATCTCATGCTGTTTGCAGTGCGAATGCCGTGTTTGCTCAACAAAAACAAAACGCTGTGCGAAAATGTAACTGAAATTGTGTTTACACTTAAGTGCCTGAAAGCACATCAAGCGTGAGGCAAGATCGCATTTTCAAGTTCACGCTGGGAGCAGCATCCTTAGAATGACGCGATCCAAGGGTAAGCGGCAAAAAGAAATTTATGCGAATTTAAATAAAATTGCTTAATTATGTATATATATATATATGTATATGCGTACAAAGCAGCTCAAAAATAAATGCAGCTTTTGTTTTTGATTTAAAAACTTCCGGTGTTTGTTTTTGTCTTGTTTACGAACGTAATTCGAGCTGTTTATGCGTTAAGAATTTCGCATAAAGTTCGCAAAAATAAGACATGGACCGGCAGCTGTTCCCTCGTTGCTTGGCTAAATGATAAGCCCAAAAAAAAAAGAACAAGAAAACTAACCAATTGCACGTGCAACCGTTACGCATCAGCGGGGCAAACAAGACAAAAATAAAAATAATAAGTAAAACGAGGCGAACAATTAAACGGAAATGTCACAGGCAAAAATTGGTTGTTGTTTGTTGCAATTGCCAACAACAAAACATGCCAAATTTAAATATGAATGCATTTTTGCCTAGGGCAAACACACACATATATATGTGTGTGTGTGTGTGTGTGTAGAGGTGTATAATTATGGAGCAATGGCCTGTTAGCTCGTCTCAGGAAACCCGCGAGACACAAAGGCGCAAATGCAATGCAAAAAGGCCTACCCAAATCAAAGAGGACAACAACAAGCACAAGGACAAGGACATCAAGGATGGGAATGCGAATGAGCATAAGGACAAGGGGCAAAATTGAAGCTGCGCACAAAATGGCAAACAAATCAAAAACCAAAAGAAAAAAACCCGTGAGAATCGCTTCTTACTCACGACGCATTTCCAAATTCCAAAAAGAAAGTATTGCGCGACTAACCAATATTGTGGTATCCACAGGACATTATCCCCGTTGTATCCCCGTGGTATCCCCGTGGTATCTCCGAGTACACAGACAGATCCACCCCAATGCCCTCAGCATTGTCCTAGTGGTGCCGATGCGCAACATTTTCATCTTGGGGTTGCATAAATTATACATATGTATGTACATCATTTCATATCTAATGCGCAGTTTCAGCTGTGCTTTGATTGCTCTTCAACAAGTTTTACGCGCTTTTGAGCAATTCATTTTGGTACAGTTTTTAACTGGGCTTTTCGAGGGAAGGCAGTTGGAGTGTGAGTTGTATTATATTCTGAAAGGATGGAAGCAGAAATGCTTAAGAACTAACTAGATCAGTATAGCATCTAGTGACTTGAAAGTATTTAAAAGCTAAGTTGAATTACTTAGTTTACTTTAGTTTAGGGATAAGATAAATAATTAACTTTTAAGTATGGAAGGTTCTCAATAGCTAATATGTTTATCTTTCGCATACTAAAACGAACCAATTATTAGCAGTTTAATTTGAATTATTTTTAGTTGTATTTAACTTTTCCTAAAGATATCTAATGCAAAATCCTCGAAATATTTAATCAATATTTAAAAAACCTAATCTAAAAACATGACGATTTTCCTAAGGATTAGTTCAAGGTTAGCTGAGGATTCGACTGATAAGTTTAGTACTTATTTAGACACAACTAACACTTAGCCTGTAAAAATAATATATTACTAAAGCAGCGAGTGATGTATTTAAAAGATTTGAATCCTTTGAAAGAAATTAAACCTATGAACAGTAAAAATCTACAAATTTCCAATTGCTAAATAATAATTTTCGACGGTGAATTGTTTGGCAATAAAACCAACCCCACAACGAGAACGGGTAGGCTAAACAGGAACCCAGTTTAGAGATGAGTTACGCATTAGGTAAACAATGCGAACATAGCACAATAATTGTGCCGAATTTCGACTTTGGCCGGATGAAAGGAATGCGCAGTTCTCATTCAGCATTTCAATGGCAAAGATTATGCGTATAAAAAAACGAAGATCACAATCGGAAAGGAGACTTATATGTGTTGAATCCTTTATGTGTGTCTGTGTGTGTGTGTGAGTGCGTAATTATTATTTTAGAATTGGGGTTGCGCGGTTTTCAACAAACGCAAACGCATCGTTATAGGGTTGGGCTCAAGGACAACGGGAAAAATAATAAGAAGAAGCAGCAGCAACAGCGACGGCTGCATGCCAGGACATGTTGGTCCTAGTGAAAGTAGATCACAAACAATGTGAATCTTAAGGGGCGAGGGGTGGGTTTATGATTTAATAATTATCAAGTTGGGCCTAATATAATAACGCCATAACCTTGAGCCAAAGGTAAATAATAATTAAGCCCGATACACACACACACACACACACACAAATACACACACACACACACGTGTTGCTCGGAACGGGATATCAGGGCGCAGTCGAAAACAGCCTACAGCTGCCACCAGCGATATCTGGAGCGGCAGCTGCAGGCAAATGCCGCTGTCAAGGAGCAACACCACGTGCCAAGGTGACTCAGCTGAAGGAGCAGCAACAGCAGCAGCAGGAGGCAAAGCTATTATCCTGCGGGACGGCCATTTTGTGCGGCGCTTAACTTGACAGAGGCAGCTGCTCCACGATCACGATATGCATGCTGTCTCTCTCTCCCTCTCTCTCTATATTGCTCTACTGTGGCAGTGGCAACCAGTTGTTGCGCCCTAAGCTTCCAGCAAGTCCTGCCTGCTGCTTTGTCCTTTAAGAAAGCTGCCAGGCAATAACAACAGATGCTTTTTGTTTTTTTTTTGTTTTGTGCCTTAGGAACGTGTTTCCAAACATGATTTATGGCTGATCTTCAGTTCGCTGCTGCTGCTGCTGCTGCTGCTTGTTGCTACTTCTTGTTAGAGTTACCTAGCGCATTGTTTGCCACACATTGACCAGCTGCTTGGCATGGGCTGTTTTTGGCCTGACCCCAACAGCATCTTAGAGATGTCTGCAAACCGGTCTCATATCTCTTTGCCGTCTGCTTTTGTGTCTCGTTTTTATGGCGTGTTATGATTTCGATTTACAATTAGCTACACAAAAGGCATGTTGCCTATTTCTTGTTTCATTGTCACTGTTTTGCCGACCCTTATAAATTTTCCTGCTGCACATTAAACTTGTCACAATTGTGCAGTTTAAGTAGGCATTAAAACACCAAAACCCAAATTTACCCAGCCAGTGAGTACTTCATTAGCTCTCGATAAAGATTATCAAGCTGGCCAATGCCAGTTAGCCATAATCAGAAAAGTCATGCGAACATGATATGCAGGTTGCATCGCTGCCATCGTTGTGGAATGACGCCTCCCGGTAGCACTTAAGACAAATGGCTTGAACACCTATCGACAGGAGCACACACACAGCTCCCACAGGCAACCACTCGAGATGGTCGCGTGTCGCGTATCGCAGCGCTTATGCAACACGTTGCGACTTGTACACGAACACCAACTACGCGTCCAACAAAATCCATCATCTTTTTTAACTTCTTTTTAAAGTTAATATTATATCAATTTGTGCAGCATTCGCTTAGCATTAATATGAATTTGTTTTAAATAGCAACATTTTTAATTTAGTTGCTGTTTATATACATGCTTTTTGGAAAGGTCATTTAGTTATATTTAAGATCATATAAAATAAGAACATCGAAAATGAAAAAAACTCTATGTACTAATTAAAAGTGGCTTGGGTCGAGTGAATATAAATATATTAAGAGTTAAGTAAAGAGGAATATTTAAAATGACTTTAGCAAAAGATTGAAAAACAATTTTGTGTTTTATGCAATTTTACTAAATTCAAATATAATCTTCTTTATCTTTCAGCTGCAGTCATATTTAGTAATTTCAAAATCAAAATAAAATTTGATTTGAATGCTGATATCAAACTAGAACTAAAATATTAAATACCATCGATTAATTAGAGATTAATAAGAGAATGAAAGACACGACACGAGCGCAACTCTACAAAGAGCAAAACACATAAATAAGCTCCATCTGGGAGCAGTGGAGTCGAACGCCTTCGTTTAGTTGTCGCATTTTCAATTAGTTCTAAATCAGAACTGATTGAATTCTTTTTAGCGAACGCATCGCATCGCATCGCAGGCAATCTTATCTTAACAGTTATGATGTGGCCGCGTGCTCTGGCTTGTTTTGGCATTCTGCTCCAAAATTTATTGGCAAAATTTGCAAGCGAGATTGTATAGGGAGGCACTGCTTACGAAACTGAAGCTAAGGCAGAAGCTGCGGAAGCTGCATGACCAGTAGCCAGTGAGCGTAGGTAAGCAGGTAAGATAAACGGTAGTCCAGAACTTGCCATCGGCATATGCGAAATCTATGTCCATAGCTGTGCATAATAAATGGAGCACTTTTGCAATAGCGTCTGCAACGGCGGCGTTGCAAGCAAAGCGACAGGTAAGTGGCACAAAAAAAAAAGGTTTGCGAAAACCCAAAGGCAGGCAGGCAGGCAAATGGCTGTCTGGCGGCTGCTGCACCGTCAAAGCCTGGTCAAGTATTTTTTTATGAATAGCTGCCCGTGCATGGCAATGGCATCTGGCCATAACAAGTGGCGCTCTCCGCAAAAACAACAAACAAGATCAAAACAAGCAAATAAACAACGAACAACTGGCAACTTTCTTTTCAAATTGAAAAGAACGTTGTTGCTTGCCGACACAAGCTGAGTGCTATAAGACGCGAAAGTATTAGATCGGTTAACAGAAAATGTTAACTGTTAACATGGGTTTTCATCCACTCGAGTTATCGATACATCGAGATTTGCCATGATTTAATGAAATGAGATTTGCCTATGCGCAGGATTGCTAATCTTTTAAGTGAGATATTAAATAACACGGTACTAACAAATGGTTTATAATTGTTCTAATGTTGCATTTAAGCAATAGAACGAAATGAATCTAATAAGCAATGAGCCATAAAATTGAACATTTTAATGCCTCACAGAAATTTGCAAATAAAAACACTATTTTACATATTATATTATTGTAAGTTAAGTTGACAGTGCAATTCTGCTTCAAATTGTCTAGTGTTGATAGATTTTCGATAAATTTCAGATTTTGCTTGGTGCACTTATACGCCGCACTTGAGAATGTGACGTAATGCGCTGAGAGCCAACTAGCTGCTTATCACTTGAAGTAATGACCTCTGCTTATACCTCAATCCTCTCGCTGTAATCAAAATCAATTGAATCCAATCAAATAAGCGCCAAGCAAATAGCAACACTCCATTCAAACGAGCAGTGGACGGCGCTGTCAGATATCAGAGGTAAGTTGGCCCAAAACCTCTCCTCTCATATAAAGTGAGACAGATAACATTCACTGCAGATAAGCGGCAAGCACTTGCCGGCAACAACAACAATAACAGCATTGATTTGTTGCCAAAAACAGGTTAAAGACGACTGACGCCAGGTAACAGCGAAATGCTTCGAAAGCTCAGTTCGTTGAATGTCAGCAGAATGCGCGGTTTCTCGGCGCTGGTGCAAAGCAAAGCGCTGGTCAATGGCAACTGGATTGATTCCTGTAGCCGGCAGACGTTCGAGGTGCGCAATCCCGCAAGCGGCGCGGTCATTGGAAATGTGCCCGACATGACTGTGGAAGATGCCCAGCAGGCCATTGATGCCGCCAAACAGGCCTACGAGTCGAAGGAGTGGCGTTCCCTGACCGCCAAGGATCGTTCCAATATGCTAAAGGTGCGTGGAAGAGAATTTAGAGCTGGATTTGGAAATAATGATTCCCAATGCTTTTCAACACATGAATTCAGTTTTAATAGTGTTGGATAGTTGTTTTGGATTGAGCGCCAAGCATTTTGAATATAAATTTAAATTCCTATTAAACATAGCCAATCTCTATTAAAAATAGTATAAACTAATTGATTTATATATAAACTTTAATCCCTATTAATCAGAGATAATCTCTTGCAGAAATGGCACAAACTAATCGAGCAGCACTCACAGGAAATAGCTGAAATAATGACGGCCGAGTCGGGCAAACCGATCAACGAATCCAAGGGCGAGGTGCTCTATGGCAATGCATTTGTGGAGTGGTTTTCGGAGGAGGCGCGTCGCATTTATGGTGAAGTTGTGCCCAGTGGCACACCAAATCGCGAGGTGATTGTAATGAAGCAGCCGATTGGCGTTGCAGCGCTAATAACGCCGTGGAACTTTCCACTGGCGATGATAACGCGCAAGGCAGGCGCTGCTTTGGCCGCCGGCTGCACAGTGGTTGTCAAACCGTCGGAGGATACACCATTGACAGCGCTCGCCGTGGCCAAGCTGGCCGAGGAGGCCGGCATACCCCCCGGTGTCATCAATGTGGTGACCACCAAGAAGGCGGCTCCCATTGGGGAGCTGTTCTGCAAGAGTCCCGATGTGCGAGGCATCTCCTTCACCGGCTCCACTCAGGTGGGCAAACTGCTGTTCCGCAACTGTGCGGATGGGATTAAGCGCGTCTGCCTGGAGCTGGGCGGCAATGCGCCGTTCATTGTCTTCGACTCGGCCAACGTGGAGAAGGCCGTCGATGGTGCGATGGCCTCCAAGTTCCGCAATTGCGGCCAGACCTGCGTCTCGGCGAATCGCTTCTTTGTGCAGGAGGGCGTCTACGACAAATTTGTGTCCCAGCTGAAGCAGCGGGTTGAGGCCCTCAAAATTGGTGATGGCAAATCGAGTGATGTCCAAATCGGACCCCTCATCAACAAAATGCAGTTCGACAAGGTCAGCGGCTTTGTGGAGGATGCGCGCGCCAAGAAGGCCAATGTTGTTGTGGGTGGCAAGGCGCTGCAGGAGTTTGGCTCACTGTTCTATGCACCCACAATAGTTACGGATGTGCCCGAGTCTGCGCAGCTCTACAACGATGAGGTCTTTGGACCAGTCGCCTCCATCATCAAGTTCAAGGACGAGGCGGAGGCGGTGCAGAAGGCGAATGATACAAGGCGTGGACTCGCCGGCTATTTCTACAGTGAGAATCTGCAGCAGGTGTTCCGTGTGGCCAAGCGTCTGGAGGTGGGCATGGTCGGTGTGAATGAGGGCATCATATCCGCCCCGGAGGCCCCGTTCGGTGGTGTCAAGGAGTCAGGAGTGGGACGCGAGGGTTCCCATCATGGCATCGATGACTACGTGGATATTAAATATATTTGCATGGGCAATCTCAAATACGATTGAAATTCCTACAAATGCCGCACGCTAAATATAGCCTTAAGTTGCAGTCTTCCACTAGATAAATGCTTGTTTGTTGTCTCAAATTTTAAATATATATAATAAATGTGCACAAAAAATTAAAGTAACGGTATTTTTTGATTGGAAATCTATACGAATATTAAATAAATTCATTGCAGTTTACCGCAAAAAAATAATTATTTATCTGCTCTAATTTTAATGAATTCTGAATATGCGCAAATGTTTGTTTTATTCATATTTAAAATATTTTTTTACAATATTTGTTGTTTGCTTACCAACACTCGAATAGTCGCCCGACCGCCTCAGTCAAAAATAAACAGTTGCTGCTCCACAGTTAACATAACATATTTTTTTATTTTGTAACATTTAATTTTAGTGAGTTGTGCATGCGTGCGCATGGTCACACTGTGTCCCCTACTGTCTTCACAAGTGCTGATTTGCTTCTGAGTGCAATTTTTTTTGTTGAAGCAATGTCTGATAAAATTGTAAGTAAATGGTTAATAACTTTTGGTCGAGTGCTGCTGCTGTGCAAATGCATATTACGTGTGACACAGTGTGCATATAGTGCTTTTCCCTAGCGCTTCAAATGGCGCTGCAGACGCGCCAGTTAAAAACGCCGGCAAATAAAATTTTTTTTTTGTCAGCCCTTTGTTGTTGCTGCCGCAAAAAGTAAATTTGAGTTTTTAATACAAATGTATTAGTTGGTGCCCAAACTGTGAGACAGTCAATTGGCGAGTGCATAATGCATTTAAGTGTAAATTCGTTGTGCCCCGCCAACGCCGGAGAGACAGACAGGCAGAGACAGACACGGACACAGACACGAGACAGACACACAAACAAAGGTACAATGACTTGTAGATTTTTGCAGTAGAAGCAACGACTACAAATGTGTTAGGGAAAGATGTAAGGGAAGGGGGAGAGTATAAAAGATCGCATTTTGTGTTTGGCATCATTTATCTCTCTTTTTGGCACACGTTGCACATTTATTTACATTTTGTAAATATTGCCAACAAAATTCGTATTTACTTCCTATACGGCAGTCAAATGTGCGCTAGCATGTTGTGCAGTTCAGTTCGTTAATATTGAAGCCTTCGAGGCTAAACCAAGTAGCTCAGGCTACGCTTAAATTAACAACAAGAACAACCAATTGGCAACAGCAACAATAACAACACTTGCAACATGGCCTGTGCACCGCTGCTGCTGGAACAGTTTATATACAGGAAGCGCAATTTTGTCTATGCCTTTGTGCGCCATCGTCTCTTTACGTTATGTAAACAATCGGTGTGCTAGAGATCATTATACCAATCTAAAAAATTTAAATAAAATACAAACTTACTAATTAGCATTTTTAACAATTTTTATTTGATCGCAGCTAATACGTGTGCAGTCTGCAGAGGGCATCAAGCGCGTTGAGATCTCGCCAAAGTCAAATCTAAAGCAACTCTACGATGTCGTACAAAATGCACTCAAAGTCGATGGCTTTGGCCTATTCATGGAGCGCAATTTTGCCACAGAGCTGCAGGCCAGTGGCTGCCAGATAGTGAGCACCATTCTCAAGCATGGCGACATGTTGTATCTGAAACAAATGGCGGGCACTTCAAAACGCGTAAGTCTCTCAGTTTGAATGTATGTTGCGCCTACTTTAAATTTAACCTGTTTCAACGTATAGCGCACGAGCACCACGGTTATGGAGAATGTGACTTTTAGGAGCGCCGGCCAATTGTCCACCGAGAAGAGCAGTAATAGCACACGTCCCTCTAATGATGTGATCGAGGATGCGGTGGATCTGCAGCTGCTCAAATCAAATGGCACCATCAATCGTGAACGCGATGCGAAGCTGTAAGTTGAGCTTGAACTCAGTTTTCACTGAATTTAAATAAAATATACATGTGTATCTAATAATATCACTTCCACAGTTGCCATCACAATGCGAATGGCCGCTGCGTGCATTGCTCCCCGTTGGAGCCGTACAACGAGAACTATCTGAAGGAGCACAATATCAAGCACTTGTCGTTTCACTCGTACATACGCAAGCAAACTTCGGGCATGGACCATGGCAAGTACTTTGTATTCGATGATATCAATTGCCGTATTAAGCCCGGCTGTCGGGAGCATCCGCCTTGGCCCAAGGGCATCTGTTCCAAGTGTCAGCCGTCGGCCATAACGCTCAATCGTCAGACATATCGACATGTCGATAATGTCATGTTTGAGAATACGAAAATAGTGGAGCGCTTTTTAAACTATTGGCGCACCACCGGACATCAGCGCATGGGCTTCTTGTATGGCACCTACGAGCAGCATGCGGATGTGCCGCTCGGCATACGCGCCAAGGTGGCGGCCATCTATGAGCCGCCCCAGGAATCATCACGTGATTCGATCAACATCTGTCCAGACGAGGGCGCCGACGAAGTCGATGCTGTGGCCATTGCATTGGGACTTAAAAAGGTGAATGTCTCTTAAATTTCAGTTTGAATTGAATAATGATATTGTTTCCCTGACAGATTGGTTGGATCTTTACGGATCTGATCACGGAAGATGCCAGTGCGGGTACTGTGAAACAGATACGCGGCATTGAGACCCATTTTCTGACCGCTCAGGAGTGCATATCGGCGGGTGAGCTGCAGAATCGTCATCCGAACCCTTGTAAATATGCCACAAACGGCACTTTTGGCTCCAAATTTGTAACTATTTGTGTGACTGGTGAGTGCATTACACTATATCTTATCAGTTGCCTGAATTGTAGCTTACTAAAACTGCTTTTTCCTTAACAGGTGATCAGACCAAACAGGTGCACATGGAGGGCTATGCTGTGTCTGCTCAGTGCATGGCTCTGGTGCGTGATGATTGTCTGATACCCACTAAAGATGCACCCGAATTGGGCTATGTGCGTGAGTCGACCGATAAACAATATGTGCCGGATGTTTTCTACAAGGTATTTAATAACCGAATTATATACATGCTTGCTAAGCAGAGACTGATTTCTTTGTTATTCGTTTGAACAAGTTTAACAAAAGCACCTTTTAAGTTTTCCACTATACAATATTGTGAGAAAACAGATTTGTAGTAGATTCGAAATAGATTGGATAAAACTTCCTTCCCATGAGTTTAACTTTTGATCACTATTGTGATTGTCGACGATTTAAACTTTTATTAACGCATATTGTAAGAATGACTCACGGTCACAGAAAACACATGCAGCAGTTTTTTTTTAGTCGATTTGACGTCCCTATGTATTGTATGCTTAGTGCTATAACCTAAAATCGATAATGCCAAAATAAAATATGATAGATATATTTATATACCCCGCTCGCATAATGTCGAATAATTTTGTCAAAAAACTAGTTTCAGGAACAACATTTAATGAAAGTTTCGAAATAACATTTTGCACATAAAGAATTTAAATGACATCTCGTTCTCTGCACCACATTTGCATATATTTGTTTAAACATTTATGTATATAGACAACAATAACATTCTGATTTTTGGCAATTTCATGCATGCAGAATTATAATTTATAATTTTATGATAATCCGCTCTTTGCTCATGCCTCTTTTATATTTACTTTGTACTGCTTATCATTGCTCTGATACCCACTAACTAAAGTGGGTAATCTTACGATCCTGCCTCCATTTGAATACTTTTATAGACACTTATACACACATATAACATACAGCCATAACACAAATACAATTTGCAACACTGATCAATTTCATAAGGTTTACATAGTTTCGCTTTAGCAGCTGGCTAGAAGGCAAACATAAGTTTAAATCACTTGAAGTAAGCCTTACATAAGTTTAAATGTTTAAAGTACATTTTTAAATTTCAAACTGTTTCGAATTCTCAATTTTATATCACATCATATATTTCATTCACTTATCGTATCGCAAAATTTGCAAGTTTTTAATCATTTGCCATTGCAATATTCATCGATTTTTAATATTCGCTCTAACTATCCTACAATTTAATTTAGATATTTAATATTTGGTAATCGGATATATATAAATAATTATTAAATTCAATGTTGATCGAGTGTCGTTAATATCTTAACAAAAAGAAAACTATTGAAACACCTAAGAATCTGGGGATTTTCTCAATAAATTGTTGAGCATTGGATCTGAGTATATGAATTCTTTGATAGTATTGTTATTTTAAAATCTTTAGTTTCTTTAAATTTGCATAGATGCTTAAGTTGCTATAAAAAAATGTTATTTATCTTTTTATGTATTTTGAAAACCTTTGTTTTCTCTTTTTCTTTTTTTAAGTGCCATTGAAACAGGTTAATATAACCTTATTTCCTTTAGCCTAAAGAGTGTTGATTATTTTAGACAGCCATACTTTGTTTATTTCTATTCTTTAACATTTATAAGATAATTTTCTTCTTGTTATTATAACATCGAGAACGCTTTGAACATAAATAAATTTATACTTGTTCTGCTGTCGCACACAAACAATTGTTTACAAATATTATGGTCAACTTTGATTTGCATTTGTCGATCAATTCTTCGACATCTTATAATTAGTTTCACTTCAACTTGGTTGCAAGCTTTTTATTTCGGCGCAGGTAACTTTGTAGCGCCAATCACCAAAGTGATGTTTCAAATTAAATTTAGTAATCTACTATGTAAAACTAGTTTTCTACTCCCTTTTTGGATTAACCTATTTCATATTCTTGCTTCTACAGTATATATATAGAAATCTACGTCTACATTTTTTAGCTCTTATTAGAAGAATTGTTTACCCTGTAGTCAAAAGAAGCAAAGCTTTGAGCTATAGTTAAAAAAATTTATTTTATATTTGTTCCGGCATAGATCTTTCGATATGATCGATGGTTAAAAAGTCTGAATTATATTTGTATTATTCATATATAGGCTAAGGCCTTTTTTCGCCTTGCTCCTTAAGAAATTTCCATAACTTGATTACAGGGTGTTTTCCAGTCGACTTTGAGCCGACCAAGTCTCTTCTTTTTTTTTTTAATATATATCCTTAAATTCCGTAAAAAAAAATTACCTCCAAAATTTTATTAATTTTTTATGCATCTAAACAAGATAAATTTTTATTATTATTTTTTGTAAAATGATTATCAAAGTTTTTTTTTTTTTTTTTCATTTTAAAGACTCCAAGAAGAAAAATGTTTTTAAAATTGACATAAATATCTTGCTATAGTATTGTAGAATGTAAAAAAAAAAATAAAAAAACTGTTTAAGTTTAGTAATGTGTTGGTAAACATAGAGCTTAAATTACTCAAAGAATTGTCCCCATTTTCGATATTGCACGAGTAGTTGTAAAATGCCTTTTACCTTAGTCACCAGTTAGTTGGTTCGATATAGTTCGATATAGCAACTTCATTTCATTAGGAAGCTGTCGCGATGATACTCGCCACAATAATATAATAATAACAAGTGTAGTTCTGCTCAAAGCTGTGAGCCACCTGTTTTTTGTCATTGCTGCTGTTGCAACTACTTTTGCTGATATAGACGTCGACGTTCTCGCAGTAGCCATCTAAGAGACCGACGCGGTTTTAGCATCGGCTGCTGAATATCCTGTAACAATGGCTGCGGCATCTTCTGCTGAAGTAATTGGTCAACAGCAAAGCCTGTGATGCCCAGGAGCTGCAGATAGTAGTTTTCTAGTAACATCTCCTGTAACGTGTAATGCCGCACCTTCAGCAGTTGCAACAGATCGCAGATTGCTCCTCGTATTAAAGTTGCAGCTTTGCTTGCTCCCTGGTTATATTTATGAGGTTTGCTGGGCAAGGGAAATATAGACAGATATAGAGAATAATCATTATAAATCCGTAGTCAATTGCTCTAGAAAAATATTCATAATATTTCCTTTCAGAATATATAATTAATAATACCAAATTATTTATTATTAAAAACTGATTATTAATTAGTCATTCATTTCGCACGATTTAAAGACCGACTTGTCATATGGCATCTATATAATAAATATTGTAGTTCGTTCTCCTTAAACCTGACTCGTTTATTGATATTAATGAAGCATTTATAAATACATTGCAAATACCCTCAGCAGAGGCAAGTTGTACCTCCAATAATTATTATAACTATCATTTCTTTGCCACTTGACATTTGTACTTAATTGAGCAAAAGTTTTCAAAAACAGTTAATTAGGCCACATATTGAACACCCACAAGCACCCACATACACCAACATATCCCACACACAAAGCTATATAGCTAAATATACTTTGGACAATCATTTAGTGGGTGAGAACAAATCAAATGTCAACAGAAAATATTTGAAAAGTGACTAAGATGTGGCTAAGAGGCACGCGTAAAATAGAAATGGAAACTGGTTTCTGTTCTAAGGAACTTAATTCAAATAAATCATTTAGCTCAAGCAAAAGGCTTAGGTTGAGCCTCAATGACAAAACGGGCGACAACTTTTGTTGTCTGCAAATGGATGCCACGCATAGTAAACAAATTTCACCCACGCAGACGTGTTCTGTTAACTGTCAGCATTCTTAATTATTGCACTGCTGTCACAATGTTGACAATCAAAAAATGCATCCGGCAATTATGTCCATGGTTGCCCTTGATGCCTACGTGCGGGAAATATTCCGATTGACATGCCTAATTAAACCAATTTTTGTTTTATTGACCCGAATCCAATCAAGACCAAAATAGTTATGTTTGTTTTGCGCAGTTGTCCAAGTTAATGCTTCAAATATAGACTGGTCTTTGGTAAATTAATTAACTGACCACATGTAATAATTATGATCGATAAATCGACTTTATTATGTTTATTTTTTATTTATTATTATTTTTTGTTGTGCACATCAATTTTTTATGCAATGCTAATTATCATATTATAGGTATTCTGCTTGACAGCCGAAAAAAATGACATTTCCTTATTTCCAATCTTAGGGAATTGTGCCTACAGTGGGACACAGAGAGAGAAAGAGAGGTAGAGCTTAACGGAGAGAGATGGCAGTAATCAGTGTCACCTTCACAGTTGAAAATCATTTTCTTAGCTGTTTGAAGAGAGTTCACAATCAATTTTGTTGTGTGTCGCCTACCATTAGCTAATATTGTTTAAGCAAACATCGGCGCTTTAGTTTGTGTGCTTGATTGTTGCGGCTTGCATTTAGCTGAGTTGATGAATTTGTGCGGCTTTCCCTTGTCTCTCTCCCTTTCTTACCAACTGTTATGCTGAGTAACCCTTTTTTCTCTCCAGCAAACTGCTATGCTGAGTATTATTTTCTTAAGTGTTCATTGAAGGAGAGAAATTTATTGCATTTAACACAGCAAGAAGGAAGCTGTATAAATGGTGGCTTTTATTTTATCAGGCACATCTTTATAACTTCAAAGTGCATCTGCTTATTAATATTCAAATAACATGCTTGAGAGCATCACCAAGTTAAATTCGAATTTATTAAATTACTGCACATCAACTTTTTTTTTGTTAACAAATTGGTTGCTGAAAAAACGCACAATTTGCTTGTGTAGAAAAAAAGGTAGTTCAGAATGAAATGGGGTTTGTTCCTCATGAATGCCCCTTATTGACCAGATTACCTGCCTGGTAAAACTACTTAATTTTTTCAAGCGTTTGAATATTTGAATATATGATGATAACAGGATACTTAACTGAAGCTAATATTGTTGGTATGCCTATATTTTTGCAATGTGCGGCTCAAACGACAGCAACAACAAAGTTACGTTAATAGAGGTCAAGAGAGCATTTATAAAAAGGACACACATCTTTTCATATGCACAAGCATTCGGGCATTTTAAATGTTTGCTTTGGATTGTTATACTATAGACAGAGTTGTGGAAGCACTTGCAAAAAATATTAAATATAAAATATACATAAAAGCTTTTAAAAAATATTTGTTTGCTTGATCATTGAAATTCATACACAATTTATTGCCAATTTTGTGTTTTGTTTTCGCTTTCGTTTCTCTTGATTCTCCATGCCATGCTCAAAATAATCCTTATGCATTTAATATTTTTATGTTTTTGCTATTTTCACCTTGTGTGCTCGATGTCCTACTTGATTAGCATGCAAGGAATGTGCTTATTGAAATTGAAGCTTGTTATAATTGTCAAATTTATTCATTAAGGCCAATTAAAATGCCACATTAGCTTTAGAAGGCAAAACCATTTACTAGTTGAAAATGTGTTGCATATTTGCTGACCGTATTTTCACATTCTGCAATCTGTGGCATACATTTTCTTCGAATTCACAGCCACAAAGTCAGTGTCCTTTAATTGAACTAATTAAAAATGGGAATATAGAAATTGTGCATAGTGTGTCGCCTAGACGACCTCTCTCGACTAGGTCATTTGAACTTGTTAGTTCTCAGAATATATGCTTACCCCTATCCTGTTGCGCTTTTGAATTGGCTTTTTCACAAAGTTTCTTTAGAATTTTCATGTCCTTCATTAGTCACCAATTAGCATGTCCAGTTTTTTCTCCTTTTTTTTTTTTCTTCTAGTATATGTAAATTGTGTCGTATTGTCAGAAAGTTGCTTGTTTTTTTTTGGTGTATTTTTATTTGATTTGCGAATCACTTGATCGGTAGGCTTTTTGTTGTAGTATTTTGTATTTAGTTGTTGTTAGTAGTTAGTTTAATTCGTTTTGTGTGCACTTGCAGGATGTAAACGCTTTCAATATTTTACTCTCACTTTTTGGACTGACTTTCTTTTTATTTGGCTCCCCCTTTTCCACTTTTTGATTTTGCTGTTGTAACTCCTGCTTTTTCTCTAGTTCTTGTTGTTTCTTCTGGAGTTGTTGCTGCTTCTGACCGTGTCGTCGCACCTTGAATGCAGCATTGCTTAGCTCCCAGCTGCTGGGAAATACGCGGGGCGGCTTCGTATGCTGTTGCTGATAGGTTGGCGCTGCGCTGGCCAAGCCAGCTGATGGCTCCAAAGAATCTGATGTAACCGCGGTGGAGGCAACAGCCGTCCAAAACATTGCTATGCCTGTTATGCACTGAGAAATGTTGAGTCGATTTGAAATAGTTCTCCCCGCTATGCTGTGCATGTTAACAGGCGTGAGTCCCACGTTCAAATTAACTAAAAAGGACTTCCAGTCTTGTGTGTTGTGGTTACTGAATTTCCCACAGCTGGCTGTGCGTCACTCTTTTCCGTGCGTCCATATCCTTCAACGGTTCGTTTGCAAGTGCAATCCTAGTTAAACAAAGCTCGCTCTCTTATAGAGCTGGGAGCTGGGAGCTGCCAGCTGGCAGCTGGCAATGCGAAGAGCGCAAGAGCCTTTTTTTTTGCAGCCATCGCGCTCTTACACACATTAATCGCTTACTTTCCCATCGCTTTTACTGGGATGCGCTCAATGTCAATGCCAAGCTTTACTGCAACTGGGCCCCTTTTTCTGTCTATACCTCATTTTATGGCCAACAGCCAACGCTTGTTTCTGTAAATGGATTTGGGCTTAACGTGGAGTTTTGCATTTTCCGTGCAATTGTGTCTGGGTTTAATTATTGAAAGTTTGCGTTGTGCATCCATTTTTATCTTACAGTTTGTCCACAATATATCTAGAGCATGTGAGCCATCTGATGAGAAATTTTATACAAGAAAGTTGTTTTCTCCTAGCACTTCAAAAGTAAACTTTAACTTGAATCCATTGAAAAATACTGCAAATTTCGAATGTAAGATTTCGTATATAGTAATTTATTTTTTTGTACGCGAGAAAAACTTTTAATATAACTGTTAACATATGTTTTTGTTTTGCATCTTAGAGCTGTGACCAATTATCATTTTGGGTCTTTTGTGTGTTTTCACAAACTTTTATACAGTATATACTAGTATATACAACTTTATTAATTTTTGTCTGAAACAAATTTTGATTGCCTTTTGATTTAAGTTGGATTAAGAAGAAGACATCACAAATTTTCCAACAGTTCTAAGTCGTCGTCATTCGAGTACATTTCACGTTTTGTTTCTATTCCTGCGTATTTAAGCAATTAGATTTCCTCGCTTCCGGCTTCTTTTGAAAAGCTTATCAAGCATTCAAAATGTGGCACGCGCGATAGATTAAGGAAATCAATCAATTCTTAATAAGATATTAATAGTAATTTCTGTTCATTTGATGAGGCACTATTAAATGGAAAATCGAATTCTCTGATACACACACTAGATATAAAAGTTAGACCTAAATAAAGAAAGCACTCAAGCACTTGACAGCTTTATAAAAAATTAATTGTGTATACCTGAAGAATCATCACGGCAATTGTACCAGATAGGAATATCCCAAACATATTCGTGTAAATATATTATATATATATATTAGGCCAATGTTGTATAGGCAAAGAATATACATAAAAAATACATTTCTCATTCCTTCCTGTTCTTACAATTTAAAACTAATCTTTCGACCAATTGTTTTGTGGCAGCCTTATAATAAAGTGCACTGCTCCGCTCCTTAGTGAAGCAAAAAGGCCAAGACAACAACATGTAAAACTAGTTTCAAATGAATCCTAAAGATAAATGAGCCTCAGTGCATTTAAAATGTTTTCAATAATAAGATTTTAAAATAATAAATATTATTAAATTTTCTTCCAAAACCTTAAAATTTATTTGAAACTTTATCATAGGTTTTTAATATTTTTTTTCGCCCCCGTATTTTTGGTGTTATTCACAGGCTGTGGTCAGCCAGCAAATAAAAGAGTGCGCGTTATTTGAATGCCTCTCTTGACGAATGAGAAAGCCCTCTCTCTCTCTCTCCCCCTATATCTCTCTTGCAACCTAATTCTCTCTCTCTCCCCCTATATCTCTCTTGCAACCTAATTCTCTCTCTCTCTATCTCTTTTTGTATATGTCTGTTTCTAAGCTGTTGCATCTGATAGAATTTGCAGCGACTCACATGCAGTATGAGTTTGAGGTCAGGTCAGGTCTGCGTGTGTGTGTGTATTTGTGTGTGTGTATGTGTGTGTGTTGATGTTTGTATTGGTGTTGCTAGGCGGATGTAAATGACGCTCTCTTTACGACCTGATAACCCTGAAAGCGAGTGCTGCTGCCTTCTACACTTTACATTTTACACTGGGAAAGTAATGGCTGTCTCGAGTACCTGGTGGTTAGCTTTGTTGCTTGCGCCTTGTTTGTTGCTGTGCCAACCAAACAAGTTGCGAAAGCTTCCTGGGCGGCCCCAGCCGGAACTTATCGAATGTAGGTCACTGGGTCAGCCAAGGCACACGCTGAGCGTAAAGCTCCCATTCACCAAACTAATTTAAATGCCATAAAGTTTAACTTTTTTATAATCTTTTATTTATTGTTTTTACTTTTGCAGGAAAAGGATCAATATGGTAACGAGGTGCAGCGTTTGGCTCGTCCACTGCCCGTGGAGTATCTGCTGGTGGATGTGCCCGCCTCCACGCCGCTGCAGCCGCAATACACATTCACAGAGTATGATAAACGCCAGGCATTCCCCATTGAGAATCGCTATATTGATGGCCAGCTGCAGGACTTCAATGCGTTGAGCAGCTATCTCTCAGCCTGGGCTGATGAGGAGTTCCTCGAGGCCATCTCTGACTTTCATTTGCTCGTTTATTTGTACAAAATGGATATGTTGCCGCTGCGCCAGCACATGGGACCGCTGCTCGAGGCGGTGCGCGGAAGGAATCCCAATAAGGCGGCCGATTTTAAAGGCGAAGAAGTGTGGAAACTGCTCGAATCCCTTGTCCAGGCCAGCTCTACAGGAAGCGGGTAAGCTACGAGCATAACACCAATTCCTGTTTGCCATCTCTAATTCAAAATTCCTTTTGCAGCGGCACCACTAGCTATCCGAGTGGTGCAGCGACTAGCTCTGGCGCCGCGGGTTCTGATGCAATGGATCTGGATGCCAACACCTGGACTTGCAATCACTGCACATTCATTAATCGCGGTGAACTGACCTCCTGCGAAATCTGCTCGCTGCCCAGATAAGCATGATCAGTTATTTCCTCAGCGAGCGCCAGTCGTCAGCTTAGCGCGACGATATTCGGACGTCAAATGAAACTAAAGATTCAATCATACTTACTATAGCAGGAGGACACGATGCAGGATGGCAGGAATTTGGGGTGTGGCAACACAGACATGTCGCATGCCACGCGCGTTCTCTATAAATATAATATTGTGTAAGAATTTTATAAAAAATTTAATTTATTTTTAAATAAATTTAAATTGTTGAGTGTACTACAAAATGTAATGTTCTTTTTCCTGTAGCGCATATTTATATTGCGAGTCTGTAAGGACTTGGCTGGGTTAGCGCTAATCTTGTAAAATGGACATTCGTTTTTAAGTCATTACTTGGCTTTACGGATCTTAAAATGACACATATATTTGAACTTGCAGGAAAAATATCTATGGATAGCAATTCAAAGATGTGCAAGTCTATCCGTTTTACCACAAATAGATATTGACCGGTTATTTGAATTAAGCTTTAAAATGGACGAAAGTCCTTCAAACATATTAAATAAAATGACATCCTAGCGCATCCTGGTGAGTTCTGTGTCAAACAACTCAAAATGCCCGGGCAATCGTCCTTGCACTTTCAGTGATTATGCGGATTTTGTGATTTCGGCTCAGTTCCTCTTGCTCTGCAGCTGAAATTCTTACAAGTGTTTGAGTTCTTAGATGACCCCATGATCCTGGAATACGGTGGATAGTGTTGGTGCTTTTCAAAAATTTAACAACCAATTTTGTCCTCTAAAATCCTTTGATTTTTTAAATAGATTTTATCTTTACCCTAAAAATATACTTCTATATTTTCAAAGATTGCTTATTTTGAAATTGAGTTCATTTAAATTAAATTTACCGTAGATTTAACCCAATAAAAACCAATTTCAATTAATTTCTTCAAATTTATTAAAATATGTTATTCCATTTGTCATATATCGCATTTCGCATGTTGTTTTTTCAATTTTGTACTCTGTAAAGAAAAATTATCTAAAATTTGTTTTTTATAATATCCACATTTATATCTAAAAAAGAATGAAATTCAGAAATTGTTTTTTTGATGAAACTCTTCATCCTTCATTTACATTTGGCACTCGCCGTGAAGACCGACTTGATTACCATGATTCATAAATCTGACAGATCAATTGAGAGCTCCGAATCATTTAGGACCATACCTGCCTGGCTTTTATCCTGTGTTGTGGAAAGCTACAGATCAGGAACGTTTCACAGATCTGAGAAGATTGATATTTACCATTAAAAGATGTTCTGCAATCCTCACTTTAATTTCTTTTCATTATTATTTACCTAATTTAAGATGACCACTTCAAAATTAGTATGAATAAAAGAATATTAAATAAAAATTATCATAACAGATTGACGCTGAATATTCAAATAAAGTATGTAAATCAATAAATACGGATGAGTATGTATTTATATATATTATTGAGGATTTCGTCCATTTATGACATTAATTATTCTATTCTTTCGATAACCTTCAGTACAGGACTAATATCAAAAACCCGAATTTTCTAACTTTTTAAGTCTTCAAATGTTTTGAATACATATAGCAACCTGTGCACAAAACTTTTGGATCCACTTTTCAGGTATATCTTAACATTAAGTTTTATTCAGAAGTCAGACGTTTTGGTTGTATACAAATTTAAAGTAATTTGCGGGTAAACTATTTATTTTTTGGAGTTAGATTGTTTTGGGTGAAAAAAAGAATGGCGCATCGCTTATTGCCTGCTGGTTCCCGATTGCGTGGACTTTTGAAATTAAGTCCAAAGGTGACGTATTTATTTAGAAGGAATATAATAGATATATTTAAACAAACAAATATATTATATAGGCAAATTTAGATAAGATGGGAACGGTGAGACGTAGCAGTGTTTTAAGTTCTGCTGGTAAGTTCTGCTATAATTAAAGAATATATCAGTTTTATGGAATTCTTTTCACAAACGGAATATTTATAGAACCTTCGGTACCATGGTTGGAGAAACCAAGTTGTGTGTTCTCATGTAGTGCTCTTAAGCACCACTGGGGGGTAAGTTTGACCAATTATCTATGCTGATTGTAAATCTATTGATAGCCCTAGAAATTTTACCACACACAAAATTTGTCTTAAATTGGTTAAAAGTTAAGATTAGCGATGTGCCATCTACATATTATTATGGAAATATGTGTGGCTTAAACAGTCTGTATGTGTTTATATAAATCGCATCGATATCTACGCCTATATACCGAGTTCTTAGTGAGACTTCAAAGCGCTTTTCTAAAAAACAAAAATACAATTTACAGTTTTAGATACGAGTATTATCAAAAAGGATTTTGTGTGCTAGAAAAAAAGGTCTTGCTAATGTGTTTTTGTTTTGTTTACTAAGAAATCAAATCAAATACGTATTACTGTTTCTCTATACAAAACTATTTATGCGTAATTTACAAATACGAGTACCAAATTTGATAGAAAATTAAAAAAAAATGTTCTAGGTGTTCGGTTATTGTGTAATGGAGCAAATGCATGTAAGAAAATACTTTGATAAGACTACAAAAATATATGTATATGTATGTATATATTTTATGTGAAACATTTATTGAGTTATATATATATGTATGTATAAGTATATATATATATATATATGTATATATATATATAAATACAGAATATTATTTATTTATATATTAACTGTTACGCAGCGACAATTAGATGAGTATTTGGGTTATTGTGTTTATTGTTCGCAACTAAACTAAATACCAACTTATGTGTGTTTGATGTGTGTGTGTGTGTGTATACTATTTAGGCGCTAATCAACACTATAGCTAAGTATATAAGTTATATATATTTGATAATAATTTAATATATGCATGTATGTATGTTTATTGCGTAAGAAGCTAAAAGTTAAACAACTTTAGAAACAGCATTTAAAGAGCTTCTGTACTTAATATTCAGTAATTATTATATAACAGTTGTCTCTATTTTTTTACTGCACAATATAAATAGAATATAAATATTAATTGTATTTTTGTAAGTACAACTTGCAACACAAATTCTACGCATTTTTGTTTTTGTTTGTTATTTTTCAAATTAACTACACACACACACAAATTTGTATGCTCTATACATATATTATATATATATATATATATATATATATATATATATATATAATGTATATGTATATATACCAGTATAATTTTTATCATGTACGCACGTTAGCATTAAATTGGTTCATTATCCAACACTGCACTTAAGAACTAGTGTTAGCTTCTGTTTGGGGATTTTCTTTATATGCTCCATGAATTTATCTGAAAATTCATGCACACATCTCGACTTTTAAAATATATATATATGTTTGTATGTGTATATGGGTATATGTATGTATGTATTGTGCGTATGCCGCATATCATTTTTTAAAGTGTTTCTCAGTATCAAAGTTATATACTACTATGTTTGTAAGCATGTATGTTGCTTATACGTCTTATTTGTGTTGTTCTCGTATTTAAATTTTCAGTTTTTTTTTTTTTTTGAGATGTACTTAACTTTCATCTAGAGCATATGCACTCCAAAACGTGTATTGTCCACATAAATAGTTGCTTTAATTTTCGATCCATATAGAATGAAATCGTTTGCAATAGATTGCTTCGCGTTTCTTTTAGATATCTTCCAAAATACTCCAAATTGAAATTAATTTTCAAATATTTTTGAACCTTTTTTAGCTGGCGACATGCACTTTGCTGTGATCATTTAAGCAGTGTGAATTGAGCTAAGTGTTTTATATACAAATCAAAATAAATCTGAACAATAATCACAAATATTACGCAAAAAGAAGTCAAATCAAAAATACTATAAAGCGTGTTAAGTTTAGAAATGTTAATCGCAGAGCCGAAAGAGTGGAAAACTAAACAAAATATTAGCAAGATACATGTTGTGCTACATAATAATAAAATAAAAAAAAAATAAAAAGAAAATAAGTTATTAGATGGTATGTTGAAATTGGATGTGGCAATCATTTGAAGTACAATACATGACGAGAAACGAGCGTACATTATACGGATAGTACACTGTATTATACAAAGTCTAATATGACGGTGGTTTCTAATTCAACTATCAACTAATTGAGTAACTATTATATTATTAAATTATGCAGTTATTACTAAGCTTACATACTACACACTTCTTGAGTTTGCTTTTATATAGATTATATTTATAATATTTAGATACATTAATTAATTGTGTGCATTGTACAGCAAAAAATGCGTGCAAAATAATTACGACAAATTACATTACTTTAATAATTGTTAATTTTCTGTTTTTTTTTTTGGGGTTTTTTTTTTTTTGTTTTTATCAAATGCAAATTTTGTTTATTTTTGAAATTTCAGTTTTTTGCTTTCACATTTTTCATTTATTTCGCTTTTTAAATGTTGATAAATTTGTTGTTCAGCATTTTGAGGGGTTTTTCGTTTTTGTGTTGTAGCTAAGAGTAAATACAGAGTTTACATTTCATTTTGTATATATAGAAAGAGTTATATATTGGGTTGTCTAAACATTCGCTACAAGTATAGAGCGAGATACAGAGCGACAGGATTTTTCATTGTTTTGTATATAAATCGATAATTTTATCCTGTTACACGCTATATATACTAAATAAATAATAATCATAATCAAAATTGTTTAAACATTACCAAATTTAATATAAGTTGGCTGCAAATTGTTACATTAAATACATATGTATGTATTCATATGTACGTGTTTCCAATATATAAGAGCATATACCATATACGTCTATGCCTTGGTACAAACTAATTCAATTCAACTGGTTTTATATTGGGTTTTTGCTTATGGCCTATAAGATATACGTGACAACTTAGCACTAGAACTTTAATTCTTTACCACTTTTATAGTTATCATCATTTGCTTTTTTACTTATGTTTTTTCTTTTCTTTCAATATAATGCACTTGCTTATCGTTTATTAGTATTAAGTTCTTCTTCAGAAACAAATTTACAACAGGTTAGAAGATCTTTTTCTGCTTCTTTTTCATTGCATTAATCAGAGGTCGCAAAACTAATTACATACCAAAAATAAATAGTATTGTACATAAACTATGGGCAAACTATTGGGTTCAAAGGATGTTTATAATGGGTTCAAATCGTGATTTAGTTAACAAATCCTAATCCAACACTCTTTAATTTTTTGTTTTGTTTTGTTTTAGTTCATTTAAAATTCCTCGTTGCAAAAGTTGTACTGATCATTACGTCTAACAAGTTTTCCAAATTAATAAATATCTACCATCAGCTGTACTTTGCTCTATGAGCTCACATACTTTGCTTGCCATCAATTTAAGATTCAGAGCGTTAGAAGTAAAGCCAAAATATAGTTACGAAATATACACATCTTTATTTATATATTTGTATATGTATAACATATAAACTATATATGGTATATAGGTAGTGAAAAACTGATGGTTCCACAACTGAAGCATTTTTGTTTAATCAAAGATTTAATGAATTATATTTGTCTGCGTTTTTAAGTTCTTTTTTCTTTTTGTCATGTCAATTAGTTGCTGGAAGACGAGTCTAAGTTAAGTTTTTCAATATGGTTTTTTTTCTAAACAAGCTAAGAAGAATTTTTGTGGCTTTACTCACCTCTTTAATAGTTTTGGGCATACTGGCTAAGCAGCTTCCACGTAAAAAGAAATCCTCTGCTGTTTTTTTTTTAGTAAAATTCATCATAAAATTGAACTTGGTGTTGAATTCGTTCGTTACGTTTCGTATATATAAGTTATAGACCTTTAAGTATGTACTTATACATGCCAAAATATAGCTCATTATAATTGATATGTGACGAGCTGTTAAAAATTATGTTCCTTGTTGTTGTTATATAAGAAAATTGTTGTTTTTCCTCTTCTTTTTTAAATATACATTTTGTTTATATAATTAATTTGTTGTTGTTGTTTTTTTTAGGTATATTGATTTTGCTTAACACTTAAAATAGTTTTAATTTACGTTTTTTATATCATATAAATTATTATTTATTTGCTTTTTGTCTTTGATTTCGTGTTACTTTTGTGAAATTAGCATAAGAAGCGTTTTATTTCGAGCTTTAAATATAATATGTAATTTTAATATTTAGCAATTAATAAATAAATATCATTTGTTGTACATACATATATGCTTGTAAACTGTATATAAGAAATTATGTACTCATCTGCATTGCTTTTAAATTATCCAACACGTTTTTTTTACTTATATTTTAGCCTTAAACCTAAATTTTTGCATTATCATAAATTAAATTTTTTTGTTGTAGCATTTTGAAGGTTTTTATATAAGTTGTATATTTAATAATTGTTTAATTATAGTTTTTATATTTTCCGAAGAAAATAATTGCTTTTATTCTTTATTGTTTACGTTTTTTTTTAAGTTTTGGTAAATTTTGGTTTAAGGGGGTTTTTTTTGTTTTTTTGTTGTTTTGTTTTTATACTTATGGTTGCTTGAGTAGATAGAGTATTGATTTGTGACTATGCACATAAATTGACTAGCTTGTTAAGAGTATTTTGTGTACGTCTGCATGTGTGTGTGTGTGTGTGTGTGTGTGTGTACAAAACTCATAAACATAATCAAAAGGCCAAAAACAATACGCAAGAAGCATAAAAAAAACATAAAACATAATTAAATGTTTTAATTTGGGTATTTATAAAATTGAAATCACCGAATTTCTGATCAAATTTGGCTAAAATCTGTTGGTCCTCATTAGTCACTCAAATCAACTACGTTTGTTTTTTTTTTTTTGTTAACCGTAATCATCACAAAAGCATATCAAAAATCGTTTGACTTTGGGTATGTATTCTGTGAATCGATCGAGAAATTTTTGCTCAAAGAACAAGACACTTTTCAATTTAATGCGAATGATTTTCGTCAAAAATTTACTGGTGTCGTCAATCTTTCAAAGTGATATGCGTTTTGTAGCTTCACAACAACAGTTCATGATGCACCCTAGGGTTATGAAATGTTTTTTTTTTTTTTACTTCTACATACTCTTCGTAAGTATTTTGCCACATTTTGAGACGCTGTCTTATATATATAATAGATAGATATATACATATAATATATTTAAAGGTATGTGTTTTTGGTTTTTTTTTGTTTTTGTTGGTTTTTTTTTTGTTTCTCTAATTGAATATATCACGGTCTTGCTAAATATCGCTGTCTGCATGTAAATATCTATAAAGTTGTCACTTGACTTTAGTTCTATATGTTTTTTTTTATGTATATTTGCTTCATTTTGTTGTATACCGAGTAAATGAAAGAACATCAACGTTATACAACTAGACAATATACCTATATAGTATATATAGATTACAATAGCTATCGATTGCCAAGTCTGACATTAACTATCTTTAAGAGTTCTGATTATAATTCTCTCAGTTTGTTTTTTGTTCTTTTTTTTTGTTTTCTTTTAGGTAATTTGGTTTACGAATACTGACACTTGAATGCTGAAACACAGTTGATCTTATTGTCATATGATGTATGCATGTATGTATATATAATGCTATATAATGGGGGAATTTGTTTAGTTTTGTAGTAGTATAGTATACTGTGAGAAGATGATATGGATTGCAATTCGAGATAATTGCATTCTCTTAAAGTTGTTGTATATAGAGTATAGTTTGTATGTATATAGAATTTTACGCAATTGACTACTTGAACATGTTCCATCATGCTTTTTAAATATGTATGTAGTACTATATAAGTTAAACCTACAAGTACGAAAAGAACACAACTAATTTATAGTGTATGTGTGTGTGTGGTTGGTTATAATGGTTTTATATTACAGCAAATTTGGTCGTATAACCGACGATATTTTTTGGTTTGTTTGTCGTATTGGTAATGAGTTATTTAAAAATGTCGCTACCACAAAATTAATAAGAGATAATATATATATAATCGAAAAACTGAACAATTCAATTAGATATCTATAGTTGGTTTTTTCTTATCAAAAATTATATGTATATATTTACCGATATATATAAAGAGCGCTATATATGTTCTGTTACTAAGTATATATATCAAAATTCGCAAACTACTATTTGGGATTACATAGTGTTCTTTTTTAAGGGTATCAAAACATTTCATTAGACAAATTTGAATTTTTATTTTTTTTTTAATTTGTTCAAATTGAGTTTTCAGACTGTTGCAACGGTTTGCCAAGTACAAAACTAATTTTTTTTGGCGACTTTTATCACTTTGAATATGTTTTAAAAAAAAAAGAATGTACAAAATAGAACATTGAAAATATTTTTGGAAGCACATAATTCGAGAACTCTGTATGAAAAACTAGAAAACAAATTAACAGTTGAAAACGTTTCCAAAATTTGTTGACTACGAGTCGAGTGGAGTGCAAGTACTAAAGTTTTTTTTTCGACTTCTTGCGTTGAAAATACATATGAGAAATGGAATAATATGCAATCATAAAAATGTCAAATATTTATTCAAATTATATATAAAAAAAATTGTATATTACGTATATTTAGATAAATGTATATAGATATAACAATGACTTTTTGTGTAAAATAATATGATGGTAAATTAACCATGAAAAAGCATACAAATTATCGGGACTAAATTCAAACTTATGCTGTATATATATGTATATAAAATGTTGAGATCTAAGCAATATATTATTGTGTTTTTCTGTTTGTATGGGAGGAGGGAGTTGTGAAATAATAATTATAAGTACTTGTTTTGAATGGCACCGAATAACTTTGTGGAATGTGTGTTAAAGTTCTTAAGCATAAGTAACAAATAAATAAATTAAGGGAATAAATTACTAAATTAGTTTTGTGTATATATTTGTATGTGTTTGCTAAATAGAAATATTGAACATTACGCATCTAAAGTTCAGCCCAGCAATATGTGTTATAAATTTGCATGATGCATATAAATATCTTTGGTATGCGAAATATGAGACGAAATCAATTTTTATTCTTTTATTATTATTATTTGGGGGATGGGGGAGCGTTTTTGGTATGCAGTCTGCTGTACAAACATCTTAAAGAGAACTAGATATACCCAGGTATACATAGAACATACATACTCACCTCCAAAATGCAACCAGACACAAACAAATACATAAGTACTAAGAAACAAGAACACAAAACAATCTTCACCTGGTGGCAAATGCGACAAACAACAGCTACACATTGTTGATGATAAGTAGAGGTGGAGGAGAAGAGCACAACGTTTACGAAAGTACAACAAAATAAATAATAATATATCAAAATTATATTTATAAATAATACAAATATATATATATATATATATAAATGAATAAACTATAGTACGGGTCTAGTAAATGATAATAAAAAAACACAAATTATTATTTTTTTTTTTGCTCGATTCATTAGCAACATTTTTGTTTTTGTTTTTGTAAACCAGTTTTATTAAACACAAAAATTACTTCAAATTGTTTTTGTTTTGTTTTATAATTGTTGTGTGTGTACACATACATATTATCTATATATACATACGCAAATGATTACTTTCAAATGATAACTAAGTAAATTAATTAATTAAATTATAGTTGAAACATGCAAGCGATTCAAATGTTTATAGAGTATACAACGGCGCTCTGGCTGCTGCTGCTTCTTCTTGTTCTTCTTTTGTTTTATTTTTGTATTATTTTGTATAATTATATTTTCAAGTGTATTTAGTGTATGTAGTGTAGTGTATGTAGTATGTAGCGTATGTTGTGTAGTGTATGTATTTTGTTTTGTTATGTAAAACTCAAATGCAAATGCTACAGCTAAACAATTACAAATTATAACTATAACTAAGAGAGGGTAGAGGGGGGAATTATGTTCAAATATGTGTGTGTGTGTGTGTGCATTAATGCCATAACTACAAGTTAAAATTTTAACTGAGTGTTAAGCTATACGCATGAGTAAAACAAAATACTAAAAAAAAAAAAATATAAAGTTTAAGCAAGTTACAAAAAAAGTGTAAATTTTCAATAAAAAATAGAGATATATGTTGGCGCAACAGGCAAGAGCGGCACAAAATGATTTTAAAAAGAAAATTTAGTGCACAGTCTTAAGCCTGAAACAAATTGAAATCGTTCTTTTCAATCTGAACTTCAGGCTTGGGCCCTAAATACATATGTATGATAGAAGACAACAAAGCGACTAAGATAACTTCGGGACTTATTATATATATATTAATATTATATGTGGATCGCAATGAATAATAAAATACATGATGAGGGGGGGAAGTACTTAAATGGAGTTTCTGTTAAGTTCACAAAGTACAATAAAATTAAGGAAAAATATCGCAGCTCTATTATCATCTGCCAGTTTTATTATAAAGCACAAAGAAGAGAGGAGCTTAGGTGGCACAAGTGTGTGTGAGTTTGTGTGTGTGTGTGTACTGTGTGCGTGCGTGTGTAGAGAGAGTGTGTGATAGTATGTGTGTGATGTGTTTGTTTGGGTCTCTTGTCTCTGTCTCTGTTTAACTGCTATGCTGGGTGAATTAAATTCGAGCTCAAAAATTAAATAACTAAATGATGTTTTGTTTTTAAGATTCTTCTCTTTCTTCTTCCTTCTCTTTATATTCATTATGTTTATAGTTCATTTTATTTTTTTGTTTTTGTTTTGGGGTTTTAAATGATTATTATACATATTTATATATTAGTTTTAGTTTTATAATACGAGAGGCTTGAGCAAAATGGTTTTTTTTTTAGTTCTTTTCCTTTTCTCGCTTTTGCCGTGCTTTTCTTCTTTGTTCAATGAGCCTTTAATTTTGTTATGCTTTTTATAAATATGTTTTTAATGTTATATAATAGGTTTTTATGCTTTAGGTATATTATTATTATGCACTAAAAATTATATAAACTGCTACAATTAAACGCAATCACAATCGGTGGTTTTTTAAATTGTTTTTTTTTTTTCATTTCTCTTTTTAGTTTTCTTCATTAATTTTTGTTTTTTGGTTTAATTTTTTTTGTTCAGTAAATTTATGATTTTTGTTTTTGTATGCGTTGCCTCGCCGGCTGCTCTTCTTTTTTTATTTTTATTTTGTTGTTGTTTCTTATATTGCTTATCATTGTTTGTTGGGAGTATTATTTAACGCGTGTGGGGGTGGTGGGGAGAGCCTTAAATATAATACTTAATATGCACTCATATCATGTGTGTTTATGTGTGTGTGTGTGTGTGTGTGTGTGTGTGTGTTGCAGGTGGCACTAAGAACTAAGTTAACCCATAAGGTAAAACAAATTTCGTTGAGTCATGTGTGTTTGTTTGTGTGTGTGTGTTTGTTTGTTTGTTTGTATATATGGATGCAAATTACAAAGATAAAGATGGATAGAGAGAGAAGAGAGAGATAGAGTCGGGGAGAGGGCACCGCTTAGACATACATGCCCATGCCATACATGCTGCTCCAGTCGACACCCTGGAAACTGGACATATCCACATTGGCCAGCGCATAGTTTTGATATGCAGCAGCCTGGTTGCCAGCAGCTGCTGCAGCCGCAGCGGCCGCATTCAAGGGATTTCCAGCAACGAGGGCTGCTTGTTGGGCGGCCGCCAGGGAATGTGCGTTGGCGCCCGCACCGTTCGCCGCATTGGCAGCCAGCGCAGCAGCGGCGGCGGCTGAATGCGCCTGGGAGGCAGCAGCGGAATTGGAGGCAGCGGCTGCAACAGCGGCGGCGGCATTGTGATGCTGTTGATGCTGATGTTGATGCGGCTGCTGCTGATGATGTTGATGCTGCAGTCCCGCGGCGGCAGCGGCGTGAGCGTGTGCCGCATTATGCGACTGCTGCTGCTGATGGGCGGCCACAGCGGCCGCATTCTGTGCCGACTGATGCGCCTGCATCAATGCGGCATTGGCAGTGGCAGCGCTGGCGGGTATAGCATACGGGGCATATCTAAAAGGAGACAGAGCCAAATGAGTGACGAGCTCAAAATAAATCTTAAATATAAATATAAATATATATTTCTATTTATTTATATATATATTTTTAGCTTTCTATTAAAATTGCAATTAACATTCCATGCGAAAGTCGAAGTTGTTTTTCAAAACTTTTATCTCTTTGATATATTTGTCCTTTAAGGTCAAACTTTATTTTTGCTTTGATTCCGATGGGAATCATACTCAATTGTACGTATTTGATTAGCTCACCTGACGCCGTGCAGCGCTGTCTGCGGATATGAGGCAAGCAGCTTGCTGAAGTTGCTCTGGTTGGCGGCCATTGTGGCAGCAGCGGCAGCGTTTTGTACTTGAAATGGGTTCTGTGATATGAGTGCCGCCTGCTGTGCGGCAGCTGCAGCCGCTGGCGACTGCAGCAGCTGTGTGGGTGTCTGCAGCATGGCCAGTTGATTCATAGCAGCGACACCGCCACCGCGTGCTCCAATCAGTTGGCCCGGTGCCGTGGGCAGCTGAACGCCCAGAGTGCCCAGCATGATGCGCTTCTGGAGCAGCTGGGCAGCGGGTGTGACGGCCTCTTTGGGTTGTGCCTTCTTGCACTCGACCTTCTTGTTCTTTATGGTGTGAAAGTGAATCTCGCAGACGCGATCGACAACATCCTCGTTCTCGAAGGTGACGAAACCAAAGCCGCGATGGCGTTTCGTCTGCTGATCCATCAGCATAACCGTTTCTTCGACGGCGCCAAATTGACTGAAGTAGGCTTTCACCTCCTCGGCGGAGGTGTCCTGCGAGACGCCGCCAACAAATATCTTTTTGGTCTTATTCGCCTGACGTGGTCGATTCTTGGGCGTGGCATGCTTCGGATCGATCTTCTTGCCATCGAGCGTGTGAATGGGCACTTTGAGCACCTTGTCCACGGTGCAGGGTTCTTGGAATGTGATGAAGCCAAAGCCGCGACTGCGCTGCAAGGTGTGACATCATTGTTGGAGAGAGAGAATGCGAGGCAGCGAGTGAGAAAGAGAGACGGAAAGACAAAACAGAGACAGAGTTTAGTTATATTAGTAAGCGCACAAATTTAAGGTTAGAGGCGTCGTTTACAAATACGTATATTATATTGAAATATATATATGGTATATTTAGATCTAAATTTGCAAAGTGATCAGCTAATTGCAAGTTAATATAATTTGTAAATGTTCCTACGAAACGTTAGCAAAAGTTCAACAAAGTAAGAATCAATCCATCAACAGCTCAAAAAATTGATGTCACCAAATATTATATTATTATTTAAAAAAATCAAAAGAATTTTTTTTTGTATATATATTAATTGAATTGTCTGATTGGTGTACATTTAAAGTTGTATGTTTATCAGAGATATGCAATGAATACTTTTGACTACTATTTATAATCACAAATACCCATTGCAGTTATCTAACATGTAATACCTATATAAATATGGCCACTTGTTACGCATTTGATGTGTCTTCAGGTGAAAAACGACAAGAAAGTAAGAAAAAAAAAATATGTTGACCAAGTAAATACACATACATGTACATGTACGTATATATATAGAGGTAAAAATATGCTCAGCTAATATAACTAAAACTTGTAACTAAATACGTTTGCGATCGATCAATAGAATTATTCAATTTGTCCATCAATGAGATAATCCCGAACTAAGTATATACACAAATATTTTGAATATCAACCAACATCAGCTTTTCCACCTCTTTCAAATTATATTTAACGATAACACAAAGATACTTATGAGGCTTATTGTATATATGTATATATAGTATGCAGCTTATATAAATATTCAGTTAAATAAATATATATGTATATATATATATTGAGAGAGAGAGAGAGAGAGAGAGAGAGAGAGAGACAGAAAGAGCGACAGAGTGTGTAAGAACGGAGCAAACGCAGTTACTATGCCAGTACAAATACATATATGTATATACTTATGCGTGTGATGAATCATTATAATACTCCTAAGTACGGATATTAACGAATAGCATTTGGGCTCATCCCATACAATTGCTGGTTAGTTTATAAACAAACATATGTACTTAATATTATCATTACTTTACAATATTTTCTTTACAAAACATGAGAGTTGGATGTGTTAAAAGTTGCTTAAAAGTAGGTTTGGTTTCTTTAAATTCTGGTACGATTACATATACAGTTTTTTACAATTTGGAATACAACATATTACTTAAGCCTATGGCATTGATCTTATAACCTTGCAGAGGATTATCTAAGGACAAGTTCATTTATATATGTGGCAGAGAAGTTTAACTTGTGGACCATCTGAAGACTAGTCTATGGTAAAATATTATAGTTCTTCATCTAGTACTATCGATCTACTACGATCTACGATGAGTATAATAAACGACCAGAACCTGGGACTTATAACATACATAGATATATGTATATTTGATACTTTCAAAAACTAATTCATCTGCAAGGATATATTGGCCTCGTCGTGCCGAGGATGTTTGGTATTATACAATATTTCAGAGATGATAAAATTATTGATGTAGAATGCTTTATGTTGGCATATTTATAATAGTTTTCATACCACTTAATAACTGACCAGATCTTTTGGGGATTTTCGGGAAAACATTTATCTATGCAGGTATACCAGAAAAAGACCTAGGGGTTGAGAACTCTGGGGAGATATTAAAACTTTGAATGATAAACAGTAACATTTCTATGAATAAAATTAATGGTCCCGCTATCTTTACAATTTGACTAACTAAATTGATATAATTAATTTTCCATTTCTTATGGCTGCGCTTTAAAACAATCGTACAACAAAATCTAACAACATAAGAAAATAACCAAATTATAGATATATTTTTATAGTATGTGTAGGTTTTTAATTAACTACAGAACTAACGCGGGAAATAAAATATATGTAAATATGATGTTAAACAGATATATGCCAAGAAAATAATAAAGCAATAACTAAACACAAACAAAAAAAAAGTAACTTAAGGATAGTACAGAATACGTGGTATAAAACTAGGCTAAGGCTATTTTTAATATATTTATTTATTTTTTATCATTAGATTATGTGATGTGTGTGTGTGTGTGTGTAAATATAGTACCTATATGATAAGAAACAAAATCAAGTTATGTATCACAGCTTACCGCTAAAAGGGATTTTCGTATTTGGTTTCTTATTTAATTTGATACAAGTTAAGGGTTCATTAAACAGATTTGCTCTAGATTTGCTCTATAAAATATTTGCACTAGTTATATAAAAGTTACTCGTACTTAGTGTTAAAGGCGACACTTTTTTTTTCGTTTGCTTATCGAAAATATATTAATATATGTATAAATTGTGAGTAGTAGACGACTTTATAATAGGTATGCGTTTAGGATTTGTTTGCTGTTTTTGGGTAAGAAACGCTAAGATAATCAAGTACACAATACGAGTACGAGTACGAGTACGAGTACATTCAATTAGAATACGATTATACGATAATTATGTTTTAATATTTAGTTTTGCTCAGAGTTATACGAGAGTTACGAGATAGAGAGTACGATGCGCCAGCTGAATATTTACGCTAAACGTGTTTTTATACAATTAAATACGTTTTATTTTTTTTTTTTTTTTTTGGCGTTCTTTTATTTTTTTATTTGACATGTACCTAAGACTTTGTTCACGAGATTACATCTTCAATTCCTTTGGCTCCTGCGACAACAGCTGGGAGTGCGCACGCGTCCAAGTTCCCATTGCCAGTTCCAATTTATGGCGCCAGTTGTTGGTTCTCCACATTTCGTCACTTTTCAAGTATATGTAGTATATATGGGTATATATATTTGTATTTTTTTTTTGTTCATATGAATTGTATTTAGGTATTGCATACATATATTTTTTTCCTTTTTTTTTATTTTTTATAATTTGACTACGTAGCTAGCTAAGACTGTGGATCCTATCCTTAAAACTAGTTGTACTGGGATGTTCTTCGCCTATAGAGCAGGACACAACAACACCACTATCACACACACATACACTCCTCATAGAGGTGTGCGAGTGGCGCAGCATTTGATAAACCAGTTTTCTTTTTTTTTTTTGTTTTTTGTTTTTCTTGTGTTAGCTTCATTGTTTCTTGGAGCACAACAAAAGGTGTGCAGTGTGTGTGTGTGTGTGTGTCTGTGTAGGTCTTGTGGCTTGTTTATAGTAAAAAATATACTTGATATAAAAGGGCAGAATGTTTGCTTGCGTTTGTCTGACTATCTGCTGTGAAAGGACAACGAGACAACCCCCGTTAGGATCGGTTGCTTGCGAATAAAAACAGTTCCATTTTCGTTTCCAGTTCGTTCGAATTCCTTTTACCTTCGTCGATTGTAGTTGCTTTTGCCCGTAATTGCGCAATTGCGCACAGCAGAAAGCGGAAAACTACCCTCAGGACTACCGGGGCTCAATTCCAGTGCCAGGTTGGTTGCCATTGTCCTGTGCCAAGGCATAACCATTTGAGGGGAGCCAACAAACAGCTGCGCGCACAGGACTCGTAAACGGCAGCTGCTATTTTTAATGGCCTAAGCACAGAGCTGAGCACGAGCGCCTTCCCCTGCAACTGTTCGACAAAAACTACAACAACAACAACAACAGAAAATGTTTGTTTGCATTGGAGTTGGTTTAATTGTTTAATACGCAGGCTTAAAATGCAACATCCGCTGCGCATGTGCAAGTGTTGTCAATATACCAAGACGCGACTGTAAATTAAAATATTTGTCAAAAACAACTTTAAGCTAAGGCTTGGACTTGAACCGTAAATTAACAGTGCTGGGGCGATAATTGTGACAGCACTTTATTTTAAAATTTGAATTAGTAATTATATTTGGCATAGCTCAAGCCGAAAAAACAAGTTATTCATTTATATTTGAATAGTTACAATTATATATGGAGAATATGTAAAGCTGATTAAGCAAAATTACACTCGATATAAATTTTCCATCCCTCTACTCTTCATGGCATTATATATTAATTATGCGAAAGTCTGAAAACTGATTTATAAACAATATAATATGCCCTGTCGCCTGGATTTCTTTTCGATTTCTTCTTCAGTTTTTATTTTTTTATTGTTGCCTGGTGGTCGTCTTAAAGTCTTTTGTTTGGCACGTAGCGAAACTGTAATTCTAAACCAGACAGAAACCAATAAATAATGTGAAAGATGCAAAAATGAAGGAAGGTGGAGGACGACAGACGGGGGAACAGGCAGACAAAAGAGGGCCAACAACAGTAGTAAAGCACATACTATCAGTCTGTTGTTGTTGTTGTTATTTTTGATGTTGTTGTCGGAGCTGCATTCGGCATTCGGCAGCTGCAGCTGCGCCGAATAATAAAGGTGAGAAAATGAGATAAGCAGTGATGAGATCGAGACAGAGAGAGAGAGAGAGAGAGAGACCGAACACAGAGAAACGCAAACAAACAACAGAAAAGAGTAGTAAGACCCACGAACGAACAGAGAGAAGAAAGGTGAAGAAATTGGAAATGGCAAAAGAGATAACACAAGGAGTAGTAGATGGCAAGAATATTAGGCATAGACTAGACTACATTCGACTTACCTGTGTTACGGGATCCTTCATGATGAGCACATCGGTGACGGTGCCAAACATATTGAAGTATTCCTTGAGCTTCTCCGACGATGTCTGCCAGCTGAGGCCGCCAACGAAGAGTTTGCCCGGTGCCGGATCTGACATACTGCCTCCACTGTTGCTGGGCGTCGAGCGACCCGACGAGCTGCTCTTAATGCTCAAATTAGCAGCGTTGCCATTCTGAGCGACAGCATTCACATTCTCCACCTTGAGCAGCGCCAAAGCAGCCTGCTGTGCGGCTGCCTGTTGTTGTTGCTGTTGTTGTGCTGCTTGCTGCTGTTGTTGTTGCTGCTGCTGCTGCTGTTGGTCTTGATCCTGCTGTACAGCTGCTGTTGGGGGAGTTTGTCCGGCAGCAGTTTGCTGTTGTGTCTGCTGCTGCTGCTGTTGCTGCACCTGAGCCTGAGCCTGTGCCTGAGCAGCTGCGGCACTTTTTAGCACCGCCGCTGTAGTCAATGTACCGTTAATGGCCGCCACATTGCTGTTGGCTATGGAGGCGACGAGTGCATGGTGCAGCTCACGATTGTGATGCGGATCGATTAGGCCAGCGGCGGCTGCGGCTGCGGCAGCGGCAGCATTATCAATCGGATTGCTGTGATGGGCATTAAAAAAATATTTATCAGCGGCGCTTAGTACTAAATCCTCGTGCGGTGGCTGCGATTGCGATTGCAACATTGTGGCGCCCTCCTTAAGCGCGTGCATTTCCTGTTTTAGCTGAATTTTGAAGGCCGTGTTTAAATTTGAATTTTTATTTAAAATCTTATATTCAATTATATTTTCGTTTTTTTTTTATTTCCCTTTCGTTTTCAGTTTTTTGGTTTTTTTTTTATTTCTTTTTCGGTTTCGGTTTTTCGGTTTGACGTTTAGTGTTTTTTTTTTTTGTTAGGTTTTTCTAACTTCTTGTCTCGTTGCGCGATTTGTTTTTGTTGCCAATGGCAATAGGGCTTAGTTGTTTTCTTTTATTATTTGTATTTAACAAGCACATAAATTAATGCAAATGTCTGCACAGCACGAAATACGCCAAACAATTTAATGACTGCGAAAATAGTCTCTCAATTTAGTATAATATTCACGTAATATATTTGACAAGCGTCTGTTTGCTTCTTGATCTGCGCGGCTCGACTGTTGAATTCGGAATGCGTCGCTGCAGGATGTGTGCAAGAGAGCACACCAAATCTAAAATAAAAATTAAATTTCAGCGAATGAGCGTGCGCAGCGGCACACACAGAAAAAAAGAAAGAGAGAAGGAGCAGCAGACTAAGCAAAGACAGCTGTCACATATGCCAACACACGCACACATATGCATATGTATTGATTTGCCTGGGGTTGCCATACTCAAGGCACAACAGAGGGTTGTCGTATAGTAAGACAGGATTTTGTTTGCAAAAGCGACGCAGTGTTGCAAAGTATGCCGCAGTGTTGTTAAGCGCAAGTGTTAATTACATTAACTGCTATAAAGATTTTTTAAGTGGGCAACACTTGAAATAGGGTTTCAAGTGGTATTTTTAAGTGCGAAACACTTGTTCAAAATAACTGCCAATGTTCGAATGGGTTTGAGCCAACAGTTTGATTTAAAGATCAACAAAATAAACTATTATTACGAATGTTTTTAAATACTATTTAATATTATTATAAAATTTCTGTTTTCTAACTGTTTATCTCTCATTTTTCAGGCTCTGCCAGTTGTAATTATTTGTGCAATTGGCTTGGGCTTAGAAATTCTTGGAATAATGCGCCTGGCGGTGACTCGTGATGATGTTTACTACACTAAAAACTCAGCGGCCTGTGATTTTATTGAGACACGGGTGGGATACGAGGTGCCACAACGCAAGGTAAGCACCAGGAGATCTTGTAAAATAGCAAATTATATACTGATGTGTAAAATATATATATGTGTATTTATTAACAGTTCCTGGTAATTAATCAAAAATACGAGAATCCACCGGGGCTAGTGGAAGCACTTCAAGGAGATGTGAATGGAGCGTGTAAGTATTAAATTGAAGACATTTCGAATTTTCAGCGCTTCCAACATTAACTAAGAATTTAATGCTTCTCTGCTGCGAAACCTATGGAATTAGGAATATATAATGCCAGCCGATACCAACTGCATGCATATATTATGCTAGCTGCTGAGTTTTCTGTCACTATTTCGACCTGGAGGCGTTGAAAATTTCGCATTCAAAATTTAAATTCATTGAATACATATTCAAAATTTGTTTCCAGTATTTTCCGCACTGGAAAGGCGCCGAATAAGAAAAGTTCAAAAAAACAAGGAACTGAACCGAAAGGCACTCGCAGCTCATTCCGTAGTGGGACTTGGTTTTCTCGGCCTAATTTTAGCAGTTTAGCCATATTTCATTCAGAGAAAGAGAAGCATAAAATTCATATAACCTCTCAGTATCACCTTTTGATAAAACTCAAAATTATTTTCTGTGGAAACAACAATTGCAGCTGACGATGCAGGAGATGAAAAGAAAAAGAACAAAAAATAAATCATGCATGGGAGGAAGAAAAGCTATTAATATATGAATATTTCTTATGATCGATATAATGGAAATTTTTTGTTTTTGATTTGAGAATATATTACAAAATTGAAATGCAAGCTTGTGAACAGGATGTGAACTGTGCCAAGTGTAATTTGAGATGTCCTCTTTTGCAGGTAGCAATCACATAAAAAAAATAAAAAAACAAGTCGGGAAATGCGGTCAAGCTGCTCAAACTTTGTATATGTAATTATGTTTGAGAAGCACTGTAAATCGCAGCTAAAAAATAAGCAAGCAGGGAACACAAGCAGCTGCAAAGCAGCAGCACAGCAAGCAAGCAGTACACTTGTAAGCAGCGCATCCGCCGAAAGCAGTGCTTATTTCAAAATTCAAATTTAAGATGACAATTTATGGGGACATCACAGACGACAGGATACGCTTCTAAGAACGGCTGTACTTTCTATGCCTGCTGCTGCTGTCAACTGTCGGCACCTGCTTCCAATGCAGCTGCGCAGTGCACACGCACACCACCACATAAGCGAGAGTGGGAACTAAATGACAAAACAAACGAATAAACACCAAAAATATCCCACAAAAATCTATGGGCGCTAGGGAAATTTTTAAATTTCCTGCTCTCTAAGCGGGCGGTTCAAAATTTGGATAGATTTGCTCTTGCTGAGGGGTGTGCATGGCTGTATGTGTGTATGTGTATGTGTTTTAATCAAAAACAAATCGAGGCAGCGAAGCTGACAGCGCAGCAACTAATGCGTTATTGATTTTTGAAGACGTCGCGTCGCAGACAGGAAGAGGAAAGAGCAAATAATGCCGAAAGGATATTCATTTTATTAATATTGATTGCGAAATAATTCAATAAACTGTCAACGCGCAAGCCAGCTGCATACAGTTTTTAGTGGTGCGTCCGGCGTCCGTCTTCTAGTCGGTTATTGAACTTGGCCAGGTTTTTTTTTTTTTTTTTTGCTTTGGTTTTTGGCAAAATGGGCGTGTTAGGCAGGCAGACAGGCATTTCTATGGCCGCTGCTACTGACCCAGAAAGTGTTTTGTACTAAAATAATTATGGGACGCGTTCGCTAGTTGAGCCACAAGGCGCGAACGGCACTAAAGCGGATGGATCAGGTGACCGACCCTATATGATGGTTCTACGAATAGGCGATGATGACATCAGCAGCAACCAGAGGCGGCGCCTTAAATTCTAATTCGATTAGGCGCACTTATTACAAGTGTTTCACTCTCAGCAGCAAACCACAAACACCCACTACCCGCCCGCTCGACAAACCCACTAATTGCGTCAAATAAGCAGTTGGCTAACTCATGCCAAATCCTGCTCAGAAAACAGAGTTGGCGAAAAGAGAGGAAATGCGGTTAGGTGGAAAAAACATATTTCCATTTTTGCCGGCAAGCGAACACACACGCACACACACACACACACATGCACACACACAAGCACACACAAACAAAAGGTATCGCCAGAACAATAACATAAAGAAATATAACGAAAGGACGACAGCAGCAGCAGCTGCAGCAGCATTGGAAATGACAAGCTGTTGCCTGCGGGCACACGCTGCGTATGTGTGATGTTCTGTGATGTGTTTGTTATGCTATGTTGTTCTTTATGTATTTTACATTGCCACAAAAATATGTGGGCAAAAACTACGCAGACCAAAACAAAAACACACACACACGAAACATACACAGACACACACATTGCGATAGCTTCATCAAAAGTTATTTCGTTCCGAGTTGAACGAATGACAGAAAGAGAAAGAGAGCCACACAGTGAGTGAGAGAGAAGAAGCTGCAAGTTCAAACCGGAAGTAAATGGGCAACAGATTGAAGAGTTTTACAGTTTGATTTAAGAATGCGTTAATTAATATATAAAGTATAAAGTATAATATAAACAGATTCTTTTCTAATTCGCATATTCATTTCTGACTTTGATCAAATCAATTTCAAATCGAATTAGAATCAGCTAAGATCAGCTAATGTATCAGGATAGCTAGAGATATTCAGACTTGGTTGGAAACAAATTTTCGGTGGTGAAATACATTCCAGTTTTTCACTATTATAATGCAAACAAGTTTAAAAATCATTTTACTTAAATTTTGTGTAATTAGATAATAAATTCGGTTTGCATTCAACGCTTCAAATCTGGTTGCAAATCAGCCCTATATTAAATTTTAAGCCCTCTAGAGAACCTGTCTTCTCCCTACTTATGGTTTATCGCTGTTGTTACTCACCACAGAAGCCAAAGTCTTTGATCCGCATTTACCCTTGTGCTGACAGTTGGAATCCCAATTGCGATTATACCGTCACACTCTGCACATTACAAATTCCAACAACCCCCCACCTCTCTCTCCTCCACACACCCACATTTTGGGGCTGCCTAATCAGTTAAAACCGACAAATTGCAACTGCAATTTTAATGACAACTAAGTCGGCGCCCAACAGCAACGATTGCATACTTGAAATGCCTGTAAACAAATTGCTTGAATCTGCAGCATTTCAACCCACCTACCTGCCAGCCGCCTGCCCCTCCTCGCGTGCCCCTCCTTCAGTTGCAATCATAATCGCAGTCTCCTTTGGGCCACAATGCGCATTAAAACAGGCGAAAATGCAGCGCTAAAAGTTATGTAGATACAAAAGTGAGGGGTGCCTGCAATTTCATTCAGTAAACCGCCATCAAAATGTATATGAAATGGATAACAAGAGGGGGAGGAGCGGCTGCAGAGAGGGGCGGCAGCTACCCTTACTCTCTCGCTCTCTCTCTGTCTGCCCTAAAAGCAGCATATGGAACAACTTTATTGTTTTTACATTTGATTTTCATGCTGGAAAGAGGCAGAAGGAGAGGGAAGAAGGAGAGTGTAGTGTGGGGGTGGTAGGTGGGTTGTGAGGGTTGGCGGGGGTTGCTGCTGCCTAGCACTTGCAGCGCTCGCAAAGTGCACGTCGAACAACAACGCATAAATTCAACAACAACAAGAAAGACGACAACGACGAAGTCGCTTGGAAATGTCTATATATCATGTGGAGCGGGTGGTGTGCGTGTGTTTATGTGTGCCCTGTAAGGGCTGCTTGTGTGTATGTGTGTGGGGGGTGGCAGGGGGAGCCTGGAAATGACGAACGTTTTGAAACTGGAAAACCACCCCCGAAAAGCCGAGCACACTCGATACACAGTGAGAAACGATCGACTATGTAATGTAGAAAAATTCACAAGTGGGACTATTAATGTATAACACCGAAAGAGAGAGAGGGAGATAGAGAGGGAGAGAAAGAGTGATGGAGAGGGAGAGAGATGGAGAGAGAGAGATGCAAAAGAGAGCGCTAAGCTTAGCCCGGCTAACAAACTGGCGAGCGAACAACCCAACAAGCAAACAACCAACATGCGAGCGAACAACCAACAACCAACAACCCCTGTCGTCATCAACAACAACAGCAAACATTGGGGGAGAGTTTTTCGCAATTGGAATGCGCGCGCAACCCTCGAAAAACTGGTGCGTGGTGACGACAGCTAAAGCGGTCGCTTCCTTTACTGCCTTTCAGTCAACTTTGGGTTTTCGTACGTGCAATTTGTTCTCCGGCTCGATGACGGACCGTTCTCCACCAGCTAGCAACGACCAAAAAAATAGAGAAAAATGTATAAATTTGAGAAAATGCGACGATAAGGAAAAATCAAGCAGGAAACAAGGAAAACACACACAAAATTTGTACAATTTTCGGAATAGATCTGTGTGCAACACAAAGTGAAAGGTCATCAGGAAATGTATACAGATTTGGATACTTGGATATATATATATAGATATATATATATATATAGATAAATCGTTGCGCTTGCCAGTGATATTGTCCTGTCACAGCAGTATTGTTAATTAAGCAATTGGTACTGCTGAGCCGGGGCATTAACATTGTTGAGCGTTGCTAACAACTGAGAAGCGAGAAGCAAGAAGCGAGCAGCAGAGTCGAAAAGTTCTTCAAATACAGGAAAATCCATCCTCGTGTCAAAAAACTATATGCGGCATACAGGCAAATACAAAACACACACATCAAATATGCAAGCATGCGTGTGTGCGTGTGCGTCTCTGTGTGAGTGTGTGTGCGTATGTGTGTGAGTGAGTGTGTGTGTGTGTGACTGTGTATGCATATGCGAAGAGACCGGAAAAATCAATTTTCCATTTTTAATTCAAAGCTAAAAGCGAAGGCAAACTCTACACACACACACTGAAGCACACGCACACACACTCTGAGCGAGTTGTGTGTGTGTGTGTATTTGTTAGCAAGCCCAAATGGATAAGCAGGATGCTGCAAATCAGCAGCTAGGCCTGAGACACAAACACTCACACACAGCGACAGGGATAGCAACAGAGAGAGCAGATGAGAGAGACCCAAAACGAGACAGTGGCAAGAGACAGATAGAGCGAGAGAGAGAGATAGAAAGAGCGAGAGAGTGCGGGAAGTGCGGGAGAGTGCGAGAAAGAGGGCTAGAGAGAGAGGTAGAGAGAGAGAGAGCGCCAAGGTGCTAGAGTATAGACAAAAGCTGTGCGGGAAACGTTTTGGAAACTGAAACAAGGTAGCTAAAATCTTAATTCAATTTTTATAACAAATTCCTAAAAATTTGGGCAAACTTTGAAACCAATAATTCTCCGAGTAATCCCCATATATATATATATATAAATATATATAGATATATAAAATAAGCAGAATGAAATCTGTGCAAAATGCTCTGCTGCATTTCAGAAGTTTTGGGCGCGACCACACCCACAAGCGCGGAGATGGGGGCGGGGAAGGGTTGGGGGTGCTTAAATTGCCAAAATGTTACCAGGCGAAAAATGCCGGGTTCGTCGTGGTACATACATTTGTATATGTATTTGTGTAGCTGAGTGTCCGGCATCAGGGTCCTGAGCTGCTGCGACTGCAATGCCCAAAAAAAACAAGGGAAATAAAGAAACACGACCAAATGAAAGAAAAAAGCAACCCCTAAAAATATATAAATGCGACGCAGCGCATTAAGGGCGTGAGGGCAGGGCGCATATAACCCAAAAAAAAAAGAGGACCACGTAGAACTGGGCACACATTTATATATATATATAACATATTCCAAGAGCAGAATGACAAAGAGATTTTTGGCAGCACAGATGAATTGAGATCCAGCTGAAAATGAGATTGAATGCAGAGCGTTGCAGCAGCAGCAACAGCAGCAGAAGCAGCGGGAGCAGCATCAACTTTGGACTTTGTATCATCTGGTTAGGGGTTGCTTCCCCTATATTGTACTACGTGGTGATTATGATGCCAAAGTTGATGATGCTGATTATCATTTACAAGCTCATTGTCCTAGTCGAGATTCGGGTAGGAGTTCAGTTTCGTTTTTGGGCAAATGCACAAAAGGATCAAAAGAATGTGATATGTGTGTGTGTGTGTGTGCGTGCGAGTGTGTACGAGTGTATATCGAGTACCGATGCTAAATACTTCTAAATTGGTTAAGCGTTTGTTGTGCTTATCAAATTGACAACGCTTAACTATGCTTGAGGTAGCCTATTGTTTCAACAAGCTTCCCGCCGGGCTGTGGTTTTGCGTGTGTGTGTGCTTGAGTGTGTGGGTGGTGTCGTTTTGTGGTTGCATGTCTAGTTGAGTGGGTTGTTGGACTCAGTTCATTATTGTTCTGTGATGTGTGGCGGATGCTTGTGGGCTAAATGCAATTTAATATGCATTAAGTTCAAGTGGTTTCCCATTTTATGCAGCTTTGCGGTTTGCATGTTAGGATAAGAGAACCAGAAACACCAAACAACTAAATCCAGCGCCACTAATATAACCATATCAGAAATGTTTCTGCTCAAGTGCCACAGCAAATTGAATATAAGCAAATTCTTCGCTTTAAACTTTGGACATATGAGTTCTGACTAAATTGTTAACCAACTAACTTAACTTGAAAACTTATTTGGATTAACACACAAATTCATAAAAAAGGAACTCGGAACATTTTTCTATGCAAGTGGTTTAATTTGACGTGTACATAAAATAGTGTAGTTAACACCTTTTGTTTGACATTTGTGAATTCATTATTAGCCAATTCAACTCAACGATTCTTGCCATTTCACATCTATCTTTATAACTGTTATAAAAAAAGTCTGGTATATTATTACAAGAATAGCATTTACCACTAAAATATATGATTTTCAAAACATCTAATAAACGTTAATTTAAATTAAATTAAGTTGGAATCACACATATATGAATATATTTAAACCATACTTTATATCTGTATAACTCCAAATTTAAGCTATTCTAATAAAAACTAGCACACGCAGCTTAACTAAATAATTTTCTTTGCTTATCGAAAATGATCATTAAATAAACTGATTCCTTTAACAAGTAGCTGATTAATTAAAGCCACATCAAGCAAGGATTTCATGTACTAAAGGTGTGAAAAGTTAATAAAAGAAAAAAAGCAAATTGCGTTGACCTAAAAATAGCAGAAAAGAATAAAAAATAAAAAGAAGAAGGCTAAACGTTGTGGCTGGTGTCGGCTCACACGCAGTCTCTCACACACACACACACATGCACACTCGAAGAGATATAAATGCTTATATGTATGCTAATGCACATATGACACACAGGATGGCCTAGGCAAAAGGATGGCAGACATGACGTAAATGCTTGTGGGTGTGTGAGTGTCTGTCTCTGTCTCTGTGTCGGTGTGTGTGTGTTTGTGTGTAGCGGGCGTAAGTAGATGGAAAACTCAAGGGTTAAGGTAAGTGCAGGTGTGTCCGCATCAGTCACACCCGCAGTCCTTATGCAAATTGTCGGTGGTTTTGTAAGCTTATTAAGTGCTTGAAAGTGCATAAAAAGGACAACAAAAACAGGATGAGTTCAGGCAAACGGCAAGGACTGCAGTTGAGCCACTCGGAAATGAGCGACGTCTGTCCAAAATGACAGCATTCAAAAGAAGCAAATGGCAGCTGCTACACCTACACACACAAACACACACACACACACAATTGGGGCACATCCTTCAAATATCGCAGAGAAAGCATCACCTGGATTCCGGGCTGCATGTAATTCCGTTAATTAAAAGGTGTGACAAAGGTGATGCTCAAATTTCACAAGCAAATAAGTTGTATGACACGCGTGTGTGTGTGTGGGTGTGTGTGTCTGTTCGTCCTCAGCAAGGACATTTGAGTAGCAGCAGCTCATTGACATGCAAATCGACGTCAGGATGTATTGAGTCCTAAGCCTGTTGGGTTTCCAAACAGTAGCAGACAGAAATAACGCAAATCACAAAAAGAAGCTGCTGGCAACTGAAGAACTTTGCCGGAAATGTGGACTAACAGCCTGACAAAAATAGATACACTGATGAAAAGTTTACTGCCTCTTGTGGGTGGCCCCAAAGTTTAATGATTATTTATTTATAAATGGAGGAAAACTCAACGCAACTCATTTTAAACTTTATTATTTGGGGGTTGGCTCAAGTAATCAAGCCTGAGCCTTTTCGACGCGTAATTGAATTTAATATGGCCGGAGTCCACAATCTCTCATTCGTATACATGCCAAAGCTGCTAACGAGCAAAAGGGGTGTTCTCTTTCGCAAGGAAAAAGAAAAATCAAGTTAAGTTCATGTTGTAAGCTGTGCGAAATATATATAATTTGGCCGATTGGCTTGGCATTGAAGTGGGTCAGTCGAGCGACAAAAATGTTTTCTAAAAGCTTATAAAATTGAAACAAATTGGACAATAGCAGCGAAAAAAAAGCTCACACGGAGAGCTTTAAGCTCTGTCGCTGGCTAAAATTTATCCTGTGCATGTTAGCTTTCGCTAAGCTTACAACTGCTTGATCCTTGACATACTGTCACTGCAAGCAGTTTTAGCTGCTATAATAGGTAAGATGCACCCCAAGCAACATCAAGCAGTTGGCATGCTATAAAGCAGTGCAGCAGGGAATTTTTGATTGGGAAATTATGAGACGCATTTGAAATTTGAAATCAGTATTTGAACGTTTGCACAAAAACATTTGAGTGCTCATCTGGTATGCATATAAAATTAGTTATTAAAGAAAATTCAAGATACAGATAAACATGCATATAGTATTATTCGAATTGCAATTAAGTACATATTTAAGTTCAGCGAGTGAGAGAGCTATTCACATCTTTAGTTTATCACAAAATCTGCTCAACAAGCTAAATTGAAGTCAAGAGCAGTAGTTGGTTTAATGTAAATAGCAAATGTAAGCAAATTCAGTCGCAGATTTGTACAAACTGATGTACCCAATTCAGTTATGTGTGCTTATTGTTTACAACATAGTTCCACTAAGAGCAATAACAATAACAATAACAACAGCAACAACAACAACACCAACAGCAACAAAGAAGCTAAGCGCAATGGCTGAGTCAGCGCTTAGCGCTAAGGCAAGTGGTCGCAGTACGAGCATAAACGCATCCTGCTCAAAGATGCAGGATGCAAAAGTGAAGTGGCGCTTGAGAAATGCTTCAGTCGCATAGTGGAAGACCCGAATCCCGAGACCCTGCTCACCGCCCTTTAAACGGGAGGCACTTGTCTGGTAAATGCTGACACCAAGCATCGGCTCAAGTATTTTGCGGGCAAATAGTCCAGAGCTCTTGGCTGGGGTGTGGAACAATCAGCAGCATACTCATAGGCTGGCCTTGTGAGGTTGTGAGGCTGCGAGGGAGAGGGGAAAGAGGACGCAATGTAATAAAAGTCACTCGAGTGACATTTTTGAGCTTGCAGCTATTGCCGAGTATAAGCAGATAGCAAACAAAGCGTACGCTGACCCCCAGCTCCAGCTTTATATCCACATACATTGCCTGCGGGCTGGCTCTGTCTCCTTTCTCCTGTCTGCTGTCTCCTGTTGCCTGTTGTTCATTTTGAGGCGCTTTTTAATCGATTATGGCAACGCGCATTGTTTCCCGCAAATCCTGTCTGAGTGTTGCATTACAGCAGCGTTGCATGCTGCAACAGCACAAAACAATAATGCTCAGTTTAAAGTTGAGCGCGTGTCGTGACACGACACAAAAACAATATATTTGAATTCGAATCGAAGTCGAGAAGATATTTTAAATTGAATGAATGACTAATAAACTGAATTCAACAGGTAGAGTATATTTTATAATTAATTTCTTGACGAGAAGATATTTTTTTTGGCAATAGACACGTTCATCTCTATCTGAAAAGTCGCACAAGCCTTGTGCATTGAACTTGCAGCCTATCGCACATTCTGCTGAGCCATCAGCAAGCAACTCGAACAGGGGGAGAACTGAAAAGAAGTGAAGTCGTCCTTTTCAAAAAATTATAATATGCTGGGGGCAAGTATATTGCGCAACATATTCAATCAAATGCTTTATCTATGCAGCAAAATTGTCAAGTGTGCACTTGAGAAGCTCATTTTTCAAGGATTGCGTTCGCTACTTGCAGAGATAAAGAAGCCGATGCAAGGATACCGAAAGGTTTCTCACCTACACGCGATTTTATAACTTATATATATATTTATTTTGTATTTTTTTTTTGTTACTTTTTATGCTTTGTTACCTTTGGGGGGTGTGCGCTTGCTGTAACACGATTTTTTCTTTTTGTTTTCGTCACGATTTTTTTATGCGATCAGCGATTGTAAAAATGCACATTGTTTTCCATCGTTTCCTTATTTTAAGTTGGTTTTCCACCCTCCACGAGTTCAGCCGCAGGAAATGCACACGCGTCGGATATCGTTAAAATGTTGACTTGTTTCGCTTTTAATATTGTTTTTTCCGCATCGCATGTCGCCATATTTGTTGTATGTGGCATGTGTGAACTTACCTGTAACATAATCAGAGAATATATTAAGATTGATTAGAATACATTTTGGAAAGAGCGTAAAACGTAAAATGGTTTATTAAACAAGAACATGGTAAATGAAAGTGTCAGAATAATATGTTGATATTTTCAGATAATCTCTCGTTTTGACGGATATTAAATTGAGAGAAGGAAAATCATTTAAATATGCAAATATATTTATAAAAACAAATTTCAAATAAACAGACAATATATTAAATTTTATTTTATTTTTCTTTTAATCGGAAAGTTTTCTTTGATTTGAACTAAACTACACTCGCATCAAAACTGGTAAGCACGTTTTCGTACATTGACCTATCCCAAAAAAAAAGTGGCCAAAATGTGTTAAGTACTGCCGTGGGACAGCAAAATAAAAAAACATAAAAATGAAAACTTATTCAGTGGCACATTGGATGCTGAAGTCTGCACGATTTACAAGAAACGTATTTGTATTGACTCAAGCGATTAGCAGCTAATGAACTAATATTTATTTAGTCAGGGGAAGTCGCCAACAATTACTGCCTGTTAAGCATATCATCAAATGAGAATTATGTCGGCAACTCAGGTAAGAAGTGTGTGAATTCCAGCATATTAATAAGTTTTGGGGAAAAGAGAGCCACAAAATGATTACAGTCAGTTGTTAAGCAGAGTTCGACTGAGTTGGTTGCGACAAACAGATGAGTTGACGAGCATGTGAAATAAGTACGAGAAAAGTATTTTTACAAGACGATGCGACTGCTTTGGCTGCTGTTTATTTGCCAGTCAGGTGATTATCTCGATCGGCAGCTATTGGGATTTGCAAATTGCTCCAGTTTCGTCTAATGCACTTTCATTTTGCCAGTTTGTTTGTGGAACACTGCAGCGAAAATGCAAAAGGCCAAACCTAGAGGCGGACTACAACATGAATCCATGCAGGAGGAGGAGGAGGCGGATGAGTCAAACCACTCCTATGCTGATTACAGAGCACAGCAGGTTGTTGATGCAGACAACAATCAATTGCGGGCGACGGCGGCGGAGGAGATGCAAGAGATAGGGGCAAGTGTAAAGCAGATACCCGCAGTGCAAGTAAAAGTGACAAATGAAGTGGAAAGTGCCATGATGATGATTATGAGGGCGACAGAAGATGAGGCAAAGCATTGGCAACAACTGCAACCCAATGGCAATGGGCTGGACGACAAGAACAGTCCTGATATACATAATATAGTGGCCGGCGACGAGGGCATGAACGTGGGCGTTGGCCTAATGAGCCCCAATGCGCTGCCAATATCGGAAAGGCATAATTTTGACAACAACAACAGCAGCAGCCGTAAAAATAATAACAGCAGCAGCGCTGGCCAAATGGTTGGCGATGAGCAACTATTGCGATTGCAGGACTACAATTTACTGTACAATGCCGAACGACAGACATACTTTCAACTGCACTCGTGCAACGGCCCTCCTCCACCAGCGAGTGGGCCGTCCTTGTCGAGTGGTAATCGACTATTGCAGCAGTTCGTTGGCAATACGCTGACTGCCGCATTTGGCCTGAATGCGAACGAGGTGAAGCCTGCAGCCTTGCAGATGACCACACAAACTGTGCGGCTCTATGATGCCGCCTCGTTGCGACAGTCCCGTTTCAATCCCTTCAATCCCACACGGTGAGTTATGAATGAATTACGTAACGGAAGTATCTCATACTCTGACAGAGCTATGATTTCTTCACTGAATTGAATTATACAAGTTGATGATTTCCATACCCTGAACACAACCCATTCAAAATGGCTAAAAAGGGTATGATGGTTTACTGCAAATGGCAGAAGGAAGCATCTCCGAAGGTATATATATTCTTGATCAGGATTAACAGCCGAGTCGGTATAGCCATGTCCGTCCGTCTGTCAGAGACTATAACAGCTAGAGACTTCAAATTTGGAATACAGGTTCTCTTATATGCAGCGCAGATCAAATTCGCTTTATTTTATCGATAACTGCCTCCGTTTCGGGAATATCGATACATTTTGATTTCCGATAGCAATAAGTGCCACAATTTTAAAGGTCGAATCTTCTAATTAATACATAATATGCATATGCGTATTATTGATCAAATGCCCGAATTTCATCAATATCGGAGAAGAAACACCCAAGTCGGAAATCTATTCTCGTATTGATCTCATTGCTACATCGTAGTCGAGTGAGCTTAAAAATATATTTATTTATAATTTCCAGTATTTTACTTAGATCAACCATAATTATTATTCTTTTTTAGACTTTAGCTTTAGCTTGAATAATTATTATTAAAATTCGACTTTCGCAGCATAATCATACATGGCTGGCTGGGCAATGCACATGCGAATCTGTATAACTATTTGGTGCCGACTTATCTGAGTCTAGGCGATGGCAATTACAACATATTCACCGTGGACTGGGGACGTGGTGCTATCGCGGACTATATAACAGCCAGTTATAGGGTGAAGCCAGTGGGTCAAGTTCTCGCAAAGTTTGTGGACTTTCTGCACCAGGAGGCCGGCATGAGGTTTGAAGATCTGCAGCTGATTGGCTTCAGCATGGGCGCCCATGTGGCTGGTCTTGCCTCGAAGCACGTGCAGTCGGGTCGTGTGCGTGTGATTCGCGCCCTAGATCCGGCACTGCCCTTCTTTCGTTACGCACAGGAGAGGGAGCGATTGGACAGGGGGGATGCGTACTATGTGGAGGTGCTGCACACCAGCGTCGGCAGCTACGGCTTCGATCGCCCGCTGGGCCATGTGGATTTTTATGCCAATTGGGGCAGCCAGCAGCCAGGATGCTTCTGGCACGAGTGCAGTCACTGGCGTGCCTATGCGCTCTTTAAGGAGAGCTTGGAGGCGCTGGGTGCAGGTGCCTTCGAGTCCAAGGGTTGTCTGCCCAGTGACTGGCAGGAGTTGACACGCCACAAGCGCTGCACGCAACCAACGGGACAGCGTCTCCATATGGGCGGTGATTTGGGCCCACTATCAATGGAGCAGTTGACGCAACGCGCGGGCGTTTATTATTTTGAGACCGCATCCAAACCGCCCTACGATACACTCAAAAAAATATAAATTGAACTAGAATTTAAAAAATTTTCCATGACCTGAATGTTCACTTGCGAATCAGAGTTTTTGGTTTCTTTTAGAAATACCTAAAAAAAAAAAAAAAAAACGCTTTCCTTAAATCAACAAATCTACGAATTCTTATTCATACTTTTTGGGAGAACTTTCTATTCTATTATACATAAAATTTCTTCGTTAAGAACATTTAAGTCTATACCTTGAAATTTTGGAATGTTCGTTTGGAGGAACATATTCCAAATAAAATATCACAAGCTTTCTTTGAATCTACCTAAAGTCATTCATTTTTTTGAGTGTACGAAAGAAAGTTCGTAGAGGAGCCGAGAACTGCTGTTGACTGCAAAAACTATGTGGGGGAAAAAATGGCAGGGAACAAATAATGGCAACAACTGCAACAACAACAACAGCAGCAGCAGCAGCAGCAGCAGCAGTGTAATGAGCAAATGTGCAGCGCGCATTTTTATTTCTAATTAGTAAGTGCATTTGTGCATTTCTAAAAGCTGCGCTGCAAAATTAAAAAATGCTGCCATGTGTAAAAAGCTTTTCATGCCAGTCACAGGCGGAAAATAAACCAACCAGCAGCGAGCATGTGAGAAATAAAAAACGGAAGCCTTGCCAAAGTAGTTTTTGCCTGCCATTCAACAAAAAATAGTGATATTCAGGGATCCCCTAAAACTGTGACACAGTGAGTGAAGTTGCTGAATGTAATTCTGAAGTTATGTATTTTAATTGAAATTGAATTGTTTAAATCTATCGAATTTTATTCACGTCTTTATACTAAACTAGACCGAGAGAACATTTTTATTTTGATTACTTGATGTCAGATGACGAAAAATCTCAGTTGGTCTATCTACAAACACTATTCGAAGTGATGCAATTTGAATGAGTAACAAATCCTAATAAATTATATTTTATAGTGGTTGCAAGCCTTTGAAATTAATAAAAGAGAGTCTTCATCTTTAATAGTTGCTGGCATACACTGTCACTGGAGCAGAGCATATAACACTACGGACACCCGGCGTAGTCGTCCGGCAGAGGCAAATTATGAGATTCCGTGTTATTTGTAGCCTGGTTTTTGGCCCGAGACCCACATAAATTATACACAAAAACAGGCGACACACAATGTAACACATTTAATAGAATGCGACAAGAGACTCTGCTGCTCTAACGCCAACAACTAAGAGAGTCTCATTGATGACTGGCTTGGAGCTACCCTGTTCCAACCACAACATACATAAATTATTAGATTAGTAAGCAGTATTTTAGCTAAAGTCTAGTCTAGTCTACATTTGAACAATCTAAATCTAAAATCTGATTGGCTTATGCTAATCAATAATATGTATTCTCGTTAGGTTGTAGAAGTGTCTCTCTGTGCAACTCTGTTATTATGCCCCACTTTGAATTTGTAGAGGGTAAAAAAAGAAGCCATTCGCTAGCACCACAACCCCCCTTTCACTATCCCCTTGCCACACTCGCTGGCTGTCATACTTTGGCACTTGCATATTGCAGGCTGCACACTCGTATGCGCATAGAGCATAAATTAAAGATGGCCGTGTCGCACGTTGCATGTTGGCCAAGTTAACGACTTGGCACTGCCACGCATTACGCTTTAATTGCCCCAGCGTGTAGGTGTCTGCCAAAATGTTGGTAATACTTTTCTGTGGCTGTGGGTGCGAGGGGCAGGACAAGAAATTGGCGCATGGCTGCCATTAATGTGATTTCTTTCCACATCATTTGAGTAAGCCCAGCAGCCAATTGGACACCAGTCCCAAATGGGAACATCAGCAATGAGAAATGACTTGCACAAATATTTGCCAGAACAAAGAGGGAAAATAAGAGCAAATTCTTTCAACGTTACTCAGAAATGTAGGCAACGTATTTTTTATGTGGCCATAGAAGTAACATTTTTTCTACTTTCACATAATTTCTCCCTGGGGGGCATGGTAGTAAAATATTTATTTAAAATATTTTTCTAGCAAAGTAAGATAAGTAGAAACTCTGTTCAGTCTTCCGTAAATTTTGAGGTCAGCGGCAGGGAAGCGTAGCATGCAACAAATTGCATATTATTGTTTATAAAGTAACAAAAACTTTCGTTTATATTTTTGGTTTAGGTGCTCTGCCCGAAGCTGAGTTGTTAGTCACTCGAAAATTGTCATAATCGAGTTTCCCTAAGCTCTGAAGCGAGTGCCCACAGTTGGACAGATGCCCCGAGGACAGCTAGTTATAAGAGCAGAGAAGGGGAAAGGGTCCTTTTGGGATTTGTTTATGGGCAAACTTTTGTACGGATGCGGGAGAATTGAGTGCTTACGAAGTTATATAAAATCTGTACCTTTCTTGCAAGTATGGCCATTTAATTAATTAAATTAATTTAATTATGATTCAAACACATTAAGCTGCTTAAAATACAGCTTTTCAAATTTACAACTTTAATATAAAATTATTTAATATGTGAAATTAAAAGTATTTTACGAAATTAGCTCAAGCGACAAAATTTACAATTACAAATTTGGTCAGATTAATTGATAGCCTTCAGACAGAATTTAATTGGACTCAGACAACTCTTTGTTATTAATTTTGCTTACCACAGCATCGATTCTAAGTAGTTCATTGTTCCTGTTGGATTTTAGTTGTCAAACAAGACTTTTGACACTGACACACACACAAATACACACACACACACACACAAAGAGCAAGCCGCTCACACGAAATTAGTTGTGAAACAAACTCAAATTGGGCTCAAGTTTTAGCAGCAAAATCTTCACTTGATGCACCGAGTTGAGCAGTTTTGTATTGTGTTGCAGAAACACAATTGTGGCAGAGCCCGTGGCAGACTTTCGTCACTGTTGTCAGTTGTGCACTGCAAGCCAAACTGAATCAGGCAGACAACAATAAAGTACGTGCGCTAATTCGAACATGCTGTTCTTTTTTTGTGTTCTTGCAAAAAAGGGGTTGCAAAATACATAAGAAATGCAACACAGTCGTCACTTGGAAGCCCCACAAATGTGGTGTCGGTTCGCTGTGCCGCCCTCAAAACCCCAAAGAGTTGATTTAGCTACTAAACTGAACAGAACAGAAAAATGAACCGAACAAACTGCACACAACTACTGAACGCAGCTCAGACGACAATGCATTCCTAATTCCTCACAGGCAAACAAACCATCCATGCCACCGCCACCTAAACCTTAACCTAAACCCAAGCCTAAACCCAAAACCCACCCCACTCTCTCAAGTAGCTGGCGATGTCTTTTTGGTTTGCCAACGCAGTCACAAAACCTGTCATAAAGTGTCGCGTCGCGGGTTTCCCTCACCTGCCCAACCCAGCCCCCCTCTTCATTGCTGTCCTTCGTAGCCTGTCAGCGGCGTTTCCTGACCTCTTTGGGGTGTGGTGGTGCGTGGTGCTATGCGTGGTGCTGTGCGTGCTTAACCCGCAATGGCTTCCGGCACACGCACTGTCACATTTCACAAAAAGTGCACATTATTGCAAACAGTTTTGTCGGCTTTGGATGCACTTAAACTAGCTTTCTCGCGAGCTCTTAGCAATATCTTTGCCCCTCCCAATTCCCATGTAATGAGCATTGAGATTACATTTTTCAACAAGCTTTAAGTGCTGTCTTGAGCCTAGTAAGCGCAAGCTCAAAGTGCAATGCTGCCAATGCCATTGGGAAGCAACAAAAAACAAAAAAAAACAGTGCAACAATGACAGATGGGCAAAGAAAAGAGAAATAAAACCAGCAGTTTGTTTGTTGACCAGCAGCAAACACACAAAAAAAAAAGAGAGAATAAAAGACAAAGAATGCTCAACTGGAAAATATCCTGTCACAAGTTTGAAAGTATAAAAAGTTGTATCAAACACAATAAGGATATGAATAAAAGAAACAGCCCCTAAGCAGTGCAGCATCTTACTGCTCATTGCGATTCTTGAGCAAGTAAAACAATTGCCATGAAATGTTCACAAAAACTTTTACTTGTACTTCTAATCTATGTATAACTATTCAAAGCATAGTTTATCATTTTTTAAATATTATTTTAAAATTATAATTAATGTCTAATAGTAAAGTGTTTTGTATAGAGGAAAAAGTGTTGTCTGAATCTGCAAGTTGCAGCCCCATTGTACACTTTGGTTGGGTTACAGGGCATAGAAACCAATGAAATACTGTGCGACACAAGTTACACAAAGGTGTATGTGTGTGTGAGTGTGTGTGCTCATGCACCATGTCGCATGCGTAGCATGTGTGAATGCTTGGCAAACAGGCAAAAAGTAGCAGCATGTGGTAACCGAAATGAAGGTGGTAACTGCTGCCAACTGTAGTTGCTACAAGCTGGGCGTAGTTGCAAGGTGCCGCTGCAGGTGGTTGGCTGGTGCTGTTACTGGGCCCAAATGACTATTATTGAATTGTATAGCTGAACACAGCGTGGAATCGCATGTGCTTAAAGTATTGCTGAAATAAGTAAATTTCAAGCAACATTTTGTCTGGCAATTACATCATTTGTACAAAAGAATATCAAATTCAAAACAAATGTAAAAATCTGGCAAATCCACGCAAGCACTCAAGCAATTAGGAGGGGGACGAGGGGCAGGGCACTGTAGCAAGGACGAGAGCTAGCTGAAGCGTTGTCAACTGAAGCCTTACCAAAAAGTTTCAGTTTTTGAGCAAACAAATTGGATTATTCGATTACGTGTTTGTAGCAGCGAGGCAGGTAAACAAAGGCGAGGGTAGTGGCAAGTTGCGGGTGTGGAAAGGGACGGGGATGGAGAGTGAGAGAGATTGAGTGGGGATACCAGACAGTGAGCCAATTACGCTGGCAATTTTGTAAAGCGGCCAGAGAACAAGTTGTAGAGGCGAGTTTCAGTTAGCTGCAAAGGTTTCATGTTAAATCAAAAAAAAAAAAGAAAAGAATCTCTTCCTTTGTCTTTGAATCTGACTTATGTGGATTTTGGTTTGACAGATGGAAAGTGTTTGAAACTGAGCGGAAATAGGAGGGAAAAGAGAAGCAGCAAAAACTAAAATGAGAATTTAACGATGGTAAAAAATACTTTTAAACCGTTTTCATTTAAATAAAGATAGTCACTATTTTGGAGCAAATGCGAAATTAAATTCCCAAAAATTTGTGAGGCGTTGCAAATTAAGTTAATGAATGTCGACAGCAAAAATTCCCAAAAGTGAAAGAAAATAGGTCAATGCTTTTGAAAACGAATTAAAACTGGTCTGGCAGCTCATCAGCCCAATTAACATTGATGTCTTTAGCAGCTTTATGCAAATTAACACTAAATTAACAGTTTCTAGAATGCTGCTTCACACAAAACTATATATTTTTTCAGGTCTAAAAGCTTTACAGCTTAAAAGTTATCCAATCAATGTCGATGCTGCGTAACAAAAAACAATTCTGTTAACAAGCGAAACACCCACAAGAAATCAATTTTTATTGCTGGATAATTGACTAGTTGAGTCAATCGAGTGGTGGTAATAAAATTAGAGAACCCGATGGAGGAACAACAGCCATAAGTTACCTTGTGGCAGCTGTGGACATCAGTTACCTTTTACACAGACAAATTAAAAGTCAATATATGGTGCAAGCACACACAAGCACACAGAATGTGGCATGCAGAGATCTAAAATTTATTGTTTTAAGCTGGTTGGCTTTGTTAGAAAACTGTTCTTGGTTTTTGGGGGGTGCCGGCTGTTATGCTGCAGGTGGACGGTTTCTCAATGCTTGTTTTTTTAATTGATTTATACTGTCCATGGTATATATATATATATATATATAGACAGCTGTCTCGATTCGCTTGTGTATGAATGCAGGTGCAACAGCTTTTCATTTATTTATTTTACTCGCCTCAAGTTCCCAAGTGCAGCTGTGCGCGTGACTGATTTTTAATTTATATTTAAATAATCCAAAGGCAAATCGTCTAAGGTCATCGAACAAATGTGGCAAGCCCTTCGCTTGATATTTGCCTGCCACAAAATCGTATTTTTTATTTATTATATTTTTGGGTCGGCCTTAACTTGTGGCTAGTCCTAATGAGCTGTGGACAGCCCGCAGCACAGGCGACGACAACGGAGTAGGCCAAAACAAATAAGCAAACATGGAAGAGGGTAATAGAAAGGCGTTAAAGTAAAGTGTGAAGCAAAGCAGGGAAAAAGACGGGCTTGAGGGTTGCAGGGGGGTTGTTATTGGGGGTTCATTGCTTTGATACGGTCAGAGAACGTTAAACATGTGCTAGTTATGCACAATCGATAGACACTTAGGGCAAAAGTATGCAAGAGTTTTGCTGACTGGCAGACAATTAACCCTTTACGTGCCAATTGCTAAATAAATTTGTGGGCATGTGTGTGTGTGGTGTGTGTGTGTGCTTTTAGTGTGCACAAAAGTTGATTGAAAAACTCGATTCTTAAGTTCTGGGGCAACAACAAAGTCAGCAAGAGAAATCAACGTCCCCCCTTGCTTGGCATTTTAATTGGCATTGCTGGCTGGCTTCAAGTGGGCGCCATTAAAAAGTTGACTTTAAGCCAATCTGGCACAGCGCCTCAAGTTAGGCATCAGGCATTCGCTTAGCTATTTGGCCAATCAGCACTGCAATGCGCCTTGCGTATACGTAATTTAATTATAAGTTGCCTTTGTATTGTGTGTTTTGTATAATTTAATGAGGTTGGCCAAATAATGTGCAACCAGGCGAGTTTCACAACAGCTGCTGTTATTTATGACGGCTAAATAAGCATTCACTTGTGGGCTAAGAGTCAAATGAAAGTTAAACAATTTATTTTACAAATTTATTAAGGTATTTTTGAAGTTATTAATTTAGGCATGTGTTGTCATCAAATTCGATTCTAAACTTACCTAAACTGATTTAATTCTTTTTACTCTCTCTTTTTACTTAATGAATTGAAGTTAATTGATTCTAGGTTGAAAATCAATTGGAAACACAAGTCAAATCGAATTTAGATAGTGAATCGATTTTGGAATATCTTGAGCTAAACTGGTTCAAGTTATACATTTATTCTTCTTTTCATTTTTTATCGACATATGTCTGTGAAGTTAACATAACCAAGTGTAAAGAACCGTAGTACTCGATAAAATCAATTTGAATTTAAATTGAACAATTATTTGCTCAACTGAAGAAGTAATTGTAAATATTAAATTATAAATTCCTTTCAGTTGAACAAACTGGATAGATACAATAAGAATGCAATGTGACCAGTGCCAGTGGACAGAATATCGTTTAGCTTCCGCCCTCAAGCGGAACCTCAAATGTTGCACACACCCACACACACTACAATGTGCTCTCCATATTCAGAACGAGTCGTATGCAAATGCACAAGGGAACCTAACCAAAAAAAAAAAAAAAAGTAATAAAAAAAGGGAAGGAATGTGAATCACATGCCACAATACAAATTGAAGTGCTCTACATTATAATTCATTGCACAGGCAATATGATTTTTTGCAGTTGCATGCTGTAATCGCCATAGCTGAAGCTGAACTGCGAGGAGCCAACAAGTTTTAACAATGACATTCACTTTTGGCCGTCCAGAAGCCACCAATCGTTAGCATTTCAACCCCTGGTCCAACAACAGCACTCTGCAACTGCAACTTGCACATATGCCATGTGTCCAAGTCTGCAGCAGTTTCAGTTACTGAGTACCATCCACGAGTTTCAGTTTGAGTCAGTTGTTGTTGTTGTTGCTGCAGCCACTGAATTTTTTGCCGTTTGTTGGCATTTCAGTCACATAGTTTTTTTTTATGATTATTTATTTGTTTGTTTGTCCCCCCGCAGTTGGTTTTCTTTTATTTACTTAAACTGTGCGGAGTGAGTGTGCATTTTAATTCATGTCCACGCACATACCAGAGGGAGAGAGGGGAGAGAGAGAGGGGAGAGAGAGAGGGGAGAGAGAGAGGGGAGAGAATGGAGAGAGGGAGGGAAAATCGGACGACACACAACATGCAGGACGAAAATTAAGCAATTTCAGCAAAGTGGATTTTATTCCCTTGCTGTTGTTGTTGTTGTTGCTTTAAAATTGCAACTAATTGCCGTATTGTAAATGGCCAATGGTTATTCAATTGCTGTGACAAATCAATTATGTATTTATTCGATTCGTTCAATCATTTACGTATTTAATCTAAGAAGAATCAGCATATCAGCAGCATATCAGAATCAGCATACAGAATATATATATATTCCTAGGTTCTCCAAAATTTCAATGAGTGATAAAAAACATACTTGAACTAATGTCCAACTCAGTGGGGCACTTTGGCTTTCAGCACTTGGCGCCGAACTCGTTAAGGTGCAAAAAGAACCGCAGGAGTTGCCAAAAATATATATATGTACATAAAAAAAACTACATCAAAAAATTCAAGTAGCTCTCGTTATAAATATACATAACATTAAATTTAGAAATCTCATTCGTAGTATTTTCTGAAAGCAGCCAAAGTTCATATAACAAATTTGTTGTTTGTTTTTGGGAACGAGACGAAACCAACGACATTTTTTTCTGTTGATTTGATAAAGAAAAAGCAAACGGCAAAGAGAAAAAAAATGTTGGCACAGAGCATTATGAAAATTAAATGAAAAATAATCTTAAATACATAACGTATACGACACGTTGCCAATGCCGGCAGTTTTGTACCGCATTTGCCGCCAGCCTTGGGCAGCACTTGAAACTTTTTTATTTATTATTATTTTTTTTTTTGTGTAAAGCCTTAAAGAGCATAATGTATGAACATTAAAAGAGGAATACAAATTCTGAAGAGATTATAACGAGAGCATATGAAAGTATAATTTGCCTTAGCAGATGCTCCCGCTGAATGTGCTTATATAATTTGAAATAAGGGTTTCCTTTTCTCGCGTAACGCGCTTATGTATGGTTCATTAAGAAGGATTTGAAGCGCTTACCCCATATAGAAAGCAGTCGGATTTAGCCTATCAATAGATACTAACCTGCAATACGACAAAAGAGAGCAGAAGAGAAAAATGTGATTATAATGAGGGTTAAAATATATTTATATATATATATATAGATATATGTATATATATAATGGAGGCTACTAACTAATGGGAGAAAAAATCTATGTTAGCAAATGAAATCTATAAATATCCACACAACATCGACTACACGGCAACAATCTAGAGATTCTATTTTATTTTCTATAGAACTTATATAAACAGCTTACGGGCGCAGTTTACTTTATTATGCAGCAAATTGCATTTGGACTGTTGTTGTTATTGTTGTTGTTTGTTGTTGCTGCGAGTAAAATGAACACCAGAGTCGAGGGAAGCAAAACGGAGATCAGAATAATTCAGAGCTGCCGACGAGAGGCTATAAAAAATGCGCAATGAAATCAGCAGCAGCAGCACCAGCAGCATCAACATCAAATGAATACCGGAAGTTTAAGTGTCATCAGAGAGAGAGAGAGGCAAGGATTGTGGGCGATATCATAGTTAACAAGTTGGATTTGCCAGTTGAGGGGTTGTTACGCTTAACGAAAAGCCTTAAACAGATAACGTGCGATTTTAAAGGTGTTTGCAGTTTATTTGCTGGAGTTGTCAGACACGTGTTTAATAATATTGCGACTCTTTCACGTTTTTGGGTTCTGTTTTCAACTAATTTGAAAGTTGAAATGGACTTTTGAACTAGTTGCATGCTGCACAACTGTTGCTCTTTTGCTGATTACGTGTTTGTCTGTAGCTTGGCATAGAAAAATAAGTTAAGTTTAAGTTACAGCTGAGCCAAACAGATCTGTAAGTAAATGCTAAACAAGTATTTTGCCGTTTTCAGCACTGTTGGTCACACACCATCAATAACACACTCGAGTCGCAAGTTTTCGCCAAAGGAACATGTGCACAAGGACAGAGGAAGGACACGTTCCATCCTTTTCTGCTTTTAGTTGCTCTCACAAAATTTGATTTCTTGTGCCCAAAAATTTCTTGCGTCGCTTTTTCGGCCAAAAAACTTCAACAAGGCAACAAGACAGACAGCAGCTGCAGCAATTGAGGAGACTTGCCACACTGAAGGGCACGTAGCACGCGCTTCGCACACGCGTGCAATATATTTCTCTGTTGCATGTTAAGTAAACAGATAAACATAATGTTGCATATTTATGTATGTTCGCTCAAACTGTTCGTTCAAGATATTTTGTAAGAATATGTAATTACAAAAAGTCCAACAAACTGAAAATGTTGAGTTTTTTCCGCAAACAGTTCTTTTTGTACCTCATCTGTTGAATAAATTCGATTTATACAATTCATCGGTTTTTGCATTGTTGTTTTTCAAAGTCCTAAATTTTCTATATTTGTATGTTCGCTACCTTTTTAATATGTAAGGAAAGCAACCTTTTCAGATTTGTTTGTCTGGCTTGAATTATGGTTTGCACATTTCAAAATTTATGTTTATTGAATTGAATTTTTAAGCTCCTTTTAAGCCCAAAAATATTATGTTTCGTTACATCAGTAATGTGGCCCCCAAAATAAGTGGTTTAAAAAGGCATACAAGCTTCGGCTAGCTGTAGAGATTATTTTTCTTCATTTTGCTGCTTTTCTCAACTGATGAGTTTTCGTGGCAAAAAGAACGCTTAAGGATACTTGTGCAAGATTTTTTTCTGTTTTTTTCTTTTCAAGTGGAGTTTTCATAGCACTTGCAACATATTCACACATACACAGAAGCCGCCTCACTGCAAAACAGTCAGCTGCACATGCATATGCATGTTTAAGCGAGGACATGCAATTTTAGTTCCTTTGGCAAATGGCGCTCATTTTTTAATGAGCGCCCCGGAAATGTGTTTATGTGTGTGTGTGTGTGTGTGGGTGGCCTGGGTCTGGTCTCTTTGATATATGAACAGCGAAGCGCAACTGACGTTTCGCGTTTGGATTGGTGTGGGTTTGGTGTTGGTTTGTGGCAGGACATTGGTTTTGATATGGCAGAGTGACGTCGACAGCGGGCACAAAATTATTTTTAATGTGTCGCACGAATATGAAGTATCCTTGCAACCGGAACAGTCCTACCCACGCCACACGCCCTCTTGCCTGCCAGACTGCCGGCTTTGTTTACTCATTGATATTGTAAGCGCCTAAAAGTTGACTGCAAAAGTCCTTAAACAGTATTTACGCACCGCACACGCGTCCATTAATCAAGCAATTTATCAAACATGTCATTTGGCAGCAGCAGCAGCAGGAGCAGCAGCATTCGGAGGCATGTGGATGTGATCATCGTTTGACAAAATAGAAATGTGAGCAAACCACAATGACTCCCCAATCAGGGAGTGACGCTTTGAAGTAAAGCGACAGGACTATGGGCAAATTTAACAATTTTGTATGAAAAACATTAGCGAAGCAATAATGAACTACATCAAAAATAGAACTTCGAGACTTTACAGATTTAAACCAATAACTAAATAATAAATCAGATGCGTAACTAAATTATTACATTGCGATGATGATTCTCACTCTTTAACAAAAAGAATTAAGTCTTTCAATCAGCACATTGAGATCTGATCTATGTACTACTAAAAGTCTGTAAGATGGCCAATAAAATTCCTACTCAAGATTTTGAAAGCCATTCTCAGCATAAATATGAACCTAACAAAATATTTGCCATCACAAAAAATGTGAATTTGCCCACAGTGCGCAGTCAATCAGGAAGTTGAGCAAATTGACTGCTGTCTCCATCTGAGTGGTGTGTAGTTCCGATTTGGCATCAATGTTGCTGTTGCTTTATTGTTATCTCTGCTAAGCATCAACCACAAATTCTGGGCCATGTCAAAATCTTGGGGCTTGTCAATCAGCTTGAGCAGCTTTTTAAGTGTGTATGATGTGTGTGTGTGTGCGTAGGGGTGTGTGTGCCTTGTAATGCAAAACCAGCATTAGTCAATTATGTGTTGCCTTAAAAGCCATACAAATGCAAACAAGTGCGGCCTTTAGCTTGGCTTAGCTCTTAAGGCACTGCCAGAAGGCACTCGTCAGCTTCAGCTTACGTCTCAGCATAAAAGTATGCTACGCTATTTGCACATACACAAACACACACACATACATATATACACCCACACACACACACAACAACGCACACTTGCATACATAAGCTGCACAAGGCTTAGAGTTCATCAAGTGAGAGAGTGAGAGCTCAAAAGAGGTTAATAACTGTAGACACTGCCAAGCGAAGCTTGAAATGAACCAGGCGAAACTGAAACTTCAAATTGCCCTCCTCCCTTTGTTCGCTCTTCCAGGAAATCAAGGTGAGGCGTTAGCCGTGTGCCTTGCTTGTGGATGGGTTGATTTTCCTCATTTATTTCAGTTGCTGAGCTAAGAAAAAAGTCTGCATTTTTAGTTAAGTATGTTGTCTAAGAGTTGTGTTGCCTGAAACTAGCTTACCCATAATGTCGTGGGCTTGAGTCTCACACTCTATAGATAAGTTATACATTACGTTATAAAAAGAGTGTCCCAGAATTTTTTTCAGAGTTTAAACGAGAACTTTTTAAAGATCCCTTATACAAGCAGGATCTTGTCCAAAATAACCTCTACTTATAAGAGATACGTTGCAAGCAAAACTGTAGATAACAAAATAAACCATTCGACATATATAAGCCCCCACAATTTTATCTTTGATGCGTAAGTTTATAGTTTGTTTGGTTAATTATTTATTTTATGTTTTCAACGAACATATTTTTAGTTTGCAAATTTTTTCGCTACTCTGCTGCAGCGCATCCTTCATGGAAAATTAATGGTCTTAATAGAACTATAGAAATTCCATCAAGCAGTTGTCAAAGCATAGACCAACTATTTTACGTATATTATCCCTTTTCAAATTGTGTCACAATTCTTTGCGAGAACATGACTTAAGCAAAAGCATGCATCTTATCTCGTTTGAAGGTATTCTTGCTTGTAATTTTGATGTATTTTATTCATATTTATGTCACAACAGTTTCCTCTTCTCGTTTGCATCTTATTTGCTTTTGTTTTCCCCATCGCTATTGTACATAGATATATATTAAAAAGTGTTTCCTGCTTTTCGGTGAGACATGTACATATCCTATGCCAGGCATTTATGCATGCTTTCCTGTGTCAAGCATTTGCACACGTAATTTGCATGTGTGTCAAAGCCAAAAGGATGTGACATATATATGAAATGCTGTCATACTTATGGCTGCACCAACCCCCCCTCTTCATCATTTATACATTATTTATGTTTTTATGAGGCGTCTTATTTTGTTTTCGCCGCTGTCACGCCTCGAGCGCACAATTGAATTTTTATGACTTATTCGGGCCAAAAGAAGACAACAATATGAACTGTAATAAAACGCCCCTAAAGACGTACCCAAACCCAGTCCCACATTTTTATGAGCTGCCCTAATCGAAGTTTTCTGTTATCGGATTTACAAAATGCAAAAATTCGCTTTATTACCTGCCAACATGCGACAATTGCAGCGCGCCCATAAAATATATGTATAGCCACATATTTCTATTTCCATTTCTATGTCTGGAACTGGGTCCGTGAAAACTTGGTCCGTCTAGTCTAGTTGTACCACCAACTCCGAAGCTTTAGCTTTAAAAAAAATAAAAGAAAAAAAACCCACGCAAATCCACGCAAAAGTCATTTCCGAGCAATAAAAGTCTGGTGCATTTGCAATCCGCATTTTGGTGTTGCTGAGTGCAATGAACCGCCTGGAAAAAGTGCCGAATACAAGAAAAACTTTTCCGAGCATGGTTGCAAAATTTACGCCTGAATGTATGCAAATAGCGGAGAGGAGCTGAACTGGAAAGGCTAGCTGATAAGCAGCCGACATAGCAGACGTAACAACAATTGCAACACTGACAGGCCTTTTGCTGTTCTTTGTTGTTGCACAATGATGGGCAGTGTCTGATTTTAAATACCCTCTAACTTAAATTGGTATACGGTATGCTCAGTTCATACACGAGATTTTAGGACTGGATGTATTACGTATTTTAACATTCATATATGACAAATCCGCAAAAACATAATTCTTATGTCACCTCATTGTATAGTGAGGCACCTCAGTTGAGGGTATCTTTTTGACAGGCTGTCTGACATTGTTTTACAAAACACAAAAGCACAAACAAACCATCCACCGATACCATTTTGTAAAGCATATCTAAAGACACATATATACATATATACAAATGGATAGCCATTTTTATGCATCTCTTAAAAAAAACATTGTGAGCGAACAAAACTTTATTACGTTCTGCATTTGTTGTTGCTTCTCTTTTTGTTTTTTTATGCTTGCAGTATTTTGATCATATGCTTTTGTTTGTCTGAATGTGTGTGTATGTGTGTGTGTGAATGTGTCTGTGTGTGTGAATGCGCTCATTAGTATATTAATGTCACACGATGTATACCCAGTATGTATACATCACTGCGTATTAATATCGTTTATTATTTTTAAGATAACCATTTTTGATGACTTATAACTGAAAATTTGTTTCTTTTCCTTTTTTTAAATTCCATAATAATTATAAATATCTGTTGAAAACATATCGAAAATGCATTTCAAATATTTATTTCTCTGCAGTGTATTTTTTATTCCCCCTGCATTTCCTTTCAGTTTTATTTCATGACAGCTGCTGCTCTCTTTTACCGCCTTTTGCGATTTGTCATTTGAACTTTTAATTTTGAAGCGTTTTCAAATTTGTTTGTGCATTATGGTAATTGGATAAAATTAATATTTTAGTGGGCAGCTCGCTCTTTCCGACCATAGAAACTGACCCAAAGGCACAAACAGTTTAAAACACTTTAAAGCCGGCCGCATTTAGTCGCTGAGCTCTTGAATAGAGTTCGGTCCGCGAAACACTGTTAATTTTCTTAACTTAATTAACTGCAGAACTGAGTCCATCGTTTCCTCTTAGCCTTCATTTACTGGGCTACAATTAATTTAAAAAAATTGAAAAAGGATAAAAACTTTAAACATTTATATTTAATGTATTGTGAAATAAGTTAGCGAACAATATATTCTGCTCTGCCCCAATACGAAATAAGTTCCTAAATTTATTTCTTGCTTATGAATTCAACGTGAAAGCAACAAAAGAAAAACAAATATTTTCCATTAATCTCATATATTTTCCATTTTCATTATTTGTATAGTAGAGTATGCAATAATTCAAAGAGAATTATTCATAATTAACATTAAAAGGTGTTTGATAATTGCAGTTTTCAGATTTTCCAATTAGAACTCATTAAATATTTATTTAAATTAGCTAAAAGCGAACAAAATAATAGAAAACGTGGTCAGGCACGCAACAAAATTCATCATGATTTAACGTGACTGGCTGTTTGTCTAACGCGGAACCCCTGGCCACAAAATTGTTGCACAGAGAACGGTCGCTGACATCCCAATGAATACTATGTTTTAAAACAAAGGAAGGGAGTGTTTCGACAGGAAATGGTGCTTTAGTGTGTGTGTGTCTGCCTGTGTTTGAGGGGAGCAGTTATAAAACAGTTTAAATGAGTTTCTGCCACCTGGCAAAAGGTGCTGAATAACAATAAATGTTCTACGCAGTAAGTATGTATATACATATATATAAGGTTGTTATAATTGTAATTTTACGCAACTGGGGCACATCAGTTGAAGCTACAATTTGCGTGTCTTGAGTATTGCAACAATGCGTAAGCAATTGTCTGCGCTGACACATCCTTCGAGCGCACACACAAGGAACGGCTTTAAGCCGACGTAGCTATACAAATTGTGGATGCCACAGCGTTATGTTGCATGCATATTAAGTACTGTGTGTGTGCGTGTGTGTGAAATGCAAATGTATTTGCAGTATCCGCTCTTTGACTCATTACCATTGACGCGGAATATTGCAAATATTAGCAAAGCTTCAATTGACCTTGAGCCGAGTTTTCCAATCAGATGCATTCGTTTCAAATGCACTTGAGTCGTGTGGAAAACTATATAAAGACCTTGACTAAAGCTTCGTCAATACCATACCACTAATTAGAAAAACAGCTTTCACTTATGATTATTTTCACTTATGTTGCTGTTTGGCAGATACCCACTTAAATTTGTCATCCCAAGACCAACTTTTGAGTAAAATACGCTTAAAGAAATATTGATTTTTATAAAGCCCATTAATAATAAGTAAAGTTTAAATCTATAGCCACAGCTGAAGTCAACCAGTCGGCTGCGGTCTTCTGACAGCTGCCCCATAAACCTCAACCCGTTCTCTGAGCGATGAGAGTTGTGTGTCTGGGTGAGCATTTTCAAATAGATAAACGCATTTAAATTGGTAGGAAGTGTAAACTTTGCCACCATCAGCAGCACCAGCAGCAGCAGCAGCAACAACAAAATCATGACCAAAATTTATGTTGACAACGCGTGCTGGGCAAAACGCCAGTAAGAGGATTTGAGGCGGGGAGGGGGGAGTGCGTTGATGGGTGCTTGGCCTGCTGGCCAAAAAATGAAATAACCAAAGCGTTAAGCAACAGAAACGTTGTGCTGCAGTTGCAGCAAGTGCCACACTGCTTATTAATGGGTCATGTGAGCACACTACTAAAGTTTGTTCAAACAGAATTTGGATTTGTTGCAGTGCTTTCAACTTTTGTAGCAAAAGTTGCAAACGAAAAGTTTTGGACCACTAGCTTTAAACTTGGGCAGCCGCCACGCCCCATCCGAGCCTCGATGGCAGCAAAGGTACATAGAGCATTGAGTCTGTTCATTTTTGGCACGGCACAAGTTATGAGACGCAAATTTGCATATTTTCACAGCTTATACAACAAAGCAACAATAACAACAAATGCTGTTTATTGAAAGCGCGTTATATAAATTTACATAAAACACTTTTCGTCAGGGGCGTTACAAATGTATAAATCATCCTCATTCCCATCATCATCAGCAACATCATTGTCGTCATCAACGACAGCCTCATGGCATTTCAGTTGGAGTCAGTCAATCATTTCAGTATGACGCGAGGAGTGCGTGTTGCCAAAACACCTTAGAACAAAATCAGGAGCTGTACGACTCTGCAGAGCTTCAGAGGACAGTGTAAACAAATACTTCAGTTCAGCTTTATAATACATATTTCATTTATAAAACATAACAAGTATAACTATGAAATATTAAATTGAAACTTTCCACATTAGGGAAACTGGTACCTGCATCGTGTACTCGTGTGTTGCAAAACATGGCGTATGCGTAACAAATGTCAAATCTGGCATCGCATTGGGTTCTACGGAAATTTCTCCATTTCAAATTGTTGTTGCTATTCATGATATTGATGTCAAGCGTCAAAATTGAAAATTCAATGTGTTTGTAATTGCCAAAAATGGACGCTGGATTTGAGTGTGGGGCTTGACTTATAAATTCTGTTTTGAGCTGTGCAAGGAAATTACGTATACGCAGTCATATTGCCTCCAGCAGTGGCATTGTGTGCTGTGTAGGAAATTAAGTGGTTTATGTTGATTGCAAATGGGCGAAAAAGCGACTAGTTAATGGACTGTTGCTTACATTGATTAATGGTCCTTGTCTCAGTTGTGCAATTTGGCCCGTAGCAAAATTAAGATTTACAAAGCTTAACTAACGTAATATCTATTTAAATTAACTCAAGCCACAAAGAGACCAGTTTGCATCCTTTGGGATCGATAGCAGCAGAAATGCAGCAAAACTTCAGCTGTCATTTGTCTTGAGAACAAAATTTTATTTGGGGATATTAACAAGACGTAGATTTTCTACGCTTCTTCTATATATTACTAACTAATTTTAAGCGTTAAATTTTAATTGAGGCAAGAATAAATTTATTCACAATCACAATCTTTGAATTTCGGTAGACCTTCTCGCATAATTGCGAAAATAAATTGGGTTTTTTGTTAGGCAGTGCAAACATAATGACAAACCACAAAGTCCCCTTTGCAAGACAGAACTAAAGCTATTGACAAAAAAAAACAACAAAAAATGGAAACCAAAATCGTTTTAACCCAAAATGCAGTCAAGTGCGTGAATACAGACAACTGAACAGCATGCAGAATCGTCGGTTTTGTAAACAAAGACCAAAAGAGGAGGAACTTAAACAACAACAAAAATGAAGTCAAATCGAGCTCTGCGCGACGTTCTCTCGTTGGCCTGGCGAGTAATTAAAGTTGGTGGCAAACTGAAATTCAGTCAGCGCCGGAACTGGTTAAAAAAAAAATGCGCCAACCTTTTCAGTAACAATACACACATCCTTTGGGGCCGACGTGAGTGCGCTCTATGGGTTTTTTTTTTTTTTTTTTGGGTAGTTCAGAGCAGGTCAGTAGTCGAAAAATCCAAAGCGACAGAGCACAAAAACAACACAAAACCACAAACAAGGGACTTAAATGGCGGAAAAAATAGGCTTCAAAATTGCTAGACCAAAAGGGGTGACAATAATTGGAACAGTTGCCCAAACATGCGTTGCTCTTTGTAATACGTGTCAACTATTGTTACAGCTGCAGCGCATTGGTGAAAATTGGAAACTCTGTCGCAACCGTTCAAACGAAGTGTTAAATTCCAGCTGAAATAGGGTGGCAATAATTGAAGCAATTACCCAAACAAAATCGCTTTCATCACATTTTCTTCAACATACAAACAATCATACATTTATTTGTAGGTTAAATTGAAACTAAGCTTTAAAGTTCGCTTTCAATTCAATAAAAATATACAGTTTTTCACATATTTTTGCCCCGATTCTGCCAACTTAATATCGATTTAAGTAAATACAATTTTGTATTTTTTTTTTAGAAGATTTTACTGAATGTGTTTTTTGGAACTTGTGTGTTTCACACACTTAATAACCAGCCAGGTTTTGTTTGCCTGTTTTTGTTGCTGCTGTAAAATCGCAGAATTTTCGTGTTGCCTACTTTTTGGTGCAGCTGCTGCAGACCACAACAAGAGCAACCAACAACTACAATAACAGCAATAACGGCAACAAAACAACACTATAAAATTCATATAAATTGCACAGCAATTAAATTACACAATTGTTGCTGTCAGCTAACAATGTATTGCTTTTCTGTTACTGCTGCTGCTGCTTGCGTGTTTTAAAAACATGTTACTAAGCATGACACATTAGCACCTTTAAAAAAAGCAACAATAACTGATCGCCGGCATTTCTTAGCTATTTTGTTAGCATTCGTTGGACAAGTGGCAAATGGGGCAGCTGCACGCATCCTGCGCAGCGGATATACCTAGTTATATATATATATATGTACAAATAATACATTGCATGACAATTTGCATGCATTTTTAAACGCACACCCACAAAAAAACAACAACAACAACGCCGATAACAACCTGAACAGCAACAACAATGCTTCTTGCAACATTTTATATAATCAACAACTAAATTTGTTTATAATTACACATTGGCGAGTAAAATATTGCGCATGTCGCAATGTACATCAGTGTGTGTGAGTGTGAGTGTGTGTGAGTGTGAGTGTGTGTGTGTGTGGGAGGTGTGTGTGTAGACATTGCTCACTGCATATCTCGTGGTCCTTGTGTGCATGTCTGGCGCCTTTGTAATTGATGTAGTTATTTCGCCCCCCTTTTTTTTATGAAGTGTGCTTAAGCGTTGACATTATCGCCGATTGCTATTGCGATTATTCAATTATATATGCAGCCGTATGGATAGTTAGTTGGCTGGTCACTTATATGAAGCAATAAGTAAGTGAGCACTTATAATTGCTTGACTATTTTAATTAGAATTTTCCACATTACATTTTCCAGCAAATGAGGCTTTAATATTCAAGAAAATTTTAATGCGCTTTTATTGCCTCAAGTTTTATTTGCTTTCTTCTTCTTGGAATTCTTGGATTTATTATAGAAATAAACTGCTTTCTTAACTTTACTTAACTAAAATTGTGTTTCGTTGGTATTTCTATACAGGCGAACTAATATAAATGGATTTTCGAGGAATCTATACAAAAATATTCAATATCTCAGCTCAACTCTTAAGAACTAAAACAATTTGTCAATGTCGGCACTTTGAGAATGCTTTTTAGCTCAATTGCAATCGAAGGCTTACCCTTAAAATCGGAAGCAACCAATTAAACGCATGGAAGAGAAAATCGATTTTTGACTTTGACTTGTGACAGCGAGTTAATTGCTTCGTTTATGTCTCACTTAGCCATGCTGTCGAACTGACTGACACAGATCACAGATCTAGGTTACAAGAAAAAAAAAACGCTATTTCTCAGCAGGTAAGCAGCAGCATAAAAATTGATGCTATGATTTACATTTAAATACTTATCAGACATAATGTATTGGCATTAATTGTATTATAATGGCTTTGAAAAACACATTTGGCAAATGAACAGCTGAAACGTGATTCTACAACAGCAATCATAACAAATAACCGCAAACTGTATGGTTAAGACGCACACACACAAGCCACAATACACATTACACAATACACAATACAACAAACCAACACACGCACACACACCGTCCATAAACACGTACAGCACATTTATGAAACATTAAAACGCCTTCTCAGATTAAAACATTGCCGTCGACCACCCGCGTTTTATTCCCTCTCCTTAGCCAACACATTGATCTGTTGCATGTTGTTCTTGCTGTTCTTGGTATGTTGAACAAATTGCTTCGGCTCAGCAGGATGTCCCATTGTGGCCAAGAAAGTAGAATAATCATCTTTCATCTGATTGTTTGCCTAAATGCACACAAATCTAATCATCACAAATGCTGCTTTTCAGACGGCTTAGTTTCAAGCAAATGCTACAGCTAATCTTTGACAGAAAATCTAGAATATAAAGCGCTTAGTGTGACCAAAAGAAATATTTTAATTGTTTTTTTTTTTTAGATCATTTAAAAAATCAATCAATTATTCTGAATATTTTGTTGCGAGTAAAAAGTTAAATAATGTTGGACGCAGGAGGCACTTCTGCAATAGCAGTTGTTAATGAAAGACTCCGGATTATTTTCATTTATTTTCAAGAGTTACAGCAAATTATTAAATGTATGCTAAAAAAGTTAAATATTGTTCCAAATGAACCTACAAAATATATTCATGAAATTAAAAGATCTTTTTAAACAAAAGATTGTAGAAAAAAAGAACCCAAAAGTAGGCAATATTATAAAGAAAATTTAATATTGATTGGAAATTATGAAGCAGCCTCTACTCTAATTTTTGCCAATCCATTTCAAGCACTCAATTAAAACTATAAATCAAAATCTAAGCTTTTAAAACAAACATGTTATTTATAGCACACATAATTCCTTTAAATTTATGAGTTCAAACTTATAGCGAACAAAACTCCAATAAAAACAAACTACTTCGATTAGTTACAAAATTGAATAAATAGTTTTGATTTTAGGCATATATATTATATATATATGTATATATATATATATATGAATTACAATTTGACCATTATATTATGAACACTTGCCAATTAAAAAGAGATTTCAAGGCAACGCTACATACAAAACGACATTGAAATTCAACTAGCTAAAAAAAAAAAGGAAGAAAACTATTCAGATTGGGTTTTTGATGTAGATAAATGTAGGTTATGTATATAAGTAAAAGGTATTCGATAATTGTTTTCGGTGACCAGCTTTAGAGCTTACCTTGTGGCTGTCAGGCAGGCAAACGCTTTTATTGGTGTCTGAAATCTGCAATATACAAAAAAAACCAGAAAAGAAAATGTCGCCACTGGTATAAAAAATTTTCAATTGCTCTCTGTGTATTTTTTTTTATTTTCAGTTTTTGTGGTATTAAAGTCTTTTTTTTTTTTTTTTTTTTTTTTTTTGGGAGGATATTTGATATTTGGTTTTCATATTGATTTGGCAAACATTTTTGCAATTTACTTTTTTGTTATGGGTGAGGAGGAGCACATGTTATTTCTCTCTATATATATGCGAAAAACTACATTTGGATGCACATTTGATATGCATAGTAAAATGCAAAGGTATGTAAGAGTGTGTGTATGTGTATTGTAAATAGTATATATGTATGTGTGTGTGTGTGTGTTTACGAGAACAATATTCAAATGTATGGCCGACCACTTGTTTTAGATGCTTTTCCATTAATTGTAAGAGATTGATGGGTTATTGCTTAGCATTTTAGAAAAAGGACAGATGTATTTACAAAATGCACAAATAATTTAATTTGTTAGGAATTTGTGGGATTTTGTTATTCGTATATGTACAATGGTTAAGACAAACGTTTCTCAAATGGAGCATTTAATTCGACAATTACACAATCTGTTTAGAAAATAATAAATATATTTTAGCTTAAGCTTGTTGTTTATATTTCAAACATTCTTCAATGGTTTGGAAATAATATAAAAAAAAGAAGGAATTCGTACACCAAACAACTCCAATACCAAAACACTTTAGAGAGCACTCAATAGCCCATTTAAAAATGATATATGTTCTAACAGACTATGAAAAGGACAACCTGTACTGTGTACACATAACGACAACGACAACGACAGAAATTTACATGTTAGCTATATAAATATGCATAAATGGTGTGAAAAAATGAAATGACAACAATTCGAATTGTTAAAAATGTTGCTGTAAAATGCAAACATGTTTGTGGCTAGCAGAAAAGCAATTAAATTTAATGAATTAATTACAAACCAAACCATTTATTTTTACTTAAAATATACATGAGGCACACACACACACACACACAATTATTTGCGCTGATCAAGCACAAAATTATATATATATATAGATTACGTTTTTGATTAATAATAAATGTAAGCCACGCAGATTTAAATGATTTTTTGTGTTTGTATTTTTAACTCGCATAATTTATGCTACAAATTTTGCATAATTTACATGCATAAATACATTTGTTGTTCTTTTTTTTTTGTAATTTATGCTCGCTTACTTGGTTGGAGAGGGGGGGTGGGCACACACAAGACGTGGTAAAGAGGGTAAAACCAACAACAGCTAAAACTAGACTACAGAGGTATATACGACTACTATATAGCTACATACTGCCCTTAAAAAAAATAACGCCATATATTATTAAAATGAGCTGCGATTACGATTAACATTTATAGACAACAACAACAACACCAACAGTCATAATAAATTCAATGGCTAGAAAAAACAACAACAACAACAATAGTAAAAGACATAAATAGACATATAAATTGTGTATTAGTTTGTGTCCATTTATTAAATTATTTATGGAGATAATATGATTTGCTGTGATAATTAGTCAAAATAATGAAAACCCATTGGCGTATGGAGCGTATGCGTGATATTGTTTACATTTGAGCATAGGCATATATTTTAACATAATTAATTGCCAATTTTTGATAGTTATAGTATAGCTGACAAAATACACGAAACTGTTAGCTAAATAAATATTTATGATATACATATAAAATATATAAAATCCAGTTTTGTTAACTGCTGTTATCGTTTACAAAGCAATGGCTGAAAACTGGAAATGAAATGTTTACCATGTCTTAGTTTGAATTGTGTTTGTTAATGGGCATGTTTGTGTCTGTTAACCAATGTCAAAGTAAAATTTATAATTTGCGACTGAGAGAGTCGAAGCATGTTCAGTAGTGAAACACCACACAACTTTCTACTTCTTGACTAATTCATTTATGACAGAGAATTATTACAGTAAAACGAAAAATTTAACCTCACGCTAAGTTTACAAATGTTGAATTTGTCATAAATTTGATTTTGACACATAGGTTAGTAAATGTATTAAACTCTCTCATCTCTGTCGTCTCCCATCCTCTAGTCAACTGACACACATATTTAGCAGCTGCTTTAGCTACTTTTCCCAGCACTTGCAGCTGTCAGGTCTTTAAAGCAGCAAGCCACACACAAATTTTGAAACATTTTCAGCTGACAGTCATGCATCTTCTACCCTAATTACACTTGCGTCGTAGGCTAAAAAAAAAAAAAAAACCCGTTAGCTCGACAGGCAAACAAATCCGTGACACCAAAATGTCAACAAGCAGCACTCGAGTCCCATTACAGAAAAGGCTAATGAGTAGGTAGGGGAAGGGAGAGAGATGGGCATGAAGCGGAAATGCCAGCGGCAAACTCGTAATTAGGAGCATAAATTGCACTCATGAATTTGCACATTATGAAAATCAGGCAAGTGAAAAATATATTCATATGGTATTCATCTGAGAAATGGCTTAGGCTTATTGCGGATCTTCACGCTGAGCTAATTATAAGCAAAAATTTAATTAGTCCAATATTTTTCTGTATTAAAATGCTCTCACAAATTGCACACTTGATAAAAGATTAAATGAATAGATATCAACCACTGTTTTGGCATTGGCATTTCAATTTGGCGCAAATATGGCGAGAATCTTGTGCTGTCCAAATGCGGATACAAAATGTTTGGCAAATTGTCAAACAAAAAGCATTTTTAATTTCCTGCCTTAAATTGTATATATGCAAATACAATACACTATAATAGAAATGCGCCTCTCCTCCATTCCAGCTGCCCCGATTTGTGGCATTAGATAAAAGCAAACATTGGATGGGGGGGAGCGGGGTTTGTTGTTTGGTTGCACTGTTAGGGTATACATATGGTTAATGTTTTGATTGAAAGTCGAGTTAAGTGTGTCGGTATATAAAAAACTACAGTATACAGTATATAATTACAAATGCTGCAGGTGAATGAGGAAGTTTTTGTTATTTAAATAGAATTTCGGTATTTGAAATATGATAAGGTTAAAAATGCACAAATATTGATTGTTATACAAAATTGTATGGTATAATTTAATTAGCTCTACTATTTACTATTTACGACTTTCAGTTGCACCCAATGCATATTTGACTTGTGGCCAAAGTTTCTCGCTTACCTGCAACGAAAAAAAATAAATATATTTGATTAATTTATTGATAAGTGACGAGAACAAAAATACGTATTAAAATATTTACATATAAATTAGCTTTTAAATCCCATCAGCGCAACAAAAACATAGCAAACTGATGTTTTATTTGCATTATTTTTTTTTTATGTTCTCACTCTCCAATTAAAACTGGTTTATATTTTTTGTCGCAGTTTTTGCGGTCTGTTCGACAATTGCCATTCAAATTGTACGCAGTGTGTTCAATCGATTTAAGATTAAAGTGAAAAATGTATTGATTCCCTGGTTGGAGGGTAACGGGGTATATATATGCGTACATTGTTAGTGAAATGTTTGGTCAGGCATAAAAAAAAACACAGTGTTGTAGTCCGAGATCTTAACTATCAACAAAAATGTATTTTGGACTTGCAAATTCTAAAATGCTCTTGAAATATTTAGAAAAAGTAATTTTTAAACTAACTAAAAATCAAAACGTATCTAAGATGGTATCCTTTATAGAAATGTGTTAAATTTGCATTTTCAACTATTTAGGAATATTCGAAAAATTATTTGTTTCTTTTTAAGTTGACCCAATTTAAATAACAGGACAATCTCGAGAGAAACCCATCACCAAAATGGCATTGAGCAGATTATAGCAGTTTTCCAACATTTTTTTTATATCTGACATTTTTTTTTTATCCCTGTGCGCTATTTGACAATTCTGTCAGCCATTGGTATGCGAACCCTGGTAACTTTGCCATTTTTTCATTGTCAGTTTTTGCGTTTCAATGAGCTTAACGCACAAATCTGACACAAAGTTGGGCAGAGAGAACTATATATCAATGTAGATATATACAAAACCTATACATGCATACTGTATACATACAATTGATTAAACTTGCGAATGCTTCATGTTATGACGAATTGTTACTGACAGCATTCGTACTTGTGTGGCTTTAGCCATCGGCTTTCGCATTGTTGTTTCTTTTGCTGTCTGCTTCTGAGGTTGTCTGGGTGCGCGGTTAATGTTGTTAATGTAGTTGTTGTTGTTTCTGTTATTATTTTTACTATTATGGCTACCATAAACTGCATTTTAATTGCATGCATTCGCTTTGTAATTTGTGTCCGCTTGCATTTAGCTTTGCTGGTTGCCGTTAACCTTGAGGGAATGCCCGCCCCACATAAATCGTCGGCTCGAAAAATATATGCGCTTGCTTTCAATCTCATAAATATACATATATATATAGACTTGCATAAATCGTATATGCATATATATATATATATATATATATATGTATGTGTATAGTATTTTTGCATTTGTCGCCAAAAATGCATATGAAATTTTTATAATTGACCGGTTTTGGGTTGATTTTCATTTTAGTTCATGTGTGATTCTGCACTTCCTGCACTGTGAAAAATTAGGTAATACTAAGTTTAGAAAATTCTTCCATTTGTTTCCCTATTTTTAGTTTATTATTTGTAATCAAAAGTATTTGAAAGAGCTAACCATTTTAGCTGTTATTATTATACATCATATTTTCTGTCAAGTAAGTAAACCTCAATGGGTCAACGCTTATACAACATTTTCTTAGCGCATTTTCATTGATTTAATGCGATTTGTTTAACGATGACGACAACCGCACACGTGGACGTCAACAGTTTTATGGAAATCATTTAATATGCGTTAATTATGCCATTTAAGGTCTGTCAAGCCATTTCGAGGCCATTCAAGGCACATGCGTTTTATTGCTGTCATTATAGTGTCTCATCAATTTTTAAATGCTGTGGCTTTTGTGCAGAGTTGATGTATGTGGTTATTAAATTGTACCCTTTACATTTTGCAAGCAACTTTCAACGAATCGTTGAATTATCGTTGACAAACAACTACTACTGAAAAAGTCAATAACCGCAAGTTGACATAGTCTATATGCCAATAAGTCGAACAAGAACTGACAGTGAGAAAGTGTCAGGTGTACGGCTATTAATTTAAAACACAATAGCTACAAAATAGCACACACAAAATGGACGAAACTCTTAACAACACACAAACATGTACATGTAGCGCAGTAAAAACAATACAAACTACATTTTGAGCAAAAAGTTTCAAATTGCTTTGACTCCACGACAGTTGCCAGGTTTTTTTTTTTTTGTAAGGTATGGGCTTTGAAAGAAAAAGAAAATGTATATAAAAAGTGGTTCAATTTGTATGTAAATTTATATAAAGTTTGATTTTAATGGATGTGATCAAACTGTCAGAAACGTGTATCTCAAAAGTTCAACTGAAAATTGAATATTGGACAATGGCAGTGGAGGATATTTAGGAATTTACTTAAGACCCACATATATAGTTAAGCAGATAGAAAAGTTATTGCCACAATCTTTGATGTATTTGATATATATATCACCTTTTAAATGTAAAATTACAAAACGATTTATCTATATAAATATATATATACATATGTATATTAGTTACCAAGAAGTTGCGCTTCAGAGAAAATCAATTTGCTTTTTCTTTGTGTTTTATAAAGGTCGTATAACCAGACAAGACAGCTTAAACAATCGCACCAATACACCCTTGTCACTTTTCTGGCAAACACATAAAATATCGAACAGTTAGCAGCAGTTAGAAACAAGCACTACGAATGTTGTCAGTTACAAAAAACACAACAAAATTGCAAAGCATGCGACTAACAACTACAAATACAGTAGTTGGTAGAGTAACAACAACAGTTGCTGCCACACAATACACAACACACAATAACAAATAACAAATAATCGAAATCGTAATAGAAATTGGGCGTATCACACACACACACCCACCCACCAACACACACACACACACACATACAAGTGATACGTGTACCTATGTTAGTGTGAGTCTGTGTGTGTTTGTAGTCGACTTTTGGGCCACGCTTTTACGCTGACTCCTTATGTGCAGCAACTTTATCCAATGTCGAAATCCTACAAATACGAAAATAGTTTCAAATCCCACATATATGTATATATACATATATATATAAATATTTATATATATATGTTTTGACAAGTGCCAAAGGGGGCAACAAAGTAAAGCAAACTTTGAATACTCTATAAACATGACGAAAAGGCATATTTCACATAAAAATCTGAAAAATTAGACATAGATTTAACACCCAACCCTTAGCAGCTTATAAAACTTCTCAGCAAGCACTAAAAAAGCTGCCGATAGCTTTTCACAAAAAAAAAAAATGGTTTTCAGTATTGATGTTATACTAAAACAAGCAAAGATTTAAGCTCTTAAGACTGCCACGTATAAGAAATAATTCAAAATTAATCTGCATTTATTTTGTAGTTACAATACACAAAAACTGCTATCCGAAAAAAATAGTTATTTAGATTTATGTGTAGTTGAAAAATATAAATGTTGTTTTACTTTGATTTTGATGTTTTTCACAGAGAATCTCTCAGCCGTTGTTGGTTTGCGCCAAATCCTATTTCAATTTTTAGTACAAAGAAAACGGAAATGGGTGTTGTATCAGTTTGTGTTCGCGCGCGTGTGTGTGTGTGCAGAGGTATGTTTGGAAGAGGGTGTGTTTTCGCTGGTGTGCGTTATGCGAGACGAAACAAACTCCCACAGTGCCCCTTGCAGTTGTTATTGCTGTATGTTTCGGCTTGAGAATCAGCGAAATGCCAGCTAAAGTACAAAAAGTTGGTGAGACTTAACCGCAGGAATGGCACCGACGGAGGAGGTTTTGTGTAGTGGGTGGTGGGTGGGTGGCGCACGGGGGTCTCGAAGGACAAGCACAGCATGGAACAACTAAAGCCAAAGGAACGGAGAAAGGGCGTCAAGGCGATGAGCAACTTTTTAGCTGTTAGTGTGTGGCACACACACTCACACTCACACACAGAGGTCGAAAGGGTTACACAAAATGGGGGGCCGCATTTTCGTTTACTGTAAATATAATATTTTATTGTACAATAAATACAAAAATGGCGAGCTACTTCGCCTTGGCCAGAAAAACGGATTCATAACATGAAATTGCTTTTCATGATGGCACAAAAGGAGCCCCAAAACACACATATACACACAAACTCACACACACACACACACACACACAGTGAGATGTGCACACTCACACATCACTGGGCGTATGTAGGGGCCCCAAAATGTTTCTTATCATTATTATTATGGTTGTCTTTGTTGCTGTTACTTTTTAGGCGCAATCTTCGTTAGCTATTCGTGAGCATGTGCCCATGTTAATGGTTATATATGTTTGTATAGAAAGAACATTTCGTAACTATTACATTTGGAACGCAGACAGAAAAGCTGACAGGGAACACACTCGCTGACCACTTAATTGAATTGCATAGCAGCCATATGGTTGTGTAATCTCATCCTAACTATACACTTCTTGAACTTCTTTGCCAACATTGGAAACATTCGAATGTTGAACTCATTTTTCAAATATTCCCACCAATTCATTATATTGTACCCATATTTTATAGTAATTAGTACATGATTTGTAGAAATTTATTTAGTCATCTTTCTCATAATCTATATTTGATATATTTGAATTGGGTTACACACTTCTTGACGAAATTACCATACCCCTTCGTAAGGGTATTTAATGAAAATGTGTTTTTCTTGAAAATAAGCATAGCTTCGCCCTATGTTAGGCGTAATGAGAAATATGAGAATGCATAAAATCTGGTTGAGTAAATTGAACCTCGAAGGAAGCCAAAAATATGTTGCTGCGAAACCATCTACATCTTCTGTGCTGCCCCTGTGGCGCCACAGATACTAATTAATGAAAACGAACAACAAAAACTCAATATTATTTGTAGCAAACAAAAAATATGTATTTAAAACATTAGATTAGGAAATCTACGAAATTCAAAAAGCTGGAACCGCATACAGATAAAATAATTTGATTATGTAACGGCAATAAACATTTGCAGCTCTTATATTTATTTATTTTATATACTCTTCTTGATTGCTGACCTTGAAAACACACAATTCGGGTCATAATCAAGTTTTGGCCGCGGGCTTCGTGTGTCAAATTTTTGGGGCGTAAACAAAACGTGTTAAAATTTGTAAATATTTGCATACATGCCAAAAAGGCATTCGCAGCGATTTATAGAATGCCAAAAGTTTATTCTTAAATACACATACATAAATATACATGAGTATGATAGATTAGATGCTAGGAAAAATTGTTGAAATCAATTCAATTTCCACGCACTGAAATTGATCGATTTATTGAAATTTTCGAATCCAAGTGCTATAAAAAAAATTCTCGTTAAAAAGAAAATGTGATGAATTATCGGAAATAACGTGTGAGAGTAAAGAGTGAGCTAAATCAGATTATTACAGAAATAGGATTGAATTTCATAAAAATGTATGGAGCACATTAAAATTTAATAAAGGTCAAATGGCGTTTTCCTTGGAGATAAATGTAAATTAATTGAACAGAGTTGAGTTGTTTAACTGCAAGTTTGTACCAGGGAGTTTTCAGTGATTTGCAATATTTCCAACAAGTGAGTTTGAGTGCACCTGAAAGTAGTTAAGGTGCTTGAAAATTAATGAAATCAATGAGAGATTTAATGCAAAGTTGTTCCTTACTATTGAAGTTTCCCATCAAAATTGCCTGATTTGGGCAATGTGTTTCTCACAAGTAGAACTTTAAATGAAAGTCTTAATTTGGACCTGTGCATAAAACGACTGCATAATTTAACCAGACGTCAATAATTAGTTTAATTAATTGTAGCAAGTTTTCTCTTTCTGCATATGCGATTGAAACGGATACAAATTTGCCATTTATTATGATATTTTTGCGAGCGTGTTTCGAGTTGAATTCTATTCAAAAACTTTTCCATTTTATTTCACTGTCATATTTGTGTATTTGCGCAATGGGCAACTTTCATTTTCATCGGCATCCATGTGAACAACTTTTGTATACAATTCACATCGCAAGTGACACAAGCAACAACAATGAAGTGTTGGGAAATTCAAACACCTGCTCCATTTTCAAGCCGTAACGCTCTTTTAAGCTTGGTGGCAACTATTGTTGTCATTGTTGTTGCCACACTGTTAATTTAAAAGCAACAACAACAAACCGTTTGCCGTTTTAATAGGTGATTTGCGGCGGTTGTTGTTGTCATTGTTGCTCTTGCTTGACTGCAATACTTTTTAATTTAATAAGTCTTTAACACTTTTAATTGATAACGTTGCACACAAATGCACAATTATAAATACATGCACATACAAACTGAGAGCCTTAATTGAAATTTAATTAGAGGCAAGACCACCCCCCCGTCTGCAAGTTGCCCATAAACGGAATATTATTTGATTGCTGAACAATTTCAGAGCATTTATGAATATAGAGTTATAAAAAAGAAAAAGCGAAGCACACACAAATATTGTATATAGACTCAATGGGTAGATCTAAAAATTCAACAAGATATTTCACCACGGTTGACAACTTCAAGTGAACTCTTGCCACGGCTACATCCTTTCCTCTTTGCCACTTCCCTCCCTAAATGCCACGCCTATTTGCATAGCTATTTTTCATACGCTGTGATGCGCATAGCAGCGCTTCGCTGACGCAGCTTTCCGGCCTTGTCTTATTTTTTTTGTGCTTTTTTATTTTTTTACCTGTTTAACAATTGGCATCGCACACCCAAGAGGCAACACAGCGATGAGAGCCAAATAGTATGTGTGTGATTTATGGTACATATATAATGCCAGCCGGCTGATACCCTCGCAAAACATTTGGGGGCAATTGTAGGATGATCTCATGCCACATTGAACCCAAACCCAAGTTACTCTCTCTCTCTCTATCTCTCTAGGCAATAATTCATTTCTAAATTCAGTTGAATTGAATGAGTTGCTCGAGACGATGACAGTTCACCCAATTTTGATTTCAACCGAATAACAGCACAGCTGCATAGAATTTGACATTAAATTGGGCAAAGTCGTGTGATCATTGTGAGTGACAAATTTGTATATCACTTTTAGGGGTTGTTACGAAAGCTGCGAAAATAAAATAAAGTAACTTGAGAGTTGAATTAACTCAGTTGTATTTAATATTTAATGAAAATCATATCCGAAGTACTCAAGTATGCGAAACATGATTTATTATCGCATGAAACTCATATTAGCTACCCTGCAGAATATTTTCTTGTCTCGAGTGAGTGTTAAATTCGTTTAAATTAAAAATTTTAAAATTTTATATTTCAAAGCGCTTTGGAGCACTACAGCAAGCTTTGTGCAGATGATGCAGTAAACATTTAAGTTATGTTTAAGTTAACAAAAAGTTGACAGTTGAATTCTTCTATGCTAAGCACTGAAAATTACGTGTCTTAGAGTCTGTAAAGTGCGACATAATTTAGAGTCTAATACTTTTCTTTTTAGCTTGCGTTTTTTATTTATTTTTTTCCATTTCTACTTTTGCAGACTTAACGAATGACTCTTTAAGCAGTCTTTCACTGCCGAGACATTTGCACAGGGGTAGGCTAGAATGTCAGCAGTATGTAATTATGTGCCCCAAGAGCTGGCACTAAAAACTGCGCTAAAGCAAATGGGTGTAGGCACAAGAGAAAAGACAAACAAACACACACATTCAGTCAAAAAGGAAGCCAAGCAGACGATGATGATGACGACGAAGAAGCAGCAGCAGCGGCAAAAGTAAATGACACTGTGCCAAGAGCCAAGAGCATACCCCGGCCATAAGATACCATAAGTATAATGGGGGAATACACAGGAAGGTATACACAAACTGGGCATACAAACTGTGGTCGCTGCTTCACCTTGAACTCAGCAACTGAACTTAGCTGGCGTGACTGGACTGAAGCACAACAGCGGAGTTGAAGTTGTGTGAACGTCATCAATGAGGAGGAGAGCACGATGAGGCACCGAAACAGGTAAGCGGCAGCAGCAACTGCACACGTTTGCTTTGCATGCCTCACGTTCCCATTCCCGCTCCCGCTCACCTAAACTTGTTCAAGCTGTTTCCTTTTAGCATTTTTCTGCAGAGCAACAAAAAGCGCAAAAGAAGAGAAAACAACAACAAAGTTTGTGCGTAGTTCTTCCCTTTAAGCCAGCGTATTTTATTTCATATGTGGCCTGTCCAGGTCTTTAACAGGTTTTAATTTAAAGTTGGCAAGAGCTACTTGCGGAAATTGAGTACGCTTGTAGATTTCACTTGTCAAGGTTGAAGTGGCGCAGCAAACAGCAGGCGTCTCGATCCCGACCCAGTTAAAGGCCAGCTAAAGCAACAACCTTCAAACGACATCGCATGACGAATTGGATTTTCTTGTTTATTAACTCTATATTTGTGGAACACCATTTGCCAATTTGCCACAATAGGCGTTCAAAAAGGGTTAATTAAATTGAAAAAAAAAAACAAATAAAGAAAGAAATTATTAAACAAAATGAGGGATTCCATAATTACACGCTACATTTTTGTCAAGTCCATTAGAAGATTAATGAAATACTATAACAAATTCAGTAATAATATCTACAAATTTATTTACAATAGTTCTTATTAATTCAAGTGTGTTTAGTTAAAATTAAATAAAAACATAAATAAATAATCATCACAGACTTAATTCATAAAAAGTTAAGAAATAATGCCAGAAAAAGATATGCTCAAAGTGCAAAGCATCAGAAAGCAACTTAAGATACTTATAAATTGAATTTATTTGATAAAGGAAGTGATGCCTGCATTTATATGGATACTCATATATTCAAACAATGCTTTTATTTCAACACCTTGACATATGTCTCAAATAAGGTGTTAAATGAGCATCTAAAAGGGAGCATTTTGTCAACAATAAAATTAATTGCGCTACAAATTCACACACGTTCAAACGGGTTTCGAACTCAAGTCGGCATTTGGCTTTTAATGCACTTAAATGTTTATGACTTCATCAATTCTACTCTTATTTCGTGGTGTGTGTGTGTGGGTGTGTGTGCACTTAATTGCATTTAATTTGCCATAAAATTGTTTGCCTTAATGCATGCCAAAAGGGTTTTAGACGAATTGAAAACGTGCAGCGCATACGTAAAACACAATTTAAGGCGACAGCAAAAAAAAAAAATATATATATATATATATATATATATATAAATAACAACTTGAGATACATGGTAGAATTTTGTGAAGAGTCATCTAGTTGGGGTCTTCGTCCGATTTGGTTCAGCTGTTGTGCAGAAAACGGATTAAAGTCATCGAACTGACAGCGTTAAACACGATTTGTGTACTTTATTAACCATTTCGTTGTATTCTCGATATATGTATATATATATATATATAATTATTATAATTCTGGCAAGGCCATGCACTCGATGTTTACATACGGAATTATGATATAGTACGATTTATGGAGACGAATATCTGAATAAATTCGCACGTTTGACATTCATCGGGCAAGGCGAGCGCGCTAAGCAAATCGAACTTGAAGTTGAATAACCCACGGAATGTTTGAATGCATGTTTATTGAAATGCAATTCAATGGAGGTCCGCTGTCTGTTTACTCCCCAGTCTGAATCATGATGAATGGATGCGATAAACGTATGCATTGTGTGTGCGTGTGTGTTTAACCTTCAGTTTGAGTGGATTATTTTGACTTTTACAAAGTAAACTGCTATAAACTGATAAACTGCCATGGTTAAATTATACAAAATGACAATCGAGAAAATTTCTTTACTGATTTTACAACTGATAAACAGAAGAGGGACTGTAACGTAAAACATCAAATTTTATTGATTTTAATGTAATGCAATGTATATTTCAATTCTTCTGGATGCGTACTTCTTCCATTAAAAATGCAAATATTTATATTATTTCTAATTTATTTCCAATTGTGGCATTCATCTAACATAGCATACTTTTCAGAGCCTATATATAGCTGCAAATACATGTATTACTGCAGTTAACTATGTCAAGCACTAAAACTAAGACTAGCCCAACTAAATGCACTTTTAAAAAATGCGTATAACAAACGGATACACATGTATATATTTTGCAAGTGGAAAAATGCATTAGGCAGCTACTGCAAAAGTGAACTTTTTTTTTGGTTTTGTTAAGCTTTTTGGTTTATTTGTAAATATTTTCATTTTCGATGTGTTGAAATATGCATTTGCATTGAGAAGTGGCTACGAACCGCTTTGTAGTCAGCATTCTGCATCATCATTACAAACATCATCATTAGCTTCTATTGTTCCATGGTTGTTGCTATTGTTGTAGTTGTTGTTGTTGCTGTTACTGTTACTGTTGGCTGGCTTTTGAGCGCCATAATTGGAAACATGCATATTCCCTATTGTACGCAAAAGAAGCAGCTCGGTGGCTGGCTGGGGTGGGTGGATCGTAGATGATTGCAAAGCAAACAATGCCAAGTCAGTGCCATTGGCACAACAGCAACAATGGCGTTACCCGTAACCATCGCTCTTTCTCCCCCCCCCCCCATCCCTTCCCCTTTCCCACTTGTCGCTCTAAAGCCAAATAGCCAACAAAACAGAGCCCCCAAACGCAAAAGGCCTCTTATAGCCATTGTATAAATGCTATGCGCGCCATTTGGCAAACATTTTTATTATCATGCAACACATAGTACAAAAGTGGTAGAACAAGGTTTCACATGTGGACAGCGGAGGGGAGGGGAGGCAACGGCATGAATGCGACGAGCACAATTTGTTGCCACAGCTAATATTGCACTAAAGCTTATTAGTAATGCAACAAAAAGAACAAAAACGACTATATAACATATATATGTGTGTCACTCAACCGACAAACACAAGCACAAATAACAATTTTTGGAAAAGGAACATAAATAACAAGAGACAAATTAAATACGCAAGCTGCCGATGATTAAATACCCTTCCAGGCATATGCATAAAATGCATACAAATTAATTTAATCTGTACACAAGCAATAAATATGCATACTGAATTTTCTATATATATAAAGTTCATAAGAAATATGTTTACAATTAGTATTTGGAATTATTTATTAGAAAATGTTAGTAAGACTTGTATCAACATTAAAACATAAGCAAGACAAAACGCAAATGTAATAAAAAAAAATTCAATGTTTGTCAAATTGTTCCTATGAGAGCTATACGATTTATATAATGAATGTAAGGAGCATAACTGTTGAGTTTGCTGTAGAATAAATAACTTAATTTTGGATACATAAGGCTAACTGATATGTGAAAAATGAACATTAATCATTCGTTCTCTACTTCCATGAATACGGCCGAAACACATTACTATATCTTGGCGTATATATATCTTGTATGCGTTACACATTTCGTGACAAATTTATAATGCCCACCGCAATGGGAAACGCTTTTTTTTTTGCAATTTCCTTAAAAGCATAAAAACGATTTGCCAGACAGCAAGCAGCTTGTTTTGTCGAAGAAGTAAAAAATTGTCAATCTCTTGGTAAATGCGGAACAGATGCGACCAAATCGCACATTAAAACGCTGCTTGAAACTGCTGTTGTTGTTGGCGTCGCTTAATATGGTAAGCGTGCAAGAGAAACTGCAACTGCAAAAACAACAACAATCAAATCGAGACTCGAACTTGCAACATTATGTAATCTACGTTTTCTGCATTTCACAGTTTTTCATTTAATTTTTTTTATATATATATTATTTTTTTGACCAAATGGGGTTTGTCTGCTATAATTTATGAAAACGGCAAAAGCGTTGGTCAAAATGTTGCAATGTTTTTGATTTTTTGCCTACGGTTTTTCATAAATAATGCATCTGGCTGAAGCTCATAAATGCTTAACGGATGCCAATGGCTAAAATGCTGCACATTAATGCGGGCAAACAACTGCATTCACTGGTGCATTAAGCTGTCGGCGAATATGCGATAGAAATATTGATTTATGCAATATATTTATAAATTATTTTGTTGACCTGACATCCATTTGCATGCGATATGTGTGTGTACCAAATAAAAGTATAATTTTGCGTAACTAAAAATTGATATTCTTCCAAGTGAAAAACATTCTATGAATTGGAATGCTAATAAATAATAAATATTCTACAGACACACATAATTTAAAAATTGTTAAGGACTTTTATTGAACGGTTAATTTAGCAAATGGCATTTCTATCTTGAATTTGTATAACTAATATAATATAAAGGAATAATATCTAGAATAAATACAATTTTCTTAGCATACTCATACTACGAATAAATATTCATATGCCACCAGGACATAAGCTGCGGTCCACAAGGATATAAGTCGTGTCTTGTTTTTTGACATAACAATCAAAATACGTCTTAAATTATATGGTCAGGAGATGAACTTTAATAGAGAGAGAAAAATGTAGATAGAGAGAGAACGAAAGAGACAGGGAACAAAAAGGCAGTCACACGCACTAAAAATATAAGCCCAGATAGAAATAATATTTTCATTATGTGTTTTCGTCAGTTTGGCATCTGCTTTTGTTTACAATTTTTTGTTCTCTTTTGTACTTCCTGTACTGTTAGCTGTGCTAGTAGTTATCTTATTTAGCTCAGGAGAAAGCAGAAAGACAGATAGGTTGAGATACTGACTTTAGTCGGGTCTCAGCGGTTGGCTTTCTTTCCTGTCGAAGTGGTTGTTGTTGTTGTTTTTTTTGCTGTTGTTGCTTTTGTTGTTGTCAGCCAACATGGCGTTTTAAATATTTCCGCCTACATTTCACAGGCGAGTGCAGCTGTCATTGTTTGGTGCTCTCTCAACTATTTGCAGCCATTAATTATGGAAAATGTTTCAATATTGCTTCAGCAGACGTCAGCGGTTCGCACAGGATATATCATCTACATATATATATTGCAGTCTGTTAGTTCGACGTCAATTTGCATAATGGCTCTCTGCCATACAAACCTAATACAACTAAAGCGGAAGAGCTGAAAAGCTTTCAGAGCTTGGATAAAATATGAAAGAAATAATTTGAAAGCGCAGTCGAGTTCAAAATATTAATTAACCCAAATAAACCAAAAGCAATACAAAACAATACTAAAAACAAAAACAACAAGAATAACAATAACAACAACAATAACATAACTCGGCTTTCAGTTACGTATTTCTTAGGTGCATTAACCTTCCCCCAGTTCGGGCCGAATACCAAAGTCAAAACAAATGCAGTAAAATAAATACGAAATTCGCAATAAATGATTCATTCACACGAGTGATATAAATATAGACTTTTAAGCCAAATCATCCATTTAATATAACTCAACTTTATTTTCTTTTCCCCCGTGTAATTTATGAAGGTGAAAAGTATGCGGAGGTGATGCCATTAATACTTATAATTTTTGGCAGACACGAATTGAACAATCTAAAGCGAAATATGAAAAAAGTTAACTTGACCAGTTACGGCCGGTTTAAGCCATGTTTGCCTTTTGTTAACTTATTTATTTGATATGGCAAAGAGGCGGCGCAGTTGGCGTTGACAAAACGTCATCGTCTTCGCTGCGCATCGTCATGTATTTTTTTTTATTTGTGCATCGTAAATTAAAAGCTTTGAATGTTATTCAATACAATTTTTTAACTGCTTTTTTGGCAATGTTTTGAGCATGACTAAGACTGTATGGGAGAGAGAGCGAGAGAGAGAGAACGGTTTGACTTAAATTTTACACTAAAGCTTACCAGAAATAAACCGAATAAAAACAGCCTACATCAAAGTCATATTTCTTTGACCGGTTATTATAATTTTTAATCGATTACAGTTTCTATTATAAATAGATGCTGAAACATTTTTTTATGTTTATATTTAAAAAAAAATTAATTGTTTTTATAATTACGATTAACACAAATCAAATGGTTTATTAAATACAATGCGAGATATTTTTAGAAAATCGTTTCAAACTCGAGTACATAAAACACTCCATTAAACTAAAAGACAAAACAAATTAAACTAATTTATCAATTGACTTCATGAATATTTGACAACCTCCAATCCAACTTATTAATCATATTAAAAATGCCTTTCTCTTGGAATTTCTGAGGCACTCAATAGCCTCGCACGTTTTTTTTGTTTTAAGCAAATTAATGAAGATAAAAAAAAAGCAGAAATTTAAAGCAAAATTTACATAATTTAAACATTTATTTTCGGGTTCCTGCAAAGCGTGTGGCTGCGATCGTCTAACGTATATAGTAGCTGATGATTTTGAGTATATAAAATCAAACAATTCCAATTCATGCCACACATTTCTTGTGCGACTAATTTGCTTAACAATAGGCTTAGGCATGCTTATTAGCTGGTTATATTTTGTCGATAATTCGGATCAACAAGTTGAAGTCACCAAGACGTACTGCAATGATAAATGCCACTGGGCACCCGGTTGGAGGCATCATTGTTTCAGCCATTTGTTCACACAGTTTATCATGTTCGAGCATCATTTATAAAAACGAGTCCCATTCAGTTGGCTATTTCTGTTAATTTTGTATAACTTGTCGGTGGCCGTTGACTTTATACAAATGATAGCTCCACTTTTGTTCAGTGCACTTTCTTTTTTTATGCATTCAACTTGGCTGGCTTCCGTATGCGATTCCTGAGTTCGTTATGTCAAGATTGCTGGCAATTCGAACTCAATTGCCGGCTGCAATTCAGGTAGCACTTCCATTTAATGGCATTAATGCTGAACGAACTACAACATTTGAATGGCTCTACTTTTTCTCGTCTTCTTTACAGCTGTCCATAAAAAATGGTTATAACATTTATTGCATAGTCGTAATTATGCCTCACACCTCCGGCCAAGGCTTAAGAAACGCCAGATCTATTATACATATTGCACTCGACGTATAAAAACCATTAGAGATGTATCTCAAGTTGTACTCGCGGTTTATTAATGAGTACTTTGGTAAAATTGTAAAATACAGTTGAGTAATTTTATGAAATATTAAATTGTCAGATAGTGTTGAGTAATTTCATGAAATCAAAGAGAAAAAGTTGGAAAGTAAAACTAGCTAAGGCTCGAGCTGGATATATAAGGAAAATATTACTATTTAAATGCATAGTTTATAAATTCAGCATCTGAACTTACTTTGTGCGACTATTGACCCGAATTTCAACTACTGTTGAGCAGCTAAGAAAAATAAACAGCGGCTTATACGGATTACTCCACATAAATTTACAAAACACAAGCATAAACATATTTATAATTTGAATTAAGAGCGAACAAGGTAATTTGAATAATGACATTAAAACTGATTGAAATATGAACAAATAATGGACCACCTTCTCACAAACCAAAACACTTCCCGTGGTTTCGCTGCCACGAATGGTTCCAATTAACCCAATTAACTTGATATATGCATGGCATGCATATTTAATTTAATTCGTTTTTGTCGATAGATTTTCCAGCCCAGTCGTTGTACATAAATAATTTGAAGTTTGTTCGCATTAAATTAACATAAATTATGCTTCGATTTTGCTCATGACAGGTGCCGTGTGACCTTTGTTGTTTTTATTATTGGTATTTTACTTGGCTGCAGGGCGAAGGCGTTAATTGCGAGATCAGACAAACAACGTTGAATATAGAGTGAGTGTTGGCTGTTTACACCTTGAATGAAAGATTACCCAAATTAAAATCAGCCACAATCTGAAAATTAAAACACACAACTAGTTGGCCAAAATTTGTGCTTTTTGGGGGTTAAAGTTGTGTTGCGGCACAATCGAATCGTCGAAAGCAGATAATTAGCTCCGGGTCAAGTTGAGCAGCGCTGCAGCAGACAAAGTCTGATTAGCCTTGCATATTGTTGTTGTTTGCCTCAATGTCTGGAGCAATGTAAATATCCATGCATCAGTTAATTGCCATGGCACCCAGCTAGTCCATATATGTGTATATATGTATTGAACATTCCTAGCCGAGAGCACAATGGACACAAGGGATGTGCACCCAAGCAGTCGTAAGGACTCATTAAGATTAACTGCTGGTCATTGTCATTGCATTAGCAGTGCGTCAAATGGTTGTGCAATACCACAATAGTTGGCTTAATTGGGCTTAACATGGGCTACATTTTGTGAGTTAAGATTTTCAAATTAAGCTTCCGAGACTTTGTATCAACACTTTTCATTCAGATCCAAACAATGAACAAGAATATTTTATGAAATTTGCACTTTCCAAAAGCAAAGATTACAAGTTAAAAACACATTATTTAGTTGTACTTCTTTCTGTACTATACAATTTGTCAACTTTCATCTATTATTTACAAGCTCTTCTTGGGTCAGCTAGCTAGCTTTTGTCATTTTCCTTCCCACACTGATGGAAATAGCCAGAGGCTATCAAAGTGAAGTTTGTCGAGAAATTGTTATGATAAGGGCCAAGGTTGAGTCGGTCGGTCAGTTGCAGCTCGTAACTCAGGTTCGCGACGCAAGCACCTCATGATGAAGTTGCCAACACGGTGCATGATGGCAATGCATTTTATTGCTCTCACTTGGATTCATGTATGGAAAATTGCAAAACTGCGAAAAATTCTCGACACTTTTCACAGCAGCAACACACAAAAAAAAAAAAAAATAAAAAAAAAAAATTCTAAACGTGGTCTTAAAAAAATGTTATAGGAATTTTTTGTATACGGCTCAGTTAAAGGCCAAGTTATGCGTGCATTTTTTTAAGCGCCTCCGCGCAACCCAAACTGATGACAAATGCATCCCCAGTGACAGTCGTACCGGAAAGGGAAAGGGGCAGGGGCAGGAGAAGGGGAAATGGATAGCCGCAGAACACCGAAGCCTGCAACATTTGGCGCCAATTGCAGATGAGTTTTATTTTTATGGCATATGTTGGGGCAGCCACTAACTGCATTTGGCATTGTGCTTCACTGGATACGAGCCGCCTCTATTTTTGCTATTTTTCCAAGCCATAAACCAGAATGGGAAGATCGAGGGGAAAGGGGCGTAAGAGTAGTCCCTGAAGTGTTGCAAGGGCCAAGGCTGTTGTAACCTGCAATTTTCTGAGGTTATTTTTGTTGTCAAAAGATCTATGCACATTTTCGTGATATATGCGAATTGTTGAACGCAATCGTTAATTATGTGTTAAACAAAGTGCTGGCAACAAATTAAAATTCGTGTGTGTTTTTCATATTTTGCGTTGGCGACATTTTTCAAAAATAAATATATTGAAATAACATTTTTACGCTCACTCTCCGCAAGATTTATATACACATGTCATTTAGTTTAGAGAGTTCCCGCACTCTTAAGATATGTGGGTTAACCATGAAAATTGATTGGGGGCAGCAGCTGTTGCATGTTTAAAATGATTCCCTTTTTTTTTTGTTCATTTGACAATTTTTTAATGTTTTACCGGTTGCGTTGTGTGCGTTAAGTTTTCTTTGCTTTTCAATATGGATTTGCGCGCACATGCAGCTTAAAATGTCAAAGCAAAGAGATTGGGGCAAGAGTGAGAGTAACTAAAAAGTAGCGCACGCTTTTCTCAAGAGCATCAACAAGAATAACACAAGAGCATCTTGTTGATGTATGACAATGCGCTGCTTAAATTAGTTCATTGTTGTCCGAAGAGCTGTCAAATGTCAGCGCCGCCAACCACCCCACACCTGCCCGCTAAGTTGCCACGACGCGGTCCGCAACGTGTTCAAAATGTTAGCTGTTAATAAATCAACGGGAAAATATCGATTTTTAACATATTGAATATGAAATACTCTTTAAAAATTCATTATATCTAAAGGTTATTGTAGTTTATGCAAACGAATTCAGATTAAGTTTTTCCTGGCTACTTGTTAATATATTATTTAATTTTATTATCTATTTATGCCCATTTCTCTAACGTTTTCAAATTTATTCATTTGATTTTCTAAAAGAAATAAATAATGTCCGATTAAATTTTGTTTCTTTTGCAATATTCAACGTTAATTTGCTGTAACATTTACCCAGATAAATCGAATAAATCCAACGTTTTTTTATGGACATTGCTTAAATACCCTTTCCCGAGAACAAACAACACAAAAGGCTACACAAGAGCTAACAATTTTGTATGTATTTTGTTATTTTTCATTCAGCAGCGCAATGGTGCTTCATATTTAAACAGCAAACTCGGATGCATCAATTGCAAGCGTTATCATGTTTTTTCCATTTAAGCAATTAAGCGGCTTACAAAGTGTTCCATGAACGGAAAACTCAAGAACTCTGAAACACACACATATGCAGATTATTTGGAACTGGGATCTGAGCGTGGTTAGCACCTGGAAATGGGCATAAATTAAATGCAGAAGTCAGAGTGCATGCAGCAATTGAATCCAGCTCTATGTAAATGTGTGCCTCAAAGTGTGCAACCATGGCAAACTACCCAGCTCAACTGATTTGCGTGTGGGAGTTGCGACTTTGATGATACACAAAATAGTTTGCCGTGAAAACAAAGAGCTTTTAGCACAAATTAGCATTTGCTAGCTTGTGAAACTAGCTTTTAGGAAAACTAAGCTAAAATGGAATAAATAAACCATTAAAACATTGGATAGTAGTATTATCACTTGCAACCAACATTATTCAAATTCTCATGCCTTATGTTGTACTCATTTATTCCAACCCAAGTATCTTTAAATAATATTAAATTGGAGTCTTCACAGCATAAGACTCTGCCTCTGCCACAGACGCGCATCATTGATGCGGTCGATTAAATATCGAAATGCTTCCGCATGCTTACATAATAATCAACGCCATCATCATCACCATCATCATCATCATCATCATCATCAACATCATATGTGATGACCGCAAGAAAATATTCAAAAAATGCTGGAGAAATGTATAATTAAGGCATTTCAGTAGTTGCAATGCTGCAACTTCTGCTCCGTAGTCCGAACCGACCACCCAGAGCAATGCCAGACCAGAGCAATTAAATTGAATTGGAATTGGAATCGAAAGCGCACCAAATACAAAAGTCGGGCATTCAGTAAGAGTGAATGGGAGATGGCCACAGATGGACAGAAAGATGGAAAAGATATATAGCGAATGGATTGTAAATTGAAAGCAAAAGTCCAAAAGATGTGCCACAACAAAATCATTCAAAATGTAGTTTGCTGACCGCTGATGATACCAATAAAAAGATAGCGATGATGATGTTGCCGCTGTTGCTGTGATCTCACGCTGAATCAAATTGTTGCTCACATTTGTCTTCCGGGAAACGCAATGCGTTCCAATTAATGTGGAAAAATATTATTAATAATGGTTATGGTGGGCTATAAAAATGATGAGACATCCCCACACACACCAAATATTTTCAGATCAACGCAATTAATTTTTATAAATATTCCTTTTATACCATATTACGGAACACTTTCAAGTGCTGGGCAGCTGCAGCTGTCAGAAAGTGTCAGAAAGAAATGGTGGCAAGAAACGAAGAGAAATGTTGCCAAGTCACTGGTGGAGTTTGATTAATGATTTCACATTCTTCTCATTTCATTTCGTGTGCTCTGACCGACTTTAAATTAATTAAAAAGCGTTTAACAAATGCACAGCTTAGCTGTTTTTTTCTTCTTTTCGATTTGACATATTGCTTTTAAATAGTGCTTATAACATTTAAAGCGACAGACTCGAAAATGTTGCAGGTTTTATGAAGTGCCAATATGAACCTTAAGAAACCCGCTTAGCTAACAGATCAACCCTCGCGACTATTTTGCAGTTCGTTTGAATGAAAGTCAGTTTATGTTAATTAAATGGATCGACGATTGCCACTGAATAGTGTTTTGTTCCTGGCACTCGAATTGATTTCGAAGACAACAAGAGATCGAATTTCCAAAACAAAAAAAAAACAATCGATTATAAATTAAAGGGAAATAAGATAGCGACGAGCGGATAACTATTTTACGGTCTTATGAATATGCATGAGACTCGAACTGACCGCCATATTGGGCCATAAAACTTGGCACAAGTAGCGCTGCCCGTATCTTTGCCAATTCAAACCGGCTAACCTTGTGACGCACAGACAGACACGGGAACCAATATGAGTTTAGGTTTGTTTTTGGGGTTTTTATGTTTTCAAATTTTTGACACTTTTACTTTTCAAGTGTACACCATTTAGAGTATTCCAAACCTGATTGATTGTTTTTGATTTTTAGCTTCATCTAATATGCTCAGCAGTTTAATTTATGCAAATATTTATTCCGTGGCGTATGGGAATGAAATTCCTGAGAAAACTATTAAATGGGAGTTTGTTAATAATCAGGATATGATGATTAACATAAATGATATATGCTCAGAAATCTATTTATAATAATTCAACTATTTTATGCTCTAAATTGCGCAGATAAAATATCGAAAAACTATACAATTGTTATATAAAATATACAACAAAAAATTGCTTTACTTTGTTCTCAATTTTAATATTAATTTTTAATTTTTGATAATAGATATTTTTTTAAATTAGTAATTTACAGGGTAACTCACCATCGAGCATTCATATTCATTATTCTTAGTTGCTTCGTTTTATGATAATGCCTGATTTAGTTTTTATGAGTATACTCTTACCTGAAATTAGAAAACAAGAATTTATTAAATAAGTCAATTAGGAACACATTCAAATCAGAATTTTTTGGTACTAAAAACTAAACAGATTTAATTTATTGGGCAGAAAATATGCTGATCATGTTATATAATAGAAGATCGCAAATCTGGTTAATTGCTGCAGCATTGTATGAACGAATTTATTAAAATGATCTAGCATTGTCATAAAAAAGTTAACTTAAAAGCTGTATCACAAGAACATAAAATCTTATTAGTATATTTTCCTTGTAGATCTTTTAATTTTTTTGTTTGTTTTATGCATATATAGACCTAAGATCTGTATAGATTGGCCAACCAAGTTAAAAGAAATCTTGTACAACATTTGATAAAGTAAGATAAATAAAAGCTTGTTTTCAATCAAAGATATCAAAAAAAAAAAACTGCGACCAAACTGGCTAATTATAAGATGGATCATTTAAATCGAACGCAAAAAAACATAAGCCGTATAATTAAATTAAATCATTATAAAATAAAGTGCAAAATCGAATAAAATAATATGGTGCATATCATATACATATTTAGCTACCGGTCTTACACAATAACGTTGCGGTTGCATAAATTTGGGCAACAATGTCCCACTTGCATATCAATAAATTGTGTAAAATTGCACGTGCGGTAATGCAATTAAAATGTCAACTATTAGAATAGATCATTAATTACACATTTGGTGCAAATTTGGTCGTTTATGAAATTCCAAACCGAAGCCAGACAAAAGCATTCCCCATTATCGTTAGTAAATCTATACGATATGGTCGAATTAACTAAACGACTGCGCATTTTGCCCCCATAACTCAGTTTGAATATGCAACTGTGTGTGTGCGAGTATGTGTGTGTGTGTCTGTTTGTGCTGCTTCCTAAACATATTGACCATTGGCACAGCTGGCAACATTGTGGGCGTGAACAGCAGCAGCTTTCGGAATCAATTAACGCGCCGTTAAAACTGCATATTAACTTCAAACTGAGTTACTTTTTTGTTGAAGTGAGTTGGCAAACCGCTTTGAAATAATATTTTCAAACGGGTAAAAAATAAAACCAACATCATCGTCGACACTTAAAACCATTGTTTAACCCTGCTTAACCTAACTTTTATGAATATATAATCGTTGTTTCACAAATTTAACAGCTTTTCACACCCAAACAATCAGCACAGTTAACAAAAAACATCCATAAAATATGATAAAGTATTAAATCTATTTGTTAAAAAAGTAAATTTGATTGGCTTTTGTATCAGCCAAACCGTAACTAAATCGAAAGTAGTAGGTTCTGAATAAAGCCATTTACTAATTTTCAATTGTAACAACAATATCTATAATAAAATCACAATTACAACCCGATTAACTTATGACTGCCAAACAAAGCAATTTAATTTACGTTAAATTGTATATAGTTAAATTGGCTCAATTATATATTGTTTTTACGTCACTTCAATTGTAATGTGAACACACATATTAAATGGCATTTTATATCAAAATGGCAAAACTATTTCGAGTTTTAATGGATTGGCAACCTGACCGCATTTCAATTAAATTATAAATGTCGATGAAGTGAATCCGAAACCCGATGATACCCATAAATATGAATACTTTTGTGTGTTTCAACTCAAGTTAAATGTGTGGGCGGTCAGCTGTCAATGGGATTATAAAATGTTAAATGGATCGCGGGCAATACAGAAATATATATAAAAAAAAAAAAAAAGTTAAGTGTTCGTTTGGGTTTTTTTTTTTATATGCAAATTTTTAAATTTATTCACTGTATTCACAGTGAGTTTACACACATTAAACACACACACATTTAAATTTGAAAGAAAACAATTTAAGCAACAACTCACAGAATTCTTAGCTGCCAACATTTTGCAGTAGCTGAAGCCGTTAATATGACACATATTTTTTTAACATTTCCAGTTTAAAGCTCTTGTCTCAAATCATTGTTTCATTTATTCACAACTTTTTGATATGCTTTGCAGTAGACTTATGGCTTGGAGACTATACAAAAGAGAAATGAATATGGAAATGTGCAAGGAGCATTCAACTGCAATAGTTGCAACTGTTGTTGTCAATGTAATCAAAATGGGTCTCAAGTGCAGGGCATCAAAAGGTGTTTGTTACAGCAACCTGCTTATCTTAAACTAACATTTAATTTACACACTTAAATAGGCAATCGAACAATAGTTGAAGTACAGCCCAAATCCCAATGAAGTGTCCACCACTCCACATAAGTAATTTGATGTGTGTGCAGAGCACACTCTAATCTCAATGCGAATAACCTTCTGCCTATAAATTGCGATAAGCTGCCCACCACCACACAGGCCAACTCAAACATGAAGTTGAGATTTTGAAAGGTCTCAAATATTTAAGTGTAAACAATAAATAATAATTATTTCAAATGCGTAATTGAAGTCCAAATGGGTAAAGTTGCTATTGCTGTCTATTGCTGTCTATGGCCGGTGCCGACAGGCAACCCAACTCAGATTGAGAGCTGTCAATTCCGATGTCAAAATGTATTTTGAGAGTAGGAAGACAAGTCGAGATAGAGCTGGACTAACAGATACTCTGTGAATTGATTGCAACTACTTGCCGACATATACTGATTACTTTTGAATTTTGTTGAGTGCCAATATTCAATATACTATATTGATAGACAGACAGCAGTTGCAAACAGATGTAAGCATTTTAGCCACAAAGTTTTCGCTTTCGTTCTGAAACAGCCTACCCTTTCACACAACATTTCAACTACACGGTATGCAAAACGTGTACCTTAAAAAAAACTCGCCCAAAAGCAGCAGACATAATTTATAGTTACACTTTGGGCTAAATGTTGGTAATGTTCTAATTACGTGGGCGCGTGTCACATTTCGTTGTGTTTATCGCGTTGCACGAATCAGAAATCGCCAGTATTTATGGCACTACCGATTGTTAGTTGTCTAGTCTCTGGGATTCTTTTGTTTCTTGTCCACTCCCCTCGCCACCTACATGACGTTTTGATTAGAGTGCGTGCGGGGAATGTATAATTGCCTCGTAGGAAGAACACACTCACTCACACACGCCAATAAACTGACCACAGACTGTTCGATAAATGGGCGTTGTGGTTAGATAATTGAATGGTCAGTGTCAGGCAAAGGTGAATCAATGTTTTCCAGTCACATTCGGCGAGAATGCAATTGTGTAATGTGCCTAATTGCATGGAAGGGGCATCACTTTCAATAATCGAAAATCGATTACTTAAGCTAATCAAAAATGAAATCAAAACCTTTTGGGGAATACAACAAAACAAAGTGCGATAGATATTTATTGAAGCTTGAAAAAGAATTTTTGAGACATAATTTAAATTTATTTAAAGAAATAATGTTTTAGTCAACACATCGAAACGGAATGATATAAAGAAATAAACGAGTTGTATAATATGACTAACATCTATCACACTTCTCTATAATTTTCTTGACTTCACGTTATCTAACTGCATGGCTAGATTTTCTTTATAAGTTGTATCCTTTCCATTTCAATTGCATTCCCACAACTCTCACATCAACACAATACAGCAATGCGAAAACTCATAATTCAGCCAGAGACTCAGCAACCCACCAAAGTACTCAAATAAAAACAAAAGCAATGCAGTCTCCTAGCTAAAGCTAGTTCCAAGTAAATCTGCGACAGCTGCTGCTGCTGTTAAAATACAAAAAAAAAAAGTGAAATTTAATTCATGCCTTAGATTACACGCTACAATTTTATGAACAAAAAAAAAAGAAGTATTTTCAAACAACTAAAACAATTCAGAGCTTGCGGCACTTGAGATACTGTGAAACCGCACCGAAACTCTGGCGAAATCTGCCAAGTTGAGGCGAGCACTGTTTTTGTCTGAGCGAATTTCCACTCGAAATACAATTGCAATGAAATGTGCAGCGGATTAGATTGTGAAGGGGGCGGAGGAGCACATGAAATCATCAGTGTTAAATTCCAGCTGCCAGTCTGCTGTTGGCTTCTCTTCCAGACAGACAGACTGACAGACTGACAGTCACGCGACAATCAAAAGCGGCTTAGAAGCATTTGGGATTATGCATTGCAGACTTAAACGCATGAATTGCTAGTTTCAACTTGCAACTTGGGCAACGCCCGCGTCTAAGCCAATTCAGCTGCCAGCTGCATGAAATATGGCCAAAGATGATGCCAAATCATTTACACACACATTTCTCATTCGATTGCGGTAAATGCCAAAGTGCCAAGCCACGGCATAATATTCATTTCGATTACAGCATTCACTTTGGCGGCTGCCAATCAACCGAAAAAAAACAACTTCGAAATTGTCAACAACAAACGTGTCGAGTTGTCGGAGAACAATCACATGATTTGAAATAATCAAGCAAGTCTTCAAACTGAACCATGGCTAAATGACAACAAATGTTTATTTAAATTAAATATATTCGGCTATAAAAATAAAAATGTAAGCACATTCCAGGAAAAAAAGGAATGTTGAGCATCTGTGTCAATGTTCTTGAAGCCAAATGTCTAGGAAGTTTTGAACATAACAATTAATATCCAAGAGATATATTGCTGGCGTCTTTGAATTAAAAATAAAACGTTATACGAGAAATTAACATGACAAAGCTAACAAATGAAGCACTCTTGATTAGCTGATGGATGGTTTCAACATTTTTCTATCAGAGCTATTATTTTAATTCAAATTAAAAATGTGCAGCTTATTTAAAGTAAAACAAAACACATAAGAAACAAATTGAGCGGTGAACTTGATATTGAAAAACACGTGAGCGAAATCAATCAATATTTGGCAGTCCAGCGAAAAAGACAACGCAAAACAATTAACATGAAATGGTGCTGGTCGCAACATAAAATAGAAAAACAACTTTGGAATTTTAAACAAGTTTTTTTTGTTAGTGGGGTGGGGGGCTTTTGCGGTAGAAGAAGGTAGCAAAACAACTATCAGCCAACTGAAAACAACAACAAGTGTTGGCGAATATGTAAGAGAAATATCGACAACACAAATTGTGCACACAGCATCCAAGTTTTCAAGTGGTTTTAGGTTAGTTGTTTGGTACAGAAACAAATACATATTCATACAAATTCGGCAATAAAAAAAATCAACAAAATAAATAATACAAAAAAATTGCACTAATTGATTGTTGAGCTCTTTTGGGGTTAGGCACCATAAAAATGAACAGCAAAAAAACAATTATTTTACCATACAATATCTTGAACAGCAGCTAGAAATAATGAATAATAGGTTATGTGCCACATAACTTTGTAAATGGATCTAGAATTGGTTTGAAAGTGATGTTAAAATGTTTGAAAAATACTTTTTAAATGTACACCTATTACTATTATAAATATTAAATAGCTTCACTCCGCAGGCTAAATGTAGCATAGACACAGAATTTGCATAATCAAAACGCTTGACATGCCGCCAAACAAACTGGCAAATTTAATCATATAAAATAAAATGCGACATGCCACAACACATGCCACAAAAACACACACACACAACACTCATTTAACGCAATAAACTGCACTGGGTATTGTGAAAAATATGCCACGAAAAAAAAAAAAAAATCTGTTAGGTGATACGAGGCTTTCAGGATACATTCGAAGCCAATACACAAAACATACGAGGGCTTTGAGGCTCTCTGCTCTGGCGCTGCGGCAGAAAGCCGCCAGGCATTGAAATTTAAATGCACAACGCGTAGTTTACCAAAAATGGAAAAGAAATAAGCACAGACACGCGTACACACACACATTTATATCTATATATATATATACATGGATATGCCTGTATACCAAATAAGTAAGCACATGTACGCAGGAAGCGTTTGGCACACACACACAGGAAGTCAGTGAGCCAACCATTGAGGCATGACGCATAGGCTGGATGGAAAAAGGGCAACCTCTTGTGCACTCAGCAAAGAGGAAACATAGAAATTTCGCATTTAATAGCAGATCAAATATTTTTCATATTTTAAATGTGAATGTCAACATACTTGTAACGCTCAGCAAAGTGAAAATATTGATATTTCGCCTTTAAAAGCAGATCAAATATTTTTAAATTTAAACGAAATACAAATTTTGGTTCATCAATTTGGTTTCCTATATCAATAAAGATAAAAAATATATAACAAATTTAAACAAGCATATTGACTATATAACTATATATTTTATATGAATAATCTGTAAGTTTTCGAAGATTTCTCTTTGTGCAGGCACCCTTTATTTAGCTTATGCAAACAGGTATGCGGCAACGTGGCGTATAACTAATGTAATTTTAACCCAAAATACGAAAACCAATGGCATCATTTTTTAGCCAAATGCAAATGGGAAAATTTTCAAAATAAAATTTATATGCCCATTTGAATTTATCTTACAATTTTATAACAGAATCAATCAAGTGGAAATGCCCATTGCCAAGCAAAATGGCCACATCAGCAGGCAAGGAGCTCTTTCAATAAGTATTATGGCTAAGCATCCAGGTAAATTGGCATAAAAAAAAAGAAACTTTAAGAATAAGTTATTTACGCTCATGAGGCCCAAAAGTATTCGCTGGCAATTTGCAAAGATGCTTAGACACACGCACTCGCCGGAGCCATAAGTTTTAATTAAGCAGGCAGGAGGAAATGCACAAGACAAAAGTGGGTAAGAAAGAAGGCTAGTCAAATCCCCTTAAGAAGCCTCAATAAGTACCACATAATATCCAATGTGCTTAAGGCACGCAAGTAGCTGCTGATTTTAACCCCCACACTGCTTGCTTACCAGGGCTTTGGTTTTTGTATGTCCCCGCAGACGCTGGCTCAAGTGGCAAATACCTGAGGTAGCTAAACTCCTCAGTTATGCCATCCCTCCCAAGAAATTCATCTGACTCCGATCAGCCTCGAGCAGCTGACGTCAAAATTAAATACAAAAGCCGAATTCTCAGCATAGGCTTAGACAAAACTTTTGCCACCAACAACAAAAGACATAAACATAAAAGCGAGTACGAAAAGACAAAAAAAAAAAAAAAACAACCCCATAAATGAAAAATCTGTAAACTAACGAACATAACAACAAAAGTTTGGTTTTATGATCTGGACGTTATTGTACTATGTCGGGTTTAAATACGGACAAAACAAGCAAGTACCGACGCCAATAAGTCTGGACCTGTCTCACAAAAATAGTCGCAAATTTATTTGTTTGTCTGCGAAAGCGACCCCAAAAGCAGACAAAACCCTCGAGACAAGCTCCAAAACAAGCTATAACCATGTGCAAATACTCTAGGAAACAAGACAAATGAAATATATTAAATATTTAAATTAAGACACGTTTTTCAATTTAATATTGTGCTAAATTAATTATTTGTTATGCTCAAAAAATCAAAAAAATAAATAATGCCTAATTCAAATTTCTTAAAGGGTTATCTTTACGAACTAGTTATATTTAACTCGCAGAGCATAACGGTAAAGCTATGGAAATAACAAATCAATATTAATGAGGGTTATAACTCATTCGAAATGAAATCGATTCAATCACAATGTCTCTTGTAAATATGGTTAAACAGTAATTTTGGCTATTAATAACAAGTTCGTAAGCAACCAAACTTTTCACAAGCCACACGAAAATTGTGTTATACCCCACAGGATATTCACAAGGCAAAAAAGAAGAAGAAATGGGAAAGAGGAGACCAGCAAATATGTCTCCGCCCTTCCTTGGCGGTGAAAGGCAACTTCACGAACTCCCGATCCCTTTACATAACACTCGTATATATATACACACACACACCCATACATACACACGTACAAATAGGGTGTTTCTGTTTGTATAAATAGTGGGATTACCTAGGAGCTGCTCGTCTCTGGTTTGCTTTTGCCCGTCTATTCGTAACAGTTGCCGCTTGGTATATTTATGGGATTTATGGCTGGGCCGCGCCTAAATGTATGCCTGCTAATTTTTATTCAAATTTATTTTTATATTTTTTTTTTTTGCCTTTTTTTTTTTTGGTTCTTGGCATTTTCGTGCGCAATAAAAATTAATGGGCTCGTCTGTGTTTGACGTTGATTTTAGTTTGCTTTCCTCTTCTTGACTGCTTTTCTTCTGTACATACAAATATATATATATATATATATAGATATGGATGTCCCTTTTGACTGCTCTGACTTTTATAACGGAAAGGACGCTTGACTTTTATGTTGAGTTATTGGCATAGATAAGTAGTAAGTAGATGGATTCGCTACTGTCAGCAGTTTGAAGGTTAAATGCCCGACCCATTTAGGCAACAATCACATTAATTGCTATGTGCTTAAGTCCCCAGATACTGAAAAACTTTCATAAAATCTGGGTGTTGCCTTTGTAAACATAAGTTCACACAAGAAAATCACGAACAAACGTGTCGTAAGAAGTATGAAGTGAGAGCAGTTTCTAGGCCATCCAAAGCAATCAATTCCCAGTGAATTTTCTTAGCTACAAACTCTTTTTGTGTGTCCTTCATCTCTACGGTCACAAATGGGCAAACGGTTAGTAGCACCTCCTCAGGCGCTTGCTCAAAAATAGTTGAAATACTCTGCACATCAATCCTTTTCCATACTTGCAGGTGGAAACCCCTACTTAAGCGTGCCTATTATTGCGCATACATATATTGGTGGCAAGCTACGGCAGGTTACGTGCTTCCATTTAACGGCTTCCCATAAAAGATGACGTCTTCTTCCACTGGTTGATTTATAAACCACCTGATACTCTGAAGTCTTCCAAATTATTACAAAAGCGAACTTTGTGTAACATATAGATTAAAACGCATGCTGCATGTGAATTAGGCAATTAAATATTATTTGAAGGCTACAAAAAGCAAATATTTATTTTTCATTATTTTAGTAAAACGGTTACGAATGCAAAACTAACATACTATAATAATAATAACTAATAACAACTGGCTTTGTGCATAAAATATTTATAATTACAGAATTGAAAGAATCTAATATTTGAACGGCAATAAAACGTTATTGAATATGATTTATTGAATAAAAAAGTGTAGAAAATATATAAAATGCGATTTAAGGTAATCAAACATTTACAAACGAGACTCAAAGAAATCGAAGCAAACTTTTACGATTGAGAATTGAGAGAAAAGTAAAAATAAAAACCATATAGATAGAATCTATGCAGCTTCTAGATTATTATAAATATATTCTTACAAAATACATACATTATGTAGTGTATTTGATCCATTTATGGTCTCCGGCATTAACATTTTTATGTCTTGTTATTTATTTGACACAACAAGCAAACCGCTACCCGCAGAAGACCAGGTCGAGTGTACGGCACACACATTTTATGGCTTGTTTATTGTTGGGAACACACACACACTCACATATTCCTTCACACTGTTATTTATAGACAGGATACTTTTTGTATGTGTTCCCCGGCAGCGTATTTATGCGCATTAACTATGTTAAATCAACATACTATAGTTATTTGTTGGCTTTTATGACCTTTTGTTGATTCTTTATGACAGGCGCAATGTTCGTTTACTGTTCTTTTTACTGTGGCACACACACGCACACATGTTTACATACTTTTGGTGGATTTTTTATTTTGATTTCTATGCCTTGCCAGCGCTTTCACAGGTTTCTAGGTTACCACCAATGGGAAGTGTCCTTGCTACGAAATTGAAAGGCGTCGAGCGGTCCACACGCGACTCAAAGTGAAAGCGAAAACTTTTTTCAATTCCTGCAACTGCAACGCAGATACGAATATATACATATATATATATATATATATATATATACATATATATATATATATAAAACTCATTAAACTAAAGTTAGTGCGCAGCAAGTAGACCGAGCTGTGGCATGATGTGGGCGTCAAGACGACCTCGAGAATCAAGCAAATCTAACCAAACCAGACCAGACCACAAACCCATTACGAACAGCAACAACCCAACTTAGCTCTTGAGTTCGCTCAACTAAGTACAAATCCATTTCAAAGCACTTTGCAACAATGAAAAATTGCTGTTTTGCGAGTTCGTTGAGTTGCCTCACCCAAAATTCAATCTTATAGGCGGTGTCTGCCGCCGCCAGCTACTACTTGAGTTTGTTGCATGTGCTGCGCTCGCTCAAGTATTGCTGCATTTTGGAAGCAACAATTTTGTCGTGGCACAGATTCATATATATATATATATATATATACATATATCTCGCATGCAACGTGGGAAATAACTCAAGCATCTGCTGCATGTCTGTAAAGTTCATATGGTCATGAGCGAAACGAAAGGACGCATGTGTGTAAAATAAGTGCTTTCACATAATATTAAAGAAACAAATCAAATCCCTTAAGATGATTGTGATGAACAAAAAATAAATATATATATATATTAATTTTAGATCTTGTTGAGCTTAATGGAATAGTTTTTTAAGCACCAATAAATAATTTTAAAAGCATGATGCTCGTCAAATTAATCGAACTCGTATATTATCTTGAACCAACAATGATAAATATCAATTGATTAATCAATTCATTATTAACTGTCAACGCTAGACCAATTTATTTTTTTTAATCGTTAACTTACTATAGTCATTCACTAATGATCATTTTATGCATAGTAAACAAAAAATCAATCAATGGTTTCTTAAGACTTTAACCTACTCATTAATTTTATAAAAAATTAATTATCACTTCTGTTTTATCATAAATATTCATGGTCAAAATGGGTTTTTTTTTATTCCCAGGCCCGTCAGCATGAATTATTGACACTCTGATGGAGCATTTGAGTTTGTCAAACATAAATACCAAATAAATGCCTGCTTTTTTTATATTTTGAGTTTTGCTCGGGCGAATCGGTTAGTTTATCAAGCAATAATGAGCGATGAGCTGAGCGTGTTGAAGCCTCAAAAGTTTACACCTAAAATTGTTTGCCAAACGGCTTAAAAATATATTTTTATATATATAGATATATTCATTTCTGTAAATTGTAAAGAGACGCTGATGATGATGGTGTTGATGACGACGGCCATCAGCTGTCAATGGATCTGTCATCTGTGTAAATATTTGCCGGCTGCGCAATTGCAACTAAACTAAAAAAAAGTAAAACAAAATTACCACGCAAAAAAAAATTAAATAAATAAAAAATGAAACATATTTAAAAAGCACATATTGGCCCGTTTGGGAAGGTAATCAACCTTTGTGTCAGAAAGGCGTACCGCCTTAATGAGCCGCCTTTGTTGTTGTGCATGTTTTTTTTTTAGTTTTGGTGTTTTGTGTTTGGCAAATCGTTAAAATGTGATTTTCACGGGGTCCACACGAAAAGGTCAAGTTGGAAAAACATGCATCCAAACATCGCCCTAAAAGCTGTTAGAAACTTTTTTTTTAAAGGAATTTTAAACCAGTGCCACCGAGCAGACCACAATTTAAGCAACTTTGACACTTTTTCACATTCCATCGTCTGAAAATTCCTAGTAATATTATATTCTTAACTATACAAAATATTTCGTTAGATTAAATTTTATTTCGAGTTTAGCTTTCAGCACTCTGCACAGCTGGCTGACCCCCTTGACTCCACTTACACAGCGTCGACCCCTTCCCTACCCTATTTGGATACTTTTGCTATCGCCCACGCTTACAAAATTGTACACTTTGTCTGCAGCATTGCAACAAGAACAACAAACATTTTTGTGGGTGTATAGAAAAAACAAACAAAAAATCTTAAATTTCAAAATCTGGTTGAGAAAAGGCACATTTGAAGTGTGTGCTTTTTTTTGGGCTTTTGGTTTTAGTTAATGAATTGACCTACATAACACAAAATAAAGCGAGTTTATTAATGATTTCGCTTTGAGTCAGGATTTGAAATTTTATCGTAATTTATTATGTAACAGCTGAAAGCAAAATAATAATAATAAAAAACCCTAAAACTGTTGTGGTTAGTGCTCTTAAAAAGGTATTGAATAGGGCTCAGACTATCTCAATTCTTCGCATTCCGCAGTGGCTTACGTTAGCGGACAACTTTGATCTGAGGGTTTATCAAATTGTGCCACACACGAGGTGTAAGCTGGTTTTGCAATGTTCAACACAATTTTGGACATGAGATTAATGAACATTTACGAGCTGTCTGTCTTGTTCATCTGGATGAACTGCCAAAAAATCACACTTTTCTTATATATCATAAATTGTTGAGCAAACTTGTTTAATTATGTGCCGCATTTTTTGTTTTTATTTTTTGTTGCGTATACGCACTGTATGGCCTCAATCGATATTGACAACATTTGCCTGTTGGGTTAAGGTGTACAACATACCTGCAATGAAACAGAAAATAAACACAACAATTAATTAGGGGTTTTGTTTGAGAGTGAAGACTCTCAAGCCAGCTCGAGAGAGTTTGACGCACTTTGCCAAATTAACTGTCCGGACATCTAACGAGAAATGAATCGAGTTGACTTGGCTCACTCAGTTTGCTTGACTCTTGTGCCACTTGCCAGTGTCAAGCTGCCAACTGCCAAAATGGCAAAGACAAGCCAGGCACGTCTAAGTGCTCAAAAATTTTGATACCAATCAAACGTTATGCAAATGCAAAATTTACCAATACACAGCATGAAGGCAAACAGGAATAGAAGCCAGACAGCCAGCCAGCCAGCAGCTGCTGTATTTCTCAACTGCAATGCGAACCGCATTTCCATTTAGTTTGGTTTCCTACTACTGCACTCATGAAAGATTCAACGATCTTCTGGCCGAGATTAGGTCAAGTGTCTAAGTAAGCAAACCGTAATTGATGATATACGAGAAATATCTCTCTCAGATTGCCAAAGCTGACACGGACAATTTAATTAGGAATTTTGCACCTAAAAGCCTCATTAATCTTGCATACAACTATTTATCGTATAAAACAATCTGCTCGAAAGGTGTGTAAAAGCAGATAAAATAATTGATTAGTATAAAAGCCTATGCGACTTGCTGTCTGCTTTTGGGGCCTTGTTTGTAAAAATGTACGATTTTAGAGTATTTTAGACCCTTTTCACATTGTGATTTATTTTTATTTGGCTTTTTGGCCCTTCAAGGCTAACAAGATTCCCTGTATATGTAGAGTATTTAAGACCATCTTGCAAATATTTGAAATGTTAACATATTTCCTCATATATTTTATCCCATATCTCCAAACATATCGTTTTATGAAATACTTTCTTTTTGTTTTGTGTATTTCAAGTATTCAAAATCTTAATCTACTTCTTCAAATCTTCTTCCATCTTAACCCATATCAGCAAACATAACCCTTCCGTAATATCTTATTTTTGTTTTGTAATTTCTTCGATTTTACATCCGAAAGGTTTCAACGGCTTCTTACCGTCAAGGGCATCAATAAAGTATTTGTTTTAGTTGCAGCTTCAGAAGCTGTATTTTATGGCCTATTTCCGCAGTAAGCCCGACCATCTTTTTGCCTCTTTTTTTTTATTGTACCTGCTGCTGTTGCTAATGCCGCAGAGGCATTCGCCTGGGACATTTAGCTGATTGAATTCTGTCTTTTTGCCCTTGCCCCACTGCGTCTTTGTCTTGGTCTTTACTTTGCTGAGCCTTGCATATTTAATTAAAATTGTAATTGATTTTGTGTTATGCAAAAGGCAGGCCATAACAACTACAACAACAACAACAACAACAAAACCAAGTCGCCAAAAAGTCTGTTTTTAATTTCATGCTGTGTGGCGGCTGCGGCCGTGTATCCCAATGTGCCTCATAATTTTTGTGGGCTGTGGCACGGTTTTCTAATTTGACTACAGGCGCATACAGCAACAAATTTTATGGCAACTCAGGTGAGATTTGTTCATTTTTGCTTCGTTGGCCTCGGCGGCATAAGGAAAAAAAATATATGCATATATTGAAAATCTATATATATTCTATGTAAAGTATATATAAGACCTTACGTCAAAATTGCTTTACATATTGATGGAATATAGCGCTCAGTAGTCTCGCAGTCTGAAAGCCTCAAAGCAAATTCTAAATTCGCAATTGAGCTTTTATTCCACTTTCTCACATGTAAAATGTAACATATCCGCCCCCACATCGCCTTTGACATTTGCAGTGCCCACGTTTGTTGTTGGCTCTTCGTGAAAATCAATTTTCATGCTGCTGTCAAAAGCAGGCTTTACCCTTATTTTTTTTGTTTTTTGTTTTGCTTTTTTTTTTGCTTTTGAAGGCTACATGGGTTGGCTTTCAGACAGAAGGAACGCACAAAAATAGCAATTTGTTTGCTCTTTTGCGCATTTCAGTGAGTTCACGACTTGTGATTTTTCCACTCGAATCGTTTTCTATTATTAATTATGAAAGGTTTTCATTTGCAGCAGGGTCAAGTGAGTGAACAAGTCTAAACTAGTTGGTTAAGTGTTTTGTTTGGCCAAGACCGCAATTAACTCATTTTAGCCAAATCTTAAAACTCAATCTATTAGCCCATAAATGACTGTAATCTGCAATCAATTGCCTCAACTAATTAACTTCGCTGACTTCACATGCCAAGCCAATAAAAATACTGTTGACCTATTAATGATGCATCAAAAATCAACACACAAAATGGCCAAAAAGCATGCAAAGTCAAAACCAAAAACAACAGCAATAAATTGGACATACAAAATGAGAATAATCAACAAATATTTAATAGCAAAAACAGCAGAAAACATTTTAAAAACATTAAGCAGCATGTTTTAGTTCAAGTATTTTTCAAAATAATATTTACATATATTAGCAAGCATTTAGTTTTTGAAGGTTGATTTTCGTGTACTTGTTGTAGTGGGTGTGTCCCACACACACACACACATATAGATGAGTGAAGGCCTTTTGTGTCAGTTAAAAAACATACAACACCAGATGAAAGCACAACAATAATGTGAAAAGGTCAAAAATTGTCTTCAAAGAGTGAAAATAGAGCTTTGGGCATCGTTTAATCAAAGAAATCTATTTAAAACGATAAGCGTCGTAATATATATGGGGTTTATTATTTTTTGTCCTATTTTTTCACTTCATTTGATATTCTTAAATGCTTTACTGGCAGCATTACTGCTCTATTAATTCAGCTTTATTTTTGAAATTTACTGTCCATTAACATATAAGCTGCCTATCATTTCAAATAAAGCGAATGATTTGTTTTGTTATTCTAATTTTTCTTGCATATTTAATTTTTGTTCTAAAACCCGATAAAAACGTGTTACTGACAATCGTATTTAAATCAAAATGGACCAGATATATATGTCGTTTCTGGATTATATTTAAGATCTACAGGCAGCTCATGAGTTACCGCTGACAGCAAAAGACTCCCACACTAAGTGCGCTTAACTTCTTTTTTTTTTCTTAAACCGGAAATGAAAGTCGGTTTTGACTAAAGCAATAATTTATTTAATTCAACATTATATTCAGCCAAATAAAGACAATGCATGACAAATAAACAAAACCCATTTACAGCGAACGAGTTTATGTGCCATTTTTTTTATTTTTTTATTTTATACATATACATTTTTTAGTTTCCTTTTTTGTTAATACAATGTATGAAAATTCAGCGATTCACTGATTTGCATTAAACTTAATAGAGCAAATTAAATTAACTTTTCTGATCAAAAAAAAAAAACGAAAGCCGACTTTGGCCATCTAAATAATGAAAAGTTGAGAAAAACGTAAAATGAAAAGTAAAGCAATTAAAACAGAAAAACGTATGTGCATTCAACGTATGTATGGATCGAGAAGGCAAATAACTTTCAATCAAAGCGAAGCAGCACAAGTCAAACCATTCTCGATATCTGACAACAAACCAACAAACAACAAGCAACAGCAAATGAGAGCATTTTGTCTGCGCTCTATTCACATTTGGGCTTTTAATTTTGCGCTCGTAAATCGAAATGAAAACGAAACGAGAAGAAACCGGTTGAAAGACGCCCCAACCAGGTAGGTAGGCAGGCGGACGGACAGACATTCAGACAGACAGCAACAGCATTTAAGTCAGACCAAAAGCGAGACAAAAAGCAAAGCAAACCAGAGCCAACTCTAGTCGCATATACTGCTGAACCAACGACCGGAGATATAGATAAAAATCAAATCCAACGCTGTGGCAGACGGCAACAACAGCAACAACAACAGCAGCAGCAGCAGCAACTATAACATCAACAAACTCAACGGACACGTTTTGTGGCAGCCCGCCGCAACCAGCCGGTAAAAAAAATAACATACAACAACAAAAACAAAAACCAAAAGAAAAACAAAAACAAGAAGAATAAGAAATATAAGTAGAAGTTGAACTAACCGAAAGAGAGAACTGAAAAACCTGAAATTGTAACGCAATCAATGCGAAAAACCAGAGTAGAACTGCGCTCGCAGTGGGCGTGCCGACGCCTAGTGTGCTGAAAATGAAAATCAACACAATTCCACAACACACACACACACACAGCTGTTGTTCTTGTGACTATTGTTATTGTTGTTGTTGTTAGAGCGCAGTTCGCAACAGACAGTTAAAGTTTTTTTTTCCTTCTATTTGTTGTTTATACTTTTTCCATGCCACAAACCGCACGCAGTTGGCGGATTACATTTTATTCACACTTTCAGACACTTTCATGTCAAGAAGCAGGCTGAGGTTTTTGGGGGGTTTACCTAACAGCGCACGGATGGGACTGGATGTCACTGGTCTGTGTGTTGCATAGATCGAGTCACTGTTGCTGCCACCGCTGGGACTGAGACTACTGCTGCTGCAACTGTCGATATGTCGGAAATTGTCAAGCATGCCGCTGCTTGGCATGCTTGGCAGCATTGCTGTCACGTAATTTCGCACAAAAAAGGCTTGAAGCCAGCTTGAAAAAAATGTAATGTGAAAAACAAATTCGATGACTGAATGCTCTTTACATAATTCTAAACATACTCGTACAAGCTAAAAACATTTTAGTCTTCAATAAAATAATATAAAATGCATATTGTTTATTCAACTCGATAATCGTAGTTTCACCTTTGATTGAAAGTCCGGAATTTGGAGCAGGTTTGCGCAAATTCACAAAGGTAGCCATTCGAAAAGTAAACTTGATTTGAGCTTTGATTTTAGCTCACTGAGCATTAATTACGGTTAGACAAATTAAAAGGTATGTAAGAAATTATCGTGAATGATAAATTTAATAATTATATTATACAACTCAATGAACAGCTCCTAAGCTGAATTTTCAGTGACGACTAAATAATTTTTTTATATTCTAATACTCAATGAAATCGCCTAAAGAATCAAATTAAATTTTGCAGCGTATAAAAAACCGAGAAGAGTTTTGCGTTAAGCGCACTCGATATTTAACTTTTGTTTGGCAAACACAAAAGAAAATAAAGTGGGAAAAATCAAGAAAATTGTTGGTTTTGGGTTTGGGACGGTGTATTTTTTCACGCTGGCTGAGTTTTTGGCGTGTTTTTCGACCGAAAATTACCAATTTCTTTGTTTATAGCCGCAACACGTGTTTTCATTTAAATACACACACACACACACTGCACAAAAAGGAGGCAGCGGGGGCAAGCGAGGAAGGCCTTTTATGACTATGTTAATGAAATGATAATGACCTGTGCGAGAAAGAGAAAGCGAGAGAGAGAGATAGAGAGTGAGCCAGAGGCTGCTCAAGTGGCAGCGCAGCTCTAATTAAAGTCAGTACAGCAAGAGAAGGGCAGCTGACCAAGATATAAATGTTGGCAACAGACAATTCTCTAGGCTCCCACTCGGGACCCATCAAATTTGATGGCCTCCAAGTAGGAAAAGTAATTGGGAGCGTAAACAGAATTAAGAAAATGTCTATTGTTGGCGAAGCAGTAGGAAGGGCAAGTAAGCCAAAGTTAAGAAAGAGCTTGTGAAAATTCAAGTAGTGTATTTTATGTAAATACTGCTTGAGTATTTGCATGGATTGCTATTTGGAGCAATAAAATGAACTAAAATCATCTGCTTTATATTTGCAAAGGTTTATTTAATTTAAATTGAACCAACATTTTTGTGCTTTTACTTCCACTGAGTAAAATTTCATTTAAGGCACCTAATTGTTAAATACTTACAAATTAACTTAAGCTATGCAATCTTTTCTTTATTTAATTTTTAAGTATTAAAATACTTCAAATACTTGAAATATGTGTTTAGAATCTGCTAAAACCTTAATAAATTGTCTTACAATAAATAAGTCATGATTATAGATTACTTTGCTGCCAGCGATCATTTTCTATTGACTTGCTTTAAGTATAGCTTTATCTATAAGTAGGATGAATATTCCCTGTTTGTGTTAATAATACCCTCGAGTCTATCATTTAAAGCATCACAATGCGATACCGGGAATTAAAAGCGCTGCTTACGCAACAAATAGTTTTATATAAAAGCATATGTTTAAGTCAATCATATTAAATGATACCATCTATTTCAACTCACCATAAATCAGTTAGTTGTTTTTTATTTTTTTGTTATCTCAAATCGAGTATTTTTGGCCAAATAAGCAGAGCATTTAGCGTGGCTTGCGTGTTTTGCGCTTTTTGTGCGGAGCATTGTTAACTGTCGTGTGCACCCAAATGCATTTTTCACTTTCACACACCAGCACACACACACGCACACACACTGCGACAAATACTTACAGCACTGAGAGCTGGTAAACTTGTTTGCAGCATGATAATCCTGGACGCGTTTGCAGCTGGCAGCTGGCAACTGGCAACTGTCAGCAGCAGCTGGGTAACACTATACAGCAAAACTGAGGCACTGCTGCATTTGGGTGCCGGGGCTAATTATTTAGCAATTATGTGAAAGTGAAACTTGTTGACTGCCTGCCTGCCTGGCTGCTTGTTGTTGCGGTTTACTAGTTTAATTGGATGCTGGCTCGAATTTCTGTCCAATGTTTGAGTGAGTGAAATCTTAAGTGTCTGCCCATTAGCATTAGTAGGTGTAACTGCGGGGGATGTGAGGTGAATGTGTGAAATGATGGTCAAAAGCAGCTGTTGTAAAATTGTCAAATATTTGTGCAATTTTATGAATTGGAGCCGAACTAATTGCATTTCAGTATTGATGCAACATTTGCTTGCCGTAAAATACTTGTGGCGCAAATCAATTTGATTTATTTGATTTATGCCGTATTTATCAATGATTCGCAGCGAACAAATTATTGCGCTGTGCCAATGATTCACACTCAAGGAAAATAAATACAACAAAAATGCACAAGCGGCCTGCATTCTATTTCTTGCTGAAAAACACACACACACACAAAATACAATTGTTATAAACAAAATAAAGCTTAAGCCCGCAAAAGACAATCAACCAGATTCTATTGTCTTATGGGTTAGCCAAAAACTGAGCGAAAAAAAACAAACAGCGAAAAACTGGTTTTTACAACAGCTCTTTTGTTGTGTGTGTGTGTGTGTGTGTGTGCATTGTGTGCTCTGGGTTTTATCGAGCATTGCATAGGGGCGAGCGGTGAAGAGGGGCGAGGGGTGCGTCGGGGCCAGTGGCCCCTTAGAGCGGGTGGCTTCAACTACGGAGCGAACTTGAGCGGCAACATGAAACCGAAAAATCGTTGTTATGCTTTGACTCACAGTGCTTTTTTAGCCCGAGCGCAACTGGTATTATTGCATAATGCTCTAAGAAGATTTCAATTATGATTAGAGGCGAGCCAAGCCTTCTCTGACAAAGTACAAGCATTTTATAGTTTATAGATTTACTGTGAACTGAGCTGTGGCTTATGCCAATTTAATCCACACTGTGGGGGAGACTGACTGGGTTATAAACCAAATGTCATATGGTTGGACAGAATTTCACAGAATATTTGCGGTTCGTATATAAATTCTAGTGGAGCAAATCTAAATAAAATATTTTTTCTATTGTATACATTTTGTATTTGCGCAGAGGTTCTGCTTTATTTTGGAGCAACCTCTCGAGGCAACATAAAAAATTGGATATTGCATTCAGAATTCCTCTGAATTTCCAGTTAATCTTATAAAGCAGAGTGCCCTTCTCTGCAATTTTCTCAACGTGACCTTAGATCACAAATCCAAAAATTGCTTACTCACACACACTAGCACAAACAAGTTCAGGGTCAATTCTCTGATTTACATAAAACCTTCGTAACAAAAGAAATACAAATTTATAACAGCAAAATTTATAAAGAAACCAACCAACAAAAAAAAAAATCGAGCTGAAAGTTGAACCAGTTTTTTTTCTTATATATTTCATTTAATTTTTTTTAACTAACGACGGAAATTCACACACCACAAAAAAGGCTACGTTGCCAGCAGGCAGTTGTCACTTATTTATGCATCCGGCGGTTGCAGGCCACGAGAAACAGACATAGAAGCCAAATACATGCCACGGGTATGTAAATAAAATACACCAGATAATACTAAAGACAGATAATGTGGCTCAACTGCTAGCCAAAATCTATAAGGGAAACGCCCGATCAACAAAAAAAGATATTTATTTTTTTGTTTACACAATTTCGCTTTACTATTTGTCGCTTTTACTATTTGTAGCATGTAAGTCATTTAAGCGTAAAAGCATGTAAGTTTTTTGCATGGCGAAGTTTTCAATATATTTGGTTTATGAATGAATCACAGAATGTGCATATTTGCACCCATAAGCGATAAGTTAAGTTAAAAAGCGACAAATCATTTGTGCTTTACGCTTTATATATAATGAACAGCTACTGCACAACTAGAACTCGTAGAATTATCATATATTTCACACATCTAAAGCTAGAATTAGCAGCAAAGAGCTGCTCGTTGTGAAAGCTTAACGTAAAAACCACAAACAACTCAGAGCAAAAGGCGAAACAACACACGGATATCAATGGGTGTGTATATAAATATAAAATGAATGCACATTTATATCTGATATATATATATATATATGTATATATATATTCATATACTGCATATCGCTTGGCATGCAACTGACAGTTTGCTGCTAAAGTTTATTTATCCACAAGATACATTTCTATAGATATTTATTTAGCATATCATATTAGTTGGCAAACCAACCAACAACTTCTTGTGGTCGCCTCCCCCTCATAAGTTGCTTTGCATGTTTTGAGCATTTTTACGGCTGTTTAGATACTCAATTTGTATATTATGTCAGACAATGGAAAACGTGAAGGTTGGCGGGATATAAAACGTGGCGACTTTGGGTCGCCTTCTTGCGCCCGCCCAACTTCGTGATACATACTACTTGATTACGGACTTAGCTCCATCTATGAAAAATGAGAAATGTGCAAAGAGAAGGAGGAGCTGCTCAGTTCATTGCATTTGACATGCCAGCGAGCCAATCAACCGAAGCTGTTTTTCTGTGGCCTACAAATATAACTAGAAAAGTCAATTTATCTTCGGTTTGCCTGCCATTGATAGACAATTTTTGTTATCTAGTATTTTGTTGTGTATGTCTGTCTAGTTGTCTCAACTGCTCAGCCAGTCAATACTTCTGCTGTATTGTGTGCCACAAAATACTAGATACTCGATTACTCGACTGCTGACCACCACGAGGGAAGTGACAACGGGGGAACTACGTGTTTGCAATAGGGCAATATTATGGATGGCAACGGCAACGTGAACACTAAAAACTTACATGTCAGAATCTGAAAAGTTGACAATCCCACTAAATGTGTGTTTCTCCTCTTTTTTATTTTTTTTTTTTTTGCATGTGGACAATATTTAGATGACTGACAATGGATAATCTATCTATGTGTCTGCAAATGAGCTTTTGACAGCAATGTAATTGACTATTTGAGAATGTCACACAATGAGCAAAAAATGACTGTCAGAATGTGGAATAGAAATTTGATTCAATGATCAAGGATATTCAAATATCGAAGCAGTGCAAATAAAGTGACTATGTATATAAATAAATAAAAAAAAAAAAAGTATTTAAAAAAGTATTTTTTTCGACTTTTTTATTTTTCACATTTCTTAATTAAAATGCAAATCGCTTAATACGTTTCGAGAATTTGTCATCAAAATAATTGCATTCATATATCAGTCAGCTGGCATCAAAGATATCAAGCTGGGCGCAGTCAGCCTTCAAGCGAGATACATTTTTAGAAACAAATAGATAGATAGATAGATAGATGCACACACACAGAAATTTACGCTTATGAGAAAATTAAATGCCATAAAATTTTATAGTTGGCAAGCATTTTGCAAAACTTTTAGCACTAACCTTAGCCAAAAAAGCAAAAGGAAAGCATCATTCAAATTGTGTAGGTGACAAATTACGGCATTAGCAAACCGACAACACAAAATAAGAATCCAAAGCGAATTTACAATTTTTCGAAATTAAAAATACACCCAAAAATATGACACGAGAGTAAAGTAAAGGTATAAAATACAATTATTATAAATAACATTAAAGTCTATAAAATGTGCAAATTAAAAAATGTACAAAACAAAAATAGATGCACAAAATATATAAAATAAAAATTCTAAAAATTTTGAATATTAAAACGTCAAGATTCAAACGTCTTTGAATTATTTTGTAACGAACAATATTGTTGCTTTGAATGAGTTTTTCAGCACATTGCGATTATAATTGTGGCTGGAAAACCGGTCTGGCCTGTGGCTGGTGGAAAATTGAGATATTTAACGCGTAATTATCAGTTCTTAAATGTGCGACGTATATGGCGGGTTTTATGTAAGGCGACGGCGAATGGGGTCAAAGTATTGCATATGCGACACACGCGACACACAAACACAGATGCCCGACCAATTCGAGGGGATATTAAATGGGAGTGGGTGGGTGGGGAAGGTGGAGCAAGAGACAACGACTCACAAATGCCAATCAATTGATTTCATTGTCTTCAATTTATAACCTATTGATAATATAAATTCCTGGCAGTCGCTTAACTCAAAGCAGTCAAGAGATAGAGAGATAGAGAGAGAGAGAGAGAGAGAAAGATAAAAGCAGCACAGCTCGCCTAGAGTTATGATAAACAGTTAATTGTATTTGTGTGTGTGTAACTGGGTTGGATGCTACACATACACATATCACAGTAGGCAGGCAAATATATATATATTATACAGTTACAAATGAATGATATATGTGTAAGTATGTATTTGTATACACTGCTTTGCACTTGACATTAATGAAATGAGATTGTTTTGTCACAGTTTCATTTGCGAGGCAAAATAAACAATATAACAATGCTTAGTGGAAAGTGGAAAGTATTTGGGTTCTTAACTTAAGAAAGCCTAAAAGCTTTTTACACTTAGTATATGAAACCATTCAAAATGTGAAAAGGCTATAATAAAGTCTTGCAAACGTTTGTAAGAAACAGAAGAAAACATTTCAAAAACATAAAAAAGAATATATATTCTAGATCAGCTTCATCAAGCGAGTCGATTTAGCCACTTCTGTCTCTGCCCCTAAATGAAAAAGCCGTTCTCACAGATTATAAGACTAGAGAGTTCAAATTTTATCGATAACTTCCACCTTTCCAAAATATCGATATAAATTGATTTTCGATTGCTATAAAAGATATAATTCTAAAGATTTGTCATTCCAATAGTTATATTGATATAATTGGAAATTAAAGAAAAAACGAATACATAAATAACTTTGAAAACAATTAATGAAAAAAGAAATATAAAAGTAATTTTTTTAAATAAACTAATTACTATGTATTTAACGGCTGGATTTAGGGTATCTCGAAGAAAACATTCTAACTTGTTTTGCACATTAACCCGCCCAAAACTTTGTTCTAAAAATATAAAATACAATTTTTTTTTAATCAAAAAAATGTTGGTCTTTAATATGAAATGCTGCTTTTTATTGAGTTGTTAAGAAAAATGTGAATTTCCTCTTGTCTCTACTTAAGAGGTTAGTTGATAACAAATTGGTTAATAATAGAGATACTGGTTCAACTTTACCGTGAACTGGGAGCTGCTCTTATAACTAATTTTAAATAATTGCCGCATATTACGCTGTTTTGCTGCAATCAACCAACAGTTCAGCTGGAGGAATCAACTTTACAAAAGAAAGCACGCCCCGACATACACACACAGGGCGCCGAGGGGGGAAGTGGGTATAGTATAGTTGTTGCTACTGCTGCCACAACTACCACAGCTACTCCCCCACGAGTAGCTGCTGGTCGCACTTTAATTGGCATATCAGACCGTGGCAGCAGCAATTTTTTTTATCTACTCTTTTTTTATTTTTATTAGTTTGCTAGGCCAACAGCGGAGAAGGCGGGCAACTTTCTAGCGCCAACAATGAGCGAAACGAGGGAGCCAACATTAACAACAACAACAATAATAGGCACAATAACATAACGAAAATTTACAACAATTGTAGTTGAGAGGTTAATGAACTAAATGCGCAATGGGCCAAACTTATTTACAAGGGAAACACAAACGCCAGTAACAACCAAGTTTAGACCAAAAAAAAAAATATATATATATATACCGCATGGATACAATTAATGAGACGCTCATTACGCGCGAGTTTCTTGAGTGGATTGTGGGGGGTTGGAGGAGGGAGGATGGGGAAACAGTTATAAAAATGCCCCCAATGGCTTCATTTGGCATGGTGGCCAGCTTTGCGTGGGCCTCGCCAATTGCTGGCAGTCATTTACGTTTTGCTTACTTTTGAAGCTTTACAATTGCCATCCCATTATGATCAGCAATCAATCAATTTAATTTATAAAGCATGTCCAAAAATTTGGTCTACTTTTAGCAATTAATTTGTGCACCAACATATTTTGTTGACCAGCCAAAATTGAATTTGATTAATTTACACATGTTTTTGTGTGTGTATTTGTGTTTAATGCGCGCGAAAGGGGCGACAACAAAAAATGTACATAAATAAAAACATTTCATACATAAAAATTCTTGCAAATTTGTTTTGGCACATAAAAGATATTTGTCGCTAGATCTTTGCTAATATTGCTCAAAACATTTAACAAAATTGACAACGACATGCGGCCCATAAATATATATATATATATATATACATATATTAGGCGACCCAGTTTAAGTACCCCGAACATTTTTGGCCAAAAGATGATTACCATAATAAATGACAGTGTTAATGTAACTTATAAGACCAAAAAATATCCCAAAATAGTATTTTCATTGAATTATGACAAATAATTACGTGATTTATTGCAGCATTTTAATTGCTCTATTTTGTGGACTATTTTATACTCTATGTTCGTTAATTTCAGTGCATTACATAGTCGATCTTGGGCAGAAACTCAATGTATATTTTCCCAGCAGTAATTCTAAAATTAAAGACACCAATTCCTGGTGTAAAATGTTATGCTACATTGGCGTGGACTTGTAATTGCTTTTTAATTTCATTTTCATATTTATTGCATCTGCATTTGCTCGGCGATAAAATTCTCGAAAATTGTCATGCTCGGTGTATTTGCACATTTCCGTTTTGCATTTTAAAGATTTTTTTAACATATTTTTGCCCAACCTTTTTCTGTTGTGCTTTGCAAGAGAGTCAAGTGCGTAAATCAAACGGACGCCTCTTTATTTTTAATGCTTTTGTGAACAACTGCAGCATTCAGCTTAACTGAAAGCATGGCTATATGGGTATATATATCTTTATAATGATGCAACTCTGAGCGGATGTGTGCAGCATAAGTAAACCAACAAAAACAATATAAGGAGCCAAGCACGAAAGATAAAACTGCCACGCTGAGAAGCTAATAATAAGGAATCATTGCTATTGAATTGGAATTGGATAAACAAACACAAATGGAATATTTTATTCCAAATGCGATTTCGAATTACTGCAAAGTTTTCGCTTATGCTAATCAAATACTCACAAATAAACAGAACTTTGTATTAACTGAACGGGTAACATCGAATATTTTTTGTAAATATTTATGGTACTCAAATAGATTGGATTATGTGCTGTTTTTTCAGTCAAGTAGTTTCTCAGGTGCACTGGCAGCAAATTTGACTCGCATAAATGGTTTATTTGCTGATGAAATTGATTTTCTTCTGAAGTGAATTGAGTTGCTTTAGCGTACTTGAGAATTAAGCATAACAATTATTAACTTAATTAAAAATTCGATAAACAAACGATTTAAGCAAGAATAGTAATAATAATATGTAGTTTCTTAGGAAAATTAGGAAATAATGTTGATGGTTTTTACACCATTTTTGCCCCACAGTTTTAAGCACAACTCGATTACAGCTGAACAAAAAAGCAATTTATGAAATCAAATTAAATCACATGCAGCTCATTAGGCACAATACAATATTGATAACATGGTCTGACAATTGGCCAACTATTATTATCGCGGCATGTTGCTTCCCCACCCCTTCAAAAGTCTATCCAAATAGATTCCATACCACATTAAATGCACTTTTTGTGTACCACTGTGGATAGTTGTGGCTGGCTTCGGCTTCAGTTCGCTTTGTGGTATTTCAATTAAAGTGCACACAATACACGCACACAGCTGCCACACCCGCCCACTTCACTTCAGTTCACTTCACTTTCAAGTTGGTGACTATTGCATTTCATGCAAATAATTGAAATACGCCCACATGGTGAGGCGGCGGGCGACGAACGGCTCAAAATGTAGCTTTGACAACGAAAACTTTTACAATTCTTATCTCAGAAAATATATGAATGCATTCAAGATGATGTGAATACATTTTCATGTACCAGTTTGTATACTAAAAGCCCGTCTGAGTTGGCCAGCAGACACTTGAAAATGTAACTCAATGGAACATCACGACAAAACCCACACACAATCAACCATATGTGGAGCGAAAGAGAGGGAGGAGGAGGTTTAAAGATAGAGACAAGTTGAGAGTATTTGTTGCATATGTGACCAGAAATGAGAATAGGTTAAAGAGTTTATTATACGCTGCTGCCAACTGCTATTCGGCTCAAATGACTCAGTTCTTTGTAAAAAAAAAACACAAAAAAAAACAAACACTTGAAGCACGTAATTGAACGCATGTTCTCTATATACAGTAAAATATATCGGCACATTGGCATTAAAGTCAAGGAACTTTCAAGCTGCTTTAAGGCAACTTTTACCAGAAAAAATTGCAAATCATGCCACATGAAAGATGAGAGAGCCAGAGAAAAATAATTTTGTGGCTGGTCAATTAGTTGCGGCTTTTTGAAGAAAAAATAAGAAAACAGAGCACAATGTGTGAAGAATTACAGTTAAGGCAACACGAAAAAAAACCGCTGTTGGCAGTAAAAAAAGTATATGAAAACTAAATGGGCGAAACATATTGCATTATAATAAAATACATATACAGTGAGTCGAAGCTTATTTGGATCATGGTCAAAGAAAAAAAGGAATTGCCTGCCATAAGCTAATCATTCATTATTTTTCAAAAATTCCAAAAACCGATGGTAGGTAACAATATTAACCACCAAAATTTATATATGACCCCAATACACTGGGGTTTCCCCATCTGCTAGGTAGAATTATAAAAATGTTGCCTACTTATAGGTGCAGTTTTCATTTGGATCAGTCTAAATAAAATAATATATTTGGCGTATAAAAACTTAAATAAGGATGTTAATACTTAGAATGATATCCTCTAGCCTTAACTACTTCCCTTAACCTATTATTCATGGAAGCTACCAGCTTCCTGGTAGCTTCTGGGCTGATTTTGCTCCACTCTTCCCGTAGAGCATTTTTGAGGTCTTCTTTGCTGGATATGCTGTGCTTCCGGATGCTATTTTCCAGCACAGCCCACAAATTCTCAATGACATTTAAATCTGGAGACTGGGCCGGCGGAATTTTCATGTGGGGGCAGTTCCTCATGAGCCAGGACTGTACTATCTTGGCCTTATGCTTGGGATCGTTGTCGTTGTTGAATCGGAAAGTACGTCGGATTCCTACCTTCTAGGCTTTTTGGAGTAAATTTTCCTTTAGTATGTTGAAGTAGACATTCTTGTCCATTATTGTTCCAAAAATCACAAAATTCCCGAATCCGGCTGACGAGATACATGCCCATGAAATGTCACTTCCTCTACCATGCTTGACTGTCGCCTTTACGTGTTTGGGATTCAGCTCAGTATTGGGCTGTCGCCCACTCATAACTCCGTCCGTCCAAGTCAAATATGGTGAATTTGGACTCATCTGCAAATATAACAGTGTTCCAGAACTCCAAATCTTTGTCCAAGTGGTTTTGGCGAACGTCATCTAAGTCCCTTTATTTTTCACGCTTATAAATTGCTTTTTCCGTGGAGCTCGGGCATTAAAGTCATGTGTCCGCAGAAACCTGAGCACAGTTTCCACACAGCACTTTTTCCCCAATTCATCCTGCACCTGTGGAGCCACTTTTGGAGCCGATAGCTTGGGATATCCCCTTATTATCCTGGTGATCCTTTGCTCCTCCTCTTCGGTGAAAATCTTGTTTGGTGCCATTCTGGCCTTGCCCTTAATCCGATTGGCGTCGACGAAGCGCCAAATGATGATATTCACAGTTGAGTTGCTCAGATTGACCATTTTAGCTATTTCGCGATATGAATATCCGCTTTTGTGGTGTTCCAGGATGAGTTTCCGTTGCGCAATGGTAGTCCGTTTGTCCATAGTCCTTGTTGGCTTATTGCACCCGAGATGCAGGATGAAACTAAACTGACTACGAAGTATTGGTCTATTAATACCGAAAATACTCAACTTTAGGTAAAAAATCCGGGCTTTATGGCACCCAGGTGTCCATAATGTACCTGCTCCAAAAAAAAATTTCCCAAAAAAAAGGGTACTTTTTTACATAATTCTACCTAGCAGGTGGGGAAACCCCAGTGTATTGGGGTCATATATACATTTTGGTGGTTAAAATAGTTACCTACCATCGGTCTTTGGAATTTTTGAAAAATAATGAATGATTAGTTTATGGCAGGCAATTGCTTTTTTTCTTTGACCATGATCCAAATAAGCTTCGGCTCACTGTACATATACATATATTCGGTAGCTAGAATAAGGTTAGCGAGAGTGAAGATGCTACGAAAGTAATATAAAATTAATGCTTTAAAATAATTGCGGCAGGTTCTGTGTAAAAAGTAGTCTACAAATACAATTTAAACGGATTTAATTGCTCCAAGCAAAACATAAAACAAAAAACAAAAACCTTAAACAAATAGTTACGGCGCTCGGGGAACCGTTACAAAAAAAATATGAATAAATCATAAGAGGTTAAGGGCTGAACTATACAGCTTATGCTCATCAAAACTTAATCATTTCATCTCGTTGCGCATTAAGTTGAACACATACATAATGAATAAATACGAAAGCTTAAGACAAACGAACCACGCTCATCCACAAAGAAATACAAAAAACTTTAACGCAAATCGTGGTTTAAGCCAAAAGCAGCTATAATAATTCTAAAAGCTCAATGACACCTTTAAAATCCAAGTAAATAACTTGTAAGTACAATCGAAAGAAAAGAAAAAAACAACCAAAAAAATAAGCCCAATAATAACACAATGAGAATCAGCAGCAAAATTCTCAAGCAGAAAATACACAAGAAATAAAGCGTGCGTAAATCTATGTATATGTCGGCATAAGTTTGTTAAGACTTGCCGAGTAGGTGTCTCAGCCACATTTTCTAAGCAGTTGCCCCCGTACCTGTCACTCAAACGCCCTCTGGCGCACAAATCCACATATATATATATATATATATATATATATATATATAATGAATAATCAGGAATAATAACAAAGCATTTCAATGTAAATCTGACATTCTGACCAAAAAAAATCCAGGCATCACCAAATGAGCACAAATAAAGAAAGCAAAGAAATAAAATTCCAAATGCACAAAACTTATGGCTAATAACTTAATTAACAAAAAGCAGAGAATAACTGTAGGTTGACTTGCCCCCTCCCCTCCCCTCATAATACCATCCTGCAATTCATATAATATCATTATTTTAAAGTTCAGTTCGTCAACTGACAACCCGCATGCAATTTTAGTTGGCTTTAATATATTATTTTCAAACGCTAGTTAATTGTGTGAATAACAAGTACGAAATAATAATAAGATCAAACTGCGAATACATTTTCGACTATAACTTGGGTGTTTCCCATCTTAATGAACACACAGTTTATCAGTAAGATATTATATTATATATTATTATTGGATGGTTGTGCCCTTAACTATCGGAAATATAACTGTATCGATATTAAACGACGACAGTTATCGATAAAATGTTTGTTTGAGAACTTATATTCACAATTATAAGTCTCTTCCTACTCGGCTGTTGATCTTGAGTGAATATATATATCTATTTGTATATTATGGGGTCGGAGATGTCTACATAAATTTGCACAAAACCATTATACCCGTTTAACCCAAATTGAATGGGATCAGGGTATAAGAAACATAACAATTTAATTAAAATAGCTCATAATGCAAATTCCCAAATAGATTTAATAGCCAAGTTTATAGAATCAGCTGGCTGGGCCAAGAGCATAGTATCTTTCAGCACGTGCGTTAGTTTGTAATCGCCGCGTAGACACACACGAGCATTCATTATGCATATATAAATACTTAGGAGGCGACTAGGGGCACTCCTTGATTAATATGCGTGCTGGCCATATATTATTATTGTCATCTCACACCCACCCCCATTCCGCCCAAAATAAGGCACAGTAGACTTGGCCAAGCGCATAAATAATGACGGCTGAAACATTTAAGTAGATGAATTTGCCTATATCGGTGCTAATTTATGCGGAAGTTTCTATTTGATTTGCTGCACTCCTTTGGGGCGCGTGATTGAAAGTTAAATTAGTCGTAAATGTACTTTAGTTGATTATTAATACAAATCATTTTAAGCACGTTTCAAGTTCAAGATTTTCCTTACGTATTTATAATACATACATACGTAATACTTAATATATTAGTCAAGTTTAATGCGACTTTATCGTGAATTCGATAAGCGTAATTCAAGTTAAATAAATAAATGCTTCAAGTGAGTTTAAAGTTCGACTTACTGACTACAAATGTTCTTCAAAAATATTACATAATATTTTGCAAAGGAATTAAAATAAAGAGTTTGATAAATTTCCACATTATTTTTATTCCAATATTTTTCCAATTTTCTTGTCCAGTTCCTCTCAATGAATAGTTGCAATCAAGTACGATATCCGATCCAAAATTAGCTATGGACATGGAGCATACAAAATTTTGTCTCGCAAAAATCCACATTGTTAGTCTTGTCATAAGGTCATAAAGCGGCTGGCTTTCCAATAACATGCTTTGGAGCTTGCCTTGAGTAAATATCAATTTATTTTTACCACACCGTTGTTTTTCTTATTTCAATGAACATTATCAACACGACACTTGGCGGCGGATATGAAGTGTTATGTATTATTGTGTTTTTCTGGCTAGAAACGAAAAAAAAAAAAATGCAAAGCAAAAAAAACAAGAAGCCGCCAGACAACAGAAAAATGGAATAGAAAAAAAAATGCTTTCAGCAGCCGCTGCCGAACATAGACAAAGCGCTGATTGGATTTAAAGTGACAGTAATAAATGACGAGAAAGGCGTGTTTCATTTATAAATACGGAAAAAGCATAAGCAATACAGTGTTCTGATTCTTACGTATATACATCATATACATATTCATCTGGTATGTATTCTGCCGAGAATTGGGTGAACTTGCACTATACAAATTAACCAAAATCCGACGAGACTGGACTGAGAGCCAAGTAAACAGAAACAGACATCGTCGCCACATTTCAGCGCTGACACTGACAGCCCAAACAAATTGCAGGGAAAGCGACTCTGCTGGCTAGGGGCGCATTAGGAGGGAAGGGAGGGGCTGAGAACCATTCATCGTTCGAGTTTAATGTGTTTTTTTTTTTACATTTTGCTTACGCAGCGGGCAAATATTGTATTTTTACTTTTTGTTTATGGTTGTCTTTCGTTCTTTTAATTTTTCTCATTTTCTTCATTATGTCAGTGTCAGTATTATGCAGTGCTCGCTGTAATGTGGATACAATTGCAAGTGCCTGACTTGCAGATACTCATTGTTTTAAAAAATCAAAGATCTTAAAGTCTAGCATATATTGCAATTTCACAATTTTAAATAATTAATAAATGGGAAAAATATAACTCAATAATATTTAAGTAATTTCAAATGTGATTTGGGTGCCCTTTTGCTCGATCATTTAATGAGTACAGGGTATAATAATGGAAAATGTAGGTACATACGTATTTTTAGGTGTGTCTTTTGTGGCATGTTAATTCTTGAGGCTGCTTCTGCCTCTGTTTCGCTGGGGACCCAAGTGCTTAATTGTGTCGTGGTGGCATTTAAATGCCACCGTAATGAGTTTAATTATGATTTTAATTATCTTGTATATGGCACGCACAGGTGGGTGACCAAAGACATGTGACTTGAGGAAACGATTGAAATTCGCCGTTTATTAATATTATAGTTAATATAATAGTTTTTATTTAAATATCGTGTGAAATTTCACATTCGATAATATTAAAAAAATAAAAACAAACTAATTGATAAACAAACACAAAGACTTTAAACACTTAATTGGCTGGCGCCAGACGGTCGTTATTCGACATACGATATACCCATATATATTTATTTATATATAAATATTTATATACCGAATGAAACATAAACTTGGAAGCCAGCTTCAAGCCAGCACTCTCACTTAGACCTAACCTAAATGGCCATTATGAGTGCCACTTGCGGCAAGTGCTGCGGCATTAATAATCCAGGCAAATCCGCAAACTGAGCTCTTTGCTACAATCCGTGATTTAAAAATCTTCATAATTCTAAGCAGTGTAAACAGTAAGAGCAGTAATAATGTTAAGAATTGTCCACAAGGTGAAAGCATAATTAATATTTAATGCTTTTATTTTATAGCTGAATTAATATTAATAGGATATCTTAGAAAATAAATGGAGGATATCGATTAAATCGGGCTAACAAATGATTGCAATTTGGGAAAGTAACTTGTTAGAATTATAGGTTTAACATCGTCCCCGCATTTTGCTCTGCGCTGTTGCCGAGTGCCTGATGAAATATTTAAAAGTGAGCGCGGCAGGCAAAACAATGCCACTAACGGAACGGGAACTCAAGAGACCAAACAAATAGAACAAAAATGATATCCTGGGTATCCTGCATTCCCTTTTCGTACCTTAATCCAAGTGATCAACTCTAAATGGCTTTAATAAAGCTCAAAAACTGAGGCAGTAGTTCGCATAGAAGAAGACAAACAAACGCTGCTCGTGAGATGCTATTCAAGAATCACACTTTATAACAAAATACAAATACCCCAACTGATGCAAGAGCATAAATCAGACCAACAGAAAAACAAACTTTCAACGGCAATCCACAAAACGCATTAGCGCTTAAATGGCCCTGAGACCAGGCTACCATTCTCCTCATCTGCTTTGTCTTCTTTTTATCATTGTTGGTATTGCTGCTGGTCACATTTAGGAATGTTTGAGAAGTTTTGGTTGATCTTACCTTAAATTTGGCACAGCTGCGGCAGCAGCAGCCGCTGCTTGCAGAGGCGGCGGCACATTGTATGGAAACGGCAACTTGGCCGCAACGGCTGGATTCTCGAATAGCATTCTATTGCCGTTGTTCGCTTGGCAGTTGTTGTTGTTGTTGATGATGATGGGAGGGTTGAAGGGGTGGTTGCCGGTGTTGGTGTTGTTGAAGCTGATATTGTAGTAAATTTTGCTGGCTTTTTATTTACTTCCGGTGCACAAAAAAACTATTTCTTTTGACTCTTGCGTGTTAATTACTTTCACCTTCCCTTTTTCTTTTTTAAGGTTTTTTGTAGTATTTTATTTTCGCACTGATTTTATTTAAGTTGGGCACATTTTTATTAACCCGAAATGGTTAGCTTCAATTGCTCGTTGCACACTCTAAACATTTACAAAAAATATACATTATTAAAAATAAATGTAGTTAATATTTCAAGATTTCAGCCCACTCTAGTTCACTTATTCATTTTAACCCCCTCTTTTCATATGCCAAATTTCCCCATAATCTTGCTAAAAGCGGCACATGTTTTGCAGCGTGTTTCTTTTCTTCTTCGTTTCGTTTGTGGTTTGTATTTCATTTTTCTCCCCCAACTCTCTCACAATCGGCTAACGTTGTCAAGTCTCTGCCGTTAAAAGCATCATTAACTAGTTTTGTTTTAATATCTTAGTTTGTTGTTGCTGCTATGCTGCTCGCTCTACTGCTTTCCATTTGTTGTTTGCTTCTTTCGTTTTTGTTTTTTGTTTCGTTGCGCTGCTGGATGGACTGCTGCCGATTATGCTTTTACTTTCATTCGCAGCATGTTTGTTGCTGGGGCTGTCTGGCTTCTGATTCTGGCGTTGCTCTTTGCGTATCACATTCGCCTGACATTGCCGGCTTTTTTGACGCATACAGCGGCGAATTGCGATTGTATTGATGTGCGTATAGGTGTGTTTGTGTGCGTGATGATAAAAAGTTGCCTTGGGCTTGCGTTTTGATAAACATACAAGCTACACATATAGAAAGACATATGTATGTGTGTTAAATCTCTTTGGCTTGCGTGGAAGAGCAGCAGCAAAAACACAAATTCTTGACCATATATTTGTTTGCGTATATAGTTGTTTCATTTTCTTTAATTAAATCGATTTGCGTGCATAAAAACACAAAAGGAAAACACACACACTTATACACATGTAAACACAAACACACACTAACAGAAAGCAAGGCAGAAACGACGCACATCAATATTTTTGCGACGTCATTGAATTCGCCGTACACACACACTTAAATGTGTGTGTGTGTGCTTGTGTGTATGCTAAAAACTACCCAAAATAAAAAGAAAACGGGCTTACGCACCTCTTGGTCTCCCCCTCTCCCACTTCTGTTCTTATGTTTGAATTACTCACTCACACACACACATACACATGCAAGCGCGCACAAATACTCGACTAAGGAAATGACGCGTGACGCTATGACGACAGATATTACGACAAACGCCTATGCTTAGTTAGAGAGGTCCGCACAGCGCAAGGAACTTTTGTCAACTGAAACTAAAGGAGCGCTTCAGCGACGGCCAAAGCGAAGAGCGGCATAAATGCAAGCAAGCTCACCGCACAACTCGTGCTCTCTCTCTCTCCCACTCTGAAATGGCAGGACAAGCGCGTGGAGCACTCAGAGAGCGAGAGACAACGAGAGAGAGAGAGCGCTTAAGCAAGTTCGCCGCTTGGCGACTTGACTTGATGCTTGGGGTAATTTGAGTAATGTCTCAGACGACGATGGCTGCTGTATGCAACACATGCGGCCATGTGCAACATGAGTCGATGACGAAGATACCACAGATGTCGTAGTACCACACCACCCCTCTTGCCCTTCCCTATGTTAAACATAATCATTTCCGACGTGTGCAGTTTTGTGCACTGCTACAAAAACAATAGGCAGTCTCTGTGGCAAAGCGGGCAGAGCAGGGGCAGGCAGAGCCAGCGACCGCCCGCGTCTTTTATATCGCTTTGTTCTCGCATTAAGCTTTCTTTGTTTTTCTTATTTCATTTAAAGCTCAGCTTCAGTTAGGCGAACGCCTTTGTTGACTTTAAAAAGCAGCGCAAAATAATTGTTTAATTTATTAATGCGTTTCACACACACACAAACTCAAGTCTCGAGTCTTCGTCACGCTGATTTATTTGAATTTTTGTTTAAGATACACGCACTGAAGCAGCGGCCGCGTGCTCTTGACTTTTATTATAATTCTTTGTTTGTTTTTTGGGCTTAATTTAATTTTCGCTTTTGCAAGCTGAACTTGAAGTTGATCAACGTTTTTTTTTTGTGAGCTATCAATCAGTAAACTTTTGAAAGCTCAGCATCATGTCTGTCTGAAAGCTTTTAAGACCGTTATTTGTACAAGCTGAATGCAGCACTTATGCAGCACATTCCTTGGGTTTCTGGTATAATTGATCACATGTTTGGTTTTGTTTTAGAGTTTGTTGTTTCTCCTTTTTTGTTTTTTCGGCGAATTCCAGTGACTGGCACGCCGCAGCCCCGCATATTCAATTACAACATAGAAACACGAAGTTTCTAAGAATTTTACTTGTTTGTTTCTGCTTCTTCTTATCCTCTTCATGAACTTCAACTATTTCTTATCGCAGAAACACAAACACAAAAGAATTTCAAAATGAATGTTTTTATATTTTACAATTTTAAAAGATAATTTAAATCCATAAAGAAGAATCGTAACTCTATAATTTAAATTATAACTATAAGCTTGAATTTTATATTATTGTGTATTTAAAACATTTTAAAACCCTATAAAATATTTATGTTCAGAAAACAATAAATATAAAATGGAGTTTCACATCTCAATACCCAAGCGTTCTCATCTGAAAAACTTCCTGTTTCTTATTAATTTAATAGCTACTTTTTAAGTTTGGTAATATAATTAAACTGTGTCTTATTTAATGGTTTATTTATAAAAATTGCAAGTTGCTTTTGATTAGTTTAATTTTGTTTTTGTTTTACTCATTAGTCACAAATTATATATTATTATTTAAACATCGAGTGTGTATTGATCGATTTAAAAATATTATATTTGCGTAATTGTGTTTTTCTCTTCTCTTACAGTATTCTTTTGCTATATCATCAAACTAGATTTATAATATATTTTTCTATGTGTGCGCATATATATATAAATATTTATTTTTAATTAATTTGCATGCATCACACTGGGACGCAGCTGTTATTACAATTTTTGTTGCAGTTGTGGTTGTGGTTGTTTTTGTTGTTTGCAATTTAACACGTAATTTAATTTCGCTCATGCAAAACGCCAAACGTTATCGCATTTAAATTAAAAACACTTTTTATCTAATTTTTTTTCGCTTTCCAATATTGACAATAATATTGTTGATTTGTTAAAATGCACTTTTGACTTAAGCTTAACACAATAGCTCAAAAATTTACTTTAATCTGGCGCTCAAAAATGCAAACAAAATATAATTTTGTTTGTTTTTAATTTGCCGCCTCTGAGCCTTTAACGGCGCTTTAGCTCCAGCTTGAAAAACTTTATGAGACGAGAGAGAGGCTCTGGCCACAAAAGAAACGACGATAAAGACGACAATGCAGACACAGAGTAACAATTGAAATCGACGTAGGCGAGAGATGACAACGACGACGCACAAAATTATCCGTACGCTAAACTTGACGCTGTAACGGTCGCAACCACACTGACACAACTGCTGGCGTCGCCAAAAAGTATGGCATTCAATTCGCTTGACAACCGACATGCTGCTCTCCGACGCAACACATATACATATTACTTCTAGCGGCCAGCATAAAAACAAAAACAAGAGCGCTTTACTCAAAGTCGCTCTCTCTCTCTCGTTCTCGCTCTCTCTCTCTCTCTCTCTCTACAATCGAGCGAACGAGTGAGAAACGTTATTGGGATCGCCATGTGGCGACCATTGCAAAGCCACTGCTCAATCAACTGCTGCTCTCTCGCTCCAACCACCCACAAGTCGTGCAGCAGTCGTAAACATTCGCTGCGATTCGCTCAGTGCGGCGGAGAGTAGCTTGTTTTGCTTGTTGTGTGTGCGGCGAATTCGCTCAAAAAACGCCAATTGGATAAGGCAGTGTGAGATGGCGCCACACAACTGTGTTGGCGTCTGTGTTGTTAGCTCGCTTGCACTTGCATGCATTGCAATCAATGTTCGTAGTTCCATATTTCCGTTCTTGAAGCGCTTTCAATTCTTGTTGTTGCTTGTGGTGTGGATAAAAATGAGCATCTCTCATATAGATGGATGTACTTATATTGCCCTTGTATAAGATGTTGGGTGTATAAGTTGTGGGTAATTTTTCGTATTTGAGTTGGGGTTAATTTTTTTTTTTTTGTAGCTTAAGGAATTTATTTATATGGATCTGTTAACAAATATAGTAAAAACACGGCAAGTTTTACAATTATATCCATGCTCCAAAAATTTCAAAAATCAAAGCATATTTTCAGACTGGTATCGACTTATTACAACAACTAAACAACAAAGGCCATAAAACATGTATTTTTTAAGGTCTATATTTTTTTGCATTTTTTCTTTGCTTTTTATAAAGCTTACAATGGAAACGCGCAACAAGCGCAGCACCAACGAGTTCCACAGCAACTAAGCAGCTGACGGCTAAAGAGTTTTTTCTCTCCTCTCTCTCTCTTTCCTTCTCTCTCGCTCACGCTCTTTCAGTCTTTTAGCACGCGGAGAAAAACGGAAAACGGAACACAAGAAACTTGTTTGCTGCGCCTGGAGCAACGAGCAAGACCCGAAATATACAAGAACAACAACAACAAATGCACAGACACGCTTTCGGCGTCAGCGTCAGCGGCAGAGACAGCGGGTGCGGGTGCGCCTGAAGAAGACAGGTCAAAGGAGCAGACGAGACAACGGCGCTGACCGCGCGCCTCTTTCCCACCTCTCGATATATCTATCTGGTTCGGCAAAAGGCAGCAATAAATTTTGCCGCTGACTTCGTTAATCTTATTGGAATGGGCTGAGAGTGGAACGGTAAATTGCGAATGGGAAACGAATTGTGAATTGTCTGCAGACTTCATAGCCAAGGTAAGAAATACTCGAGAAATCTATAAGAAATAAGCGCAGCCAGCAGCGAATTGGGTCATAAAAGTAATTAGTGGAATCTGGTCATAATATACAATATATATTATTTAGCTACTTTTTGTTGGACTGCTTTTAATTGGCTACACAGCAACAGCAACAGCGCACAGTTTGTCTGGCAATCGACACGGTGATTTAAGGCACCTCTGCCATTGAGCGTTGAGTAGCGGGCACGGGTTGCAGGACGAAGGCGCAGCTGTGAGAGGTGGGAAAGTGTGGGATGGGGAAGTCACCACTTAGCTTTAACCAGCCAAAGTTCCGGTTGTTAGTCTAATAATTAAACAGCCATAAACTTAAATCACGTCTCATTACAGCAGACCAGGGCTGCAACCTTAAATAATCAACAAAGCGAAATTGTGAAAGGTAATAGAATTTAAATAAAAGTAAAAATGTATATAATTAAAATATGTGCAATAGATAAGAAATTTTGTAGAATACTTAAAAAAAATGAATAACTGTGAATAAATATATATAAATGTACAAATCAAGTATTTGTTGCTAGCTAAATAAATAATGATCTATCATACGCTTAAAGTTGAAAACGTGATTTTAGATCGGAACATCAGTAAAAATTCTAGTCTGAAAATCGGAACATGAGTGGAAATTCTAGCCTGAAAATCGGAAGATCAGTAAAAATTCTATCCTGAAAATCGACATATGGAAATGGGTCGAAACTTGACAACCCATTTTTAATTATTATTCATTATATATATATAATAATAATAACTCTTAAGAAATTCAAAATTCAAAATATAAATACATTTATTATGTATATTAAAATGATATTACCAACATTTGCAATAGCTGAGCCACAACTAGCCAAAAGGAAGACGCTTACAACACACTTTATCAGCTCTTAAGCCTTGAATAATAACGAATATGTCCTTTTTATGTCACTCATTTATGAACATGTCCTTTGCATTTGCTTGTGTCGCTGTCAGCGTTGATGTTCAGTGTTTGTGATGGGCGCATAACAATTAGCCAAGGCTCAGAGGCTGCAGCCCAGCCAACAACAACAACAACAACAACAATAACTGCAACTGTTGTACGCCGTATCCCAAAAAGTCAGACAACAGACAGCTATCAGATATCAGGCACATGTGTTGCCACATTCAGAGTCTGCCACACCAGACACGACTCGGTCTGGCTAATGAGCAACAACTGCAGCGAGTGGGGCAAGACTGAACACAGCTCAGAGAATTACTTGTATACTTGTATGAATATAATACTTAATCTAATCAGATTGTACTTAAGTCACTTGTTTATCGTTGAGACTGTTCTTAATTGATGTGTGAATTGCTGGCACTGTTCCCATCTTGAAGTTAAGAGTGTGTACAACATTGTAATAGACATAATTAAATCTCAATTATTTACAATTTTTATTTTTGATTATAATATAATTACTTTGAGAGGGGCAGACTTAAATCACTATTTTTAATGCTTACTTGAAAATTTGAGAATCTCACAGAAAGGCGAGCAGCTAAAAAAAAGAGCGAATATTAGAAGGAACGGATACATCAAGTAAGAAAATAGATAGAGACAGAGATGGGAATATACATACTCGTATATATATATATATATGTATATCAATATAAGTTTAAGTTTGTTTCTTATTTAATTCTTTATTTAATTATAATATTTTTTGCTTATGACAATTTATTTTCATCGTTTTTCTAAAACAAAACTTGGCATAAATCCTAACTTTTGTTTATTCTTTTAACTCCGATTGTGTACAATTTAAATATATATGTTATGCGTAAATCTATCCTTTTGCCATCCTTCCAAACTTAAGCTCTAAGAAGAAGCAAAAGAGAAATTCCTTTTTGTGAAAGTTATGCAAACAAAGCAATGCAAATTATGCAATAAAAAGCAAGTTGCAAAGTAAATAATGATTATTAAAAAAAAAGGCAAACAACAAAAATTGTCAAGCTATTGCTATAAGGATAATGGATAAGTAACAAAGTAAATAATAATTGGTTTAAAAATAATACTTATCACATATTTAGCAAACTTAGGCAAGTCGAACTCGTTTGTTATTCATATGTGAAAGTCGGCAGACTTTAGACATTTTAGGCCAACGCTGCCCCAACACTGAAAAGTAAAAGAGTTGTGCATGTGTGTGTGTCTGTGTGAGTGTGTGTAAGTGTGTGTAAGTATGTGTGTGTTTGCTGTTAAACAAGCGTAATGTCATCAATCAGTGCACAAATTTGCATTTTCTGAATTGTCTATTTTTAGGCGCCCATACTGTGTGGGGTCCAGCATAAATAGATACATATGTAGGTATGTATGTGTGTGTGTGTGTGTGTAGACTGTCCGTCTGTCTGTCTGTGTACATACATGTGTAGGGAGAGTGTATCCTTGAGCATCTGTCGTTGTCAGCGCATCAGCGCGCTTCATCAGTGCGCTGATATGTAAATCTCATAAATCATGCACACCTGTCCTCGATGGCAGCGCTGGCGACAGCACCGAACCAGCTAACAGGACGAGCTGACAGCCCAGTCCCGCAACAACGACAATGTGTATGCGTGTGTGTATGTGTGAGTCGTGGTCAAGCCTTTTGGGCTTGTTGTGCGCTGTCTTTGCTTCATAGAAATGTTACAACAAAAAGAGAAAAAAAATGTGAAGCGTTGCAAATTGGTTAGCCACGTGTAGCAAATGATTGTTGGTCAACAAAATGTGTGTTCACAAAGTTGCAAATAGCTTCATTTTGTGTGTGATTGATTTGATAGCTTAACTCAAAGCTCAACACACATTAGCATTTATGTCGCTTGTCTAACGAATCTTAACTGCCTCATTGCGATAGGCATCTTAAATCATATTCAAATCGATGGTCGAGTGTCCAATTGAGGCAACAAAATTCATGGCGTCCTTCTTAGCAGCTGCTCTGTGTAATAAACCAGGCTCTCACTAATTGCTTGGCCACAGCACCTGCTGCCCGGCTGGAAGCTTAACTGGTTCTGTTCCGGTTGCGGTTCGGTTTTCTTTTGGCTAGCGGGCCTAGAGGATGTTTAGCAGAAAAAACCACAAATTTACATAAATATGCCACAAATCATAGCTGCACGGCAAGTGTCGCCCCAAAAAGCAGACTGTCTCTCTCTCTGTCTCTCTCTTTCACTTGGTGTGTGTGTGGTCGTTGAGCGGTTTGTCTGACAGACAGACGAGTCGACGCCGCCATTAAAAATGCATGAAAAGCACAATTTAATTTTTTATCAACACTTTCAGTGCAATTAAGAGTAACCCACCAAAAAAAATAAACAACTACCATAAAAAAGCACCATAAAAAATATCATTCAATATTTATATGCGCCATATGTCCTAGGCGTATTTATGCGACTATACCTATGGATTATATTATTTCATTTACACTCGGAAAAAATTATCGAATTTTCTTAAAATATACCTGACAAGGGTTCCAGAAAGATACTTCCTAATAACAGAAATTATTTCTAATAAGTTTAAATGACGTAGCTAATTTTTGAAATCGGAAAATACTAATCTTTATTTGTTATTAAAATTAACAAAAAAGCTAATGTTCAATGTTAAGTTACAAATAAAAATACTTTGCAAAATATACTCTGGAATTAAGAAGAGAAAAAACATGGAATTTAGAATTTCCGTCTTAATAAAATATATTCTGAAAAATAAGATGATTTTCTAAAATTCACTTATTAATTTTTTCCGTGTATATATATATATATTTATAAATATCCCCACATTTCAATACACTAACAGTGAAGTTCTCTCTTGAATTTGACGAGATAATCCTTTACAAATCTAGGCAGTCTATATTATATATATTATATATATGTTCACTAACTTGTCTTCAATCATAAATACCGTACACATCTGGGCAGTCTATATAGTCAGTATTATACTTATTATATATATCACATAGTTATAGCTAAGATTATGAAAAAACTGAAAGTGAAATTTTTACAAATTATAAGGCAAATAATCAGAAATAATTTTGGATGAAAGGTTTTGATCGAAAATATTTTATGACGAGTATTTAATGTAAGAATATTCCACATTCGACGATAAAAAAAATGATAATCGTTTTTATGTTTATTTTTTAACCATTTTTGTAAAACGCACGTTGCATAATAATAAAACTGTTGGCCACCAAGGGCCAGTGGACACTTAAATTCACTGCCTCCAACGTCATCATTGCTGGGCTGGTTGTGCCACAAACTCTGCATTCCCTGACACACACCCTTTGCCCCCTCCTACAATGTTTGTCATTAGCAAATGTTGCCTCTTGTACTTTACGGCCGTTTGTTGTTGTGGCAAACTTGTTAGCCAGACGCAAAATTTGTGACTGCGACAGTTTTTGGTGTGTTGCCTCACTCACAGTCCGCACATTGTGCTTCATTTGCAACGCATCATTTGCGCATTTTATGTAGGTGCAACATAACATAACAACAACATGCTGTTGCATGAATGAATGCTGCAACACGACCACAAACTGCAACTGGACACCAAACAGCTGGCAACAAGGATGAGCAGCAATAATGTGACACAGCCCCCAACAAATAGTTGCTCCTTAAAAAGTTGGCCAAAGTAAAAGCAAACTTGAATTTTGTTGAGCAGCAGCAGTGCAAGCAGCATTTAGCAATTATAATTGAAGTTTGTTTTCGATTGTGCAACACTTGCGAGGCAACATAAATCTTAAACAACACAAGTTGAAATCAAATTAGAAATGCACGAAATAAAGGAGGCCCCAAACAGCTCATAAAGATTTGCACAAAGTTGACACATAAATTCAAACAACCCACTTGCTTCGATAAGGGTGAATACCCCTACCAACACACACACACACAGCATACTCAGCACATGCGACACATGCAACACACTTTTATATTTTGTGTAATTGCGCATTTCAACAACTCTTTTGGCGAACAAATGAAATTGCGCAGCAAAAAGTATTCAATGTGACAGACAGCAAATTGTTGACTGCTCCACATATAACACACGCACATCACACACACACACATCACACACACACACATCACACACACACATCAGACGACCAATTTTGTAGTCCTTTAATTAAACAGCATTTTTTTTTGTAGTGCAATTTTAATTTGACATTTTTATTTCTGTTCATTTTTCTGCTCATTTCGACTGCTAAGCGACTGCCATAATGAGTATGTAAATTGCTGTAAAGTTATGTCCTCAATTTGGACCTGATGCTCTTCCGGCTCTCCGTTGCTAGCTGCTTTATGAGCGCATAAAGTTGCCAGCCACATGAGTCTCGTGCCTCCTGGCTCGTGTCTCATTAGAAACTGAAAACTTTGGATAATAGCCCCATAGATTTACCGAATGCGCGGCAAGCGAAATATGTTGTATATGCCACAGGCGCAGCTGTTGGCCATGCCTAAAATATACTCCAGACAAAATAAACTGCACAAGTTGAATATGATTTTTTTTTTACTTTTTTTGGGGGGGTTTTTTGATTGGGTATTTAAATGTTAGCCAAATATACACTTACTTTTGATTGGGTTTTCTCTTTTATTTTTTTACAATCTTAGATTTCTTTAAAAAAAAAATTAACTTTTTAGTTAAAATGTGAAATATTCTGTTATAATGTTAATTTGTAAACTATTAAATTTATTTATCAATTCAATTCAATTTTTATTTATGCGAACACTCAACCAGTTGAAGGCCTTAGCTGATATTATTTTTTTATTATCAGTTATCTTAAAAGAAGTAAGATTTATCTAAAATAAAATAAAATGTGAACTTAATTTATCGATTAATTATTATCATATTTTACATGTACAATTTATCACTGGAAATTTTTTTTTTTTTTTTTTAAATTTGGCTTTACACAAAATATATTTTGTTATGCTGCGGAAGGGATGATATGTATGTCTATACCAATCTCGATTCATGCCACAAGTTGCAACATTCAAAAACAGAATATTTCACACTTCAAAGCAAATTTAGATGTCAGCAGATTAACTAGTTAATTAAAGAAGCAAAAACTGATCTTTTTATTATAAATAAAAATAAAAGTTCAATAAACGTTGCTTTTTTGCATGTAATAATGTAGATAAAAGCAGTAACCACAACCTTTTTTTTATGGTTTTGAAGAAATGCAGATAAAATCAATATACCCACAGCTAGAGTATTCATATTCATAGCCAGCGATAAGCAGCAGCATTTGTTGGTGGCACGCATTTGTTGGTGGCACGCATTTGTCGTTTGCTTATCAGCGCACTTCCGCATCATTAAATAATTTTATCATTTACATTATTTTTACTTTCTAAGCAACACAGACACAGACAACAGTGACTGCCAAAGTTGGTGGCCCGCTCTCAGCTGTACCCAAAAACTGCCCAAAATAGCATTCAGCATTATGTTAAGGGTGATTCTGAGTTGCGGCTTATTTGGGTGGTCGGTGTGAACTGATTTTGACTTGACTAATTTGTAATTTATGCAGCTTATTTTCTTTCTTTTTTTTTGCGGTTGTCCACAAAAATAATGGCAAGTATGAAGGAAATCTTCTTTTAATTAACTGCAGCAAACTTACGCAAAAAGTTTTCCAGTTTTTCAGTGGCGCAGAGCTTAAATTTAATACTTAATCATAATATTGAGCAAAGAGAAGCGTCCGACAGAGATAAGTGTAAGTCAATTTATTCAAAGTGGATATTAAAAGGACGAATAATTTGCAGAAAGTGGAGTTTTCAAAGTTTTGCTCTTAAAAATGCAATTTTCCTTAAACAAATTCAGCATCTTTAAATACCTTTTTTGGCCCAGAGTCCAGATGTATAAAAATGTTAGACATTTATGTGAGGCTACATTTAATTCTATAAGTGTATTTCGCTTTGTATAATAAATTAAAAAATCTTTTTTCTGCTCACTTCCAAGTGCATTTCAAAGCCATTAAAGTTGTTCAGCCTGCCACTTGATAAAAAAAAACAACAACAAAAAAACACACCAGCAACAACAAAATATAAAAATGGAACGTAAATGCCAAAGACATGAGAAGAGCATGGCAAGCAACAAACGATAATGAGGACACATAACAACAACAACAACAACAAAAAGTTGGAATGCTTTAAATGGGGAGTGCTTGACTAGCGAATATCCTGTTAAAAAACTGAAGATTTCAATCTCTATTTCCCTTAAAACAAAATATAGATTTTAGCAATATTTTAAAAAAAAATTCCTCTTAAATATAAATTAAAAATATTAATTGTGTTATTTTAGTTACGCACAAATATGCAAAATGTTGAAATGTTTACAGGGTATACGAAGCACAGCAGCACTTGCAGCTACAATGATAATGTTGCCTGCAGTTGATGACAACGGCAGCAGCAGTGGCAGCTCTGGCAGCAACAACAAATGACGGAAATCAGCCAGTGAATGCAGTCCAAAACCCAAACCCACTACATCCCCCCCTTCCCCCCCCCCCCCCCCCCCTCTCGACTAACAGCCAACAGTTGCTGCAACCCTTTTTCGCGGCAAGTCCTTGGTTGCAGGCATCTCTAAGCGCTGCTGCCGCTGCCGCTGTTCATTTTCGTTACTATACGAGACAGGCACAAAACGCACACCCCCACCACCACCACCAACCGCCACTTGCCTTTCTTAGCCACCCACTGTTAGAAACATTTGGACATTTTTCTTTTTGTGTTGCATGCAGCGCCACAAAAATTTGAGCAGACTGCATTTAGACATCAAATTTCAGGCGACAGTTGTCCGCTTACATTTCACCTTCGAAAAGTCCACAAATTAAAATGTGAAAAGCGTTTGAAAGTGGTCAAAAAAAAAACACTCTAAATAAATTTAATCTTGCCTCGACTTTCATTTATTTTTCCCGACGACTTACGCACGATTTAATCCAATTCGAGAAAAATGAGAGTCGATTTTCGGGCCCAAGTTGTCGTTCAGTCAAGTGAAATGTCAGCCACTCAGAAAATGTGCGGCATGGCATGACAAATCTACCTAAACAACAACAGCCAACAGTCAAGCAACACTGAGCTTAGTTTATTTCAGATTTAACGATTCGGAAACAATACACACACACACACACACAAACAAACACAGTCGACAAATTATTTGGCCATCAAGCGCAGAAGTTGCACGCCAAACTGTAGTCTCGGACAGGGGTTGGGGTTTGTGGCGGTAATAGTAGTTGAAAAATTATTAATTTTCTTGAAAGTCAACAACACACATGCACACACACACATACGCACTGAGCCAAAGTGCCATGCTTATGCACATGAGTAAACAGCAGTAAAAAGCGCACCAAAAATTGTGTAGCATACTTTTCTGCGTGTGCGTTTCTGGCAAAAGCAAAAAAACAAACCCGAATTTATGAATAATTGAGAAAATATAACTACCAAAAAACTAACATAAACAGAAGCTAATCTGGAGTGTGTGCAACACATACAAATTGAAATGGTTTTTGGATTAGTTGCCAGCTCTTTTAATGATCGCTTTTCATAGAAAGCTGGCCAGAGACAGCTTGTCAGCAATAAAATAGAATCAACATATTAAATAATCAGCTATTGGTAAACATATATTTGACCTTTACCAATTAGCCAGGTGAGTAAGAGATCATAAATCAGAGTTTTGCCAACTTTATTGGTTGGTTTCACATAAATAAAATTAATGAATCATTTTTGTTACTGAGCAAAACAATAACAAATACTTTTGGAATTTGTTCAACTTACGATATCAAATATATTATATATATTACGTTCTTGTAATGCTTATCTATTTTAGTTATTCCTACATTCCATTATAATTATCCATTCCTTATTAGAAACAGTTATGTTTCGCATAGTAAATCTGATAGAAAACAGTTATTTAAGAGATTGGACTTTAATCTTATTAATTCTATTAATAAAAAATTAGTTCTTAATAAAATGCGGAGAATTGCAAAATCATAAAGCAAGCAAAATTATGTTGGATGGAAAATCCCACAGAAAAGTTTGTCGAAACTATTTGAAAAATGTTTTGAAGTATTAATTTTTTGAAGAAGTCTCTTTGGCAATGGTTTCTGTACTTGATTTAATCAAGCAGATATTAACAATATTTTTATTTGTAAATTGATAAACATTTAATTCATAATATTCAATGTTCCAATAGCTCTTGGTACTCGTTGAGTATTCGCTCCTCCTGCTCCAGTGGCAAATCCAAATAGTTCTGCTCGGTGCCAGGCAAATCCTCAATGAAACGCTTGTAGGCACCATAAGAAGCCATTTTAGTTATGGCTTTGCTCCGCACAGATTGCACCAAGGCCAATTTGCTGGCCGTTAATGGGGATGGGGATGCTGGCTGCCCGATTGAGGTGGACGCATTGGGATCATTAAAAGCTTCTGTGCTAAATTTCGTCATGGACTCAATAATATTATTCAGCTCTCGTTTGCTGACAAAAATCTGGAGCAGAAAATCAATTGCACGATCCATGTTATTCTGTGTTGTTTCCAGAGCAGCACGAGCCGGTTGCCTCTCAAAGCCCAGTTCGCAAAGGGTATAAAGCATTTGCTCATCGGCTGCCTGTGTGGCGGGCAGATTCCGACGCAGTTCATCCGAATGCGATTGGAGCAGATCCAAACTACGCGCCAGATCGTTGTCAGTGCGACGCAGTGCCTCCACCACAAGCGAACGTTCATAGCCCATTTCCATTAGGCGACAAACGCTGCGCGGATGCACCCAATCCTGCTGCCCGCTGCTCAACTGTTGCTGCTCGAACCGGCGATCCGCATCGGAGCTGTGCCGTGCAGCCTGAAGACGCTGATACCGTTGCTGGATAAAGTCCAGGGCCCGCTCCACATTGCCATTGCAGGAGCGCAGAGCTACACGCGCGTCGGCGACCTCATAGCCCATTTCCACCAGCAGTGCCAGCTGCTCCGTATTGACCCGTAGCTCATCCAAACTTGCGCTAGCTGCCTGCAGTAGCAGCCTGGCCTCAGCCCGGCTATTCTGATGGAAGAGTAGAACGCCCTGAAGCAACTGCAGCCGCATGATGAGCGCCCGTTCCGGACAATTTCTGCCCTGGAGGGCATAGAGGCGACTATTGTTCTCGCCATAAATGCGGCGAAAGAGGCGCTCGCACAGATCCAGGCGACGCTGTGCATCCGGCAGTTGGGTGATGTGCTTCAGGCACAGATAACACCAAACAATATCCAAATTGAGTTCCGCATAGTTGTTAACAGATTCGAGAAACTTTGAGTCACAGCTGCCAAATCTCTCATCTGCCTCGAGGAAGAGCAAGAGTGCCTCATCGTACTGCTCCCGGCGCATTGCGGCATGCCCCTTCTCGCAAAAGCCTATGCCCAGCAACAGCGAGCGATTCTCGCCGGGTGGCAGAAACAAGGCATTGCCATCTTGATCCTCCAGCTCGATCAAACGATGCTGCGCATCGACGACCATTTCCAAATCTTGCTGTATTTGGCGTATGCGCCCATACAGTGCCTCACCGGTGGCATCCGACTGGCCGACAATGACCAGCAGCTGTTGATTATTCTTGAGGCCCTGGGATTGCAATGTGGCCTGTGCCGTCAGCAAGCGTCCGGCGGAAATGCATTTGACATGAGCCGCTTCCGGCAGCTGCAGCTCCTCAGCGATTTGCCGCTGCAAATGGGAGCCCATTTCGTTGAGATCACACTTCAGCTGCAGCATGTGGCATGTGCCACCCTCGCTGTCCACGCAACGCACATGGAATGTGGCCAGACCCGTCTCGTTGAAGTGGCGTCGTGCGGCGAGTTTACGCAACGCACGTTGCTGCAACTCCAGCAGCGAGCTCTTGCAACTAGTTGCAGAGATATGCAGTTCAGTGCTCAGCTCCTGGCACAGCTCTTCCACGGCTGCATCGTTGCTGCCCACGTTCTCCACATAATACGGCGTCTCCCACAATTTGATGTTGCGCTCCTGCAGGCGAGCACGCAGTTGAACCAGTGTGCTTTCAATCTCGGCCATTTCAAGGAAAATTTTAAAGTTTTTGGCAAGCAGTAAGCAAACTGTCAAAAATAAATAAGTCAACTAGTTTTGATTTATACTCTAATAGACATTTGTTGCAAGGTTGCTGAGCTGCAAATTGGTGTAGACTGCTCAAAAGATTCTCAACAAACAAGTATGAATGCTCAGGTCGAGAGAGCTCGACTAGTGGATACCAATGTTGCTTTTATATCTATCGATATGAATGTTTATCGATATTCCTGATCAATTACAGTAAATCTGCGCTGGATATGCTTGAATTTGTATTCCGAATTTGGATTTAGAGTGAGACTCTGATGTTGATGCTGAACAAGAATATATATACTTTATCGAAAATGCTGCCCTCAGGCGCTGACATTCTTTTGTAAAATCCCAATTTACGCATTTTTAATGGGTTCAGGTTATCAACAAATATTTCAGGCTATATAATATAATAAAATGATTCTCATTAACTTTTTACTTGCAGCAAAATAATGTTGCTTTATACGGTTGTTAAATTTTGACACTTTTGTCAAAGAGTTGCTGCCTCGAATACGCAGCAGGTTTGCAATGGCACTTAAACATTTAAGGACACTGTGCCATATATATTTCGAGTTGCCGATAAGAACTCGTTTTATTTAAAGCATAAAGAAGAAATGCTGAGAACAGCGTGTGGCATTCAACATGTTGTGACGAATTTCCTTTTAGCAAATCTCGAATTTGGTTGGCCTTGTGCCGAGCCAATTATCGCAACGAAAATTCACTCAACGAAAAGCGAAGCAAAGCATTGGCAAAAGGCGAAAGGCAAACGGCAAAAGAGGACTTAACGAGCCCAAGACGCGACGACAAATTAAAAGCGATAAACCACAGACAAAAGTCGCCCCACAGAATACAATCAAGCGAAATGGCCAAAGAGGGGCAGCGAGGTACATCGAGTGAGCGGGTGGCGGGAGTGGAGGGAAAAAAATGTCATTGCCAGCTTAACGCAGGCGTCTTTGTTTGGCCCTTGTGTGTGGAGCGTCAGGACAATGTGGGTAATAAATGTTATGTGTGGTTAAGGGTTAATAACTGCAACAAAGGCACAAAAAAAAAAAGAAAAAGAAATAAAAAAAAAATAAGAAATAAGAAGTAAAATCCGACAGGGCCAAGACATTTTATAGATACTATGGATATATTTGGCCCTGCACCCAACCAAGTCGCCCAAGTGTCCTTGCTAATGAAAAGTGCCGCTTCTTATTGTGTGCCGGAAAATGTCTGTTTGGGTCTAAGTAAGTTTGTCCTGTTTTTCCTCACCATTTCCTGTTTGCCCCTGCTGCTGCTGTGGTGTGAACAAATGGATGAATCTCTAACGCACTTTCTGTCCATGATGAAGTGGCCAAAATGAGGGTTTGCGCTCATTTCATGGTTCTGCTGGAGTGGGGGAAGTGTGTGATTGTGTGTGTGTGTGTGAGGAATTTGTTGTTCAACTGTGTGTGGCAAGTGTCATGTTCTTTGTCTGTTTAATTGTTGGCAACCGCTGTTCATTTCCTCTTGATTTTGTAAATATTTAGTTGGAGATGAGATGCACTTGAATCTGCTACTTAAACAAATGAATATTTGAGATTTACCAAAAAGGTATCCTTATTTGGAAAACGCTTCATTTCCCAAAAGTTGAGGCTGATCCAGATGTAAGAGTTAAATTAAGATAACTTGATTGTGAGTGAGTTGCATTGTGTATTAATTAAAATTTGAATTATTAATAATTAAACAAGTCAAACATTAAAGTCTACTCATTGTAATTCCATACTTTAATTAATAATAAATGTTAAGTATTATTTTGTAGAACTTTGCTCTGATATCTGATCTTGAAAATCCCAACAATAACCCGTGGCGAATTTATTATGCTTGCAGATGCGTCCTGTTGCCCGCTGTGCACTGCAAATGACACAAGTTAAATGTCGACTAAGTGTTACTGACAGTTAAGCTACATTCGAGGCAGCTGCCCGGCGCAGAGGAGTCCTTATGCTGCCGCCAACCGCTCCCCGGGCAACTTGCAGTGACACGATGCGACTTGACTTTAGTTGTCGTGTGCAGTATCCTTGTTGTTAGCCTGTAAATAAAATCAGTGCCTTGTAGCGCCAAAAGTTGGCAAAGTTTGATGCACTAGCTGACTTGTCGTCACACTGCTCGCACTGTCATTAAACTAAAGTGAACAACATGCCCCCGAAACACATCCCCCCCTCCTTCAAGGAGCGACACAAAGTTGACAACCGACAAGTCACATTCTGGTACATTAAATTAATGAAATGATTCGCCGGTGATAAACCCCATCCTTGTAGGCCACACAGATGGAGATATCCTTCGGAACTGAAAATGTGACAACGCTTCAAGACCATAAGGATGCACAAATCATTGACAACAACAGGAGTGCGCATAACAATAGCCACAGACACCACGATGATGCGACCAATTGTGGGTCATTAATCTTGCAAAACAAATGCGGTTCAATGTTTTTGACAACTGGGGTAGAAATTCGACAAAAAATAATAAAATCAAAATCAAAATCAGAACGGGCAAGAGCTTTCAGGAATAAATACACTGCCTGGAAGATTATAAAGTTGCTATTGGTTATCTTTGAGTAATTTAAGTTAAGAAATAACTTTTTTCAACACAGCGGATATTATAATAATAATATGCAAGAATAATACACATTTTTCTTAAAATTTAAACAAATAAATATACATTTTTTCTTTCTTTTTTAATCAAACTTTAATACATTTTTTACTTTTGTCGCCATTTAATAAATAAACAAATATGATTTCCAAAGTAATTATTATTATTATAAAAGTCTTTAATCCTAAAGCGATGTTGCCTAATATGTTTATTAAAGAACTCGTAGCAGCAAACTAAAAAAATATCCACAAAGAAACAGATATAGCCGTTTGGCAGTGTATTCAAGCTGTTAACAATGGAACGAGTCATGTGCAAAAAGAGCATTCAGTTAACTCACTGCCAGAGCCAAGTGCTGCTCAGCGGAGTTGGGCAGCTAAGGATCGTAGTTGGGGAGGTGGTGGTGGAAGGGGAGGGGAGATGGATGAGGGGCACTACTGTCATTTACAAGCCCAGTGAAGTATTCAACGCGTCTGGCTTTGATGGCCATGCAGCGGCGACATATTACTTCCTTATTTGTGGGCCGCACATACGACCTTTGGCTGTGAGAGTGCCACACCCACAAGCAAGCCCATGCCACACAACAAATACTTGCAACACACACACACACACACAAGCAGGAAGCATTCAACGTGCGAGCATCACGCAGACAAAACTGAAACATTTGGCGCAGCAATTTCACTAAAAATTATGCATTTAACTATGAGATTTGTATTGTGGTTGTGTGTGTGTGTGTGTGTATTGAATGTGTGTGTGTTGGGTGTGTGTGTGTGTGTGTTTGTGTTGGGTGTGTGTCTGGCAAACATACGCGTTAAAACAATGACTGGACGCAAGCATTTCGAGCTGACAGCGAGCCAAACATCCGCCAGATAAAAATGCGACACACTTCGATGGGTGGTGCCACAATCCACAGTTTGACGCTTTGTCATTCTGCGTGGTGGCACGTTGGTAGTCATGTGGACAACGATGTTGCCGGTCTGGCATTAGCAGCAGGAGCAGGGGATGCCAGTGGCTGCTGGGATGATAATGATAAGCGCATAAAACCATTAAGTGATTCCACTTAAATGAGCACGTTTGGATGAATGTGACTCGCTCTCTTTCAAGGATTCCTTTTTCCGGTTCGCATTTTTCGTCATGTTTCTGTTAGACGCAGCCGATTTAAAAGCCAGGCGTATCGAGGGAGAATTTTAAAATGGCTCCGATAATAAATACAATTTACTAATATGATTTCTACAGTGGTACAATAAGAAGAAGAAAAAAGGGGCATACTTTTAATTCAGAAAGTATGCTTCCCAAGCGAAAAGTTGTCTCACCAAAAACCTGCGTTTTTCCCTTCTTAATTTCAGGTTAAATTTTTCTAAAATTATATAAAAAATATGTCTAACTTTGAGGGTGTTCTTGATTTTTATATGAGAGACTTACCCCAGAGCAATGTGGACTCTAAACTATGTAATAGCTAAGCCAGACAATAGCCAAACCAGAAAATTGTTTTAGGGCGATTTGCTAAAGTTTGAGTCGAATTTTTTTAGTGTACGAGTTTTAAATATTTCTCATATATAGGTAAAATAAATAAACAGTACTCGAATATACATTTCGATTTTTTAAAACCTTGTCTTTCGTTATGTTGCTTACGTGTCATTTAGGATCATGAACAAATTTTTTGTTTAAGACAACTTATGATTAAAAATTCCTGTTCCAACTAAGTAAAGCAACTAGAAGCCAAACTTTGAAGTGCCTTAAAGCCTGATTTATTTGATTGTGAACATAATTTTGTACTGAATGCTTCGTTTGTTTTTAGCCACTGTGAGTATCACTAATTGAATTACACTGAGCGACACACAGAATAAGGGAAAGTATAACGAGACGAAGGAAAAAAAATAGAATAAATAAATAAAATAAAAATGAACAACAACATTTCCGTTACTGGCCACATAAAAAAAGAAGACATGAAGAGAACTGACTGAGGACAAGCTTAAATCCATGTTGCCAAGTCGAGGCGTGCACAAAAGGACGAGACCAGGAGAGGAGCTGATACTGCTGCTGCTGCTTCCCAGTTGGGCGTTCCACGTTAAATGGCCAACAAGGTGACAATGCAGATATAATGCGATATGCGATAAACGCGACCGGGCTCAAAAGGACGCGACGATGATGTCGATGGCGCTGACGACGACACGATGACGATGAGGACAATTGGTGATTCGCAATTGATAATGGTTAATGCGAACTGTCGCAGTCAACTCCAATGACTGATGATTGATGGATGGCGGGGCGGGGCGGGCAGGTCAAACAAAAACAAAAACAAAAAGGTGGAAACCAAGCGGCTTATCTCTGCACCTTACGCACAATATAACACACAGTTGGCAATGTTAAATGACGTCGACAGGAGCAGATAGTTAATGATGGTTTTGTTCCTTCTTTTTCTTTGCGTGTATCCGAAAGATGACTGCTTAAAACGCGTAATTTTTTGGTTTGTGTGTACAAAAATAAACATCAGGCCGTGATTCACGAAAATGTGCAGAATTCTTGATTGATTTCTGGAAATTATTCAAGCAAGCATACTTAAAAAGTTTTTCCAAATCTTCTGCCCCAACTTCAACTTTTGTAAATTAGCCAAGATTTACTGGCTAGTACTATTTTAGCTAAAATTTCATCTTAATTTCTAAAATTATTGATTATAATTATTGATTTCATTCAACTATTATTGAGTTACCAATTAAAGAAATCTTTTTCGATTTCAACATGAACATTTTATAATATTCACAGTTACTTTAAATTTTTGTCTTAAGAACTTAGTAAATGCTCTATCTAGAATTCTAATATTTAATTTAATAATCTATAAATTAAAAAAAGGACATAATCAAAATCTCAAGTTGTAAAGCCCACAAATACCTACCTATCTACCTTCCAAAACTTTATCATTATTATTAAAGCATACCAATCAGATAACTATTTATTACCCAGAAGAGTTTTGCGTTAAAATTTGAATTATTCATGGAACAACATTTTGTGACTTTGCAACCAAAAGTCAAAACAAGTTGAGCACAGTGAAAACTACTGCTCAACTATCATTTTGCGCATGTAAAGGCCATGTAAAAGTTAATAGAAAAGTAGTTTGAATTGTAGCCAGACATGAATCAGAGACACCCAACTCCTCCACTCAAAAAGAAGAAGAAGAAAAAAACAAACTAGTGTCATATGAGTGGAGTCCACTTAAGGTTGGCAGCGACACCCGCATCCTTGGTTTTGAAAACTTTTATGCCGTTGACATTTGTTAATTGCCAGCCGGGGTTTTGGTTTGCAAACAAGCAGTTGGCCAAAAGCCAATACGGCCAAACACACACACACAGACATACACACCCACATTCACAGAATAAATCGTTAAAACGAACAACAATTGTGACAATTTAATTAAGTTTTTTGGTAAGTAATTTGCGCCAGCACTTTAAGTAGTTTCCGGAAGTCGCCTTTTTGGCCTGGCTGTTGACTTGTTTTTACCTTTCGCTGTTGCTAATTACGCAAATGTTTTAACTTTAAAATGGCGTTGCCATTTCACGCGCTCTGCGTGTCAAATTTATAACGACAACTGCAACTGCAACACTAAGTACACCCAACTAGACACACCCACCTCCTCCTTATCCATCCCACTTCCCACTCCCTCGTCCGTCCACAAACTTTGCACTTTGTTTTGTCTGTTTAACTTTTGTTCATAGCTCGCTGAGTTCTGCTGATTGTGCAGCAGTGGAAAGCATTCTTGCCACACTGCAACAAACTGCACAGAAGTTGTTGCATGCACCCTCTGCCCACCACACATTTGTCACGTGCACTTGCAATTTATTTCTAGTTTTCATACATTTGCTAGTTTTTGAAAATTAAAATTTTTACTTTGCTGCAGATATTTTATATGTGCAACATTGCGTATACGTGTTTACTGAGGTTGCATTTAATGACTTAACGGTTGCATAAGTCTAATGATGTTGGCAAAAACGGTGGTGCAACCACATTTCCAATTTACGTTTGAGTTTCCACATTTTAACTTGGTTTCCTTTCAGCTGCTCTAATGAAAGTGATTTTAAAAAATTAAATTTCAATTTCATCAAATGTGTTTTATTTCAAAATAAATTTCTATGCATTTTCAATTTCAAATATAATCTGAATGATTTTTGCTCATTGAAATGCACATCCCCCCAAAAAAAATTGTGCACAATTTTTCACGCTTTCCGATTTTTGAACTTTGCACATGCCAAGCGCTCATTTTTTTTGTTGCTCCTAAACGCATTTTCATGGCAACGAAAAGAAGAAGAGAAACTAAGTCCTAGTCTTAGAAATATCCACATACGGAATACACCAAGACACACCTGCTACATAAGCACGTACACATATGGCAGCTGCTGTCAGTCAATTTCCATTAAGTCAACACCTTATTGAGTTTTATTGTAAATTGAAAAAAGTGCAAGCTACGAAATTGCCAAACAACACAGACAGCCACAGTGCATCAAGTGAGATTTTGAAAAGTAAATTGAATGCAAGCAGCAGTTGGGATACAAGTCTAATATGCAACTATAATAAATATAAATGTATAAAGAAGTCAGCGTAATGGCAGTTGAGAGCAATGAGTGCTGTAAATATTCGCAATTAATTTGCATAACTGGCCAACGATTGTAATTTGTAATTTGTAATTTGTATTTGTCGCATAAATTATCACGCAATGGAAATAGTTTCCAAATATGCAGACTGAAGCACAGGGTGTTTAAGGGTAAACCTAACGCAACTATCGATAAATTATAAAGCCGTTGACAAGGCCCCAACCTCCAAAAAACACGCACACACACACACACACATACGGACACACGGACACACACAAGTGTAAACAGGAAACAGTAACTGACTAATTTTTCGCCTCAACCCAACCCACTATTGTGTTTTAGGTGCTTTCCCAGCACCACAAATTTTATGCACGTTATAAATCACATCGACGACGACGAGGACGACGACGACGACGGCAACAACGACTGCGACTGCGACTGAGACTGCGAAAATGTTCACATTAATTGTTGCAACGTCATTTTCGGGCCTATTGTGTCGGGCAGTTCGGTTCGGTTCAGTCGCCACTGTTTGCAAGGCTAATAAAAGGCGTTCGCTCTATGTGTGCTCCAGACGCCTTTGTGTCACGTGGCAATTTCGTTAAAGGAATTTCAACAATGTAGACGTTTTTACAACAGTTTGGGGGCCAGGCCAACAGCAGTTGCAAAAGAAAAAAAAAAAACCCCTCCCCCTCCCGCCCCCCTAAAAAAAAGACAACTATTTTTTGTGATATAGGCAAATGTGCTTGTGGAGTCGGTGGCAATGAAACATGACTGTTTAGTTGCGGGATTTGGGATTTGTCAAAGGCGCCCAACAACAATTTCAACAAAGCCTGCCGCGGCTGTGTAATTTTCATAATTTTACATTTGAGACCCGCATCGCAGCCAGATGAAGGAGAAAACTTCGAGCTCTGAGTTCCGTGCGATGAGAGCGCAATTTGTTGTTGTGTGTGCCCAAAGCGAAACTTCATTTTCATGCATTCGCATACAGTTGCTATCAAAATAATAGTACTGCTGCTTCAAAATCTTAAATAATTCAAAGATTCAATTCTGCAAAACAAACAAATGTTTGGGAATGTTTCAAATACTATTATTTTACAAATACTAATAATAATACTACTACTACCAACCATCATATCAGCCGCAGCGAAAGCGGAGAAAACTTCACAACTATTCTGCTACTATTATAATGATTAATTTAAATAAAAATTTAATAAAAATAACTATACAATTTACGGACTATCATTTTTCTTGTTAATACATTTTACAGCTCTTCCTTCTTATAATGTTTACATATCTGCAGTATTGATTAAGGATTTTTTTTTATTTTTGAAAGCATGTATTTGCAATACTATTATTTTGACCGCAATAGTACATATGTATGGCTGTGATTTTTCTTTGTTGAGCACATAGCTCTAAATATAACCAGTAATAATGGTTTGGTCGAGAGAACTCGACTAAAAGATATCCTGAAGCCAATGATAGATGAATTATCAGGCGAACACTTATGTATTCAAGCCAAAAAGCAAAATCGATATCAAAAATCGATTTGAAAGTTATCGATGATCTTGATCTGCGTATGTTAAAAACTTGCAGTCTCTAGCTCTTAAAGTCTTTGAAATCGGTAAGTTCACTTTGACTGTTGATTCTGTTTAAGAATGTATATATAGTTTATGGGGTCAGATAATATATAAATGAATATGAATATGTATGCATTTAATGCAATTTTCTTAAAAATATTTAAATGAAACTTTTCGCTCAGTAACAAATATTATAATTTTGAAATATTTATATCGAATAGATATGGTTCAGACTTAAATAAAACAAAATACTGCAGCGGCACATGATTATTTGTAAATAATATACGAGTAAATAAGTATTTATCCTTCACATTATTTGCACGTTTGCATAAACTACAAACACACACACACACATATATATATAGAAATTCAGTAAAGTGTCTGTGTGTGTGTGTGTGTGTGGAATGAGGTGCACATAAAATGCAGGCAAAAACACTCGAAACGAAAAAGTTATGCCCAATGACAAAAACAGCAAAAGGGCGTCGTTAGTATTTCAAAAACAGAAAGACAACAAAAACAATACAAAGCAAAGAGAAATGCTCGAAATACACACGCATTCACGCACACGTAGAAACAGACGCATGGCGAAGCACAGGAAAATAGCAAATTACAATAGAAACAACAACAAAAACACTTTAGACAATTGCACAACGTGCCCCACACTTGACTTGTGAAAATATTAAAAGGCATATTTGCCGCCGCTTGGTCAGCAGACGGACAAACGGACAATAGGTGAAGCCAGGCGCATAAGAGCAACAACAACAGCAACAGGAACAGAACGGAAGATGCAAGAATCACGTAATTTATGGCTAGAGCCAAAGTCAGGTTACGTTTATGTTACGCACATTCGCACAAAGCTGTCAATGTGAGTGTGCGTGTGTGTGTGTGTGTGTGCACGTGTTCCTTTCTGTTGTGGAAAGATTGTGGGGGGGGGGGGGGGGAGGTAGAGGTTTCTGGCTCTGCAAATTAATTGTTGAGACAACGCCAACGACAACATCTGAGCCAAGTCGGTGGTGCTGTCTATGAGGGTTAAATGTCCGTCCATTTATCACCTTGGATTGGTCAAAGTTCAACGGATGCGCCCAACATCTTGTATGTGATCAATTAGCTGGTAACAAGTCTTGCCACTTACCTTTCCTTTGTCCCGCATATCCTCTGTATATCGACCAGAAAGTGGTATTTCTCCATTTTGGCAATTCAGCTTTAAATGCAATTAATTACACTTTTGTTGTGGCACGATTTAAGGTAAGAAAACGCTGCAAAAGTGTTGCCTATTCCCGCGCTTTTTTGAGATGCGAGTGCTGCCACTAAGTTACAAAAAGTAATAGTGCTGCCAGACCATGTAATTCAAGATAAGGTCACACTGCTTTAAGGTTGAAACTCTGCTTGCATTAGATCTAAAAGTTTGTTTTCAAAGTATTTTATTAAACATAATGTGGGAGAGTATCAATATTAAATTGTTAACTAATTAAATGCTCCTAATTAAAGCTCAAATTCATATTCAAATTTTAGCACACATCTCTCTGAGACGTTCTTGTGACGTAGCAAGCAATCCTAATAAAATCAGCTGTTTTCGCTGTCAAGATTAAAAGCAATTCCAAAGTAATATTGAGATAATTTTAATCAATTTATTAGCTCGGGGAAAACAGTCTGAAGGATTACCAACACCTTGGATGAGTATCATTAAAAAAAAAGCCACCAGAAAACCACACACAAACAACTACTGCTTCAATGGAAACGGCGCCACCCAGCCGCCAAAGGTGCGCTCCAATTGCTCAGCAACTGCGAGACATAGACGATCCTTGTTGTGATTAGCCACCACCTGGATGCCCAGTGGCATGCCCTTCGCATCCAGGCCCATGGGCACCTGGGTGACAGGCAGGCGCAGAACATTGAACAAGCTGAAGTAACTGAAATCCATAAATTTTAACAACGGATAATAATGGAAGGGCGCCGTGCGTGGCGAGCTGTGGAAGAAGAGGACTCCATTGTCGCCCAGCAGCTGTTGCAAGTATGACTTGCACTTTTCGGTCGCCTCGCGCATCAGCGTCTCCGACTCCTTGGGCAGAAGGCTATCGAGCAGTGAGTAAATCGCCGCCATGCTAAACTCACTTTGACCCAACAGTTTTTTGAACAGCTCCACGAAGGGATTCAGATCGACGCCGTTGCCGAGTAGCTTATTAAAATTGGCCGGCTCCTGGGTCATCCAATAGCGCCACATTTTGCCCGTCAGCTCCGTGGCGGGCAGCTCCGCCAGGCGCACCTCCTGCCCAGTGAGATCCTCGAAATGCTTGCGCACCTTGTGAAGCACTTGCTCCGTTTCACGCTGGACGGGATTGCATTGGCGCATTCGATTGTTGGGCGCATAAAAGTAGCGCAATTTCGACAAATCCACCGGCTCCTGCAGCTGCAGCATCTTGGCTTTGCGCGGCTCGAGCAGCACCTGCATGAGGGGACGCAAATCGCTGGCATAGCGCGTCATTGGACCGGCGCAGACCATTGTGTTCTGCTCCTTACCGGTGCGGAAGGTGCACCCAGCCATGCTGATCGCACCCTCGCTGGGCTTGTGCCCGAATATGCCGCAGTTGAAGGCGGGTATGCGTATGGAGCCGCCAATATCGGTGCCCAGGCCAAAGCCAGTGCAGCAGGCGGAGATTAGGCACGCCTCGCCACCGGATGAACCACCCACGGAGCGTCGCAAATCATACGGATTATTTGTGCGGCCAATGAGCATATTGCGCGATTCGATCCACTTGTTCACCTCGGGCACATTGCTGGTGGCAATGATGATGGCGCCACTCGCCCTCATCAGGCCCACACATTCGGCATCTTCCTCGGCGCGTGCATCCTTGCGCGACACCAAGCCGAGCGTGTGCCTTTTGCCGGCGACACTGGTGCTATCCTTGGTGGTGAACGGCACGCCCAGGAAGGGCAGCGCATCCAGCTGCTCCTCGCTGTACTTGTTGTCCGCCAGCTTTTGATCGATTTCCCTCGCCAGCTGCAGTGCCTCCGCAAAGGGGCCGTCGACAATGGCATTTAGGTCACCATTAACACTTTCGATGCGATCGCAATAGGCTTTGACGATGTCGTAACTTTTCAGCTTGCGTCCGCGTATTTGTGTTGCCAACTCGACGGCGCTCTTGGCCAACAACACCCGTTGATCCGCATTTGGCGGAGTTGCGACACGCTTCTGTGCGCCCAGATACCAGCCCAGTACCAGCTCCAGCAGGCTATCGCTGATGATGTGCACCAACGCAAGCAGCGCCTCAAGTAACATGCGGCAAGCAGACATCGCTAATGAATTGTATATTTTATCTTCAATATATCTTGCCCTTTGAAACTGAAAATACTTAAATGATTTTTGTTGATTATTGCAGTTGACGTTGCCACTGTGACAAACTATAAGACCTCTGATCAAACCGGTATTAAAAGCTCGTTATTTAAAAAGCTCAACGAACGCTGCGAGTCGCACGCAATTTTGCAGCTGTACAGCTGACTGTGACAAATGCATGATGGCATGATTTAATTTACACTGTTTTCTTATACAACCATTTATAAAAAATAAATGAATATAACATATTTAAAGAATGCTTGCTTACAAATGTACTAATGATTGCTGCATAAGTGCTGATACCCAATTCCTTTTATTATTTGAAACAAAATTTAAATGACTCATGCGCAAGTCGTAACGTGTATGGTCCCCATTGAGCAGACCACCACCAACAACAATAAAAATAAATATCGACCCGTCGCCGCCGTCGTCGCAGCTGTGAATGGAAGTGGTAGTTGCTTTACCGTCGCGCTGCTAAAGCGTCGAATTTTCGCTGTAAGTATCTGTATCAAATTTTCGTACGTACAAAAAAAACACCGATTTCAAAAATAGAAAGTCAACAACCAAGTCGAATGCAAATTTTTATTAATTCTGAAAACCTGTGCTAAATTGCATTTGAGCTGCTCAGAGACGAGTGTTTATTTGTTTTTCAAGCATGTGCATATTACACGCTGTGTGTGTGCGTATGTGTGTAAGTGAGTGGGTGGGTTGGTGTGTGTGTGTGTGTGCGTGCGTATTTATGTGTCGCTGAGAAATACAGCAACTGTTTAAATTGCATATTATATTAAATAGCCAGCCAAAGATGTGCACCCAAAATGCACTTAAGATCTACGAATTGTGTGTTTGCCTTAAGCAAATGAAAAATTGGATTTTGCCTTGCGTGTAATGTTTGTTTAGTTGCCACATTCCAAAAAAATTACCGACATATTTTTCCTTATGTGTCGTAAGCTGTTTGATAAACAAACAACTTCATAAAAAAGCGACCACTTAGCTGTTACTGTAAATTGTTATAAGCACCGTCTTGTTGTGCCGACAGGTACGCAGCTCGTCTTCAGCAGATATTCATTTCTCGCTGTTCACAACTGATTATTCAACATTCGTCATTTTTAAGAAATTAACTTTCATGTACAATTTTTTAAATTTATTTTAAATATAATAACAATTAGTTATTTTCATTTTATTTATTTATTTTGGTTATACAAACGTATGTTTAAAAGTATTAGCATTAAATATGCAATTTTATATTTGTATTTTATATATATATATTTTTTTAATATCGTAATTTTAAAAGTATTAACATTTCATATTCAATTCATTAATTTAAATTAATTGTCTTGTTTTGAAATACTTTCGAACTTATACTTTGTACAGAAATGTTAATGAACAACTCTAATTCAAATTTAGAATCACCCAATAAAACTAATTAACTGTTATTATTAAGCAAATTAGCTCATTGAATTTTGGGCTTGGCTGCACACTACACATGGTCGTTAATAGTTTTTTTTTTGTATGGTTGATAAGAGCAACTGAAATCTTGCATTGTTGTTTCTTTACCACATGATGGGACATTTTATGCTTATGATTAATTTGGGGGGGTGATGAATAGTTGTCGACGCGGTCGGACGGCCCCGCTGATTACGCATAAGCCAGTCGGTAAAATAAGCCACCTAGAAACGGAGCAGATAAAGAGTGGTAAACGACATCTTATGTCTGTCCACCGCGAAGGGGGTGTGTGTCAAGCCCATAAACGGCGGTAAATCTTTGAAAAAGTAGCACACATCGTGTTAGGCGTCGAATTTATTTTAATCTGTATAACATGTACATAAATAGGTCTATGCGAATTACAGGTAAAACTGCCTAACGTTCGATGGACATGAAGTCGGAAACTGGCGCTGGTGAATCATCGTCAGCGGGCGATTCGGCCGAAACGGCTGCCGCTTATATGAGTCAATTTCGGAATATAATTGCGGATGGTAATGTGGCCTCGATGACCCGGGAGTTTAAGCCACAGGTCGCCTACGAATTTGAGCGCTACTTAAATCCCCAGAAGCTGAAACAGTATGTGTTACGCAGCGATAAATTACGCTCCCTGATAGAGCACTATGCCAAAGTCAACCAAAAGCCGGTACGCGAGCTGGAGAAGCAGGCGCGTGCCATTGTCGATGAGATTGGCCTGGATAGGAATATGTCGATAATACGCTGGTGCGGCATTGCAATTACATCGATAGGGAAACGCATCTGTGATGGCATCTTTGTGAACTCGGCCAGCATGGAGAAGGTGCGCAACAAGATGGGCAATTGTCCTGTCCTCTATTTGCCCAGTCATCGCAGCTACATGGATTTCATACTGATGAGCTATATCTGCTACTATTATGATATTGAGATACCAGGCATTGCAGCCGGCATGGGTGAGTAACAGATTCACATTAATATACAGCACATATATATTCTTGATCTCTATAACGCAACTATTCCCAACGGAACACATAAGAATTATAGATCAAAAATTGACTTCTAATTTGACAACCTTTTAGATAGATCAAGATTTCTTAATTTTTAAATTTTAATGACGTAGGTAGATATATATATTATATATATATATATTATTTAATCAATGAAAGATCTTAATGAAATGTCCTTTCAGACTTTCACTCGATGTTTGGCATGGGCACCATGCTGCGCAAAACGGGTGCCTTCTTCATGCGTCGCAGCTTCTCCAACGACGAGCTCTACTGGGACATCTTTCGGGAGTATATGTACGCACTGATTGCCAACTATCATATTGGTGTGGAGTTCTTCATAGAGGGGACACGCTCGCGTAATTTCAAGGCGCTGGTGCCCAAGGTGGGTCTGTTGTCCATGGCACTGTTGCCTTATTTTACCGGCGATGTGCCGGATGTGATGATTGTTCCGGTTAGCGTTGCTTACGAGCGTGTGCTGGAGGAGCAACTGTTTGTCTACGAATTGCTGGGCGTGCCCAAGCCCAAAGAATCCACCAAAGGCTTCTTCAAGGCATTGAAAATCATCGATGAACGTTTTGGCAAAATGTTTCTCGATTTTGGCGAGCCCATTTCGGTGCGCGAATTCTTTGGCCACAACAACGGACAGCGCATCCAACGCGCCGGAGTGGCTGGCTCCTTGCAGAAGCTCAATCGCCAGGAGATTGAGCTGGTCAAGCAGCTGGCCAATGAGATTATCTATCAGCAGCAGCGACGCATCGTCATCAGCGCATTTAATCTGCTCAGCTTGTATTACGCGAGCCGCTTGTATGGCCAGCGCAACGTTAATATGGATGAGCTGTCGCGCGGCATACTCCATCTGCAGCGGATCTTTGAGCAGCTGGGTGCCCATGTGAGCACCCAGGCCAACAGCATCAAGCGTGACATAATCGAAGCCGTCGAAATACATGGCAACATTTTACAGTTTCGTGTCGGTGTCTTGCAATTTACACCGCTCGCCGTCGAGCAGCTGGCTGCAACAATCGATATGAAGCGCCTCAAAGCCCATGCGCTGCTCCCCAGCACGATGGCGGTAGCGGTGCCCATGTTGGCCCTACAACTCTACATAAATCCCTGCATGTTTTGGCTGGCGAGACCCGCCTACCTACTGCTAGCCGCGCTCAAATTGCAGCGGCATCAGCAGAACCAGGACAGCATCGGATCACATGCGGAAACGCTGTCGACGCTGCACCTTCATGTGAACAGCATGGATGCACTGTTCCAGCATGAGTTCATTATCGAATCCAATCGCGAGGCAGTCGAATTTGAGGCGCACTTGCAGCTGCTGCTCGACGAGCGAGTGCTGGAGCTGCACGAGCTAACGGGCCGCATAAGCGTCCACGACAATGAGTGTTCGCGTGTCATACTTGCTGCACTGGCGCCCTTCCTCTGCCTCTACTATCAGCTGGCGGTCACGTTGCGTCAGGTTTGTAAAATGCTTGCATATTTAATATTCAGTTCTCAGCTTATTAAAATCTTTTCTCTCTGTTTGCCAAGCAGCGGTTTGCAGTTGGCGAGTTCAGTGCCAAGGATCTGCTTGTGGGCGTGCAGCAGCATGTGGAGCAGCTGCTTCAACAACCAGGCATTGCAGCGTCACATGTGCATCCATATTGCCTGGCGCTGGACAATATCAATATTGCCATCTATGCGCTGATACAGTCCGGATATGTGCAGAAGTCACGCGAGACGGGTCTGATGCACATTGAGACAAAGTCGCCGGCGAAGGACCTGAGGCAGCTGGAGCTGCAGCTGCTGGAGTATTGCCAGCTAATGCCATTCACCCAATACTCAACAGCGGCCAACGAGCAGGCCCAAACGCATTTGGCCAAGTTATAACTGACAAACGGCAGGCGGTTGGCCAACGTATCGCTGCCCAGCGCCTCGGCAACGTTCTCAGCACATTTAAATAGTACAATTACACAAATCATTCAATTCATTGTTCGCCTGCTCAGGAACTGTCGCATCATTTGCATCCTGTTTGTTTACGTAGTTGTTGCGCCTGTATGCCAATTGCTGCTCTGGCTAATTGCAGCAGCGTAATGTGCGTGTGCGAGTGTGTGTATGGGCGGGAGTGTGCAAGTGTGTGCGAGTGTGTGTTCGGTATAGGGTTTAGGTTATTATGATAGGGGGGGAGGGGTTTGTTCAGACGAAGTCTGTGTGAACGAGGTGTTTTTTTCCGAGTCATTAATCATTAAACAATAATTGTAATTGATATTCGATTTGTTGCCATACACTTCAAAAATGCATAAGCCAAAAAAGTCAGAAATATATATATTTGATGCGAGTCAGGGCGACAAATACACTGTTCTACAGGTCAAGGAAGTCAGGTTTTTATATAGCTAGAGATCCCAACGACATTTGTTAATACATATATTCCAAAAGTTCATATAGCTCAAATATACATTCGAAATTTGATGCATTTTTATATGATTTGGCATTCCTCCTTAAACTGCTGAAGAAAAAAAATACACTTACAATTTTTATATAGTTTTTAGCTCTGTTTATTTACATGTATATACATATATTAAATAGGTGGATTCTACGCTCTTAAGATTAATTTATTTTACGTTTTTTTTTTGTTTTTATTTGTTACTCAAATTGCGCTAAACTTTTTAATCAAACTGCAAATTGAGTTGATTTTAACCAGCCACAATTTTCACATATTTTGTCTATTGCGCAAAATGCAGAATTTGCTAAGTAAACCTGGAATCACGAAAGTCGTGAACTAACCGCATAAATTAGCCAACTTAATTAAGCCAGTGCACAATGTTGCTTGAATACAAATCGCTTATTTTCTTTGTGTTAGTTACTTTAAATGCAACTGTCATGGAAAATACCTGTTCAACTATTTTTATAACAATTTTTCATCATGTTAGTTAAAAGTTAAACTTATCTTCTGTGTACTCAATTTCCGATGGTTTTTCGTGACATTAATATTTGTGTATAAAAGTGCCAATTGAAAAGCACTTGCAATTTTAGATAAGATAATACATTGTAGTTACTAGAATTCCTTTAAAAGACTTAGACATAAGTTGATAAATATTCTCAATATTTTTGTAATGCATACAAAGGGAATTTCCTAAGATAAATAATAAATTCAAAAAACAGCAGCACAAACAAAAACCTAGCAACAAAGAATAATTAGTGCAATATTTAATTTTTGTTTAATACAACTGGAAAATCATGTTTGTGGTAAAAGTGTTTTGTAGCTAATTTTATATATATATATATATATACATTTTAAAATCAAGTTGATTAACGTGAATCCGACACCAATACGCAAATTTATATACTACACAACAGCAGAACTAATTGTATTTAATTGGTGCCAATTGCGCCATTTAGAAAGATTAACAAAATAAAAACACCAAAAGTGAAGCTTAAATTATTATATAATTATACATTTATAGATCTTTATTGGCCTTGACTAGCAAAACTGACGCTTAAACTGATCCAAGGTGCGCTGACTGATGACCACACGCATCAAGATTTTCTCGGAATTCTGCTCATCTGCTTTGGTGTTCACAACGGCGGCATTCTTATACAGCCAGGCCATCTCTGGTCCACCGCTGGGCACGCGCATCTGCAGGTTACGCCGTCCGGTGACGTTCAGAATCTGTTGCTCAATGTCCATCAGCAGCGGCTCCAAGCCACTCTGAGCGCGAGCCGAGATCAGATGACCGCCAGCCACTGTCTGGGCTTGGGTTGTTACCAAATCGCATTTGTTGTAAACATTAACAATGGGCGGCAATTGGCTGGCGCTGGAATCGCCACCAGCCACACTGAACGCCAAGGAGCGCAGCGTGGACTCGACATGAGCACGCTGGGCGGCATGACAAGGATGCGACAGATCCTGCACATGTATGATAATGTCCTGCAAGAGGAAGTGCTTAATAGCTATTCAAATTGAAGCGCATTTGAAGATCACTTACCGCTAGCATGGCATCCTCCAAGGTGGATACAAAACACTCGAACAAGCCCGTTGGTAAATCGGACATAAAACCCACAGTGTCCATATAGATAAGCTGCAGATTACAGGGTAAAGTGCCCGCATGCGCCGTCACATCGAGAGTGGCGAACAACTGATTGCGCGGCTGCAGCGAATCCTCCACGGTGAGCGCCTTGATCAGCGACGTCTTCCCGGCATTTGTATACCCAACGACAGCTGCAACTGGGTAGTTTTGTTGCTTGCGCTTCTGGCGCAACAGCTGCCGCTGGCGACGCACAGCGTCCAGCTCGGCGCGCAGTTTGCGCTCCCTGGTGCGCAGTATTTCCTTTTGCAGATCAGTCAAGGAGTAGCCCTGGCGACGCGTTTGCGTTGCACTCGCATCCTTTGCCTGCGCCCAAATGTAGGGCAGCTCCGCCATTGCCACCTGGAGACGTGCCTCAGCGCTCGTTGCATGTAGCCGCAAGATTTGTATGACCACCGAGTAGCGATCCAGCACCGGCAAGTGCAATTCCGACTCCAGGAATTGTTTCTGGGCGAAGGAGAGCGTCCCTTTGCTCACAAATACGCAGCTAACGTGTTGCTCCTCGCGCAGCTGGGCAATTAGGTGCTTCAGTTCCGTCAGTTTGCCGCTGCCAAAGAGTGTTTTGCGCTCCAGGCTTTCAAGTGGCACCTTCAGCGCTCGAGCCACCTGCCAGTTAGGCAGCGACTGAATCAGCGCCTTGGCCTCGATCAACTGATCATCTGGGCGCACATCGTTAGGCGTTGTGCGCTTCACCGACCACTTGACATAGGGCTGCAGAATGAACACGTGCTGCGCTGTGGCGACATCTCTACTGATGCGCATAGCTCCGCCGGCGACCTCATCGTAGGCACTGTTAAAAAGAGGAATCTTATTGTCTATATAGAAATTTCAAGGCCTCCTTCCTTACTTACCGATCATCCAGGAAACGCATATCACCGCTGCTCATTTCTATCGATCTCTCCTCGCTCTCCTCCTGCTGCCCCGCCTGCATTTGGGCCTCGTAGAAGCTCTTGCGGCTGCGTATACCTTTGACTCCTTGGTGTTGTGTGTACTTGAGGCGCGCCAGGATTTGTGTGGTTGCTGGACGCAGCTGGAGGGGCCACGCCACACGCAAAGCTGCACGCATGCACTTCATGATTTAAACTATGCTATATAATGTATTATAAACTATTTGGTCGCCTCTTAAAATGTTTTCTCCTTGAGCACCGAGTGTTTGTCCTCAAAGGCCATCCACGCCGCTTGACAGGACTTGGTGCGTGTCGTTGTCGTTTGATAGGATATCCCAGTTGCCACTAGGGATGACACCAATATGTTAAATTTGGCTGGATAGTGTATTTTAGTTTGCACCGCCTTCTGTACAAAATATGTGCCAGCAAATCCTGCAAGCATAACAAATATTACGCAATTGTTTTGACAACTGACAAAATGCGTACCTAAACAAAATGATGCAAGTCCCGTGAAGAGAGCACGTGTCATGCAGTCCAGGTATCCGTCAAAGCCTGGATGTTTTTCGCGCTGCTGTTCCTTCAACTGCTTTATATCGTTCATAATAAAGACTTATTCGTACATGAATTAAATCGCAATTTAATAAAAGCTGCAAGCCGGCGATATTTGTGATGGCGATTTTGTGAGTTGTTGGGAGCACTGCTTGCTGTCGTCTGATCTGGCAACTACAGCGCCAGCTGTTAAACAATGTGCACACGATGAAAATCTTATTAGCCAACTATTATCTATGTATGACATATATAAATTCACAAGTTTCCGTCAGTACTTAGCTTATAACAAACACTCAGCACTAATTTATTGCATTAAAAAAAAAAAAACAAAGTTACTTCGATTTGTATGACAAGCGAGAGAATACATTAATTTTATAGGTAGCACTTTTAGTCTAGAGCCAGTCTGGCAACGCTAGCCTTTTTAGTTGTTATTTGTGGCATTCTCTCGAGAATTTGCTGCAAAATGGATGTGGAGAAGATTTGTCGCACTTGCCTAAGCCTCTCCGGCCCATTTCTGTCCATCTACGATGGTGGCTCCGGCAGCTGCCTGGTCGATATGCTGCGCGAATTCACCAGGACGCAAGTAAGCTAAACCAAGACAACCAATAAGGGGTGAAAACTTATATCTTGTTCTGTTTGCCAGCCGCGTCGCGAGGACAATTTGCCAGCGAGAGTTTGCCTGAGCTGCATTAGCGAGATCAATCACTGCTATTCGTTTAAACTCAAGTGCGAGAGCTCGAATCGCACGCTGCGCCAGCTGCTGCCCAATGCGCTGCCCGAGACGCCCGAATTCGTGGCGAAGCCAGCGGTGGCCACATCCGAGAAATCCATACAAACCAACGAAGTGCAAACAGCCACAGCGGAATCGCAAACGGATGCGGTTACCACAATAGATGCGACACAAAACACAATCCTGCAGCAGCCAGCGCCCGTGGCCGTGGAGCCCCAGCAAGAAAATGAGGAAGAGGAGGAACAAGTGGAGGATGACGAGGAGGAGGAGGAGGAGCAAGAGTTCGACTATGAGTTTACAGAAGAACAGGAGGCCGATGAGGCGCCGTCCAAAGCAAGTGCTGAAAACATAATACTTCACGTGGAAAAGGACAATGTGAAGTACGAAACGGAAATGGTGTACAACAAAACAACCGGCGAGCTGCTGGAACAGTGCGTCGAAAGCGTCGCTGACAAGCAGAAGGAATACAAATATCGACTTGTCAGCAATGGCAATGGAGACACATTCATCTCCCCGGAGCCAGCGACCGCTGCAGCTCGCAAAGAGCCGATAACGCCGGATCAACCAGAGACACGTGCAACGTCAAAGCGACGTCGAGCGGCTGCTGCAGCTGCTGCTGCTGTTGCAGCACCACAGCTCAAAGAGCAGCCAGGTGAGAGCCTGCCAGCAGCTACGGCCGGCAAGAAACCAAAAATCAACATCAACATCAATGAAACGCCTTCAACTGAAGTGGAGGAGCTAAAAGCCAATTTCCATTGCGACCGCTGCAACGCCGGCTTTGCTCTGGAGAAGTCCCTGATCATCCACCGCAGGCAAAACGGCTGCACCCATCGCAACTTCAAGTGCAACGAATGCAAGCGCGTTTTCGTCTCGATGGATCATCTAACCGAGCATCAGGCGACGCATGGCACGTTCATGTGCCAGGAGTGCGGACTACGCTGCGAGTCGATGGAGCAGCTGGGCAGGCACATGGTGCAGACGCACAAACGCAATTTGCGCAATCAGTGCAACGTTTGTCAGAAGGGTAAGTGCAAAATAATGCGAATTATTCTGTATTAAGAATCCAATTCTCTAACAATTGGTCATCTTTGCAGTGTTCACCATGCTGTCAACGCTGCGGGATCACATGCGCATCCACACCGGGGAGAAGCCGTTTGTGTGTAACGTGTGTGGCAAGGGTTTTACGCAGAACGCCAATTTGCGGCAACACAAGATGCGCCACTCTGACATCAAGCGCTTCAAGTGTGAGCTGTGCAGCAATTCGTTTGTGACGAAAGCGGAGCTGACCTCGCATGCACGCACCCATACGGGCGTCAAGCCGTATCAGTGCGATGTGTGCTACGCCAGATTCACCACCAGCTGCTCCCTGGCCAAGCACAAGCGCAAGCATACCGGCGAGCGTCCGTATGCCTGTGACCTGTGCCCCATGCGATTTACGGCGCTTAATGTGTTAAAGAATCATCGACGGACGCACACCGGCGAACGACCATTTGCTTGTCCCTTCTGCTCGAAGAGCTTCACGCAGCGTGGCGACTGCCAGATGCATCAGCGGACTCATCAGGGCGACAAGATCTACATTTGCCCCGTTTGCAGTGAGGAGTTCAAAACGATGAACGACATGCGAACGCATCTCACGATACACGAACAGGATGACAAGCGACTGGTGCACTTCACCCTGCTCAGCAACAAGGAGAATGGCAGCGGAACACTGGAGGAGGAGGAGGCCGACGACGATTCGGATGCCACGCAGGATTTACTCTAGTTGCGGGCTGCATAACATTCCCCATGGGAATCTATATAAATAAATATGCTAGAACTTAAGTTGGGTATTCCGTAGGCACAAGAGCTGAAAAGCTATCGATATGCGCCACAAGCCGAATGCTTGATTGATTGATTGATGACACTAATAATTCCTGCCACAATTCGGTTGCTTTTCGGCTCTATTTAGAACAGAAAAAAAAATTACTGCGTTCTTATAGAATTTCCTTAGTCTTTAATTGTAGCTTACAAGTGTAGTTATTAAAATGCTTATGAATCGATACGTGAATCGAACTTTTTGTCATCTTAGTAGTTAGTAGAATTGTCCGAATTGCGCTGTGGTTGCTTGCAGCGAGGATGTGGACGCCTCCGGTGCGGCAGCAGCGACGGGCAGATGAGTGAGGGATGCGCCGCTTGTCAACGGCGGATCGCCTTGAAACCAATTGACCAGCTCGTGATGCGCACTCTGGACGCACTTGCGCTGATCGGCAATCAGGTTCTCTGAGTATTTTACATGGTTGGCATACGCCTCCTTCTCGTGCTGCACATCCTTTGACATTCGATGCAGATCCTTCAGTATCGCCGAACCCCACAGCTGCACATGTATATCAGGTATTTTACTGGCCAATTGCATGGCCGGCGTCACCATATTCATGCTCTCCTTGGAGTTACCAATGCTCAGGAAGACATGGGAGAGCAACACGAGTGAGCAGCTGGTCAACCGATTCAAATCCTCGGCATTGGCCATTTTCAGTGTTTCGCGCAGGAAGCGTCTGTGCGAGAGTATTAATTAGTCAAAGATATCAATCAATATATATATAAATATATTTGCTACTCACTTGGCCTCGTGGAAGCTGTTCTTGTGGAAGGCATGCAGGCCCTGCACATAGTAGAATCCGCCCATTAGCGCCTGGCTGCTGTACGTGTGTGTGTTTTCTGTGGAGACGGCGTCGAGTATTTGTTTGAGATCTGCATCCCGTTTGGTGCGCAGATAAATGATGGCCAGATTGAGATTGGCAAACAGCTTCAGATCCCGTTCGCCCGTCTCGTTTACGCACACCAGAAACTGCCGCTCCGCATGCTCAAAGAAGCTCGTCGACATCGAATAGAGGCCAATGAGGCAATGCAACTGAGCCGAATGCCGCTTGAGGAGACTGCGATGTGGCACTGCCAGGCAAACATCTCGGGCAGCGGCTATTTCGCGTATGGCCAGCTCGCGGTTGCCCATGACCATTCGGCACATGACGATATGCTCGAGCAGGATGACCTTGAAGACGGATAATATGGATTTGTCCTCCTGCAGCTTGAGCTTCTCGATTTGGGTGAGCGCCTTTTCCGTATACTTTTGTGCCTTGTCCATGTAGCCGGCCATCATCGAGTGTGAGACGGTGACCAGATAGACGAGCACATATAGCTGCTCCTTGGGCAGCCAAACGAACATTTCCAGTTGATTGCCACCAAAAATGCTCTCATCGCTGGGCCAATTGGGCGCCATTATCGTCTGTATGGACATCTGCAGCTGCTTTAAGCTGGGCTTCACCGTCTTCACCTGGCCGAGTGCCAAGTAGTAGCACACTTGCAGCACCAGAAAGAACACCTTGAGATACTCCTTCTGATGCGGATTGGGTATGTTATTGTCGATAATCTGACCCGCTGAATTGAGTAGCGCCAGAACATCGTTCGTTTTGCGCTCAATCATTAGGATCATAGCGCGGGAGAGTAGAAAGAGCACTTTCAGATAGGTGGCGCCCGCCTCCTCCGCTGACTCGGCGCCCACCGCCAACAGATCGCTGGCCAGCGAGTACTCGCGATCATTGGCATGAATCTGGGAGAGCTGCAACAGCAGCTTACAATGCCAGTAGACATTGTTTTGTGATAGCTCCACTGCCCGGCGCAGCATCGCCTTGGCGTGCGGACTCTGCTCCGTTTTCAGGTGGAGCTGGGCCAGCAGCGAGGCCGTGTCAAATTTGACGTCATCAAAGTTCATCAGCGGCTCGGAAATGCTCCACGCCTGCTCCAAATGGCGACGCGCCAAATCTATGTTGCATGTGTACGCCATCAGCACTTGGCCCATCTGCAGGTGTGTGCGCGCCTCCACCTGACCAATGAGTGGCATTCAAAATTTAATTTATTGTTGACTTTCACTTGAACTCTTTTCTTACCTTGGATGGCGGCTGAAAAGTGAACAGCGCTTGTAAACATTGAATGCATTTCTTGATATTTGGCGGCTGGGAGGTACGAAAGTATTCGGCAAGTCCGAGTAGCGATATGTAGCAGGCATCCTGGGACGCTGCTGTGGTGTTGTTTGCCATACTCATTGCGTTTAATTTGCCACAAAATCGGCTTCGTTTTGTTTATCGCGTAATTTTGTTGTTGTTGTTTTTGTTGTTCATGCTGCGTGGGTTAATCTGGTGGTTAATCAGTGTTGGTAAATACTGTAGCCGATAGATTATTATTAACTTGAATTATAAATTGCAACATTATCCAATTATTATTTTAATCATGTTTATTTCGATAAATGTGCGTTTACTAATAATTTAATTTAAATAAATATATAGATTAAAGAAGAGCAGAATACCACTACTTTGAACAACCACACATCGCTTGAGGTTAATCGATAAGTGCTATCGAATATTTTGATCTCGTCTCATCAAAATATTACTTGAGGCGCGCTCAGTAACATGTTCAGTGTAAAGCTTTAAGCGGTCGCAACAAGTCGAGTTTTTGTGCAAGTCGAGTGAAAATAACTTATAAAGTAAAAAACAAAAGGTAAAAGATATGCACGAACCCATTGCATTTTATTAATAGTTCATATGTATTGTGTATTGCCAATATCCGACTACCACTGACCGGTTTTTTTCGTTTTCAAATCGAGGGCTCTTTACTTGTTATTTTTGCAATTTGCTCATAACAATTGTTCAATCCAAAACGGTTTGCTGTCCGCAAGCGTTGTCTGTTCCAGTAAATAAGTGATTTTTAAAATTATATAAAGCGTATATTGTTGCTGTGGCACGCAATCGCAATTGTCATTCAAAATCTGAATGACTTTTGCGTTTGATTTATGTGCAATTTCTTAATGGCATTGCTAGTGTAGATTATTTTTGTTAAAATGAGGTGAAAGATGAGCTAACGATAATGAGCTTTGAATGCTGTCTCAATGGAATTATGGAGTACCTCTAATCAGTGAAAAATATAAATCACATTTGACCTTATGTTGGCATTTCAATGCAATTTCTCAAAAATAACAGTTTGGTTTTTTTTTCCTATGGTTGTATTTCTCCGTTAAAATGAATTAGATTAGCGTATAAGCCAAACATAATGCATGGGGACACTTAATAATAATTAAGTCAAATGCTTGAGTAGTGGGAAATTCCCTAGAAACAAGTTGATTAATTGTTTAATACTGCTGGCAGTGTGGGCAGCGCATGCGCGCATGTGTTGATAAACAGCAAACAGAAATGCGAGTGAGAAAAGAAATAAAACTATAAAAAAAAACCAATTACAAAATCGACTATACAGGGTCAAATAAGCGCGTAAGCTCTGAAATGTGAACAATTTATGAATCACGCATATTTAAAGTGCACAAAACCGTCTGTCTCTCTCAATAAACCGGTTTCGAATATGTTAATTTTGGGTTTTTTATTTTGCTTGTACAAAACGCAATCACGCAACTGTGACGTCGTGCAGACATCAGCTGCGCAGCCTACCAAAAAACAAAAAAAGAAAAAGAGACAAAGTCGCTCTTTTTATGCTTAGCCGAATACACAACAACCACAACAACAACAACAGTTGTAGTCAGTTGTGCATGGCAGCAACAAAAAACAAACATCAGCCGGGAATTGTTGTTGTTGCGAATTCGAGTGCAGACAAACTGATAAACTTTCACTTTTCGCTGTCAGTAACAATATGTTGCAATTGTTGTAAAATTGTGTATAAGATAAATTAGCTACGGCAACTTTGGGATAATCACAGCGATGAATCAGCCTCAAGGGTCATTTATGACTCGCTCTCGCTGAATAAATTTACCGGCTTAGCGATTTTGCATACAATAAAACAGACAATAAAATAAACAAAAGATTTTCATGCGTGACGTGATTACTTACAACCCACATATATTGAGGCATGACCTGCTTTTAGTCACGTGTTTTCTCTGCTATTTTTAAACGTAATCGACGTGCAAATATATAAAAAGTATAATATATACTGTAAACAAAAGCGAAAATTAAAGTCTCTGCAAATACATTTTTAAATGTAAAGTATCTTAATTATAAAGAACATTGAAAATAACAAGCTGGAAATAAATTCACATCCGCTTTAACATTATTTCGAAAACAAAATATCGACTCAGCCCTTCGTCATAAATGAATTACCTATTTATTTATGTTTCGATTAGCCACACAATATTGTCGAAATAGCCTCCGCAAGGTCATCATGACATTGAAATTCGGCTCACGCAACATTTGGCAAGGGTGTTGACATTGCACTTATTTGGCCTTTTTCAAAGTCACTAATCAAAAAACTGTCGGATCTCATATTTGTTTACCCTTAGAAAATGAAGGTGTGTCTTTCGCTGGTGCTTTTGCTGCTGCCGGCGCTGTTAAGCGCCGAGTTTTGTGGCATTCAATCGAATCCCAGCATGGCAAGTAAGCGTTCCCAATTGTATAGTGGTCAGCAGGAGTTCTCCGTGGCCATGCTGGACGCCATACGCAAGGCGACGCCCACCGAGAATGTTTTCTTCTCGCCCTACAGCACCTACCATGTGCTGATGTTGGCCTATTTCGGCGCCTCCGGAGAAACGGAGCAGGAGCTGACCAGGGCACTGCGCTTAAGCTGGGCACCTTCCAAGGAGGTGGTGCGCAGCGCCTATCGCATGGAAAAACAGACACGTGGTGTACGTGCCAAGAATATGCCACTGGAGTTCTCGTCCGCGGATCGTCTGTATTTCGATAACCAGGTGAAGCTGGCCAGCTGCCTGGATGAGCGTCTGCACGACGAGATTGTCCAATTAAACATCAAGGATAATGTGGAGGAAACACGTCAACAGATTAATGGATGGATTGCCAAGGAAACACGTGATCATATTAAGGACTTGCTTTCCTCCGGCGATATCGATTCAAACACTCAACTGGTGCTGGCCAATGCGGCTTATTTCAAGGGACAGTGGCTCAGTCGCTTCAATGCGAACAAAACCGAACAGATGCCCTTCTACACGTCCAGCGACAAGTATTCGTTTGTGCCCATGATGAAGCAGAAGGGTAATTTCCTAATGCATCCCGATGAGCGCCTTGGCGCCCATGTGCTGCAGCTGCCCTATCGCACATCCCATAAGGAAGATGACGAGAATTCGGACATATCAATGGTTATTATACTGCCACCCTATGCCAATGATGCACTGGAAAATGTGCTGTCCAAACTGAATGCTAATACTCTGAAGGATGCACTAAGGGAAGCCTCGCCGCGTGATATTGAGGTCTCACTGCCAAAATTTGAGTTCGAGGAGCGTCTGGAACTTGTGCCAGTAAGTGCCAGCAATTATTGCCTATCCAATAAAAACCATTATTTATAATTAAATCGCTTACAGATTTTACGTCAAATGGGCGTCAATCAGATCTTCGATTCCAACGCCAACTTCATGGACTTCAGCACCGAGCAGAACATCAATTTCGGCGATGCCAAGCACGTGGCCAAGATCAAGGTGGATGAGGAAGGCGCCACAGCTGCGGCAGCCACAGTTCTGGTCAGCTTCCGTTCAGCTCGTCCCGCTGAGCCGACCAAATTCGAGTGCAATCATCCGTTTGTCTTCTTGATCTATGATCACGTTTCGAACGCGATTCTGTTTACGGGCATCTATCGCGATCCGAAGACAATGAAGTAAATTACACCTGGCCAACAACAAGGCTCGTGTCAATGCCAGTGCTCTGTGCGTGTGTGTGTATGTGTGTGTGTGCGCGCGTGTGTGCACATCTTGTAATAATCGAATTAACACTTCTTAACCAAATTCTGTGTCGAGCATGCGCAAGTACCTAAACTTTCTTATTGTACGTGTATAATAAATTATATGAACACATCTCTAAAATGTAATCTTTGTAATTTTCAATAATTAATATTATTTTGTGCCAGCTTAAGGTTAAACTAATAATAATATATATTTTATTTAAATAAAAAATCCAGACCTTGAGCCGGTTAAACCAAATATCTTATACAAATTTCGAGTTTCTTTTAATATTTCATACTTCGAATATCAAAAGATACACTTAAAACAATTCAGCAAGTTAAAGAAACAATTTCCCACACAACACCATCCAAAAAAAAAATGCAGTTTGCATTCATTGTTTAGTTTTGCTCTTTTACTATTTTCTTTTTTAAAAAATGTCGTTAATCATCGATAAACATTTTTATCTTGTTTTTTTCTTCTTTAAGTAAACATTGCTACATAAATACAAATTAGGAATTTAACTGAGCTACTTAAGAGGAGCTTAGGCCATCTAGTTAACAAGCACGCATATATACAAAAGGAAACTTTAATACTTAATTCGATAAAAAAAAAATGATTAGACTGGAATTGAAATGTGACTGATACAAATAGTGTTATTGGGCTGGCGAAAACATAGAAATTCCTTAGCTTGGCAACGCAATCTGTATGTCATGGCTATAGCGGAAAGCACCGAAGGCACTTTGGGTTTGCATGCGGCGCTTTCCAACTATAAATTTACAAAAAAAAAAAGAAAGCAAAAATCAAACAGATTACTAATAGATAATGCCTATTGCTCCTCGCAAACTACAACTAAAGTTCATAATAATTCATCTTAGGGGGTGGTGGTCATCAACAAGAGGCTAGTTGGTGTGCAATCAATATAAATCATGTGAGTAGATCTATAGATCATCTGGTGGCATGGCAACCGCATAAGCGGCAAAGCCAATGAATACAATGCCACCCACAATGGTAACAGTGCGCACAGAGATTTTGGAAGCCACGAGACGACCGCCAATCACAGCCAGGCCAGTGCAAATGCAATGGCCAAGAATGCCGCCACAAATAACGCCATAGACGTCCTGGAAAACCAAGAAAATGTATCAATCAATATAAAATTGTCAACATTGATTTTTAACAAACATACCTTGCTGGCAGCTAGAATAATAGTTGTCAATTGAGAGCGATCGCCCCATTCGGCAAGAAAGGTCATCGTAAAGGCCTGGGCAAGGATGCGCATGGTAAAATAGGTGGCGCCACGTCGTGGCCCCTTTCCACGGCGTCCGCTCTCCGGGTCATGCACCAGCGCAGTGTTCACGTCACGGTCCAGCTGAAATTAAAACGCAAAAATGCAAATTTAAAACAAACTTTAGATAAAGTCACTTTAGTTTGAGTTGATGAGAAGTATGTGTGCGAAGTAAAAAAGACAACACAGTTGATAGTAAACAAATTGTACGATAAATATATACATATATACAAATACGAAATAAAACTGCACAAACGATCACTTCGGAACAAAAAAGTTTTCAAAACATGCATATAATTGTGAATGTGTGAGTATAATTGATGTATGTTTGGAACGCCTTGCAACATTGCGAAACAAGGCAAAAATTGTATGACAAACACCGCAAACGAACTGCTCTGTGCTCATTTTTATACACTTAAAATAATCCAATGTAAATATAGATAATAATAGAAGATGCTGTTTTATGACTGTGTGAGAGTGTGTGGTGTGTGGGCGGAGGGGGGTATGGGTGTCAACGGAATATAATTTTGTTGCTGTTTGTTTGAAAAAGCAAGTGAAACGAATGTGAAACAACAAGAGTTAATTTGAATGCCTGATCATCTCTAACCCGTGCCTTAATCTCGCCCTCCTCGACGACATTTAAACTATGTATGCTATCATGTCCGGCTAGTGGGGCATGTAGCTCCGTTACGCCACTCTGCTCGTCTGAGGCAGTCGGATTGTTGTTGCCGGTGCTGCGTGGGCTATCACAATGGGTTTGTTCCGTCTGGTTCGATGAAGCGATCGATGCCGAGTGCGCCGGACTTCCATTAAACGTGGCCATTTTTAACTGTTCAATTACACGGCCCCCGTCCTTGAGCAGCACCTCGGTGTTATGGTAGTTCCCATCGTTGCCAGTTTTATCACAGCTCGTTTGCTTAACATTAGTTGAGTTATTGGTGGTATTATTATTATTATTGTTGTTGTTGTTGTTGCTGCTGCTGCTGCCGGTGGGCTTGCGTTGGCGATGCTGCATCTCGGTGCCATTGCTGGAGTTAGCGATGGACACAACGCTCACTTTGTCTTCGCCCAACTCCTTTTCGGCGGAATCCTCCTTCTCCGAGTTGCTGTTCTTGCGCTTCGCATCGGGATCCTCGTATTTTCGATTCGCTTTGCGCATTAGCTGTCAGTTTTTTGTTTGTGCACGCAGAGTTTTTGAGTAGAGTTTCATGTTTTACACACACGGTAGGTAGGTAAATAGTTTCAATTTTTTTTTTTGTTTGTGAAAGAAAGAATAATTAAATTTGACATTAGCTAAGTTTTGTAATACAAATCACAGGCAATTTTTGTTTGCTGTTTCAATGTTTTTCGTTTTCGGGTAAATTGTTTTGCGGTTAAGCAGCTTTCAAAACGTTCAAAATTGGTTTTAGTAATTTTGTTGTTTGATTATTAAATAGGTATTTTCTTTACACTTCATGGCGCAGACGTGCAATTAGTCACATAGGCGTATGTGTGCTTGGGTGTGTTCTCTTGCATACCTCAATTAAAATCAAATAAATTAAACTGAAGCGTGACAATGAACGCTTTAAACTGCATGTGAATGATCGATTATTAGGAACAAAATCGATTTCTCTTGCTTTCAAACATTATGCCAGCGTTTACATTGCGCCAAACCAATGCGGCACAATTTTAATAATGCCTCATTGTTAGTCGGTCTGGTTTTAAATAATAAATTAATTATAAATAAGCTACAATCGGCATGCAATAACTTCACTCTTATTGCAACACGAACACTAAAGTATGAGAAGTTTTGCGGTTCGTTATTGAATAGTTTTTATTTTTTATAGAGTTTGTTTGTTTGTTTGTTTTTGTGAGAGAGCAAATGAAATTAGGTGTGCTAGAAACTAAAGCTTTTCACAGGCAAACGTGTCAGCGAGCAAATGAAGTGATCTCCTTGTTTTCGTTTTTTTTTTTTTTTTTTGTCAATTGCGACAACAGTGAAAAGTAGAAAAAAAAACCAAAAATTTTGCCAAAAAATGATTTACAACCAATTAAGCATATATAAACAAAAGCGCCGTAAATTAATTTCCAAAGTATTAGCAAAGCAAGATAAGAAAAACAAATCGTTTCGTTTGATTCTCAACTACAACTATGGCCAAAACATGTACAAAATTAAATCAGAGATTGTGACTCACCTCATCCTCACGCTTGCGCAGATCGCTTTGGACCTCTTCGAGTTCCTCTTGGGCATCAGTTGGTTTCATTTTGTAACCATCATACAACATTTTTAATCCGAATATTAAAAATAATGCAGTAGAAATATAATACGTATAAATCTGTCGAAGGGTGAAATAAACAAAGTGCGCTTAAGTTAAGAAATATATCATAAAATCAAGTTGTGCTCTTACCTTAGGAATAAAGTTTGCTGCCAAGCCGAATACACACGAGAGAACCGTCATAAGGGCCAAGGCGGCAATGGCACCGCCAAAGACAATCAAACGCGGGTGGCGCATGGCCATAATAGCAGCAATAAAGAAAGTCTTATCGCCTAGCTCTGTTAACAATATAACAGAGATCGATGCTGTAAAAGCATCGATAAACGATCCCTGCGTGCCAAAATCCCTTTCCTTTTCCGCCACTTTATCTTCTATGCCAGTTGCTTCCGTTCCTACCTGCAATATCTGTTCCTGCTCCACGTTCTAGAAAAAAAATTAATTCATCGATTAGATTTGCCGAGAAGAATTCAAGTCAAGTTCACTTACCTCCTTCAGGTCGGCAATAACTGCAGCATTCTTGTCTCCGTCAGGATTCGACTCTGCTGCACAGATGGTGGAGAATGTGAGCACCACCATTAACGCCATGGCTATTCTCCATTTGGCTGATCGCTTCAAATATACATTGTGTCTGGTCGTTTGCCAGAAATACGATTGATTTTGTGACATCTTTGTGAGTGTGACTCTATTGCCCGCTAGTACCGTATGCAATTATGTATCACTTTTTTCTTAAACGTGTCCAACTCGTCCGACTATCTAAAATGAAATGAGTGGCTGCACTTTAATAGTTGTTCTCTCTTAACAAGAAAAATAATCAGAAGTATTACAATACATGCACGTAAAGCTAATCAGCTAGCAAGTGGGTTCTCGCCGCACGACTATTTGTATAAGGCAAACACAACATATCACGTTCAAGTCAGCGTTGAGCAAGCAAATCTGGCAGAGCAAACCATCAAATCAGTCCAACAGCGAACAGCCAACAAATGTGATGTGTAGATAAGCGAGGAACTGCGTCAAGTGTATTTAAACTGATATGGTCAGCCCAAGGCAGAATACAAAAGCAAAACTAAACTGAACCCGTAAGGTAATACAACATTTTAACACAAGTACATAAATTTGGTCAATGGTCGTAGTGTATAGACGTTAGCAGCAGCAACAGCCAAAAATACTGATTAGATGAAAACAAGTGCAAGAAATTTGGCAAATATTTGAACTACTCGAAACTGAGATACTCTCCACAAACTTAATGCCTTTATGTAATACTTTTAATTTTTAGCAAATAAATAGAAAAACGTGCGTAATTCTATAACTGAATATAGATAACAACAAGCTTAAGCTTGATAAATATTTTCATATATCTGCTAATGGGTATGCATGTGTCCACAAGTAAACTGCTTGACAAAGTGCGCAGTCCACGTTTTCTTAAGGGCATAAGAAAACACTTAACACAGTTACGTGACCAACTGACACAACATATCTTAAGGCTGAATAATAGAAATGTTCAACTAATCAATTTTTGCTATATATAGCTATCAAAATTGCCTTGCAATAATTCCTGTTATCGGACTTACATTGTTGATTACTGTTTTTACAACTAGACTTATATTCATTTATGTTGAACTCGTGTTCTTCGTAGTACGTCTTAAACATAATCATATAATACTTGTACTAAATATCCTGGTTTTTTTTTTAAATGAAGTGAAATTATTTTTATCTACATATATCTGATTTATCAGCATTTGTACTTTTTTGTTTGTGATTCCCACTTGTTTAACATATATCATCTCATGCGGTTTTTCGTTTAGTCATTCCTTTTTTATCTCTCTGCCTTGTGCCATAACATTATCTATATATAAAATTATATATACAATAAATAAAAGAATAATGTGGCTCAGTGGAATTAAAGTTGCGCAAAATACGCAATTAAAACTTGTTTACTTCAATTCAATTAAAAATGTTCAACGGTTAATGTGCCTGTAATCACGTAAGCAGTCTCGTTACTTAGGACATATGGATGACAGGGACAGGGACAGGCGCAGCTGCTGTTGTTGCTGATGACGTTGTAGTGAACGACGTAAAATGTACAGCGTAGCTAAAAATTCTGCGTCGAAACAAACAACGCCAATATTTTATTAATATCGAATAGAATACTCGAATTTCAATACATATTCATACACATACATTTACAGCAACTCGTATTACTTATATAAATGCTTTGCAAAAAAAAAAGTGACGGGCAGAACAGCCACAATTTTATAAATGAAAGGCAAGTGAGCAGCTGACCGGGCCGACCGACAAATCAATTGACCGTTTTCAGGGCGTACGTTTCGCAGTTGTTAACTATACCCTGTAACAGTAGATTGTAAGTTGTATGTAATTGGGATTGTAAATCTTCCAATTAATAGTTAGACTTATATGATGATTCCGATCTGCATAACAAACATCGGGTGTATTTAACAGAGGAAATCACACATCAATTTCTATTATTCCTTTAGTCGAGGGTATCGCTTAGTCAATCAAATTAATTTTTTATTTAAACAGTTAATCAAATGGATATTGATTATAGCGGTAACAACATGAGACACTTTCAGAAATTAATTTGCTCATGTAATTGTAAACATTTTCACATGCTGACATTGATTTTTATTTATTTTCCAATGTATATTCATACTTATTCAATTTGTATATATTATAATTTTGCCACTTGTCTATTTTTATGCGCACAAACAACGGCATTTTACCAGCGCTGTCATGTTGGCTGTTTTTGAGATGAACAGTGCAGCTCGCGTGGCAATTGATTGGATTTATCAAATTGTATTTATGGAAATTGTATTTAAACACAATATGTGTATCTTTGTGGTTTTAAACAATATGCATTGCTTTTAACTTGTATTTGAACATCACTACTAATTTGTTAGTTAGCTTTTTTAACAGTAATCTCACACCACTTGTGGCATCACTAACACTGCGGCGCTGACGATAGCAAAATTTGACTAGTTGTTTTGCAACATAATTATTCTAATTTTATGTACACACGTCTCTCAGCACAAGCAAGCATATTGCATTAAATACGCATCTTATTTACATAAAATTAGAAATTAATAACTACGGTTTTAACTAATTATATGTGAAACCCGTCCTTACATCGCCAGAATACTTTTTGTTAGTGATGCTAATAATTCGATAGATAAGTGAATCGATATTTTATAACATTCTTAATTATCTGCGTGCGCCAAATGCGCAAAAATGCTCAAGTGAACAAAAAAGTGCGCTAATTTTAAAAGCAGATATACCATGTAATACTTTATTTATTCAAATTAATTTTTCTTATTTAATCTTAAATATTATCGTATAATATTTAACCCAAACTCCTAAGCAGACAATACATTTATTGCGCATATAAAAATATTATGTTAAACATTTATATAACAATTATATGGAAATTAAATGAACGTAATACAAGCAATATGAATTTGGTTTACATTTTCGGAATAGATGATAACATTAATAGCAACCGGATTTTGCTATTTACAAGGAATACTAAATGCAAGTTAATAAGTATGCAAAGGCCTCAGTTTGCGGCACAAATTGGATACGTCGAGAGCAGCAGATCGTGGATGTCAATATTGCTACTGCCCCACTTTAATATCGTCGGATTTCGATGCCTTGAGAGCACGATCCTCTCGAGCACATTTGCTTATGATTCTATTGAAGTGCTTGTGCAGTCCATAGCCTACAAGACGCACTGGTCCAATGATTGTGGCATGCAACAGATTCGTAAAGAAGCCATCCCAGGGCATCAGAGCACCGCCCAGCATGGTAATCACCCAGCTCTGCGCACCCACAATCGATATAAAATTGCCTTTCTGTGAACGAGAGAAAATTTAAATTGTCAGCTGAATAAAAACCGATCTTTGCTCACCAGCGCATCCTTAAGTATTGCCTTAGCCATAACCTCCGGCTCTAAAAGACCGCCACCGCCTGAAATGATTTTCGTTTCCCGCGGCTTTGACTTCTCCTCCTGCTCGAATCCGGGCGTGTTTGTGTCGCAGGGCAGCGCCAATGTAACAGAGACTCCATGGGATCGCGACTCCATGGCAATCGTTTCGGCCATGGCACGCAGGGCGTATTTACTGGCCGAGTACGGGCCGTAGCCATAAATGCCAAACATGGCCGCCTGGGAGGAGGTCAGCACAATGATGCCATCGCCGGCCTTCTTCATCTTGGGGAGCACATAGCGAGTGCAATTGTAGCTGCCAAAGAAGTTCACGTTCATTAGTTTGTGCACATCCTCAACGGGAACTTCCTCGAACAGTCCACAGATGGCCATGCCGGCACAATTGATCATAGCATAGATGTCGCCGACGGTCTCTTCCAGTTCGCCCAGGACACGCGCCACCTGATCGTAGTCACTGCCAATGTCCAGGCTGCGATGTTGGAATTTCTGTTCCGGTCGCTGGCGGATGACTTCCAGGAGTGCAACAGCGCCACCTATGGCATGCAATATGCAACACGCAACCACACAAGTGAGAGTTGTAGTGAAAATTGTTGGCTTGTTTTTCTGGTTTTCCATTTCGCACACTTACGTAGCATTTTCTCGTCGCGGGCAATTACTGTGACATTTGCACCTTTCATGGCGCACTCGACGGCGAGGCAGAGGCCGATGCCCTTGGATCCTCCGGTAATTACCACGTGACGGCCGACTATGCTTTTTGATCGCTTGGCCATGACGAATATGAAAATCAGTATGTGGATTAATAACGCAATGCCCAGGCAGAAAACAACTTCCAATGTCAGCTCCATAGCTATTGTGCCGCTGATAAGATTTGTCAAATGGGTATAGCGACATTTGTTTGTGGACCATCCCTAACACTATCGATAGATTTTGCAAGCACGCCCTAGACGTAAGCGCGAAGTGTGTTCTGAATGTTGCCAGATAGTCCGAAATAGTTGTTTTTGATTTGGTTTGGAATTGTGTCCATATAATACAAAAATATAATAATAAAATGGTAAATTACATATGTTTTGTTTTTCAATGCAAATCAAACGTTTACTTACACTACGCCACTGACTGTTTATCATATGCAAAATTTCCAATGAGCGGAGAACAGCTGCCAATTGAGTCGCTGCCCGGTGCGCTGCACAACTTCCAAGCGCTGCGTCAACTCCAACGCCGACGCTTTGGCTATGGCTTTGGCTTCACTTAAAGGCGATTTTCAACCACTTTTATATATGTGTGTTCTACAGAGCCGACGATAGTTGGCAGCGTACTTTCAGCTCAGTCGTGTACGTAACGTCGTCGAGTTGCAAACGTTAGCGGTAAAACGCATACATTTTTGGTCCCAGTAGCAGCATCAGCACCAGCAGCAGCAGCAGAAGTACCAGCGGAAGCAGCGGTGCATTCAAAGCAAAAAAATTAAAATGTGTGTTTCGTGTTAAGTAAATTTTGGTAGTGCAATCTCTCAAGTAAACGGCAAATGTTGCGCTCCACTGCACGCTAATAGCAAATTAGTGTAGCAAATACAATAAAAAATTTTTTAAATAAGCAGCGCAGCGTAAAGCGGCAAAAAGTATTGCATACCGAACGGCTTTCATGAAAAATAGATATCGATTTGCTGTTGGGGCTATGGCTATTTCTGTGGGTGCACATAATACAAAATTTAATATCAAATTGACAGAGTTGCCAGCAGATTAAACACACACTTGTAAATGATGCATTAATTGGCTCAATTGTGTGACATTCTATCTGTGGCTGTGTGTGTGTGTGTGTGTGTATTACTCTGTCGCTTACAGCGCTGTGTGTTTGTATGTGTGTATGAGATCATCATGAGAACGTCGCCTGCTGGTATGCAATACTTTTTTTAATGGCAGCACTGTTTCTCCATCTTCTTCCACAGCTGCGGCCAGTAAAACAACCGAAAAAAATCGAATCTAGCCTAGTGTATGACAATACAAACGCACTTTCTTCGCAACGCATTAACCAGGTGCGTGTGCGTCTAGCGAGAGCGTGAGAGAGAGCGAGAGGGACAGAGAAAGTGGGTGAGAGCGGCACGCGTGTGTTTTTGTGTATGTGTGTTAGTAAGGTTGTTGCGCCTATAAGTTGACAACGAGAACAAAAATAAATTCTGAGAAAATAAATATAAATAATCTGAAATCTGTAAGCGCGCGCGTGTTTGTTTAATTTGTATTTTGGTCATTTTGTTCGACAACAACAACGACAACAAAAGCATTTCCCTATGATTGGCTCATTCTGGAATCTGTGCAGAGCGTGCCCATCAATGCCGGTTGACAAGGTATGTACCCCATATAGCTTACACGCACACACTCACACTCAAACACTTACATACATACATACTTACTAATCCCACACATTTCTCAACTGGGAAAATGTATACCATCCTTAAGACATTTTCAATAGTTGGCCACAACTGGCAGCTTCTTAACCCACTTACATTATTTAAAATATGATTTTTTTTTGTTGCAACGAAATCGGTTGATTTATGTGCGACATATTTTTATCTTTATTGCGACACAAGTGAAGGGTGCATTGAAGGGTGCAGACAAAATGGGGTGACTCTTGTCTTGAATTTATGACTTTGCTCGTGACGGTGTCCATCTGCTGGGGGATTATATCATGGGATTAAGGGCCAAAATATATTTGATTTCATAAAATTGCAACGAGAAATAAATAATAAAATCACTAATCCTTATTTATTAAATGCGCATTAGAGTCATTGAACAATATGTTAGAATATTTGTTAATGATTTAAATTTCGTTTTTAAATACAATTTATAATGAATTATGCCCATGTTCAGAAATATATTTTTTGATATATAGATAAATTTTAAAGGGTAACATTTAAATAATCGATCAATTTGAGATGCAAAAATGTTGTGTTTTATTCTAAGGATGTGTAAACCTAGCTACAAGAAAATAGTCACGACAAGTCAAGGGAATTCTACACAAACTTCAATTTATATACATCATATAGCAGCTTTCAGCGACAATCCTTGGTGTGTCATAAAAAGGAGTTGGCTGAGTAAACATGCGATGCACAGCGCACTGAAATGAAAAGAATAAGTCGAAAAAAATATGAAGTCTGAAAATAATAATAATATGCTGATGGCATAGAATAAATTAAAGCACATTACGTTCGACACTAGAGTCGGCGTTAGCAATGGAGCAGACACGGCCAAAAATCAATAGCCATATGGTAGGCAGTAGTGTATGTGGCCTAAAGGAGTGTGTGTATCCAGACCCAGACCCGCTAGTTGGCTAGGAGCCGGCGGGGCAACGAATTTAATTCAAGCACGAATCGCCTGCTGCTTTGGCTTTCCAGTTTTGGCTTAGCATGGTCGTAGGGGTGGAATGGTTTGCCCCGGGGTGAGGGGTGTTCACTTTGCAGAACAGCTGATTCATCAAATTCGAGCTGCCGCACTAAAATGTATGCAATGCCTTTTTGCTCTGGCTTCCTGTTACAGCTGTTGGAAGAGAAGGCGCGCATGTGCACAAATAAAGAGCGAGAGAGCGCAGGAGAGAGAGAGCGGTTTGTAATATATATAGACAGAGTGGGAGCAGAGTAGAGAAGCGAGAGAATGAGACAGAGCGAGCGGCGTCTGCCGGCTTTTAATAGCTGCTTCAGTTGCTGCTGTTGTTGCGGGCCATATGACGTGCAAAGGCAAATTGTCTTGCGGTATTACATCAGCGCAGCGCAGTCAAAACTTTTATTGCGCCACCTCTCCTACCACCGCCATCACTTTAATACACTGCTTGGCCGTAATCTCGACGTTTGTAGAAATTAAAAAGTGTAACAATCTTAGGGTCATAATTCCTAATGCATAAATGAATGACAAAATTGACCTTTAGAAACCTTGTTTCATTTGTTACCATTTACCCCTTTTGCCACTGCTGCAAAAACAACTAGTTTGACTTAACTGGTCGCCAGTGAGGCGTGCTCCTAACTAGTGGTTACTTTTTTGGCTTATCGATTCGCCAGACATGTTGTTGGACTCTTAGTCACTCTCTGCTTGTACATAGATGTGTATATACATATATATATATATATATATGGCAGTCAGCTGGCGACGCCCTGCACAAAATCCACTACCATTGTTACACTTATCTAATGGAAATTTAGCCCACGACACAGGCACACTTGTTGTTATTGTTGGCTGCACGTATCCATTGTCCCGCTGCTGCTGCGTGTGCTATATGCTCTATCGGCCCACATCATCGATAGGCACATTGTGGACTAGCGCATGGGCATTGTTCTATGCACCCTCTACATGCAGACATACACCCTAAACGTAGCTTAAACTCTACTCCCACGTGTTCGAGTATTTATGGTATGCTCGTTAACATAGCTGAACTATTTTGGGGCATTATCACACGTGCTGGCACTTAAACAGAAAAAACACTATTTGTCTCAACTGCGGCAAGTGCATGTGGCATGTCCGTTTGAACAAGTTGCTTGGCTTAGCAGTGCATCTATAAAATGTATAATAAAACTTCTTAAATAATATATAAATAATATAAATATATAAATAATATATATAACATCATATAAAATTGGACTTCGTTATTATTGAATATTTCTATTGACTGAGTTAAATTATTTCCATAAAAGTATTCTAAACTCTTTGCTTAGGTTGCTCCAATAAGCGTTTTCATAATTGAAACTTTGTATTTCAATTGGCACATTTCTTGGCCAATCCCAATGACAATCTCCATTGTGCATTCAAGTCGCGTCAACCAAACAGTTCGCTCTAACTTTGACCACAGCAATTTGCACATTTTATCCATTTATCCTCGTCTGCCACAGCCAGCTGCTTTCCAATCTCCTCCATAAGGGAACCACGCGGCACGAATGCACAGAGCCGCAGCCACAGACAAATACGAGAAACGGAAATGCGAAGTTTACTCAAATTGTGTGGCCAATCTCCATGGAGCAGAGCTGAGTCGTGCAGTGTGGAGCACAGCGTCGAGAGCATTAGAAAACTTTTGTAATTATTTGTGGTCAGCTGTTTGTACTTGTTTCTGTTTTGCAGTCAATGAACACTCAACAAAGCGTTACTCTTGGAAAGTTTCGAGCGAGAGTACGGCAAATAATTGGTATCAGAATGCATGCGAATGGAAAGGTGTTTCTTGAGTTAAAGGAATGCTTTCTTTTCTTTTGAAAAAACATATTTTATTTGTGAAAACGCTGAGTAATATTAATAAAGTGCTGTTGCCAGCTACAAACTCTAAGTTCCTCAATCTTAAAAACGTATAGTTATATTAATTTTCTTATGGAGCTTTTTCAAGAGAACAACTGGATGGCTTCAAATTAATCCCTGCTACAGTCAACAGTAACAATAAAAGTTGTACAAAACTCGTCATTTAATTAGTTTTTTGTTGTCTCTTGGAGTATTTTTCAAAGGTTGGCATGGTAAATTTAATTGGCATAACGAAATGTGCAGACACGTACAGACTTCCACTGGATGCCAACGAAACTACAAATTTGCATTTTTTGTTGGGCAAACAACAGCGAACAATTTCAGCTGTGTAAATTTTTATTTTGCTGATTGGCGTCACGTGGCCGCATGTCAACTGACTTTTGACAATGATCATACACTTACAGAAGGTATTTCAAATATATCATAAAAGAGACATTTTAACTTAGATTTTATATATATTTACGAATATATATTTGTGCTTGGAAGCACGAGATAAAATTATAGAAATCATTTGCTAAGCCTCAAAAGAAACCATCAAGTTATAAATATTCCATAATAGAGTATTCAGTTTTCAACAATATCGCGATTAATCCTTTTTTATTTCGGGTACAATAGATTTCTGCTACTCCTTTTTAATATTTGCATATTTTCCACACAAATCAGGCAATCGCATGCAGACCGCGTATTAAATTTTACTACATAGAAGAGACCTTAGTTTATTTTTCGCATATAGTTTTCCTTGCAGTTCTCTCTTAAGTGCATTTTTGCGTTTAATTTGAATATTTATTTTTGTTGACTTTACGATTTCTTTAATATTCGCTTAACTGCTGGTCTCTTTACGATCGCAAACAGTGATAAAATTGTTACTACTCGTAATCAGAGTAAGAGATTAAGCTTATTACATAATAGACTGCAAATTACGTAGAAAATAGATATTGATTTGATTAAGGATTTCCAGGTATTGTCATTTACAAAAATAAAGTTTTATTTAATAAAAAAACAGGAATTTTGATTGCAATTCGGTTCTTTAAAAATTTAGAATGCACATCAAGATATAGCTTGTAGACAAATATATAGGAATATTAATATAGGAGAAAGACATTGATTTGATTTACAATATGTTGAGTTAGTGCTCTTTATTTATATAAAAAATATATTTATTTGTATTCAGAAGTTATATACATACATTTGATTTTAAAAATAAACTAATTGCACATAGAGATCAAGTTTGTAGAAATTGTATTCCGCTAATGAAGTTTGATTTTCATTTCGAATATTGTTTAGTATATATTGATAGGTCTTCAAAATACATTGCTTCTTCCTTCCTCAATCAATTTTATTCCTTGACTTAGACTCTTTTTGGAGTATATGTTTTAAACGTCAAGTTTAAGAGATTAGCAATGGAAACGATGTGTAACTTTCTGGGCAATTGGCGTGTTAATCAGAGCCTTTATTGATTTTTCTGCCACTCATTAAAACCAACACGAAATTCCAGGCAATTTCTGCAATAACACGAAATGTCAGTCAAAACCCTACTAGCACAATGCAACAAAAAAAAAGCAAGTATGCAATTAGAAAAAACACGAAACTTTTTCCATTAAACCAAGTTTCTGTTCTGCTTCTTTATCGGGTGAGTGTTAGTTAAAAGCAATTGACTTTTTCTTTAAAAAATTATACATAAGTGAAGCACAAAATTGAATTATTTTTAATTGGAATGCTATTTGCGAAATTTAGCGCGAAATATGCCTTTTGCATTGCATCGCTTGGATGCCGTCGAGTTAATCTGACGGGACGCATCCGTCAACGTCCTGTCGCCGACTCGTCTAACTTATTTCAATTTCAATTTCAATTTTCTGCCTCTGCACCAACGCAATTATAATAATTTCCGCACGTAAGTGAATGGATTAGAGGGCAGGTGCCCTTTCCAGCTGGCTGAGTTCCGTCAGGTCTGCGGCATGGTGGGCTCTGGGGCAACATTTGCTGCAGTTGGCTGGCGACCAACTTGCTGCCTGCCTGTCAGCGTTGATAGTAATTTTATGAGATTTTTTTTTTTTCTCATTTTTTTTTTGTGCTCTGGCAAGTTTTCAGTTTGCTGCAATGTGGCAAATGGTCTGTGGGAATATGTTTAGGGACTGAATATTGCCTTGGATTCAAAATTATGCAAAAAACTGAATACAAGCTAGCTTAATTCAGATTAAATTCCAAGAAATCTAAAAGTTTTCTACCTGATATATATCGTTCATATCGTACATTTATTATTTTATGTTTCCTCAATATAGGAATGTTGTCCAGACTTTGGGAAAACTTCGTTGAATGCACGTAAAATTGTTTGCAGTTTCATGGTAAACAACAAATCCATTAAGACCCCTTTGCAATTGTAACATGTTTTATTTGACGTTGGTTGCCAACAGCCGTTCTTGTGCTTTGCCAAGTAAAAAATCTGCGAACATTACGTGTACGCAAATAAGGTCATATATGAGCTACTCGCACAAAATGCCCAGCAATGCCAAAAGATCCAAAAGCCCTCCATTCGCGTCTGCCACTTGCCTTATGTGGCACTTAAATATTTTACGCTTTTATATTGTTAAGCTGAAGTTTTTTTTCCCGCTGCATTTCTAACGCATATAAAATGCACACGCATTGGGCAAAGGTTATATAATGCTTTACCGGGCTTTGCATATATACATAGATATATATATATATATATACACATGCATATATATAATATATAAGTATGTAGATTTCACAAAGCAAAGTGGAAAAAGTTTCAATAGCTCTGTTAGGGCAGAGACTCCTTGACTGAAAGCACTCCACATTTAACATTTCAGTCAAGTTTCTTTTGTGTGATTACGGTAAATGCCAGGTTTGACTTATGGGAGTAGATTATTTAGATCTAGTGTGGATAAAACATATTCTCTATGGGATTCATAAGTAAAATTAACTCAGTGTACATTTGTATTTTAAGTTGCTATTTTCATTTTTATGATGCGATATTTGTTTAATCCCGTCGGGATTTGAGGTCAGAAAGCGTCCGACAGTTCGTCCGAAATTTCTCTGCCAAAAAACACAAATCATAGAAGTTTTTAGCAATTTGAAATAAATTTGGAATACAATTTTGGTTCATATTTTCTTGGCTTTATTCTGTTTTGTAATTTTTATTGCACTTTTGGCCATAATTTCATATGACATTGTCGATTTACAGTGCTGCACTGCGATTGTTTGCATCAGTTGTGCTTAGGCAGCGCCATCCATAAACGACTTGGTCGTACCTACATTCAACAACAAATGTACATACATATATAATACATAATACATACGTATACTTGAATGCAGCACAGTTCGTTGTCTGGCAATGGCAATTTGATACAAGGCAGCGAAATGAACATAGAGGAGGAATAATCGCACACAATAGACAATTATTTGTAAAAGTATGAGTAAATATTTATATATATTTATATGTTATATATATATTTTTTTTATATATAACAATTTGTGAGCTCGTCGTTATTGTGTATGCTGCATGGCCATTTGATGCTGCATTGTCTTAATGGCATTCAACCAGAGTTCTCAATTGCCGGCTTTGAAGGATTTACTCATGGCTCAACGAGTTCAACTCGGTATATTTGAAGCCAAGCATAAGTTGGCTGATTGTGTGGCCCGAGCAAATGTGTGAGATATACGTGCAGCACATTCATGATAAGTTCAGTTGGATTATGTAAGGTTAAGTTAGGTCATCGAATTAAGTTCCAAGTTGTCAAATAAGGGCAGTGTTTATCCTTGCGAGTGCCAAGTGCTTATGGTTTTATAGACTGCATAGAAATATTGTGGATTGTATCAGATTCTGATGAAGTTTGAAATATTTATTACTTACGTGCACTTAAAATTTCGATGGCACTGTTATTCGTAAGCAAAATAAACCAGTTGACTAATCAGGTTGTTTACAGTTTCATTAACTTTTTTATTTATCTATTTTTTACACCTTCTTCAATATAATTTCCATTTTGAATGGCATAAATTTGCACTAAATTGCGGGTAAGTAAATACTTCCGATTGCGAATTTCCTGCAAGGCTGTGCGTATCACCTGTCTAAAAGGATGCTGGAAACTCAATTTGAATAATCTTGGAGCTGTAGTTTGAGCTATATGGAAATTTTACGACGTCGCCACACTTTGTGCGTCTGGAAACTAATGGCAGCATTTTATTCTAGGAATCTTAAGCACATTTTAGCTAAATTCGCTTGAGGGAATTTATACTGTTACGCAGTAGAATTTTGTAGAATTTTTCATTCCTGTTTTTTAGGTTTGTTAAAACTCTATTTGCAATTGGTCATTTATCAAATAAGCTAATAGAATTCAGGCGAAGCATGCTTAAGTGCGTTTGCCCTCAGCTGGCACAGTCACATATGTCGTTTGTCAAAGTCAAGTTCCGAAACATGATAGGAAAAGCTACAACAACTTCTTGCAACAACTTTTTACTTATGCATTCCTTTGTATCGTGAACTTTTCGCCCGGAATAAATGTTATGAAAATGCCATAATGACCATAGCCCAAATAAAGATGAGTAAACACAAGTTGAAGATGCTGATTGCGGATTGGGAGAAAGAAAGTAAAAATGACGTCATTTGCGAACTGTTTGTGCTTTTACTTATTTTTCGCTTCGCTTACGTCAGCCGCTGCCAACTTGATGTTATATAACCAGCTAATTGGCAGCCAGCGGCTCGTATGCGTAATGAATGCGCTTTGCTTACCTAGCCAATTGCAATGCACGAGGTGTTTTAGGTTAGAGATATGGAATATATTTTGAGCCAAGATAATATGTGCAAATTTACCAAACTTAACCAAAATGGCATTATATTTAAAAATCGGTTAAGTTTGGTTGAAAGTCGTGGTTGTAAGTTTTGAATCATTCCAATATGCTGGTTATAATACAATGATAAAAAAGAGCATCGGTTAAGTTTTTCCAAACATATAGCAACTGATATAATATATATATATATATAATATATATATATATATATATATATATATATATATGTATACAATATATTTTTAACTTAAGGTCATTAATACTTTATACTATTGTAATTTGAGCTATTTTATTTAAGCGGTGAGCACTTAAGATACACTAAACAAAGCGTGTGCCATCGATCGCATCGTCGTTATGCACATGAGTGCAGCAAGCAAAGCCGACAAAGACTCACTCACACACACACCACACACACACACACACACACACACACTCATACATACTACAACAACTATAAAATGCACTCGTGCCGTAAATAAAAGAATAAAATACGATTGCAACCGTCTGGTGCAAAAATACTTAGCTTCTGAAGGCCATTGCACAACAGCATCGAGTTTCATGATAATTGTTGAAATGTGGATAACATTTAAACACTTGAATATAGCAGGTAGAGATGAGATTACATACAAACATTTGCATTCATTCAGATTGATGATGTTGCACCCTCTGGCAGTGGCAGTGACAATCAGACAACTGGAGTTTCTGCAAGAAGGATGTGCGCAGAGACAGCAAAATGCAATTAAATGCAGATGTTTGTTGTGTTTGTTGTTGCATTTCTTGTTGCTTTGCATAATTCGAATTCCATTTTGCATTATAATATGCACAAAGAATGCTGCTGGCGCTCTGTGCAAAAGTTTTCCGGGTTGTGTGGCACGCATTTGACACCGGAAGTGTTGCATTTTCTGTGTGTGTCTGTCTGGATAGACATATTTTTCCAAAAGTCCTGTTTGACTTGATACTTTGTACTCTGTCAAACTCAAATTTAATAGCGTAAATGCATTTTTCATTTTATAACTCTAAAAAGACTTTTTAATTAATTTATGTTTATTTGCTTAAGAGTTAGAGTAGACAAGGGTAGCTGGATAGAAAGAGCTAAGGCTCTAGAAAGATATGATTGAACACTTTTTAATATATTGAAATGGTATTATAATATTTAACTATTTATGTAGTATTTAATTCTATTTATTATTTATTTTTAATATTTAAATTTATATTAAAATTCATCGTTAACGCAAAAATGAAGTTGTTGAATAACGATTTTGAAAGTAACTCACAGATAGCGAAGACAGTATTACAAAGTGTCAGCCATTTGCAAGGATGCGCAGTGCAACGAACTGCGGCATTTACAAGAAACGACTGCTGCACAACGCTAAACATGTGTTAAAGTGAAGCAAACAGATTCCAACTACAAGTGATAAATTGCGCACAGTCAAAGAAAATTATTTACGTGTTTTTGAATTTTCATTCTAGGTTGTTTTCACAAGAACTACTCGAGAATCCATTTCCCCTCCCCTATGCTGAATGCACTTTGTATGTTAAGCGCTGGAGTGTTGAAGGCATTTATGTAGCTGTTACTAAAGACAAAACGTGCTGGGTAGCAGTTGAATTGGCAAGCCGTGTATTTAGGTTGAATTTGTGGCATTGTTGGTGCACGTGAATGAACTCGGGAATGCAGGATATTATGCATACGCCACTTTGTCAGCCAGCTAGCTGTGGACGAAGTCTTGCCATTGGGTCTTTTCAATAAATCAGCTGTCAACGCAAAGCCATCAAATCAAAGCCAAAGCCAAGCAAAGCCAAGCCAAAAGGGATTCAAATTGAATAAAGCAAGCCGACAACTGAATAGGGGTATTCCCGGCGAGTCGGGGAGTTGAGCTTATGTGCAATAAAAGCGTCTTAAAAGTTTAATGTCCCTCGATTTGCGGTCACATACAAATGAGTTTCGACATGGTGGCTGTCTGTGTGTGTGTTTGTGTTTGTGTGTGTATTGACATTTATCCAACTGCTTGAAGTTGCGCAATTTGCCAGTCAACAACCATTTTCTTTCCCCTATTCAACGAGTTGTCGCAAAGTTTAAAAAATCAGTTGTCTGCTGCTAAATTTCATTACTTAAGTTTAGATGCCATTTTAAAAGGCACATCAATTATTTCATATATGCATAGGAACATAAGAGTATATTATATTATATTTACTGATATTTTTTCTTAAATTTATCATGTAATACAAATCCTACGGTTAGGCGTTGCTCAATTATTTCTTGCAGCAACTGTAATTTGATTGCAGTTAATTAAATATTGTCTGTAATTAAATCGTGGCTTCTGCACAGTCTCCGCGTTCTGCAACCTAATACATATTTATGGCACCAGGCAAAAAGGTTGCTAACAATTAAATTGCATGAAATGACAACGCCGCAGCGAGTATACTCTTTTAAACTTGAAACCAGTAATTACTGCGCTTAATTAAAATTTTGAATTATTTTTTTTAAAATAATTTTAAATCGTTATTTTAAGGTATCACGTAAACTATAAGAATATCATAAACTTTTTAAATTATTATTTTAGGACCTATCTTGTTATAGTTGTATAGTTTACGGTCAACTAGAAGACATAGCTGCAATACCCAGCGCGAGACAACAGAAATGTGGCCATGCAAATGAGCAGCATTATTTAATTAAATAAAGTTGGCCCCACGGATCTGGCCACGTTGTTTCATGTTGTGGCTAATGTGCATTTGCTTCAGAGGGCAGCCTCATTAAGGGACGACACCGACAACAGCTCGGCTATTTATTAGGTGGTGCAACTGACCCCGTCCACAGTTACGAGTCAATCTGCGTCAGAGTCAAGCTGACAGCATGGCTCGTTGCTGTCATCTTAAAGCAGGGCACATAAATTTGGGCGGCTTGCTGGGCGACTAAAAAAGGCCAAGTATTCCAACACTTCTGGGGCCATGTTGAGTAAATTAATTGCTGGTGCAGACCAAGCAAACACACACACACACACACACACACACACACACATACACGTACACTCACCAACACATACATTTAGATTTGCAAAGTCTAATTGTATGGCGCGGTTAGTTGAGCAATCGAGCAAACAAAACAGTTGCAGCCCAAAACTACGCATTGTCGAAGCACCATTTCAGTCACATATGTAGATGGGCCACCCAGTTGGCTGGGGGAGGAGTTGGGTGGGCACGGGTTTGCCAGTGGTTTCTGTTTGGTTTGGTTTGGTTAGGTCAGGTTAGGTTTTTCGGTCTGTGCCAGGGGGAAACCATAAAAGCAACTGTCCTACGCTACCTGCACATGCACCTGATGCCGTTTGCGCCAGACAAAAATGGTGTCAAATGACAAAATGCATCGTAAGCCAAAAATAATAAAAGGAACTGGGAAAAACTTGAAGCCAGCACCAGTGGGCTGTCCGATTAGTTTCAGTTGGAAAACTTGAATCAAATTGAATATAAGCAATACTTGACTTAGTGCTGGAATAGGCACACAGAAACATTCATATTTAGCATTAGATTTCTTTGAACAATTTTCTCTATTATTATTTCTATTTCTTAAAATACTTTTGATTTATTGCAACTATAGGCAGAAAGTTTATATTCTGGTTAAATGGATTTGTTTTCTTTTTTTTGCTGTACTGCTTGTAGAATTTTCTCATCTTCTTAGCTGAGTTAATGAACTTTTCATTGATTTTTTTATTATTATTATTAAAAGACTGTTTGACAATTATTTTGTAATTTTACGTACCGACCAAGACAAAAGAAAACCCCCATTGGGCGATTAAGTTTTATGCGCTTGTTTGTGCTTCAATTTTTCTGCACTTCACAAACACAGAAAAATCAATACGAAGGACCGCAGACAGTCCAGCCCATTTCAGGCGATAACTGCAAGTGTTGTTTGCCTGGAGGTGTCCTTTGTTCGCATAAAACTTGAAAGGCCCCTTCGGGTAGATTAAACACGCACACAAAACTCTATGTATATATATATACGGGTTGATATATGTAAACAGATTGTTTGCGGTTTCAGTTAAGTTATCTAACATGTGTAGCTTAGTGTGGGTCTAGGGATTATGTCGCAGTGTAAACTAACGCCTGCAACCATGCTATGAAAATGATTGCACTAGATTTACCAGTCTCATACGAGCTGTACTTACGATCAATTTTGTGGGCTTCTGCGAATTGGGTATTTTACAGAGTCAGTTACTGACTGGCAGCTTCAGCAACGCTCTTACCAGAAGTGCTGCCCATTAAAATGTTATGGTCAATAAGAAATTGTGAACAACTCTGCGCATATTCGTGAGTTGTAGTAAAAAATGCATGAAATTACCATAATTGGCTTATACTAAATTAAACCACAGTCGACCACGAATATTCGACTAATAAATTGAGATTATGGCAAGCAAGTATCTTAAAATGTTATCTTATAATGAAAGCATATTGAGCCTGTTCAATCACTGTCAGCCTTAAGTCAAAAGCTATTTTAATTAATTCAATTAAAATTTTGAATCAATGAGACACACACAGCGATGGTTTGAGTAAACGACCTGTCTGTCTACAGGCTTATCAGCATTTCAACGTCAGTGCACTGAAAAATATAATAGTAGTCGTATTAACAGATTTACACGTTAAACTGAAATTTTAAAGTACTTTTTAAAGTTCGCAAAAAAAAGAGAAAATAAATGTGAACAGGCAAAAAAAGAACAGGAAATAAATAATAATACTAATAAACACATTAAAAGATAAATCGAATTTTAAATAACCGCTGAGAAATATGTTTATTACAAAAATAAATAAAATAAACAAAAAACAAGTAAGAATGCTGTAGTCGAGTGAGATCGACTATGATATACCCTGAACCCAGTTGTTAAATATACTCTAGTTTTATTGGCAAATTTCTCTTTAAAAAGTCTTACACCCAACTGTAAGAAGGTTGGCTGGCTACACATACATACGTGCATATACATACATATACATATATATATATGTACGCAATTGTAGATAACGGGCTCTGCGGAATACACACAAAAACATATTGACACTCGCAGCGATTATCATGCCATCTCTTTCTCACACATGCGCTCGCATATATAGAAAATGCTTGGGGCTGCTGATAGAAAGGAGTTCAATATGGGAATCTACTTTCGATTATAGCTCCGGTGACTCTTATCCGATTTTGATTAAATCTATCCATTTTCAATGGCTTTAGGGTGTAATAAAACCAATGGGCCCGTTGAAGTGCGGCCTGCATTTCGAGGCAATTCATTTGGCGCAACATACATAAATCAAGTAAAAATTTATGTTGTGCTATCGTACGTCTCTGAACCCATCCTGCGAATTCGCATGATAAATGACTTTAGCATAAAAAATGAGCAATAAATTGCGAAAGGTGTTGCTGCCACGTGTCCGCAGAGCTACTCAACTGGATTTTTCGCACAAACGTACCTGGAGGCCCATCTACAATTAATCGAATAAAGTGCGTTCAGCTATAGTTCATCGACTAAAGTATGCATGAGTCGTGGCATTGCAAACCTATTTCGGGGAATTGTTCCCGGTGCACAGGTTGCTTGCAACTCTCTAGTGGTTAGTTGCCTGTGAACGTTATTTATTGTCTAGCGAATTGATTTTTAATGAAGTTCTTAATGGTTTTTGAGCCGTTGGGTTGGGCACCAGTCTACACACTTTTTAGAGCTTTGCGGGCAATTAGGTTAATTGGTTTTTAACTCGATTTGCAGTTCTGTATTGAATTGTGATTGAATAGGTGTGTTAGCCCATAAAACCAATGTATGTCAAATGAAAGCAAATAGTAAAAATGCTGCTATCGAGAGCACGCAACTATGAGGTACTCTTCAGCCAAGGATGTCTGTACTTAATTATTAAAAGCAAAACTGATTGTTTTCAATTAATAGGCTTAAAGAACCGTTCTAAAGAAGTTAGCTGTTCGGTTAAAGTGGACCATTTGTACCAAATTATCTTTCAATCTATAAGTAATTGCTTAAATTAAAATAATTTAGCAATATGCCAAGTCCATCATCCGAAGACACTGCAAAACAGGGTAATTCAAATTGATTGAGTAGCTTTTTAGTAATCAGGCATGATTAAGTGCTAAGCGTGGAGACCTACTTAAAGATTCAGATTGAACAGAGAAAGGACATTTTGAATGAAAAATGCATTAAGAAAGCCAACTGGCGAAGTAGGTGAACTGGCCAACTGGGTGAACTAAAAAATTGTCTTTGGCTTTGCGTGTTAAGTTGCAATTATTTTTACTTTCGCAGTACCACAGAATGGCAACGATAAAATACCGTCAAGTAGCAATGCGCGCATGTAGCGCAGCTAGGTAAATTCCATAAGTTGCCACTGATACGAAAACGACTTGGCCAAGTTGCTGCAAAAGAATACAAAAACTAAAACCAAAAACAAAGAAACAACTGACGCCATAATTAACTCCACCAACAGTCCAACTATCCGACTGACTGTCTGGCTGTCGCTGCGACTTTTGTCGAGTTTAACACAATTTACAGCTGGTTGCAGCAAAATATAATTTGAAAATGTCCTTTGTCCTTAGTCCTTAGTCGTTAGTCCTCAGTCCTCAGTCCTTTGCAGTTGCTGCACTTAAATCGATACGAATTTTACGAGCGCCACAACGCATTTTGGTTTCGTCATAGCCATTAAGCCATAGACTTGACTGTACACATTGGCCATAGCTATTGGTTTTTTGTTGTTGCTAGCTTCTTCTTGCTGCAATTATCAAATGTTTGCAGAAGCAGTGGAATAAGGACATGACTACGATTACCATTGCTGCACTGCAAATGTGACAAGCACGTTTTGGCAACTCGCCCGATTTACCATCCAAACTGGCCAATTCCGCCAGCTATTTCCCCGGTCCTGCACTGACCCTGCTACAAAAATATTTTCATTTGCATTTATTTTAAAAGTCGAGTCGAGTGTGCATTTATTTTTTCTATTTAGCTTAATTACTTGTGGGCAGTGCGTTTGGCTAATTATTTAGTTGTTGGCATTGCTCATTTTAATTGTCATGATATTTGAAATGGAAAATGTTGATTGCTTGTCGCAAGTGGTTGTTTGGATTTTGTTCAACATGCATAGTTGTTTAATGCACACACAAGAGTCATGCTCAGCTAAAATTGTGCATTCGAAAGAGCAAGTTTCAGAGCTTAGATTATTATACAAGAAGGCCAGAAGAGGCGCAGAGAGTGCTGAACCCTATTGTGGCATAGAAAACAGACACAATGAGGCAACAACTGGGGAACGATAAATGACATCTGCGTCACTCAAACTGGGCAGAGTCATTATGTCTAAGTCAGGCCAAATGTCTATTTGGCAGCTATAATCAGAAACGAATTAACAACAGACTTGGAATACTTTCCAGCCTCTTGACACAGAAACCACTTAGCTAAACTTGGAAGAATCCTCAAATCACATCATATCCCATTGTAACATCTTAGCCAGAGGAAGTGACTTAGGGAATCATGTCTTAAGCTGGGAAAAATTAGAAACTTGAATCAGGATTGATGCAGGAGTTATAGGCTCAGAAGGGGGCACAATAGATCAACTAGGCCACATTGCATGAGGCCCCACACAATAATAATAAAAATATTATTTTAACAGATAAATGTATGTATAATGAATTTAAAAATCAGATTCTTAACCCAAGACCTTCATTATAGCACTGATGCAAACGACTTTCTATTTAAGACTCGCATGCCCACAATTCATTTATACCAAATCATTTACATTTAATCCAAGCATAACATTAATAATTAATTTGTGTGACTCCGTCATTTTTCCTTATCTTTCAGCAGCTCCATTCGGAGTACAGGAGCACTTATCGTTGGCATGAATTTACGGGCAATTCGAGGCCGGAGGTTGTGCGCCGAGCGCCAGCGCCTAATCCAAGTCAATTTGTTGGTGTGTATTTATCAAATCCTATTCCATCAATCCATCCAATCAGCCTTGTCCACTTTGTCATATCGATGGCAATGCATTATTTATTCTAATAATACGACTTCGATTTATCTGCAGGTGCAACAAATGAGCCGCCATTGCCACGTCGAAAAAAATGCCCCGAATTAGCATATAAATCGCACGAGTTTATTATAGGATCCGAATATACAGATGCACGTCGAGATGCCAGTGCGCACCGTTCGGCGAGGGTGAGTATTAAATATATATATATATATATATATATATATATATTTTATAAAAATATCCCAATCTAACATTCACCTTTAATTTGACCTTGCGAAAAGCGCACACAAGAACAGTACGAACAGTAAGCACGGTTGTCCGACGCCACATGGTATTGTAATAACTTTTCCTTCTCCGAAATTGTAGCTTAAATAGAAATATTCAAGTATTCCGAGAAATACAAATATTCAGGGCTGACATGGATTTTTTACGTGAATGAATTATGCAACAACAGCGCATTAGGTACAAATTTAGTGAAATAGTTTCAAGATGTGGGCATAATAAATGTTCAAAATATAGCAAATACAACAGTAGGAAGTTTTGTTTAAATTACAGATGAATAAATAAAGCATAGTTGAATGATGAACATGGTAAAAATGTTATGAAAAGGTTTTAGCATTTTGGCACACTAATTTAAAAAATGTGCCAAGAATATGTAAATAATACTTAAATTAGGTATACAATTTAGGTATAAACGCTTATTTCCATGCTTTAACTTATTTAATTTATTAGTTAAGTAAAGTAAAATAATATAATGCCCAAGAACTTACTATATGCTATTACATAATAGTTACATAAAAAATCTTTACAGTAAGAAAACTTTTTTCAAGTACATATGTGGTTTTTCTAATGCAATCACGTCGCACACGCATATTTAATGCTCTTGGTCTACGAGATGTTGGGAATTGTGTAAAAAAAAAATGTTTGAAAAATGAATGAAATAAATTCAAAGTGGTTATGTTCACATTTGTGTGCTGTGAAAAAAAGAGAAGCTGCCACCATAAAAATGCACGCACTGCTGAAACTTAAAGTGCGCTTACAGAACTAAAAGTTATGCGCTTTATTTTTTGATGTATTATGCACATTTGATAAAGAGTAAATATGAAAAAATTCCATAAGTGGCAGGCAAAATTTTTGCTTAGTTTGCCATTTGGGTTAATTCGATTATGCAGAAGTTCGTGTTATATATGTGAATGTGGCCATAAGCCATGGTCGAATGCCGCAAAAAAATACAGCAGGCTGTAGGTGCGAGGTTTATGTGGTTGGGTGCCGACGGGTTTGGTGTGTTACCGCTAATTAAAAATGCGCACGTGTTGCACACAAGGACATAAAGGACCAAATACATATATACATACGTGTTTTCGTTATGTTGTGGGTGTGTGTGTTTTACTACACACCCTGAAAATAAATAATTAATTGAGTTTCACTTGGGCCACTGGCGTTGAGACTGTTGTTCCTGTTTTTGTGTTACCTGATCATGTGCGTCAGCATGTCGTATGCGTAATATTAATGAGCTGCTAATTAACTCAAGCGCACAAGCACCCCTATACATATTTATATATATATATATGTATGTGTGTGTAAGTGTTTTTATTAATCTCCCCCTATTTGCAGTCGGAGGAACGCGGCACACCCTCGCGCCGCAGCAAATCGGAGGGACCCCCCGTTGTGCCCAATGGACGCCCCTATCCTATGGCAACGGAGGTCGACGGACCAACAAGAAAACAGGTACACAATTGTCACCTACATAGATGCTGCATCTAATGCCATTATAATAAGGGATGATCAACCAATATTGTACACCCCATATGCATATAACAAACTATGTATAAACTAATGTTTTTATGTGCGCCTGCAATAATGCTACAAAGTATGTTTAAGGCTTATTTTATGCATGTGTCGCCGACAAGTGAAATCTCACTGACAATAGCTGAAAATTACTGAAAATGGAAAATATTACAAAAGTAAAGAAAAGCTTTGAGCTTAAATATTTGAAGTGCATGCTATAAGTGTACGTAAATTGTTAAATATGACCTTTCAGCTATTGTCACTGAAAATTAAACTAATTTTTCGCTTAAACTTTCTTAAAACTGTCATCTTGTTTAATACTTTAATGCTTGAGTCTTACGACTGTACATATATATAAATATCTATATGTATTCTGCCTTTTCCTATTTGTATGTATATCTAAATACGAGTATCTGCAACGGCGACGCCCTTTCTTAGCTGCGACACGGCCTCATAGTTGTCAGCTAACAAAATTGCTAACCAGCATGATTTTATGCCTTGTCATGGCCCCACATACATAAAAAAAGGGGGAAAAACTGCCGCTTCCCCCCACACTGATCCTAGATAGTGTGCGACTCATTGGACCAATGGACCAAGCCATTGGAACCGTCGACCAAGCGACGCGCAACAATTTCTATTAGTATTTTTTCATTGTCGCTGTCCATCTGCTGTCCCCACGTCTGCCTGCCCAGCTGTGCCTTGCCATTGTAGGCAATTTCTTTCATATATGTGCCAGTGTATTTGTTACACATGTCGTTACATTCGTAACTGGTTTTTGTCGCGCCATTGTTGCCATCGGAAATTTATGTAGTAACTGTTCGTGTGTGTGTGTGTGTGTGTGTGTGCGAGTGTGTGTGTGTGCGAGTGTGTGTGTGGCAAAAGTGCCATTGAGTTGACTGTCAGAGTATCAGTTAGTCACAGACAGACACTCGACCTGAATGTACATTTTTAATCTGCAAAAGTCATCAGCATTTGCATTAGTTGCCGTTACCGCTGTTTATTGATTTCCTATTCTCTCTCTCTCTCTCTCCATATATCTACTGTTTTTATACGTATATCCTAGATACCTTTTTGTAAAATATTAAAGCATTCTATGATATGTAGTATTTTGTTATTAAGTTTGCATGCATTCGAATAACATATTTTGCGTTGTATTTAACTTTCAGTTTTTGTTTCTAAAAAATTTCTAAATATATTCAGAATTCTTTCATAGGTATTCAATTAATTAATTAATTACAGAAACTTGACATTACTTAATATCTTAAATGGTAGATTTTAAGAATATCGAAGCAGATTTTTTAAAATTTTCAAATCTTGCCTCGATTATTCATGACAAAAAAAACTGACCACCTCAGCGAGTTTTGTTAACGACTTCAACTTTAATTTGTGAGCTAAATATTTGTATATTGTATATCCAATTAATCCAGAGAACAAACTGGGATATTTTTGGAGTTTCCAATTCAACTTTTTGCTTTAGTCTGATATTCTATAAAAGATTAATAAACTTACTAAATCTAGGGATTGTTCTTACTAATTGTTTTTTTTAAGTATATCATTTTAATTTTATATGTGTAAATACAAAACTGCTTAAATTTGGTATGTTAAGATTAAGTATTCAATATTTAGAAATCATTAGAATTATATGTGAAAATTTACAAATTATACTTGTACTATGTGTATTTTTCTCTCTCTCTCTCTCTCTCTTCCTTTCTCGTTCTCTCTTTCTCTCTCGTTCTCTTTAACTAACACATTCTTTTTCTCTGTATTTTTCTTTATGTTAACTGTGCTCTGATCGTCCCCCATAATTAAACATACAACTAATTAAATGCTAATGCTAATAATTAAATTCAATTGTAACTTAATAAAAAAAAAACACTCAATGCGTCATTGCAATTGCTCTCTCTTTTTCTCTCGTTTTCTCTTCCATTTTTCTTTTGTCTCCCTCTCATTTGTTTGTTTGGTCTTCTCGTCTCTTGTGATTCTGCTCTTCTCTTTCGCAGGCGGGTGAGTCAAATGGCCTATTGAAAAAGACCATCACAAAATTGAGCACTGAGTATCGCCTGCAATTCGTTTGGCCCAATGTCCGACGCATTAAGGGCGCCGATTCAAACGTAACGACGACGGCGAGGGCGGCGGCCGGCGATTACCCAAGAAAGTCAATATCATTGGGCGCGATCCGTTCCGGCCAGCCGGGCCAGCCGCAGCACAGTCACACACATCAATATCAAACGATAGGTGCCGGCTTGCCAACGGTGCATAAAAAACGTACAACAAATCAGAAAGAAGGTGCGACAGCAATATGTCGTCGCTAAGCATTTACATACATACTTATACTAAAAACAAAAAAAACAAAAAAAAAACAACATAAATATCCTATTAGCGCATAGTTTCTTTCAATATCTCGTATATGTATGTACTTACTAAACAAAAACAACAAAAAGCGTACTAAAACAAATAATTTCTATTTGAGTTTTTTACTAAAGTACTAATTCTTAAATAATAATTAATAATATATTAAAATCATTTTGATTAACTAACCTTTATTGAAAAGTAATTGTTGAGCGCGCAGTTTTTTTTTGATGAACTCAATAGATTTTCATTTAATTAATTTGAAAATGAATTTTGCGCAGTGGCAGCAGCATTGAGCTCAATTTTCCAAAAATAAATAAAATTAATCTTAATACTAATTTCATGCCTAATATTTTGATGCGTTGAATAGTGTTGGTAAATTAAAAAGTAGTCAAAACATTTCTCTTCACAACACTGCCAAAAAGCTAAATATTTGCAAAAATGTTTTATGAAAAACGATTATCAAGTTTTTTATGTACTGGTCGTCGTAAATTTTTGCTTTTCATCCAATAAACTCATTAGATGTACATTAAATTCAACTCTCGTACCTATATTAATAAATATATATATATATATATATAAATATATATATCGCATTTGCGAACCAATTTCTAAGCTTAAGTCACCCTTGATATAAACATAATTTTTAAACACAAAACGTTTTATTAATTTTAGTCGAAAAATCTAAATAGGTACACACATTTATTTTTAATTTCTTAAGGCAAAATTTTTATTTATGGCTTTTATAAATAATAATTATTTGTTTTCAAGCAGTTAGCAATCTTTACTCTCTCTCTCTCTCTCTTTGGAAGTCTTAATATCTATTTCATATAGAACGAAATTATGCTAAATTCCTTCCTAAAAGAAATACACACACACAAGAATATCTTTATAGCCAAAAGCTGACGTAAGTGTTGAACTAAATTCATTTTTCTTAGTGCTAAATAATAATAATAAAAAAAAACAACAACAAGAACTATACGGTAAATTACTCGACATATTCGTTTACGTTGATGCTAAACGTAAAATTCCATTGATCGAAACTTAATTTAATGAAAGAAAAACATAAAAACCATACAAATAAGAAATGGCAGCCCAAAAATATGCCTCCATATCACGTATCAATGCAATTTTACGCAAATGATGAATTAGCTAAGTGTAGTTGAAGCATGCGTCCGCAGGTTGTGTGACATAATTTTTTTTTATTTAATACAAAATGTATTTATTTTTTTCATTTATTTTTATTTTTTTTGGTATAAGCGTAGGAGTTTTGTTGGCTTTAGTTGCATGCGTGAAACGACCAAATGGAATTAGCATCATGCATTATTCAACATCATTATATCAGCATTAATCGTACATAACAAGGTACTGTAGCTATTTTGAAATTGCTAAGAGAGCTTGCTTGTAAAGGAATTGAAGAGATATGTCAATTAATTCAATATATTCAAGATAGAATCTCTATAATTGATAAATAGGTCACAGATAATAAAATGGTTCGTTGAGCAGAGCTTTAATCTTTTAACTGACAGGGTATCGGAAAATCGTCCTGATAATTTGTCTATTATTTTTTCTAATATTGGAAATAAAATAGAGAATCCTGCGTAAAAAATAGAATGAGCTTAATTCAAGATTAATAAAAAAAATATATGTATTACATTTTCATTTCATATATGTATATCAAAATTAAATTTCAATAAAAAAAAACACAGACACATTTAACATAACACAAATTTACAGTTAAGACCAAGATCCTAGGTAAGACAAAACAAAAACGTAAGCCCAAAATCGAAATAAATACTCATATAAAAAAATTACATAATTTATATAGCTAATATATATGTATATGTATGTATATCATATGAAATGCAAGTGCAAATTGAAAAAGTTCCATTGCAAAGCTTTTAAGTCTTGCCTTTAAGCCTCGAGCCTGAGAAGCTTTTTTTAGTGCAGCCTGAAAACAATTGGCAGTAGTGCTTCAAAATACAAAAAAAAAAACACACACACAAATATAAATATAAACAAAATTGAAGTAAAATATAATAACACTGCGCTGCATTGAACTTGAACTGTTTATATTTTTGTATGTATATTCAAAAAAAAATAAAAAATTGGTTCGAATTTCGTTCTATATTCCAAAAAGTGACCCCAGCCCCACATAACCCAAAAAACACTGTACACGCTTCAAAACATGCAAACAAATTGAATACAAATATTTTGTTATTTTTGTTTATCAAATTATATAAATGCTGCTATTTATTGTTTTGTTTGTTTTTTTTTTTTCATTTGTTGAGAATTCTGAATTTTGCGCCAGATTAGCCAGAAACACCACTAACCACAACTAAGAAACCACAATCACCCACCAAACCACCAACCCACCACGAACTTAGCGCCTTCTTCTGCTCATTTAATTTGCTGTACAAAGACTCACCCAGTTCTCAGTTGAAATTGTTTTGAGGGTATTCGAAACACTTTTGCAAAACTTAAACGTATACTTTTGTTATCCTATCAATACCTTTGGTCCTTTAGTTAACACTTGAAGCAAATTAATACCTAACTACTCGTATATTTATTTATTTTTTTCTTTATCTTTATGTAAATGATGAAAGTCAGCAAAGAACAATTGAATTGCGTTTGTATTTAGATGGTACAGCATTGCTTAAATCTTTTATCTGTGTGCTTTCAGCTACTCTGCATGAGCTGGAGCCGTTGGTTAGCGATACGGATGATAGAAAAACACATGAGAAGTATGACAACAATTTAATAGAATACACACATATATTTTTAATAAATTCTCAATATCAATATCTCTCATATGCTCATGAGCTTCAACCATACCAGAGATGCCACCAACCAACCAACACCACCAACTACCCAAAGCAACGGCAACCATCATAGACCCACCCATTTTCCATCCATGCAAAAAAATAACCCACTTGCAAAACGTGTCGCACTTATCACGAACATTCATCTACATCTTATACCCTTTCTTTTTTTGTTGCTTTTATATATGTGAGCTGATTTAAAATATGTTTTTATGCAGACAAGTGAATTTTGTGGAGCGCAAAATTACCACACGTCCGTTTTCGCAAGCAATAGATCAGGAGCGTCTCAATCACTTCATAACGAAAAAGGAGAACTTTGGCTTTGCCGCAACAGCTGCCAAGGACGATAACAAACAGCAGGTGGCGGCTGCTCCTGACCAGGGCCAGCTGGTTGTCATGAATGGCAGCGCACCGCCGCATTCGAAACCGAATTTGGATTTGTGGTTCAAGGAGATGGTCGAGCTGCGCAAGAAGGCTGGCGAATATAAGGTTAATTAGCCAGTGACATAATTACCTCTTTTTCAAATATAAATATTTAATTCCATTTTTTTATTTACAGTGTCGCGGCTGGGGCATAGAAATCGATCCGGAATTGTACAAGAAGCAAAAAGATTTATGGGATCAGGTTTCGAAGCGCAGCTCGCTATCAGCACTGTCCTTAGCATCCACTGTGCACAGGTGAAGTCATTCAGTTAATGTACTGTAATTGTAATTAGTGTAACTGACTCAAGCTTTTTGTAGGCCTATTACCAAGGAGGAGAAGGAGCAGGAGAACAATAAAAAATCAACGCCATTGCAAAAAACGCCACAGCCACAAAAGCCACGAGTTCCTGGCCAAGCCTATTCGATTGATAATAAAGATGAGATTTCAGCACTGCCAGCACGTTTTAGCAACATACGCCATCACTTGGAGCGCACCACGGGTCCGGGTAAGCTCTGATGATGATAACTAGAGTTGGGCGCTTGTTTTAATCGAAGTGTGCAAATTGTACGACTATCATTGAGTATTCAAAAGGTGCTCAAGACGCTTATCTAGCACTTTATATAATGTTGTTGAGAGTAATTTTTGAGCGACACGCGCCCGACTCTAGTTTTTGGGTGCAGCTCCCTAATTCAAAATTCCATTAATTTAGCAGATGTTGAGGAGGGTGCTCTGCTGCCTTCACCCACGCGGGAGAAACTGATGCCTGCCATCACCAAACGTGAATCCGAATCTCAGCGTGGAAGTCCCAAGAAAACGGCCCTTTCGCGTCACGGTTCGCCTCAGAAGGGCAGCCCCCAGAAGGGCAGTCCCAAAAAGGTCCTCAAATGTGAGTAATTGCCAATTTCAGACATATATGTAATTATTTGAAACTTTGACTGACTAGCAAGACAACAACTACACATAACATTTTAATAGAAATATATTTCTAAGCAACAATTAATACATAGTTACACAAGCACTTTCTAGTACTTACTAAGCGATGCAGGTCACAATCTTATACGTCAAAACAATAAGTATACACTTCAACTTTTTCTTTGAACTTATTTCTTAATTTTGACCACAAAATCTTTTGCTTAACTGCTTTTAAGATTTGCTTTGCATTCAACTCAAACGTTGGATATTTTTTTTTTACAAAGAATTTTCAATATACTTTCATGTGCACTAAATAAATGTTTTGATTATGTGATTTGTGCACAGAATTTTTATTTTAAGTGTAGCTTGCCTCCAATAAGATTTTCATTTTACGAAAGAGTTGGTTTTTTGCGTATTTATTTTGAAAATATGCATACGATTTTGTATAGAATGTCTACACATTTATATATACATATATACAAACTTTCATATAAAAGTCTATGCTATGGAGAGTATTCTTACGGCTAAGGTAAATTGTAATACAACAAATCATAAGCATACAACAGTCTTTTAAAAACTAGGTGATTTTACAGAAAGAATTCAAAAATTGATGAAATATGAAAAATAATTGATATACAAATAACATATTCTTAACAAAATAATAAATTAATTGAAAGAACGCTAGGAATAATCAACAACTTAAATATAGAGGCAGTTAAATAACTAAAAGTCTGGGATATAGAAACCTAATGATTCTGCACTTAAACTAAATATTAACAATAAAAATTGCTTAGATCAAGATAGGTACAATGGGGCATAGTTCAATTCAATTCAATTATGTTTATTGTAGCATATCACAAGTTATTTTGAGCTTAGGTATAATTCAATTTTAATCGTGGCTTTTAAGGTATTGATGCGTGAATTGTGTGATTGTAAATGAAAAGATAGGTAGAATCGTAACCATAACAACAACTATAATTTGTAGTGACTTGTAAAAAACACTTGTAGAAATGCATTATTCACACACCATTCATAATTAAGAAGTGAATTTCAATGCGGAATTAAAACATACAACTCGTACTTTTATCATCAAACCAATCGAAAACTGAAAACAAAACCAAAACCGTCTCAAAAATCAAAACCACATCTCTTCACCATCATTTTGCGTGGTTCAGCACGCTCACAATCTGTGGGTCCTGGCGTCGCTGAGAATGAGTCACCCAAGCGTCAGATACGCTCGGCGAGTCAAGCACCCACGATCCGTAAAAGGGCACCGACGACATCGGCCGGAACTGAACGTAAGCCACGCCCATGTAAGTAGCTAAACGTTGCGCAGAACCACCCACAAAAAAAAATTAAGAAAAAACCAAAAAGAAAAAAAATATATATATTTTAAACGCACGAATTTTTCGTACGTTAGTTCGTTGCCTTATGTTGTGTTTTGTTTTATTTCTTATTTGAATTAATTTAATCCTAGTTTGCATATATCATTAGTTAAGATTAGATTGATTTTCATTTTGTTGTTCGGTTAATTTGCAATAATTTTACTTATCAACTATAGTTTTTAGTATTTATCCACACACCGCAAGTTTGTACGTTCATTTCGAAACTTACTTCAACTGGAAATTTACATAGTTAAGTGTCTAAAAACAAAACAAATAAATAGCTAAAAAAAATACAGTCTAAAGTACGTTCATAAATCTCTGTTAGTTTAGTCTATGGTCATGCGGTTTAGTTTTCATATTTTAATTTTAATTGTATTCCTTAATTTCAAAATTTATTTATCGTTCTGTAATGAAGCGTTGGATTGGTCTTTCGAATAAACATTCTATAGTTTAGCATGTTGAGTGAACAAAATACTTATAAAACTAAATACCATAAACCAATCCATACTAAAACCATAATAAACTACTAACACAAAATTGTAAGTACGTAATACTAACAACATACGGTGTTTAAGAATACCTTCAAAAATATTCATTAAGTTGTGCGTGTTGTGACTCTAACCCATATAAAATACATTTATTTCCAACTATGCCATACGCTTGTGTGTACAAATAACAATGTGTTGTTGTTGGCTTTGATGTATGTGGAAATAATGGATAATGTGTACCATATGTTGATTATCAATTAATCGAACAATCTAAAAAAAAATCGAAAAAAAAAAAAATCTTTGGCACGCCAAAGTTTAAATACCTTTGCAGACTAGCTGATTGAACTATATACAAAATCTTAAACTGTCTACTTGGGGCACTAAGAACACAATACAATAATACATGTATTGTATACTTAGTGTTGGTGTTCAATAAATATCGAGCTAACAGCAAAAGCGAAATAAATTAATAAATTATTATTCTCTTCAATGGTATTTCGACAAAATAAGAGCAATCCTTTGAGACAAGATTTGTAAATAAAAAATAAAATCAATGTTTGCTTAAGCATTGAATCGTTAGGTAAAAGTTTAATAAAACCAATCCTTACCATCGCTGAGAAAACATAAATTACGATTTTGATATTTCAGGGCAAACATTTTTCAATTAACACGTAAGGTATCTTAAGTTATATCATTGTCTTTTCTATATGTTTTTTGTTAACTAACATACAAATTCTGAATGGTAGCTTTTGATAAGTAGACTAACCCATTTTGGTACCTCTCAACATGATCTAACAAAAAGATATTTAAATCGACGCCAAAATCAATCGTGCGTATTTTAATTTAATTAATCTATTTTATGAACTTACATTTTTTGTTTTGCCTTTATTTGCGTTGCATTTTTAATTCGCCGTTAATAAAAAGAAAGAAATGAAAATAATATATTTAAAACAAAAATTCATATTCAAATTTGTTTTTCCATGTTCCTTTTGTTTTTGGTCTAAAAACCAAAATATGACAACATAAAAATCAAACTCGTCGCAAAAACAAAACCAAAAAAAACAAAAAACCAAAAAAAAAACAAAAAAAAAACTGCTTACGTTTTTATAGCCACCTTATCCACAACATTCCAATCCCGCATTAAAAGTAGTTCCCTACCACCGCCTAACGGTAAAGTAGCCGCAGCGCCAACAGCAGCAAAAGCCACAGCAACCGCAGCAGCAACAACAGCAACAACAGCAACAGCAGCCGGCCGTACAGCAGCTACTTCCAATGCTAATCATGCTAATCAATCACATATATCACAATGCAAGAGCTCCAACAAAATAAACAGCAAATCATCTGCAACAACAGCGCAACAACAACAGCAATCGCAACAACAAAGGCAGCAACAGCAGCAAATGCGTAAGAAAGATAAAGATAGATCGAATATTAGTTGCATTGGTAATGGTAGTCAAGTTGGTGCTGGTAGCGGTAGTAGTGCAAATAGTGCGAAGCATCAACAAAACAAACAAAAACAACAACAGCTACAACAGCAACAAAAACAGAAGCAGCAACCATTGCAAGATGCTGCAGCAACAGCAACAGCAACGACTGACAAGGCAGCAACAACAACAACATCGGTTCCAACAGCAACAACATCGGTTCCAACAGCAACAACAGCAACAACAACAACAACGGCACCCACCAGACCTGTCACCATCAACATCAAACGGCTAACGGTACCAGGTCAGGATAGAAAATTGGCTGAAAGTGAGTAGAGTTTGTCCGCAAAACTTGAACAAAAATACAAAAATTCTCTGCAATAAAAAACAATATGATACACCCTTAAAAAATCTCTTATCTAAAATGGAAATGCTGTAAAATGACATCTGATGCGCGAAATGTTTGTGTTGCAACTTTTGTAAACAAAACCAAAAAAAAAAAAAAAAAAATACAAATCAAATACCAATTAATACTAACTAATTGATCATTTTACACCTTGTCAAAAACTGTGTTGTACACGAACTAGTGTTGAGTAATGAAATTATGATTATGATTTACGAATTCGCATATTGAAATTGGGCGGCACCAATCATTTTCTCCTTTTTGCGTTCTTCAGCCATGTGGAATCATGTGTCTCTGTGTGTATGTGTGTGTGTGTGTGTATCTTAGTTGATTGGAAAAATAAAATTGCATTTATCAAAATTTATATTTACTAAGATTGGCATAGTTCTGGTGTATTGTGTATAAAATTGTGTTTGTATCTCGTTATTCCACAGGGTTGTCCAAGTAAACAAAATTCAAAATTCTAGTATTTGTTGCAAAGTTGTTTACCCAAAAGCGTTACGTGTTACTAAATGTTAGTTGTTGTTGTAATCAATGTTTGTACATGTTGTCTTTCAGCCGTATGTCTAAGTCAGCCCAAGTATCATTTTCATCTCTGTCTCATATCATTTGTAGTAACTTCATCAAATTTTTTTTTAACACAACTGTTCTAGTTTTTACTTACTACTCTGCTATATGTGTGCTATATAAATATATATCTATAGTTTCTTAAATAGTCGGCCTGTCTAGTGTCCTTTATCAAATTAGAACTATTTTTTTTCCAAATATAGCTAAACAACAAAACACTCAATACCGTTGAGGCTACATAATGAGCTACGTGTACACGTTTGAAACTGGAAACCTACAGATTAGTAGAGCCAATAAATTTAAGAAATTATTTTTCATTTTCTCCCCTTACACTTACAGTTCATAACAGAAAAAATGGGTTAAATAAATGTACATATTTTAAGTCTGTTTATTTTGTGTTATAAATTAGTCAAATATCACAAAAGCATTTTTCTTACGTGAGAAAATAATTTGAGATGGGATATTTTTGTTAGAGCAAGGAAATTTCAGGTGCTTTGCAATATTAACCATATTTTTTATATAACACATGAAAATAATATTTATAATAAGAAAGGGATTTTAAGTACATGCAGAAGGTTTTAACTACCGACTTTTTATACCACTTACAAGCTGTCGTCGTTGCCTGTTACACATTTACATTTTGTCATTCCATGCCAAATCTGAAACATTTTAAACTAAGTATATTTTTCAACTCAAAACTATTTTGCTCCTAATTTTTATGCATTCTTCAAGTAGTAGCTCTATTGTATAAACATTTGAATGTACTTGTTGCCGCCTTTCTGTGTTAAATGTCTCTTGAATGTGGCATGTTCTTTATTCCTCTTGTGCGCTTTATAATGAAAAAATAAAAAATAAAAAAAAACCAAAGCAAAAAATTATTATTTCAATTCAATTTTTACTAACGAATTTGGTTGCCTTTTAAGCTTTGTGCTTAATACAATGCTTCATTTCACTGAGTTCCATTAAGCTTAAGTTAAAACTAAGTTATAATTTTATGTTTAAGAAAACAAATATACATTTCGATTTTAAGTTACAACTACTAACCTATATAAACTCGATCACAAAGTTTGCTTAACGAAATATAAAGAAACTAAACCAACTCAACAGCTCAACAGCAGCATAAAATTAAACGAACATATAATGCGTGTTTTGAAAATGTTTTTATTAATCAAATTTAGTCAAATAAACAATTTTGTTACATTTTTTTATAATTTTTTTCAACGCCAACAGACGAGGGTGAAGATGGCCGTGAAACAGCTATTTCAATTTCTAGCTGCAGTCCACAGCCAGTGCCCGAGGTGCCCGATGAGCCATTGGTTAAATCGCCCCCGGAGCCCACAAGGGTTAAGTCGCCCGAGCAGATTATAATGCGCTCTCCCGATCCAGTCAACTGGACGGTACCCTTGGACACTGGCAAGACATTTACTGTAACACAAAATGTCAAAGAGGGTAAAGTGCAGTTTGTTATACCCCAAAAGATTCTTTCAAATCAATGCCAATGTCTATACACATCTTTTGTAGGCGAGAACTATAGCCGACCTCAGAGCGAGATAAAAGCGTCGACACCGGTGGAAAAGCCACCACCGCCACCACAATCGGCACCGCCTCAACTAACCGAACAGGCTAAAATGGACGGTAAGCCTATAAGCACGCTTCAATAAACGCAACTTCCATAAAATCCAACCAATAAACAAAATATGAAGTCGACATAAGTAAACAAAAAATGAACACACAAGAAAAAACCAAAAAATCGCTTTTACAAATATTTCTATATTAACACGTATTTAAATATATGTATCTGTATATGTATATGTATGTATCGCTACTCACAACCATCATCCAAAATCCAACCAAAAATCAAATCATCGTTAAGCAATCGTCAAAATACCAAATCGCAACACCAGCCAAATGCCAATCTCAAAACTAAGCGTAAATATAATGCAAAAAACTTTTCCTCCTCTCAGTATTAAGCCAATATTTCGCAATAAAAACACACAAAAAAAAAAAAACCAAAAAAAAAAAAACAAAAAGAAAACAAAAAATTGCTAAGCCAAAATGCGTAATTCCACATAGCGTATCAATACGTAGTTCCTTTGCGTAACATTACAAAAACACTATTTCCACAACTATTTCCCCCCTCCACTGCCATCCACTGAACGTTCAACACACACACACAGCCTGGAAGTCCAGCGGCAGCCCCACAACCAGCGCTGCTGCCTATGGCAAAACGCTGACGCCCACCCAACCGGGCGTCGCAGTGCGCTGCGATACGAGCGCTAAGCCGGAGCCGGGCATCTCGTCATCCTCATCGACAGCAACGGCATCCACGGCACGTTCCGCCGCTGCCGATGTGCTGGAGAAGGCGCGTGACCGTTTCGATCGCTTTTGGGGCAGCAGCACCAGCACCGCCACCAAAGAGGAGAGCGTTTAAGCAATCGCCTGAGCGTGTTTCAAGTGCAAAATGTATTTGGCAAAAAGCAATTAACAAAATTCAATTAACCAAAGTGCGTTCCAATAATGACACGAATGCCGCCTCAATCATGCAGAAACCACATACTCGAAATCTCTTTCAGTACTGCAGAACTATCGACAGTTAAGCCCCTCAATAGTCGATAATAGTCGATAACAACTAGTTTTGCATTTAATTATATGATTTCAATTTGTCAGTCAGTTAAAAATGTTAATAAAAGGCGAAAAATTAACAAAAAAAAAAAACCATCGCTGACAGCCAGAGACAGCTCAACATCGATAGTTTTGTAGGACTACCTTCTAACGCTAACTATGCTCATCTTTCGTCTATGCTTAAACCAATTAATTAACCCAAATTAATATTTAATTTATTGTCGAAGCGAGACGACGCATACGTAAATGTTTCCATTAGGAGTATCCTAGGATTTCAGCTGAATTTAACTTAGAGAATATATATTAGTGAAGGAAATCATTCGTGTTCTGCCATTTATTTCATTTCCAGCGCTGCACGTGCATTTTGAAGAGCTAAGTAAAATTACTTACTTTCACTGCCTAATCCCCAAATGAAAAAAAAAACAAAAAAAACAAAAACAACAAGAATTTCGCAAAAGCACACAAGCTGTTCCAAACAAGAAAATATATATTGAAAATCTTGAAAGGAAAAAATCTTAAAATAAACATAAAACAAGGACAAAATCACCGCAGAGACCCGTCCAAAAAAAAGTGAACAACATAAAAACTGGTGTTTTAGGACAACACCTAAACTTTTTGTAATTTTCATTAAGCGAGAATAACACTGGAAAAATCCAATGGCAAATACTTAAGCTGAGTATATTGGGTAATGCATAGGGTGATCTAAGCTGATCCGGCAAATAGAATACAAACTTGAAAATAGATTTTGCACATGAACTACATATACAACAAAGGAAAATGATATTAATGATATTTTAAGTACATTTTTGGCAATGATGGTTATAACACACACTTCCAAAGACACAATCCAATACACACACACACCCACACACTTACACACACACACACACACACACACACATAAACACAAATGTACTGTACAACACAAAATGCGAAATGTTATACGATAATTGAGATACGTTTACCATTTTGTGAAGCGTTCAGATTTAAGGAACTGTGAAACTACTTTTGCGACATACATTTATAATACTTATATGGCATTATATAATAGTCCTACCCAATATGGAAATATTAGAATTTTCAGCGAAAATAAAAATGTTTGAAAACTAAACTAAAAAGGCTTCCCCGCAAGCAAAAGTCTTTAAGAAGTTTTTTTTTTTGCTTAAAATGTGAACAGCGTTTTCATTATTTCTGAGTACAAAACAAAACAAATATTTAAGTTCTACAACAAATTTGCAGTAGTTTTACGATGGAATATTAGGTTCAAGAATTAAGTTTATATCGTCTATATAATTTCAATAAATTTGTATGCTTAATATGTAGTATTTAATAAATAACTGAAGTTAAATTTTCACTACCCATAAGTTTGTGATTAACTTCAGTATTGAGCTTAATTGTTGCTTGCATATACATATTTTTATTACAAATACATACATGAATACATAAGAAAAACTACAAAATTTAAAAATGTTAACAAAAAAACAAACAAAGCTTCAGTGGTATTTATAAAGCAGTTGAAATATTTTTATATGTTTTTCATTAAATGGCTCGTCCATTAGTTGAAAATGTTGAGTTGAAAAATATGTCTTGAAGTAAAAACTCCACAGTTAAAAACCCCATGTTATCCAATGCTCCCCCTCCCCCCACAAAACATAAATCTCAAACAATTGTTTATAATGCGCAATCTATGAGCTTTCATATACGTATTCCACAAAAAAAGAAAAAACATCAAACTCCAAAATGCATTAGTTAGACACGATAAAAAGCAAAATCTTAACTAAATAAAACCTTGGTGAAAATTAAGTAAGCCCCAACAACAGGTAAAGCACACACTCACACACACACACCCACACTCAGAACTTTCAAAAGTCTCTTTACAGTTAAAGTTTGATAAAACCAAAAAAAAAACATTAAGAACTCATATAGTTTTAACTATCGTACTTAACAAATTCTAGGCAACTTTAATATGAATCCACTTAAGAACAAACTTGATATATATATTCTAGCTTGTTTTCAACATGAAATGTATACAAATAAATCGAAAAAAATATACTACATACAGTACGATCGGATTGGTGTGCTATTAAGCGAGGCTCAAGCATTTGCGATTCATGATATTTCAAAAATTTTCATATTTTGTTTTACTATATACACAAAAAATTTGAAATTTTAACTTTCACGCCTAAATGCGCCCGCATTTTAAAATAATAAATGAACAACACCAAAACGCAAAGAAATATCTAAAGAAATCTACTTTAAAACTAATCAATAATTTTGCCCAATTGTCATACCTAAGAACTAAGGCACACCAAATAGCCTTGAAAATGCAAAGATTAAAAAAGATAACCTATAAAAGGACATCCGTATGTACCAACTTTAAAAAAAAACATACCTACATAAAGTGTAACAAAAACTTATAAAAGTAAAACAAAACAAGTGATGGTTAAAAAATAAAATTAAAACAATTGTATGAGTCAAATAAATGAAAAATGCATATAAACGTTTTAAACAATGTTTCGTGGCTATTCATTTCAGAAAACTAAGCGGGAATTACTTACTTCCAAATACCATTGAAAAAAAATGCCTTAAAATTTTGTTTTGTGTTTTGTTTTTATTGTTTCTGCTATTATTACAATCAAGAGAATGTTTGTCTATTATATTTTGCATATTATATTTGGGTAAAAGGTTATTGGATTGTGTAAGTTAACATTTTCGTTTAAGTTCATAAGTCTTAGATAAAAAGAATTGTAAGATTTTACATGCAGTTTATTGGGATCTTTGGGATTTTGCATAATTTGAGAATAACCGGAATTTGTCAAGAGCAGTTTTTATGATTGATTGCTATCAACAATGAATTTTATATTGTTTTTTTTATTTTTTTTTTATATATGTTAAGCTTTTTTAAGAACTTTGAAGCTCTTTGTTATATTTTATTTTAGTTATATTAAATTTCGTTTTGAGGGAGTTTTTTTTTAGAAGAAAGCTGTTATCACAGTATTGTTAAAAGGAAATTAAAATGCATAAGGATAATTTTGTATGCCGGAATGTATACAATAAGGAAAATCTATATCAAATTGTTAACTTTTTTGAACTGAACACAAAATTAATCTTTTTAAAATTTCCAATTACTCAAATTGTTTTTAAAGGTCTCTCGAAAATACATATATCGAAAAAATGTTTAAATTGTTTTTGGGTTAGTTTTTGTGTTGATTAGTCTGATTGATATTTTTTTTTTTATGCAGTGTAAACAAATGATATAATATTATTTGTATGACTTCTGCTTATCTAATTCTTAAATGGTTTTTTCCTTGTTACACAAAGGTTATTTGTAAGCGTAAATAGTTTCACAAATATGTGTCAAACTTTGGGGATGTGCTACATAAATAAATGGAAATTTGTGGTATAATAAGTAAGTAGTACAACAAATCAATCGAGTTGGTCTGGGCTCATTTATACTTGAATATCCAAAAATATAATATATAGACGTCGCTCAAGAGATTTGTTGTATATGTATATTTCATACACATTTCTTTTCTTAATGTGACTTGTCAAAACTCACTCAACTTGGAGACAGATTGAGCAAACATTTTGAAAGTAACGCAAGTAAATATATATGTATGTATATATGGGTTAGATATTTTAATGATTGGAGTGGTCTTTACACAACAACACATTCACATATATGCAGCTATATATATTTATATATATATATGTATATGCTATGTAGTCGTATAATTACACTTGCTAATTGAAAATAGGTAACTATCAAAATTTAGCACAATTTCTTAAACATATCAGCTAAGACAAAAGTTGTTACCGGTTTAGTTAACAATTAAAAGGTATTCCAAAAAGGTCTTAAGCACAAGACACTGTGCTCCATGCTAGCTACGTTTTTTTTTTTTTGAAGTACCAAATGTACCAAATAAATAGGGCGCCGGCGCCCCGCACATAATTATACTTTAAGCTTAAGAGCTAAACTAAAATTAATTGAAATAAACCAGTTAAGAGTTGCATTTCTTTTTTGATTATACACAATAAAATGACACAGTTAACAGACTTTTCTTTGTTACTTATAATATTTGCTTGGTTACTAAAGTGGGGGGGTGTTAGGGGTAGGTAAACATTTAAATTTAGTTGCGATTAACTATAATTAATAATATGCCAAGTTTATGGTTTTCTTTTTGTTTATATGTATATATGCTTGTCTTTTAGGTTTTACAATTATAAAATTGAAATTGCTTATCAATTTAGAATAATCTTTAGATGTGGTTGGTTTTTTTTTGGTTTTTTTGGGGGTGATTGGGTAGTTACAAGTGGAATCCATTTTGGTAAGCGTAAATTGAGTTTCAAACTGTACTTAAAAAACAAATTTATTTTTGTTTTTGTAAATTAGTTGTTGCATGTGCCACTACATTTAAATTCGTTTAACTGCCAATTAAATAATTTTTCATTTGACATACACACATGTATGTAATGTATGTAATGTATATAAGTACACATCCAAAAATTAAATTCAGTTCGCTTAAGTGACTAGAACAGAAAAGAAACAGAATCGGGATATATGTATGTGTGTATGTATGTATATATACATATATATGTTGCTGGAAAAATAAGTTAGTATAGTTTGTATAGAGTAAGTTTTTTTTTTTAGTAGTGTTTGAAAACAGATACATAAATATTTGTTTCGTTTGTGGTTTTTACATAATGGATTTGGTTTTCAACTTCTAGCTAAGCTAGTCTATAAATAGTGATTGTTGTATGCATTTATCCCATATATTTTTAACATGCTAACAGCTCGCTTAACACACTAAACAGCCACGCCCACATATCCTAAACCAAGCACAGCAATCTCCTCTCTGAGTAGATATTTTCGAAGACTACCTTTTTAGTTTTTTGTACTAGCCGATTGTTAATTGTGAGGAACCAATTGCCAATTGTCAATTGCAAAGTGCTTAATTCTCGCTAAGATCCTTAATGGCTTGCAGTATGCGCTTCACATGACCCACTTTCACCACTCCCAAATCCTTGAGATCACGTCGTCCCAGGGTGAGCAGCTCTTTGCCGCGAATATCGTTCTTAAGGAAACTATCAACATATTCCGATAATTGCATAGTTTCTAACCAGGTAACAACCTCATTGACGCTCCAGTTGTTGGCTGCCTCCCGTGTGTTCGTCATCGGTGGCTTAAACTGCTGTTGACCGGCTGTGGAGCCGGAGCGCAATCGTACCCAAAACGGACGTGACTTTCGACGACCATCGGACTGTGGAATGAGAAATATATGTTAAAGTCGTTTAATATTATTATAGCTCTACAGAGGATCTTATAAGCATCAGACTACTCAATCAAGTAGTTGTTCCAATTACTAATTATTTACCAGGAGCTCCTAGCATTTATTAATATTGGAACGGTATTTCAAAACGACCTATAGAAAAGTAAATGCTTTGATTTTGCTTACCTCCTCATTGGGGGCCAGAACATTAAAGTATGCGCGCAATTTGCCATCAATGCACTTCTGCACGGAGCACTTCTTTAGCTCCATTTCCATGTTGGCCAGCGCAGCGCTTAGCTTGGTCTCCAGATCCTCGCGCAGTATCAAGCTGTGTCCACGATCTCGTAACAGGGTGCAGGCATCATCGTAGAGTTGACGCGACGAATCAATGACTTCCACCAGTTTGGTGCGCAGCGAGGGACCCTCGAGTAGTTTGCCCTGCGGATGTATGGACTCCAAGGCCTCGCTGGCGCGACAGGCCACCTCGTAAAGATCATGCTGCAGTGCCGGATGTGAGATGATCAGGAATTTGACCCACTTCACCAGCGAACTGACTGCCTCGATGAAATTGAGCAGTACATAGCATTCACGCTCCGAAATGACATCGTCCGTGGAGACGGCATGCTCGGAGGCTGTCGAGGAGGTGTCACGCTGTATGGAAATGCTGTGTTGGCGCTGCTTCTCCTGCCAGCTCTTCAGCGATACCTCCAGGCTGCGATTCCGACACAGCATCTGCACTCGATTCTTGTGAAGGATGCGTATCATGCCTGGTGGCTGTAGCCAGGCTTCGCCATCGACCTGAATGGGTATCTCCTCGTCGCCCAGTATATTGATCTGTACGCTCTGACACTGGGCAATGCGATGATGCTGCAGATTGATTAAACGCGACGCAGCCATTTGCACGGAGCCAAAAACGGCGACCACCTCCAGCACGCGATCATCGAAGCTGGGCGGCAGGAAGATGTCATCCTTTTTCGTGCTGCTGCCCCAGAAATTGGTGCCGCCCATGAAGCTGGGTATGTTCAAGATGACAATACCCTGTAATTCGGGCAATGGTATGCGCTGACCATCGCACTCCAGCTGCACACGCTGCTCCAGATTCTTGCAGGTCTTCTGCAGCAACTGCTTGGAGCCGAGCACACCATACCACATATAGTTCCTCGCGCGGGAACGACACTTTTCCGGATGCTCCTCGCGCTTGTTATGAAAGTCCAGCGAGATTTTTGCATCGATGCCAATGCCAAAGTAGTTGTTCATCACACACTTTTCGTGGTAGCCAGCCAGGAGAGTTTCATCTGGGTCCATCAGGGGGCTAACAGCGGCGCACAAGGTGTCCGCGTTGGCGAGCAGACATTTCGATATGAAGCCAGTGCCATTGGCCAGATCTGAACAGGATAAGGGAAGGATGAAAAGGAAGTTTTGCAACGGAAAAATATTTGAATGCTCTACTTACTGGGCCAATTGGGCAAGCGAACTATCGGATTGATAATAGGCATCTTGCGACTGGTCTCTTCTGGAGGTGTCTTCTCTTTATCCTTGCCCTGTTTATCCTCCTTATCGCTAAAGTGCTCGAAGCCGAAGAGTGTGGAGCCCATAAACAGGCTCGACTTGGAGCCCTTGAGCGTCTGCAGACTGGGCAAAGCTTCGTTCGGCTGCAAGCAAGAGGACACGATTAGATGCGGCTAGGATCGATGAGAGTAGCTTGTGTCAAAGAGCAACTGGAAAGTCAGCACTAACTACGATACAAAGAAACATGTGGGTGTGTATGTGTCTTGCGTGTGTGTGGGTGTGTGTGTGGGTGAGTTAGAGAGTGATCGGTAAGTGTGTGCGTATGACAGTGTTGTGTAAGAACGGTCGCAGGGTTGTAACAGCATATGAAAGAGAGAGAGAGAGAGAGAGACGAGAGAGTGATATAGAGAGGGAGAGAGAGAGAGAGAGAGCGAAAGAGACAGAGCACTACTTGAAAATAAAAATCATAAATTAGTAGAAAGCAGTGGCTATACGTATGCATGTTCTTTTAGCTGTTGTTACGGAAATTGTTTAGTATTGGTTAGCAATAGTTAATACGATTACATTTTGGGTATTATGCAACACTACTGTTAAAGACGACAACACAATTCAAAAATGAAAAAGCCAACTGACGCGAGTGCTGGAACCATAAATTGAAACATAAGCTGACACTTCAACTGGCACATTATACAGAGGATATTATGATTAGATATTGCATATATAGAGAGTTAATCATTTGCTGGGGTTACGCATACACATCGATCGAACGAATAAACGAACGATCGAACGAACGAACGCAGGAACGTAGGTACGTAGAAGGAAGGACCCGACCTCTGGTTGCGGGCTTACCAGCGGTATTAGTGGCCTAATTAGCGCCAGAGTTGCCAGCCTTATATCTGGTTCGGCGACCACAAAGAAACGCACTCTGAACAGTCCATAGGTGCGTTTAGTGTAATGTTTTTGGTTTTTCTTTTAAAAAAATTTATTTAATAGTGCCTCGACAATTTCAATTATTTTATGTGTGTGTGTGTGTGTATGTGTGTTTTTCTTTTTAATTTTTATTTATTTCTATGTGATTATTATATCATGTGTTTAAATATATAGAATGCTTTGAATGTGTTTAGAGCTTTTTAGAGTGTTGCGAAATTATAAATGAATTTCATATAAGTAGTTGACATAATTTTGAAATACGTACCAATTGATTTGTGCTTTGTAAAACATACATATATTGTATTTATATATAAGTAGGTCTACATATATATAAATATATATATTTTTATATTGTATTTGTTGTTGTATTATTTTGTTGATTTTGTAGTGTTTTTATAACTAAAATATATTTAATATGGCAAATAATAATATAAACTCTATTTAATACGTAAGTTTATTGTTTAATTCACAATAAATATATTTTTTTCATTCTTAAGCCAAGCTGCAAATATTTTTTTTAGTTAGATCCAATAATTTAGAACAATTTTCTGTCACAATATTAATTTTATTATCAGAAAAATTTGGTATTTTGCTATTTTATTGAAAAAGTTTTAAGAGCAAGTAGTAAGAATAAAAAAATTTAATTGAAATATTAATGGAATATTATTTATCAACATCGCATGTTAAATTGAATTATTTCGATATAAATATTAAAGAAGTATTCTGGCATATATATATACGTATATCTCAACAATTTTAAGCATTCAAAAACTGAATTATCCTTCAAAGTAATTGGATAGATTTGCAGGCTTGAACTTAAGTTTCTTATTCTAATTTAATTTTTCCATGTGAATCAAACAAAACGCAAACCGAAAATAATGAAAATTAAAATCGAGTTAGCCCAAACGAAAAGTTGCAGCTTTCCGAAGGTATTTCGTTTTACAATTATTCCTTTTAAATATCGCGACAAATATTTCGATAAATAACAGAATGAACCAATTATACCTACAAAATCGCATTTGTGTGTACGAATAATTATTTGATTTAGATTTTCTGCATTCTCATTGCTCGGCTGACACATTATTGGTTGCTCACTTGCTGAGGCAGTGCCAATGTTAAATGATGTATATCATAATGGGGGGAAGGAGCTGATTGTGGAGAAGGGGAACTTACCTTGAAGAGGCTGCCACAGCTAATTCTACGACTAGCCGCTGGTGAACTGCTGAGGAAGCGCGCATGCTCCGGATCCAATGCTAGGTAATTTGGATTGAAACCGGAATGGCGACGATCTTTATCCTTGTCATATTCGCGCACCGCTAAGGTGGGCGCATGGCTCGAATGCCGCCTGATCTCCGAGGAGTTCAGGCTGCGCACACCGAGCAGTGACGACGCCAGTATGGATGACGACGACGCTGTCGGTTTAATCGAATCGCCGCGCAATGGCGTTGGCGGTCTTACAACAACACTTATCTGTGGATAGTTGGGATTTACATCATCAAAGGATTCTTTCTTACACGACTCATCAAAAGTAATGCGCTTTACATCTTGTCCAAGGCCCGATTTCTTCGTGGGCGATGCCGATGAGGCCATTGCCGATTCAAGTGGCTTCGTTGTTGTTGTTGTTGTTGTGCTGCACATTGTGCCGCTATCAGCATCGTGTATTTCTATTTTGATAGCAGTTTGCGTTGATAGCTCATCCAGTTCATCGCTAGTCGAAGTCGTTGTCAGTTGTGAATGGCCAAGAGTTATGACCGTGTTTGTAGGCGTCTCAGGCTCATCGTTAGAGTTGTTGTTGCTGTTCTCGTTGTGGTTGTTGCTGTTGTTGTTGCTATTGCATTCAAGCATTAGCTGCTGTTGAGATACGATTGTTGCTGTTGTAGTTTCTTTCAATTTCTTGAGTGAGATGCGCTTTTTGGGACGCTTCATTTTAGAGAGTCGATCAGGAGCAGGAGCAGGATGTTAGTTTTGAGATAGTTGATATATTTTTTTGATTTGTGTTTGGAGTTTTGGTTTGTTTGGTTAATTGGTCAATTGATTTTTTTAATGTTTTTTTTGGTTTTTTAATATATTTTAGTTTTATTTATAGGCAAGCACACGAATAGAAAAAAAGATTGAAGAAAGAAGCAAACAGAGAGCAACAAAGATTTTTTTTACCATAAGTGGCCACGTTTGAGCACTTCCGATGAACGAAACATAGCTATAGCTCTATATATATATATTTATATATATGTATGTATATACAATTTACCTACTGCTGGCCAAGTCTGCTTGAAATACATACCTTGAAACTCTGACGCGCTATATCGTTACCTTCAACGAACTGGGCCAGGCTGCAGTAACGCGGTGGCTCCCTGATCTTCTGATCATCGCAGCGATTATCAATCTCAAATACAATATTCTCAAAGCCAAACTGCTGCGGATTATCATCGCTATCCATGCGTGCCAAACGAGCCATCCGCGGCGGCGATGAGTTCCGTCTGTGCGGATGTATTTGCGATTTACCCAACGCGCTCATGGATTTCTTGCGCGGCGGCTTGGGTGGCCCGATGTGCTCGGAGCAGAGTGTGGTGGTGTCATCCGTAATGGTGTTGTCCTGCAGTGCATTGGTTATATCATGGCCCAGCACAGAGCTTATGTCATCCATTAAACTCTCCCCGGGCATTGCCTCCGTCTCATCGCTCGTTTCCGGCGAGTCAATGTGCGTAAAATTACTTGCATCGAGATTCTGGTAAAGATATATTTCGAATTTAATCTAAAATCCTTCCTAAATACAAATTCGAATAATAAATATTTATTTACCTGAATAATATCGCCTAGGGTTTGACCCGTTTCGGCCTTATCGAATATCTCAGAGGCAACGCTGCATTCCTCGTTGCTAATGGCCGATAGAACATCGCTTGCATCGCATCCCAGCTCCTCCGACGATGACTGCTCCTGCAGCTGCAAAGGAGTAAATGATTTGAGTTACGCTTAATTGTATGGGGAATTCTACATACAGTATTGGACTGTTGATCGGTGTCAATGATTGTTAGGCTATCGCTTGTGTAAACGTTTTGGGATTGGGGGGTTACGACAATGCCGGGTACCTGCAGGTTACAAGTGTGCACTAGAGCATTCTGTGGATGCACCGTTTGCTCTGCGCACTTCTCATTGCCGCTGGCATCCTCCTCCTTTTCGCCATCGAGTACCACACCTTGCTTGCGCTCTTTATCTTTATCCAGTTCGCGTGCCATGTAGTAGGTGCGCTCGAATACCTCAATGGGTCGATAGTCGGAGAGTGGATCCACAATCGAATCGCTTGTGATGATGGGCACACGTAGAAAGTCCAATTTGCGATCGATGGGCGTATTATCGCCGCCATCGCTGACCGGCGATAGTCGATTGCCAGCATCGTCAATGTTAGCGCCGCCGCTCAGCGACAGTCGCCCAATGCGATAAATTGTCTCCCCGTTGGCGCCCTCCTCCATCTCCTGTATGACCTCCGGCACACCAGAGCTGCGACGACTGTCAGCAAATTGTCGCGGCGCCGGCAAATTGATGCTGTTAAAGAAGTTCTCATCAACTGAATCGCGGCGCGTATCTGGCAACGGTGAGATGCAGGTCAAGCGAGATGTCTCCATTGTTGGCGATATAATATTGATGGGTGGTATTATGGGCAACGGTGAGCCGCACGGCGTCGATTCACCGGAGTTCGCTGGTATTTTGAGCGCCTCAAAAGGCGTTATCGACAGCTTGCGCTGATAGCGCTTGGGGCGACCCGGTTCCGAGTGCTCCACCACATTGTAAATGGCACGCTTGACGCTGTTGGCTCGGCACTGCAGTGCCTCCTTCTCGCTGGAGCGTAGTGAACGACTACTGCGTCGCTCCTTGGAGTTAATATGATCCTTTTCGTTTTTCTCTATCGAGATGTTGGGATTGCTAGTAGAATGAGGGCATGAAGTTATCAGTATTTTAATATTTGAAACTATTTTAAGTTTTACTTATTATTCATAAATCTTAAAAATTATATAAAAATTAAACAGCAAATTTTCGGTTGACTTTATTAAACTCTTTTTTTTCTCTATTTACTGTTTAAATCAAAATGATGGCTTATATATTAATAAGATAGACAAGAGTCTTTAAGAATCTTTCAAAGACAGAATGTGATCCTTAATAGCATTAAATTTGAGATATATATATTAGATATACCTTAGTATATATAGACTTACAGCAACGATGGACGAGAGGAATTCGTTAAGGGCACACTGCGTGCAATTAGACTGCGTATGGTGGCTATCAAATCGTCTCCACTGTGCGCCCCAATCTCTTCCTCCTGCAGTGCATCCAGGAGCATTGCCAGCTTCTGTTTGAGTATGTCGCATTTGATGGCCAGCTGCTCGTCATCCTTGTGATGCTCAAAAATGCGCGAGATCAGATCGTCAATGGTATCGCACAAGTTGCGCGTGGAGCTGATTAGAGTTTGGGTTTCGTTGGTTTCTACTATTAAGCGCAGATGCTGATTGGCCGCGGTAACCATGCCCGTGAGCACCGCCTCCTGTTCCGTTGTGATTGACATCTTTGGTATCTTGGGCACACTGATGGCCTTCTCAAACACCATTATGCTCCAGCGATCCAGCATTTTAGTGCTGGCCGACTCATAGCGCTCTAGAATTTGCGGCAAATGTGTGTCATCATCGCAGCTAGAGCCCCATCCCAGGACTCTGGCGAGATCATTGCCAGTGCCCAAAGGCATGACAGCAACTTGACATTGTTTCTGTTTGAGCAAAGTTCATGGATTAATGAAATTTTATAGTCTCCACTTTATTTACCCTTGCAGGGGGTATATACATATATTTAATCATCCATGTCTGCCTGATTCTAAACAATTAAAAAATGTCTCTCAGCTTCAAGCTAACTTTTCTGAAGGAGGATTTGTTTCTTAATAACTTTATTAACATTTTCTAATTAATATTTAAATTGAGATGTCGTCAAGTTGGACTCCAGTCTGCAAGGGCAAATGAAATCCGGCATGCCGAACAATTTCTTTTCTGATTTATACATACGTGCATATTAAATCGATCAATTTCGCTGAGCACCCAGCCGACGGAACCATCGCCGGAGCAGACGAGTATGCGAAACATTTCAAAGTGGCGAAAGAGACGCAAGCCCAGACTGGGACCCGTCGATATCAGATCAAAGACCTGCGCTGGATTCAGTAGCTGCTTGAAGCGTCGCAAGAACTTGACGCCCTGATTGTCGCCAGACTTGGAGTTGACAAAGACGAGCAGCGGGGAAAAGTTGCCCTTCGGACTGGCCACATCCCAGGCATCATCGGTGCTGATTGAATGCACACTCGTGGGCGGCACCACAGACAGTTTGGCCGGTCCAATTGGGCAAGCAATCGCCATTTGGGGACGACAGGCCACATGCACCGTATCCCTGCACCAGAGGCAGCGCCAATCCTGCAGGCGCAATACTGAGCCGCAGGTCTTCTTGCACACAGCACAGACTGACGAGACGGGCAGATTGCCCTCCATCCACTGATGCGGCATTATGATGCTGCCATCCGGCTGCTCAATGATATCCTTGCCGACAGTCGCCAACGTTGTCCACTTGCAGTTGGCTATCGCTTTAGCGGCACAACGCTTGTGCACCTTGCACTTGCACACCTCGCAGCTGAGTCCGTGCGATGTGACGCCGGAGAGCGCATCCCGGCACACGTTGCAGTAGGTGGGTCGGGCATGCGAGGTCGCATACCAGTGATGGTGATTCGATAGTATATCATGCTGATCAATCAGAATGCTATCGCCACGCGGACGCTGCGGCGCCGTTGCCGCTTTCAGAGAGCCCAGCCAATCCTCCATGTCGCGTCTGGAGTCGGCGCAAAGCACCACAGACCGAGTTGGTGTGATTATCTGAGAATCATAAAACATTCGATCAAATGCTGGTGGAATATTTCAAAGCTTCTTAGGTAAAAACAACCCATCAACGAAATATTTCTTTCAATATATTTCGAGAAAGATTGCGTCAGAATAATTCTGACAATAAATAATTTCTTAAATTCAACGAAATAACTATATAAAATTGCGCATTAGTTTTATTTGCCTTTTACTTTTACTAACCCAAATATATTTTAATACAGACATTTTTCTAATTAGTCAGAGATCAGACAAACTACAAGAGTTCAGACTAATTGGCAAATGTCTTTATATAAATATACCAACCAGCTAACGCTTTCATTAAGAGACTGATACCAGTAAATGATTATAAATGTCTATCTACAAATGTGTGTGCTCATAATAAGTACACAAAGTGGCCTTATTGCGCATAGCTTTTCGTAGTACAATTGGGCGGTACGACGCTTGATTATTAGCTGTGTAATCAAAGAGGGGTCTATTAGTTTCTATGGTCTCATTAACATGCAAATAACTCTCATATTAATGTTAATATGCAGACAGGCGCGACCAGCCACTCCTTCAAATGGAATGTGGCAAAACAATGCGGCAAGCCCTCAAGTGGAACAAAGGCTGTGTAGGGCGTATTTCAATCCTTGACCCAATCCACCGACCCATTCGCCTCAGTCCACCACATAGATACAGATAATGTACGCAGTACAGGCATTATTAATACAGGGCCTTCTGTGGCCTGCGGCAACTGAAAAAGGTAATGATGAAAATGCCAGCCAAAAAAAGTTGGCTACCTGATTATGATTTGCTTGTCGTATTGCCTAATTTATGGCACACAGGTCCTTCAGGAAAACATCCTTGTTGTGTGCATCTTGTGGTCAAGTTCATTTACGTAATTGATGTCAGAAAGTTTTCCCTCACATTTCATTTGTATAATTAAGTTAATGAGTTGACCTGGAGTTATGATTTGCTGTATATAATGTGATGCCTGCATGCAAGCTATTTAATATTATATTTATTCTTAAATGGTATTTAATATAAAACAAATACGGGTTCATTTAATACACAAAATACATTTGATACAGTATCCATTTATACAGATATTTGACTGGTGTGTAATTACTATAGAGAACAAATTCAAAAAGTATTATATTGCAATTCTTTTGTTGGAAATACTAATAAATATTTTGTATGGCTGCAAATAATATAAAGCTATCGAAATGGCTATTGTTCCATATTTATGTATGTTCATTGATTAACTAATCTATTTGCACAAATAAATAATGGAATCAATGCCAATACCCATTCAAAACTATTATGCAAGCACATTTGACCTATTTAATGGCAGTTGACATGCAACACACGCCAATGTCATGGCGAACACAATGAGTGAACTCAACACCAGATGACATGGAAGTACTAACAACAACAACAACAGCAGCAACAACAAGAACAACAACGACAACAGAATAACAATGGACAGCAGTGGGAGTGAGCCATGGCCACATAAACCTCATAATCTACTTGCAGTGGGGCCGGACAGAGTTGGAATGACCGCAAAAGTGAAATAAGCCGATGCCAGGCAACATGACCAAGGACAAAAAGGCCAAAAAAGGGCTAATCCAAAAGTCGACTGCAAAAAAAAACTGTGCATTAGCTGCACCTGGAAGAGTTGGGTTTTCTCGGTAAATAAATGCTGGGCACGTGTCACGAACATTTTGTGCTAATGTTTATCTAAGCAAATTGTTTAGCACCACGTGTTTAACGAACTGCCAACTTATCAAGTACGAAAGGCAAGTTTTATGTTAAGAAACACATACACAGCTATGTATATTAATGATGCCCAGTACTTAATCATTATTGCATATAATATATTTGTTCGACACGAATCCATCTCTAACTTTAAAAATAGTTCAAGTGTGAATTTTGATTACGATGCCGCTTGACTTATTTCACAGACTAACTAACAAGTCGACCACAAGACTAATTTGCCTTATAAATATATTAAGTATACAAAAACTATCGAATTGCTGCAACCATTTGCAATGATCTCTGTAACCTCCGACATTTTGCATGATGTTGTAATTAATTAGACTGATGCCACAATTTTACCGAATCGCCTATATTTGTGGCAGCTTACACTACATCTCTGTCATTCTCTCTCTCTCTGTTTGTGACCTTTAACGCTGGCTTGTGGCTTTGCATCTGATATTTCTATTCAATTAGAACACAACTGCACGCGTCTTCAGTCTTGCCGCACTTGCAACATGAATTTGCTTTTAAGCTTGGATGACGCGTGTGGTTTACTTAACATCTACACACACATTCACTGTTTTCGCTTCCTGCAGCATCGACACCAGCACCATTCTAGTTGAGTTTTAATGGGTTGGAATTGTTTGCGGTTTCTCAGTAACCAAACGTGGCCAGTTCTTCAGAATTGATTGGTTCGGTTCATGCTGCAACTTTCGAGGGCTGCGTTGCATTCAATTTCCTGGTTATTTTGATTTCATTTCAACTTTTCCGCTGCACTTGAAGTCATTCAGTAACTGAAGCCATCTCTTGACCTTTTACTATTCATGAAGGCTATACTTAAAGTTATAGATTAAAAAATTCGAAAGCTGGGCATTTCTGCGATTTCGTGTTAATTAAATTCCGAGAGTTTTGTGGCAAAGCAATTTGCTTAATATGCTTTTGTCTCAAACACGAATACTAAATCAATACAGATACTGAGCCATAACCAAACGATTCCCAAAAAATTTTGAAAAATTAAAGTTGAGGCGAACATATGCAAAAATTCCATAAGAAAAGTTTAAAAGTTCAAATTTTATATATCAAAAACCATAAAATTGATATGAATTCAACAATATTTTCGATGCTGTGGAGTAAATATTAATCTATAAATGCGAAAAGTCAGAGTCTTAGCATGTATTCATAATTATGAGTACGTTTTAATCATAAAAGAGAGTCTGGTTAACAGTTAGGGGAAAGTGTTGTGTGACACTTCGGTAATTGGTTATAATGCAACCTGAATCCCCGGGGCATGCCTTCAGTTGGTGCGAGTATTTCGCAGTTATTTCCTTTGTCCTTGGTTGCATTTCTCGCATTTCATAGAACGCACAGAAAAATCCATTTGGTGTTCGATAGCACACGCTTCCACGACCACGGCTCCTACTACATGAAAATAGCTTAAGCTACGAGATATGCGAATACGAACAACAGATCCAAAGGAACATAAACAGCTGGTGTCAACTGTAATGAGGTTATAGCTCTTGGTCATGGAGCGACTGGCGCCAAGATGCCATATTCAAGAGGCGAAACTGTTAGCAAACAGCTCAAGCCTCTTAAATTATTAAACAAACTATTGTTTATTATATGCGCAGAAAATATGCTTTATCGATTTCTATATTGATAGTTATAATTAAAGAATAACCAATTTGTTTGTAATTCACATGGAATATTTGTTTTTAGTAAAGTGATAAAAGCCATAAATAGAACAAAAATATAACATAAATTGGGAATTTTTTTTCATTTTAAATTATTCCAATTTATTTGCGTTTAATACCAAGCTATTTATGGTGCAAACAATCAGATTTTGTAATTTATGCATTAAGTTACAGCATTTTTGTTTGTAATGAGTTTACTTATTTATGACAATGTTATTTAAAGTAGATAATGCTTGCATAGTACTTTAATTAGCTTTTATGTAATGGAAAGTGAATCGAATATAATTAAAATGCTTCAATATTATAAGCTACATAAACAAAGCAAAACAGTTCCATTGATTCGTTGACTGTTTGATTGAATGTTCGATGTATATAAATGATATATAAGCAAAAATCAATGAATTAAGATTGTTCTAATTTAGAATCCCTTTTTGTTTTAATTGGTATAAGGTGCTAAGATAGAAGTTATAACCCTTCAGTATTTTGATTGAGTTTGGAGCTACGCACATAGAATTTGATTTGCCATGTCCTAGACATTATGATATTAAATTCGGGTATATGTACTCTATATGTGCACATTTTATATCCTTGTGTAGCAGTAAATGTTAGCTTAACTGTACTTGGCTTCCGGATACAGACACAAGCCACACTACGAGCACTCTGCACTCCAATCAAATAAACAAACAAAATCAAGGCAAGCGCTCGCTGCCAGAATTCATTACGCTAAAGACAGGAGGCCGCCAACATTGGCTTTCCCCACAACGCTTCATTTTGCCAAATAATATGCATGAGTTGGAGGAGTCGTACCCAGCAAAAAAGAGCAGCAACAGCAGCAGCAGCAGCAACAGCAGCAGCAACAGCAACAGCAACAGCAGCAGCAACCGCATCAGCAACAGAAGCAACAACCGAATTACGCATACGCCTTGTTGTCCTCTAACGCTCGCATCACAATTGTTTTTGGCAGCATCGTCTGAGAGGGAGGCGGCACGTGGCAGTCAGTGAAATAATTTCTGGGTACTTTTGCCCGCATTTCAGCATTTCTGAGTATTTCTCCATATCGCTTTGTGTATCCCCAAATGCAAGCACACGTTTCCTGCATATTTTTTCATTATCACGCTGAGCGGCCCAGCGCAATGTTGAAATTACTTTTGAAATTTTAATGGCCGGCGGCTATTTCGCCAACTGTGTATGAAGTTAACGTTACTGCCTCAACATATATAAACACACATACATAGTATATAGGCGTATAAAAACTTTTCATCACACGCCGCCGTCTCATCCAAAAGTTATAATATGTACGAGGCGACTGTAATACCTCCATAAATATTTATAAGTTTTGTACTCTTGCTGCTTGATCTGCATTGGGGCTTAAGATTCAAAGTGAAAATAAACGATTTTTAAAAGCGTAACTTAAAGAGAATAACAAAAAACGCGCAGGTATATCAAAAGCGTCACGTACGACTTAGCATCACCACAAATATTAAACAACGTTCTCAAGTACATGTCGGCAATTTTTTATGAGCCCAGTCAAATTTAAAAGTTCAAGGACATGTGTATGAGAGGCTCTGTGTATGTGTGTGCGTGCGTTTTGCCAGTTACCTGGTAACGCGCTAAACCAATAAAGTAAGACCAAAAGAAATGTTTGGATTTAGTTTGTTATTATTGTTTCCAATTTCATATTTGCCAGCTGCCGGCATCACCACAGGACAATGGCCCGCATCCTGCGGCCAAAGGAACTAACAATTCTGCGATATATGCTGAGCATTTTTCTGAGAATTCAAAATATGAAAGCATATATATGGATGTGCTTGAACTTTGCTACATCAAAAATGAGATTTATGGCACAATAAATTGAAATCGTAAATAAGTAATCATGTTGAACGATTTCAGAGCTAGAAGAGATGTGTAAATGAATATGTAGAAAGAGAACAAAGCAAAAAGCATTTACAGGAGGATATCAATAAAAATGAATACGAAATGTTTGTTTTTAATGAGCTCATTAGCACGCACTAAGCACCTTAATTAGCTGTAACCTAATATAAACTGGCAAATGAATCAAGTACAATAATGAATTTGACTTGTGCCCTGGTATTATTTGCTAGATAAGCAAATAAAAGTTTCAACAATTCACGGAATACAAATCACCTCATTTTCGTCGCTCACAATTTTCCAAATAACAATTTTACTGGCATAAACTTCATTAATTGTCTACAATACAAAGTTTAAGTAATTATATTTGTGTCGTCTGGCAAATGAAACACTGTCACAAAATAAGCCCAATCCAGTCAAGAACCAACAATTAAATAAATGCAAATTACGAACTTTGTCGCTTGACAAGCAGCAACCACTGTGAAAACGATTTTAATTCTCATTGATAAAATGTTGTGAAAAGTTATATATATTCCGTTTTCAAGCTCTGCTTAACTAACAAAAATCAATTTTGACAGCGCTCTGGTGGAGTGTAAATTTTGGACTTAAATATTTGTTTTTTTTTTTTTGCTTAAATCGTCACAGTTACTATTCTATCTATGTTGTGCTTTAGTTCAACTTGTTGACGGAACTTTACTGTTTGGAATTGCTGCTCAATTAGAAGAATTACAAATATTGCGCATTACACATACGCCATGTTATGCGGCGACGCAATTAATAGGAGCCGCTGTTGTTCGTCTTACTCATCAACTCCCAGCGCCTTGCATAATTGATGTAACCCCCCCTAAATACAAACAGGCACACACTCGCATACACTCGCACACACACTCGCACATACACACGCACACACACACGCACATTTGTGTAATTTCAGATGCAAGGACAATCAATCAACTTGATTGACTCATACAAATTTACCTACTTGAGATCCGCGCATGTGTTTGTACTTGAAAATTGTACGCTAAGTGCTGCGTGAAAATTATACTTTAACTCAAAGTTGCTTGCAAGGCTTTCGCATTGTTCATTCAGCAATTTACAAATAGATAAGTTTGTGATTAATCCATAATCATTATCAAATGCTACATACGCAAGTCCATGTTTTATTAATTAAATTTTGTAATTTTCACAAATTGCTTTTGGCACATTATCAAGATTATGCCGGAGCATAAATGTAACTGACATGCCATAATTATAATGCCCTCAAAAATAAATTAAACGAGCAAAGCAAGCAATCTAAAGAGTTTTGCTGTTCCCGTCGCTCAGCGACATTTTTGTTGCCCTTCGTCTTTTTGGATTGATGTAGAAGAGTGCTAAAGTTAGAAACAATAGCCCAAAACTGAGAGATTTGTTTTCTTGATAAAAGTTTTGCAAAAAGGCTTAGAAATTTGTTTCATGAATGGCAATTCTCAACTTTTGTAAAAGCTTTTAGGTCTATTAAATGATTTATTTATACAGAAAAAGCCTAAGGCAATGAAAAATCCCATATAATAAATAAAAAATTCATTGCCTTTGGATTTTTTTTAAATTATTAAATGTAATTAAATTAAAATGTCATGAATAAAATGCATTTTTCTTAAGCTGCATTAAAAATTGCAAGAAATGTATTGTTCTCAAATTGCATTTGGAGAAGAGAAACAAACTAAAGTATTCGGTAATCCTGCATTCGGTAATCCTCAACTGTAAGCACATTGTGGCAGGGTCTTAAGTCGTATTACTTCGAATATGATATCAGCGACTGGCAATTGGATCCCATAAGCAGATTGTTAACAGACCGCTTACAACGCTTAGAACACTCATCTCTCATCATAGGGGCTTAGAGCTCTTAGAACTCTTCGTGCAGGTGCAAGTAACATTTTGTATTTGTACATGTATGTGTATAACTGTAAGTTTGTGGAGCGTGCTGGAGTTTGAAGCAGTAAGCAAGTTTGCCCTTGACGTGTCCGTGTGAGAGTAGACGATAAAAATGCGTGCAGAAATCTATTTATTTATATTTTGCAATTATCTATATAGCATTTTAAGGGCTCAAATTGAGGCATCACTATGGCTATCTTATATGTTCCTCCACTTATATATTAACTAATACAATTTATTATTAAACCTAGATGGGAGCAGTTGGACCTTGGTCTGCTGAAGTTGATGTTATTTGTCATTTTAGGGCACATAGACAGCTTAGAAAATTCCCTTCGAAAAGTAGTTCTGATTTTCGCTTCTAAAAACAAAGAGTCAGAAAGCTACGACAGTAAAAATATATATTTGCGACATATATTTAAATCGTATTAAAAAACCGTTCAGCTTTTTGTCGCAATCGCTTAAAGTCATTCCACTTGATGTATTACACCTTACCTTGTTGCTTTGAAGGGTGGAAAACACAATAAAATACGACGGAAGCGTTTTTGCCGCTGCCTTAGATAAAGCCATTTGGTACAAATGCTTGCGGCTATATCCTGAGTGCAGGCTGGTACATTTATTATTAATATCAAAAATATATATAAGTATATGTATGCCTATATGAACTTCTTATTGTGGCGTACAGCCGCACAGCAGGAGCTGCAATATGTAGGCACTGCGCAAAAGTATCTCGACTCGACTTGCTGATGCTCTGTTGTAAGAGCCCAGGAGGCAAATATATTGCGTGAATTTTCCGAGTTTTCTTTTAATTACTAAAATATAAAAATAAAAATTGTAATGCGATTGCAGTAAGTATCAGAAGGGGAACATATTTCAAATATTGCTAAAGTCTTCTCTTTGTTATATTAACTTTGTACAAGAGGTCCTTACACATACCCAAATGTGTGTGTATGTAAATCCTATTGCACAAAAGCGGCGAATATATGCGCTAATTTTGCGCATCAAAAGCTGCGCATTCGTGTATGAAGAAATATAAATTTAAATATTTAAGCTTGAGAAGCTGCTTGGTTTTGGGGTCTTGCCAATAAAGAGGATGCTTGTGTGGTGTATAGGAAATTTCACAGCTTATGCTAATTTGGCATGCAGAGCGCGTCATATGTAAACATTTTGCTTAGATTTCACCCTTTTGTTTCTGACAACTAATATTGATGGTATCTGTATAGAAATAAAGGTTGCTTTGCAGCCGTTGCCTCTGTAATTGGGCGTAGGAAGATACGACTCAGCGGAGGTGGTTGCTTCTAAATAACATATTTGCATGAGGCAAGCCAATGGCAAACAGGAAATGAGTTCGGTTATGTTATCGTAGACAGCTGTAGACAGTTCCAGACAGCTTGAGACAACCAACTGCCAAAATAAAGTAAATATTGAGCTTCTTTATTTACTCACGCCTTTCACACATTGACACTTCATATACATATGTATGTACTTTTATGTTATGTGAAAATTAAAAAAACACCAGCCTCCAAACTATTTATATTTGACAGCAACGGATGGCTCAATACCAACATTAACGGAGTCCACAATGGGCAATAAAATATTTACGTTACGAGCTAAGCGAAAAGTTTGCAAATTAAACTTTTTATTAGCATCTATTGTTTGCGAAAATTTGTTTTCTTTCTAGAAAGTATGAGGATAAACATAAATACAACTCTGCTTAACAGTTTCTACCCAGCTTCCAAAGATCTCCCAATAGACTACAATGTATATTATAAAACAACAGACATTTATAATTAAAGCTGCGTAGCCATCAAGTTGTATCCATTTCTTTCATTTTAATCATTATATATCGTAAGTCTGATAAGTTTTTCTTACCTGAAAGCTGTGATTTACGTTTTTAATGCTGCACTCAAAGTAACACAATTCCGATAGGTCAATCTCATCGAATACATCGCACTGTAAATAGCAAAAATGAATTTAAGGATTAAAGTTGGTATCACTAAATTAGTATAAGGAATTATTTTAAATTTATTTAAATGCTTTGAACTTTATCTTAGAGTATTCAATTTAAAGTAAATACAAAAATTAATTTAAAGTATTATAATAAAAGGTTTTAAATATTCATGGTGCACGCTGTTTTGGCTTTGTTTTGCTTTGTTTTGTTTTTACTGTTTTGGTAACAAACGCCTGGTAAATGGCCACATAAATGTTACTTGGCAATGTGCCACAAACCGTATATTTATATATTTTTCTCCACTGTTCTCCACTGTTCTTTGCTTTCTGGACCTGGCTTTGTTGCTTAATAAAACACACAAAAGAAGACCCAGCGGCAAATTGTTTGTTGTTTCGGCCTTGTTGGCTGAACGCTGACGACTTGATATGTGCATGAAGGATACGCATACTTGGCAGTCCTTACGGAAATTGAAATGTTTGATACACACACACACAATAACAACAGTCAGCACATGGACACATGGACGGAATGTAAATGTATATTTACGTGGCAACAAAAGCCAACAGCAACTCTTTGGCGTATAATATAAGTGTGACAATGAAAAACTATATCGAAGAACTTCTCCCAAGGCTTACGTACTCAAACAGAATTGGAGCACACAGAAAATTGGTTTTCTTCACAAAGTTTTCTTTCGCCTCTTCAACAGCGAAGTGGAAAGCATGCAAAGCAAAGGTTTGACTAACAAATACGAATAGATATTCAATTCTTGCCAGTTCGATTAATATTTGAGTATTGTTTGCATTTTAGGGTTGTGTAAATTGAAGTTTCAAATTTGTTTATTTGGCTTGAGCATTTGTTTTCACAATATGTGTCTTTTAACAAAAGTTTTGCGACCAGTTAAATTATATATTACTGATACGCCAGGTTTCTGGCTCAGCTCTCCCTGACGGAATATTTGTGATAGTCTATATTGTCCATACTTGTACACAATTGTTTTTGTTTTGTCTATTGGTATTGCTTTTTAGCTGGCTAACTTTGTGTGTCTGCATTTCTACACATTTCAAATGTATTTGGTTGTAAGAAAGAAATTTATTTACATGATTGAACAAGCGAATATTGAATCACTGATTCTTTGTCGCCTTGAATGCCTAAACTAGTGGTTTTTGTTGGGTTTTTGGAATAAATAAATAATACTTTTATTCAGGGTACGTTTGCCCTGTCGAGTCAACTAGCCATCAATACATAAGATATTTGTGGTTGAACGATAATATTTGGTAAATCGAAATACGCAGCAACTCAAATGGATCCCCTAATTAAGCATAACTGATTGAAAATTCGGTAACCACTCAAATGGTAAATGAATAAATATCCTTGGGCTGTGCACAGACCCAATTTAACCTCACAATGTGAAATCGAGTGTTCTCGAAATCATCATACACATACACATACATATGTTTGGGTGTGTGTAATGAATGGCTTGTTGCCAGCAATTCCGAAAATTGCACGGAAAATGCGAAGCAGAAAACGTCAGTGTCAGTCAAGCATCAGCAGACGGCAAGAAGTTGGCTGAGTGAATCGTTAAACAGTCAGAACGCCAGAAGGAAAAATCATTAAGAATCCAGCAGTATTTTCAAGCGCTGTTAAGGTTCAATGTTGGGTGCGGGTAAGGTGCTGATTGTGTTGGTATTTTGTGGCTGTGCTGTGCTCGGCTTGAGTTTGATCTTTTTCCTTTGCTGCCGTTTAATGATTGTAGATATAATTTCTGCTCGAATTGTATCCCGATATTTCACAATTTGGATGAGCTGTTTGCCTTGCCAAAAATTTTTTTCGCTTGAACGGTCATCATAAATCTTTGTCGGATGTCAGTTAAGTTCTCGCTGAAATTATTAAAAGCCAACAGCAAATATTTGCGTGTGCGTGTGTGTGTGTGTGTGTGCGTGTGGCAGCTGTGCAGCGTGAAATGTAAAATAAATCAATAATTAAGTATACGCAATTAAGAAGTAAACAGAGTGCTCAGACTTCAGCCACCATAAGCAAATATGAAAAGCAATTTGAGTAAAGCAATAAGTCGTTTCACACCCAGTCACCATATAAAAGTGGGTATAAGTAGGCAAAAGATGGCTATGCCAACTTTGTTGTACCCATAAAATATACCTGGTAAACATTAAAAAGGGCAAACATCAAAAAGGTGTCAGAGAAAGGTAGAGAGATGATGCTTAACTGCTTTTTTTTATTCCTTTTAACTTTAAGCAAGTAAGATAGAAGACGCACTTAAACATGTTTTAGTCAATTGTAATTCAAAATTTGATTGGTAATCGGGAGCGTAATCAAAAATTGATTGCTTTTTACAATGTTACGCTCTAACTATATAAGAATCATGTTTCTTAACTCCATCGTATGCACCCAATTCGATAAAACTAAATAGCAGCTACAAGTTTAAACATTACCAGTTAATTTTGGTGTACATTTCCCCGGAGCATTAACTAGTAAAACACGTTTTCCCATTTAGTTATTTTCCTTTACTTTGTATTTTTTTATTGGCCAATCCCTTTCACCTTTGGGGAACTGGCCACACAGTGGATGTATACATTTCTATGGAATTGTTGGGACTCGTGCTTCGTCTTTTACTCACGGGTCAATCACAAACACATTAAGCAAATTGGTACATTTGTTTTCTTTCCTTGGGTTTGTCCGGGCAATAAGCCCTGGGGGTGAAAAACTTTGATTGCATTATGACGAGATTTGCCCACACCTCAGCTGTGTGCCAAACTGCGAGGCATAATCATTAATTTGCGCACTTTTCGGCGACCGGCCAACCACCTGACACAGGACGATTAAAAGAAGAAGACTAAGTTTCCACTTATTTCTTTCCTTTTTTCTTGCTTCAATTCCGTATTGCAGAAAACTTTTGCCCATTCATATCAATTTCTTTGCCTTATTTTTCGGCACGTCTTTTCCAACCATTTGGCTTTTCTGCTTCTGCTTTAATTTTTTTTTTGCAAAATCACTTAATGACGCTCACATTTCGCCGCGAGTGGCTATAGGCGGAATAAGGTAAGAGAAAAGTGGCTAAGAAGTTAAAGGAACTTAGTAGAAGTAAAAAAAAAGTGCTGATCAAACAGTTCAGTGCTCTGATAATAGCGAAAAACTAATTGGGCATAATATATTCAAAACGAGACATAGAAATAGCTGAATCCAGATCCCTATTATCCACTTAAAGTTATAATACAGCCAATGGGCTATCAATTCGAGGAAGGTCCCCAATTAGAAAATCAAACGAACTGTTTATTCAAGAAATTTCTTTTTTATAACTTGCACAAAAACTTTACCCATGCATATTTCACTAGAATTATTGACCTGCCAAGGCGAATGCAATACTATTAAATATTCTGTCAAATAGATTTGTTAAATTGGGTAAAAAAGAACGTTACCTGCTGAGAAGTAACTATGTTTATACATATGTGGAAAATGCTTGCTTATGATTCTCACTCATTAATTTTCTAATAGTTTATTCAATGTTTGGATCTTCACAATATCCATAGCTATTTTTGTTTTATGCTGTCTGCCCTTGAAGAGGGAATTTTAATTTCGTTTCAAAATTTTTATTGCATTGAAGGAGAGGAGTCTGTGACCCCATAAAGTAAATATATTCTTGATAAGCATCACCATTCAGTTGATATCTGGCCGTCGGTGCGAAATATTTAGGGTAGAACAATTAAGCTTTTTTAAAGTACTTCTACTTCAAACTGGAATCATAAGAAAAATATTTATTTAAAACGAGCCATTTTTCTTTCTAAATATTTGGTGCAAACAAACAAACGCTCTTTCCTCTTTCTTGATAAAACAAGATTTTCCAAGAATGCTTTTACTGTTTTACACTTTCTACATGATATTGAATGCTCTTAAGTATATGAATGCTGGCTTTTGTTTACTGCTCTCCTGTGACAAGACCAAGATAAACTTGTTAACAAGAACTTTTTCTTTTAAAAAATGTAAAAATGCGAGCATTAGACGTTATAAATATTCCTTGAAATGACTTTTGCGCTTTTTCGTCCTTTATATTGCAATGACTTGCATTGAAAGTTGAGAGCAAGAACTTTGGCAAGTTCTCTGGAAAAACTAAGCCCAAACTGTTACACAGCAATACTTTTAGAGCAGAAAAAAAAAACTGTACTTGTCCATTTGGGCCGTAAGCCGCTTTCAGTTGGCTGAAGCAAAGTGGCAAATTTAAAGTGGAAAATGTAAAATGTCATGACAACAGGAGAAGTGGAAGCCTCTCACAGGACTTACAACGATTTCGAGTGTAATTTGTAGCAACTAGATAGCTCGATTTGCTCCAACTGATTAAAATTGTAAAGGGGAGTGCCACGTAGGCGGCAGAAGGCAGCAAATGTTTTGCGTGGGCGTGTTACATTTCATTTGGCGTGTCGAAAGTTGCGTGGCTAGAAATTGTTGGCATTTTAATGGCATTACATTATGATGGCCAACACTTAAATGTGCCCCAAAGCCAGTTATTAATGTGCCATAATATTTACATTTATTAGTCACACCTTGTTGGCCAGTTGGTTTTGCCAGCCTGTGCCGTTTGTCCTTACTTCTGCCACGCAATTGCTGCGAAATCAATATACATTAAATTTAAATACACACACACACAAAATTGTAATGAATCTTGAAGTCGCAGGGAACCTTTGGAATTATTAATAAAATAATAATTGCTATATTAAGCATTTTGTCATGGTGGGTGTGCCCTTAATGAGCATTATCATTACAGAAGCGCTACGGGTAGGGAAATAAGCATTTAATACCAAGTTGGGTTACATGAAAGACAAATGCAACAATCACAAATTTAGCTTTATATTAAATTAAAATCAGTTATGGAAATGCGAAAACCCTTGGAATGCTTGACATAAATTCGCAATATGTTAAACGAAGTGCAAAATTAAATGGAATGGAATTTGTTCCCCGTTATTATGATTCGCTAAAAAAAACATGGAGAACAAAAATTTTTTTAATTGAATGACAAACATAAAAGCCAAATTTGTCTGTTTGGTTAACATTTTAATGAATTACACAAATAAAATGAGTAAGGTATGCACACTCAAAACCCGCATTTAGTGTGCATCAAATTAAGTAGAAATTTAAATGAAAAAATATAAACTCGCCCACCATATAAATTGCTGAAGTGTTACGAATTTAAGTATACACAAGCAAAATGGGCAATTAATTAAGCAAAGTTTAAAATTCAGCTGAAATTATTCATTCTGTTTATCACGCTGAAAAAACTCAATTAAATATGTTTTCAATTTGGATAAGGTGCCATTAAATTAAGGAGGATTTGAAATGAATGCAAATTAACTGAAAAACTCCATTCGAAGTGAAGTCTTTTACTTAAATTATTTAAATATCAATCACTCAGCGACTGATGAAATTGACAGCCAAAAAATGTTACGTCAATTACTAGCACTTAGATGTGGCACGAGCTGTGGCTGACACCGGGCTTCTTAGACCAGTTCACTACACGTTGGCACAGTTGGGCTTTCAGCCCTGGGGAAAGCGTCATGTGTGCAATTTTGGCCGGGATTTAGGGCACATTTGGCAGACGGCATTGTGGCAGTTTTATTGGCAATAATTGTGATAAATTGCGGTTCGTTTTGTGTCGTATGTTGGCAAATTGCTTTTTGGAACAAATGCAATATTAATGCAGCATACTAAGTATACGCCCGTGTATCGTTAATTAACAAATACCGAAACTAATAATGAAATATAAGCGATGGGCAGGTTATAAAATTCAACGAGTCAAACTTTTTATTGTAATTTATAAACAGCATTTTGTGAGCATACTTCTACACATACACTTCTGTCTGGCATAAGTAATTGCCAGCCCCAAAAAGTATGCTACGAAATATGTAAATGTAAAGGCTCTCGCCTAAGCCCTAAGCCGAAAGCTACGTTTTGCAGACATTGCCTCTTCCTATGCTGTAAGCCTGCTAGGTTTTATGCTCGCTGAGTGTGTGTATGCTCTTGTCTAGAGGACCATTCACATAAAGCTGGCGTACATTCAACTTTACCCTTTACACTTAGGACCATGCGGAACTGCATGTGTGTGCGTGTGTGTGTGTGTGTGTGTGTTTGTCAGCGAATAAAAATCCATAAATAACACTTAAGTAGTGGCAGCTAACAAAGAAATATGCTCTCGCCTCGCATACACTCATGTATTTTTTGCCTTCGGGCAACCGCAACAGCAACAGCACCAACAATAATAACCAGAACAATATGCAGCCATCGCGGGCGCTCTTTAGACAAGTTTGATTTGGCCCAAAGTGTGGTCGATGATTTTTAGCTGTCTGAACTTTGTTCTGTTAAATGGAAATGGCCATGCCAGCCGTCGGGCGTATAGATGCTTTGATGTCTTCATTTCGATGGCATTTAAATGGATTTTCTTTGCCATTTCATTTTCGTTTTTTATAACCACTTAAAATGTTATTTTCAGTCACTAAAAGTTCATCGGGTCAAATGCACAATATCTGACTGAAATGCCAAACTGCTTTGCATATGGTCTCGAGGTAAATAGAGAGTAATTGAATATTTTTATGCATTCATCTATTAGTTGAAACAATGAAAATTGCAGATGTAGATCTCAGTGGTATATGCATGACAATCACACTTCTGCTGTTCGAGTATACATATTTTTCATATTTTTTTAAACTAAGTATCCCAATTTGTTTCTGCTATTTTTAGCACATAAAATCAAATATGTAAATAATGCCTATTTACGCCCAAATAACCAAGAAACCTTAATTACTTAATCTCATTTTGAGAAAACGCATATATTCTTATCCCCCCCAAAAAATACACGCCTATGCCCACACACCCTAAGTCAAGCTTGCAGCGTGATTTATGCAACATAATTTATGAGTCTCATTTTGTGGGAGCGTATAGAAAAAACGTCAAAGTGAGAACGAGACCCCGTCGCAGTGGCACATTTTTCAAATAACACATTTTCTGAGCTGCGCGCCAGTGCTCCAGTGAACAAAACACATACATGACCTGGTTTTGCGTTTGATAAAATGATGTTTTAGCTCTTGGCCATCTTTCAGAAGCCTGCACCAGAGCAGAGGCTGATAAGAGCCAGAAAACAGTGGCGGATATCCGGCCACGAGCGATCAAGCCGTAATGGCAACTGACAGCCAGCAAAACTCGGACATGTGTGCTCCCCATACGAGCTGTCCAGCTCGGATTGCGCCTTCACGCCTTCACATCTAATATTTTCTTTTTTCATTTTATTGTCGGTGAAGCTGTGCTCTCCCTCTATATGGAACTGCCAGATGTCAGAAGTACGCTCATTAATTTTGCAAAAAGGGTAACAGTTTTTGCCTGCCAGCCAGCCTCGGTCTGCTTCTGTCTGCCTGTCTGTCCCTGAAATCGGAGGCACTACATTATAAATTTAACATTGACGTCGAAAGGCTTTTGTCGAGCCCGGAAGTTTCACAGCACTGCACTCAGGCAATAAAAAAGTTATATGTCCCTTAAATAAATTATTAGCATAATTACAACGATGGTAAAGTTTTTAAGCAATATTCATGAATGAATGCCTAACTTTTAATTACCAACCTGGCAATATTTTTAATATTCATAATTGAATTTATTTTTAGAAATGTATTTAGTGGCTATATATGAAATTGTACTTAGCTCTGTGTTCTAAATTTGAAAGTAAATGTAAATATATGTATTCCTCTCATGACCACAAAAATCATATTAAACATAGATCAATTAGGTGAGACTACGCCTTTTCGATAAGCAAGCCCGACGGCAAGTTGTTAAAAACATTTACTCAAGATTACAAGCTATACATGGGGAGCACGTATAAGTTAGATATATATATAAGTTTATATGTTATATTGATTTGATATTTATTGTGCAAGCATATTTCATTTGTTTAAAATTGTTATGCCTGGTAAAAATAAATCGCCTAAGCTATATTTTTACTTGGTCTGCCTACGTTGATTACAAAATTAATATTCATAAAACTTGTTTCATCAAAACTACATTAACAGTGTGGGTAGCAGACGAAATCAGTTACAAATCCTTAAAGCCTTCAACCAATGGCTAAAAGCTGTAACCAAGACGCTTCTTTGTAATGCGCGTGAAAGATTTATATTTAACATAAAGCCGTGCATAAATTTTAAGGCCAAGTAACAGGCCACAACGTTAGAGACGTAACATTAACCTTAACGTAACACGTCGAGCACAATTCGAGCACCATTCGCCTTTAGAGACTGCCAACACCTTTTAGTCCTTAAAGCATCGCTTTGAGTTCGTGCAGCGGCAAAAAATGTGCGGGCTGCGAATTTTCGGTCCTAAGCTGGATTAGCGAGGTGTTAATGATTACGCGTCCATTTTAGCTACGCATGTGGCAAACTTTGTTGGGGTTTCCAATTCTCTGTCTGTGTAAGTGTGTGTTGGAGCTATGAAAACATTTTGTAAAACACTCCTGAAATATTTATTTTTTCGTATGGAAAACAAACAACTTTTAATACAAATGTGCAAATGCTTTGAAGTCAGTAAAATTCTACTTGACGAGACGGATGGATTTGAAAATATTTTAAGCTTCGTAATAAATCTATGATAACCAATATTAGAAAGACTTTCATCGATATGCATCGATAATTTAGTTATATTTTATTTGGTAGTTTACCTTTTGAACTCTGTGTCATTTATTTTTCACATCCACTTTGCTTTAAAAGAAATTCAATTATGCTGTTCCCAAAATGTGTTCTCTTTGTCTTTATGGTTAGCTGGCTCACCTACACAGCTCCAAGGACTTTTAATAAATGTTGTACAGTTTTTGTTTGTCATGCAAATGAAAAAGTTTACAAGGTTTTTATCATGGCTTTTTTATTATGACCCATTTACATTGTGGTTGTTCAATTTTTTTAGATGTTTGCAAAATGACCTTTATTGAATTTTCCAGTGAATTCGTGAATTATAAAACACTCATGTACTTAAGTGAATCTGATCCAAAAAAGTTAGTGGCGTTGTGCTAAATTGATTTGTCGCTTGAAATTGGATTAAACACATATCAAGTTTAACAAAAAACTGGTCAAATGTTGGGAAAATGTGTGATTGATTTACGCTAGCTACAAAAAAAAATGTAGTCCAAAGATATAGAATTTAGTATATAAATCAATTATAGTACCTGCCAGCTCCCCGCCGTAAAAAGATGTTTCCCATGCCAACGAGCTTTTTAGGGCGGTGAGTTTTACTAAATGGCAGTATGATTGAAAGCTGACCGTCCAACACAATTCAAGTGCGTCACCCAACACCCAGCTGGGCATTCCATGACTCAGACTTCAACAACCTCCTTCAGCATCACACATACACACACACACACACACACAGAGACACACAGAGTGCTAGCAAACGGAGGCGCACGTCTGTCACATTTTTTTTTTTTTTGGAAATGCTGTTCTTAGGTAAGGTTTCCGTGGGCTCCTAAAATCGTTCTTGTCATTTCCCATTGCCTTATTACCTATCGAATGTAATAATGCGAGAATAAAGGCAAAATTTCCTTTGGATGAATTTTGTAGGTTGAATTTGCCTTTTATTCAAAGCATTCAGCTAAATGTTCACTTGTCGCACGAGTGCCTCATTTGGCAAAGGTAATACAAATTAAGCTTACAAAGTTATTTCAACCTTTTCTAAGTTAAAAGATATTTCTGCTTCTTTGAATTTTAGGCGGTCATTTCCCATTTTTTAAAATTCCGTTTTTTTTTTCGATTTTTATTTTTCGGCTTGAATTTAAAAAAAAGGGTTCTAATCAATTAGAGCGAATAAAGGTAAAAAGATTATTGAAACAATGACAAATATTGTCTTTAAAATTATACCAGAAATTTCGATATTAAATGTTGCTTTAATGTAATGTGAATACAAACTTTATATTGAATATATAGAATATAGGAACATTATTGAAAAGTATTCTCATTGTCTTTTTACTGCAGCTTCAACAATACTGTCTGCTCAGACAAAGGACAATTTGTGGAATTTGCTGATAAGTTCAGCACAACAGGCAGATGCAGAACAAAGGTAAATTCAGGACACAAATTGTGGAATGACCCGCAGCTTGGCTGCCCAGCTATTGTTGATGCTAACGTATAATTTTCGTTTATTGGCGTACAATTACAGGAATGTTTAACAAAACGCTATAAATCCATATCGTTTTTTTTTTCCAATGGAAATAGCTCAATAAGTAATCCGAAACGTATCCAAACGTAAATCCAAAATCATTTGTTAAATGGGTGTCCAGCAGTATTAATGTAGGTCGTAATATAAAATGTCTTTGCAGCTGTGTCTGTGAATGCGTCACAATAAATTGAAGACAATGGATGAACTTGTGTTTTTTATCAGTGCGCATAGACTAAATGATGTTTGGCTGTCACTTGTCCATGTCGGCCATTAATCAAGGTGATATGTCAATTTGGCCGGACATAACTCACAATTAGATTGGTTATGTGTGCACCATGTTGAGAATTGTAGCATTTATCCTCTGCACATATAAGTATGCTACAGATGGCCTTGAATGTGTGGTCTGTCGGATGACGCCACATTCTTGTGGGGCATATTCGTTGCTTACAGTGAACGTCAGCTTACAGGTGGCAGGCAACTTCAATTGCAAAAATATTTACTGCACTTTTGTTGCGTTAATAATTTATTTCAAAAAAGTTTTTTTGACTGCAAAAATTTCATCTGAAAATTGAGAAAATCATGGAAATTGGTTTTTGGAATGTGAAATGTTGACATTTCTATTTTGCGCCATTTGGACTGTGCCACAAGTTTTGCATTTCACTTTCCTGCACTTAGTTTCATATGATGCCAAACACATCACGTCAACGACAACCGTCAACCGTCAACGCTTTTGTAGTGCATTTAGTACGCTTGTTAGCCAAATGTACCCTTGAGACAGTGCATGCATGTGAAGTTGTATTTTTTTTTTGCGTTTCTATATGCGACAGAAGCATATGCACATACTGCACTTACTTAAGCAAATACATATATACATATTCTGGTCTCAGTTGAGCTCTGCCAGCCGCTGCCAGCTTAACTGTCGCTATATAATTTATGATATTAATCTAGAGCTACTCTGGCCTTGGTGCTTAGTTGATTGTCAGCTTTGAATTTGCATATTTGTTTACTTTTCATCATATATGCAGCAAAATATAAGCTGCAATCAAAATGCAAATTTTGGTAAGCAAGTGTTGCAAATTGTGTGAAATAGTGCATTAGCATCTGAGTGCACATCTGCATGACAAGCTTGTGTTTTGCATTTACGTAAGCTGTTGATTAAATGTCTCTTTCAGAGATTGTCCCGTATTCCAAAAATATTCATTATAAACAAAAATCCGTTCATCTGTTCAAAATATCCTGTACATTCTTATGTGGATAGAAAATGTTTGTCATGCTGTTCACATTTGTGTAGAATTAGCTGGAAGCATTAACTATTCCCGAGAGATGTGTCTAATTCGGCAAGACTTTACACATGTGTGAACTCAGCATAAGTTTTGGACGTGTTGCTGTCGTGCCTTAAATGACATTGAGCCAAAAGCACAAATGAGATAAAATGCGTTGTTAATAAAACATAAGATAAGGCTTCAACTGGAGTTCTGAGGCTCATTGTTGTCATATGCTTAAATGTGATTGGCATCAAATAAATAATTGTGCCACAATCAGCGTAACAATATAATACAAATAAAAAGGAAAATAGAAACACGTGAGCAATACAAATTTGAGGTAGCAATTTAATCTGCATTCAAAAAATATTACGCATACCACGCGTTGTCAACTGTCAATAACCGAATAAGTGGATAGATAGATATCGCAACACGACGCACACAGCTGCGGCTTGGCAAGCGGTCAATTGCCATGACCGCGCCCCCTGCTTAACCTACGCCTCAGATTATATCTATGTGAACTGAGCAAATGTCAGAGGCACAGTCACAGTCACAGTCACAGCCACATCTTCATCCTGTTAACGCTCGGGGCCCAACTAATCTGTCGTTTGTATGCAGGACACAATTCTGTCCAATGCAAAGTCAGAAAACAAGAATGGGAAAAAAGTTGTTCCTTTTTGCAGAGACAGGCGGAAGCATACAGCGGGGAATGAGGGCTGCCAGCAAGTCTTTGTGAGTGTTATTCTCATGACAATGACGAGGACACTTAGATATATACATATATATATTTATCTGTCAACATGCCCGTAGCCAAACTAAATAGAATACAATTTTTTGCTGTTCTTATTATAAGTGGTTGTAAATGAAGCCAAATCTTTCCCATCAGCATCAATTACCCGGTGTTAAAATTAAGCATGGAGTATCATTTGATTTAATGCACTTTCATTTCATTAATTATGGTAATGAAATTATTGCCTAATATCCTTATATATTCATTTTTATCTGTGTAACTTGCGCTTACGCTGAAACTTTAAGAAGGATGCCCTTCAAGATTATAGGCCAGTAGGATTAAGATTGATTTTCTGCTCGATTTCACCTCTGCCATAGAAGAGTAACATGAGTAACATGAACATATTTAGTCAGCTGAAAAATATATCAAATTCGTATTTACTCGGTTGAGTAATGTTACAAATAAATATTTGAGTTTAATTCAAAGTTTACAATTTTCTAATGTCCTTGCTAGCTTTATCCTTTAAAAAGAAAACAATATGCTTACATGCCATAAATAAAAACCAAAGGCAAAGAAAGAATTTGAAAGGAAAAGTGGAAAGAAATTGTTTTCAATGTCAGCTACGTGCACATCTCTGAATCATCATTAAATAACATGTTTTTATGTTTACAAAGATGTTTCCACCAGCGCACGTCACTACCATCGGCTGTAAAAATATAGAAATAAGGTATACTAAATGTGTATATGTATGTATGTATTTGTAGTGAGACTAGCTCAAGGCTTTCATTCAGTACACGTGCAGCAAATAAACGAGTTCATTAAGCGCAGAGCGAACAGCTTGGGGGAGTCTGGGGACGCACAGTTTACGCTCAAATGGTGCACATGTTTGGCAGTAAAGTTAATAAAGGGCCAACAGCCAAACTATGCAAAACAGCACCCCAAACAATATGTGTTGTCAATGTTTATGGTGATTAGAATATCGCCATCTGTTAAAAGCCAGCTGCCTTTGCAGCCAATGAGACAATTTGTACCAAAGACGAAGCGAAAATATGCAGCTTAAACATAATTGAATGTATGATATTATTAAAATGATCTTAAGATGGACTCTGTACAAGGGCTTTTAGCCATGTTGAGTAGATATGTGTATATAATTTATTTCTTGTAGGTTTTAGTTTAAATTGTTATAGTGAATTGAACAGGGGCTCAGAATCAATGCTTGGCTCTTTTTATCCTACACCAATAAATTGATAAGGATTTCAAAATAAAAAGTGAAATAAATTTGTGTAATACATTTTTTTTTACAAAAGTCTTTTCGACTTCTACTTCATTCCTCTGTTCATCAGTAACTCTGATATTGAAAATATAACAAATCAAAAGAAAATGAATTTACTGTAGCAAATACTACTTAACATATTTTTTCACCTGTTGTCGAATTTATTTGCACATGAATAAATATCAGAAAGTCAACTTGATAATAAATATTTTATTATTTATTATAAATGTTTACCATTGTTTGTATTAATTTTTCACATAACGAAAACAACAACTACAATTTGGTTGAAAAGTTGACGCTTTGAGCTTAATACAAAATTTATGATTTTTTATACAAACACAATTTTTGTGTGTGTGTGTGTGAGTGTGTGTGAGTGTGTGTGAGTGTGTGTGAGTGGGTATAATATGTGGTTGGGTTCTTTTGTTTCAAATCAGTGCGTCTGCTGCCCGCTGACCTGGCACCCACATCAAGGCTGTTCCATCGATTTTACTCCGACCTCACAAAAACTGAGCCCTTTTTCTGGCACGTGACTTTCGTGCCAGCGACCTCATATGGCATTGTGTCACATAAATTAAGGAGAAGCTCAAATACAAGAGTACGCAAGAATATCCCAAATTATACAGCTCACAGCTGTGACTGTGACATATACATATATATATACATAAATATATGTAGTATATTCGCTCATAAATTGGGTATGTTTGACAACTGAGCAATTTTCAAATTTGTAATTTGCTTGGCAAAATATTTGGTAAACTTTTCTCATTTATTTAAATTCTCGTGTAAATATTGTCGCACACTGTTTTTTGCTAAATGCAGCGTCAGCAAGTCAACTGCTTGACTAAGTTTTGATATGCCTATCGGCCCGGTGGCCGCTGCACACACAGTTGAGTGGCACGTTGCTCATACGCACTGTGTGGCACCCTGACTGACCGGATGTGCGTGGGGCTTCGATTTTATGTGACCCAAATGCGCCTGGGCCTGTGCCATAAAATATCCACGTAAGCCACGTAATCAGAAATTACGGAGATGCAATCAATGAAATTGACAAGCAGAGCTTAGTTCGTCAATATTTAATTCGATTCTCAGACAGATCTCATCAGATGCAGCATTTATTTTAATCAATGTTTGAGGCAATCATTTATTCATCCTTAATTGTCGAGCCGTTTTGTATTCAATTGACCAATTTTTAAGGTTTTCAGAATGTTTTTCGTGTCTAAAAAGTCTTGAAAAATTGATTTTTTTTCATTCACATAACATATGTATATATGTTGCACTTATATCTTAACTCTACCTCATGTTCTTGCCTCTTGACCTTGAGTTGTTTCTTTTTCACATCAAATTGACGTGTAGCTGCTTGTGCATTCGTTTTTTAATGTTGGCCTTCGTTGGATGCCGACATGTACTCACATTTGACCTTTACATCTTATTAAGGCCGGCACAAGTCATGCCAATTTTGGGATTTGCTTATGAAATTTTAATGCCTGCCCTAATGCCTGGACCAAATGTGTGAAGCTCTTAAGCCAGTTCTGATAGTCATTTGACGCAGTGACTAAAAATGTTTTTATCATTTTTGCGCAGTTGCAATTTAATTTTCCTAATAGAACATATATTTTAATTTATTTAAAATTTGTTTTATTATTAATATTATTATTTTTATTATCATTATCATTATTATTATTATTAATTATTTTTGTTATTATTCTTATACTAAAGCGTATTTATACGTGCGGCACATCGATCAATTATGCATAAGTCTCGAAAGCCACGTTGTTGGAATTGACGTAATTTCGTTGCATTTACCAGTTAAAACCGTAAATCCGGGCGAAATGACTTTGCATATTGAATCCCAGTGGCATTCGTTATGATTTATGGGACATATTAATGGAATTTTTAATTCGAAAGGATATTCATTATGTGTGGCACTTTTCAGCACATTATATACGTATATATCTATAAGTGCAGAGGTGGGAGGCAAAATTTGAATAAAAAATGTGAAATTGAAAAATGGATCAGTTGATTAAAATTATTGCGAATATGTTTTGCTTTTTTACTGATAAATGGAAAAATCACCATTAAGTTGTTAAGTAATTCAATACACCGAGTCAAAAGTGAGCCACTGAAATTTAATGATAAACCTTATGTAACTAAACCAAATACTTTTTTTTTTAATATATGGAATGAAAATGGAATCTTGCGTAAATCAATACTGTAATACTTTAACATCAATAAAATTTGATATTCAGGTTTCGGCTTATGTTAATTTCACAATGCCGCTTGGCCTTTAAGCTTTTATTGTTCAGCTGATATCTGCAATTGTTTATTGTCGAAGCAGAAGCGTTACGTATTTCCTGGTCAATGACTTTGGGGAGTTGCCTGTGGCTTAGCTAAAGCTTTAAGTACACAGCTCGCTGCGTGCGTGATGACAATAACAAAGTGTATGTGTTGGTAATTTTATTGGGCATTATCCAGCCACGAGCCAAATTAGCTAACACGGTAACAGACTGTCACGGCCATGAAATGATCGCCTAATCGCCTTTTCAAAAAGAGAACAAAAGCGAATGGAAAATACCTGAGTACAGAACTGGAACACGGATATGTAAATGGACATGGGGCACAGTGTCCTCATTGCTGATTGTGTGTGGTGTCATTTAAATTGCTGCAGAGACAATAAATATTTGCAGGATAACATCGTGTGTGTGTTTTTGTAAGTGTAAGCTGGCCAGGACAACAGGACAATAAGCCTTGCTGTTTCCATTCAAAGCACGCAACAATTGCACACACACGCATACATACACAACCGTGGAATACAAAGGACATTATGTGCTTATGCTGTAGTCTATTATCACTGGAGCGCAGGACACACTGCAACTCAACTGTAGCTAAACAAAAAAACACATATTTCGCTGTGGTTTCTTCTTTTGCGCTCATCAATTTCTCATCTCTTCAATTTACACTTACTGCCATTTTGTGCCACTTTTTTATTTTTATTCCTCAGTCACTTTATCTACTTATTTTGTATGTGTGTTTCTCTGTGTGTGTGTGTGTGAGTGTATGCATACAATTTTGGATAATTATCTCGGTATTAATGTCACTTTAGCTAATTGTTTGGCATCTCCACAAAGCACAGCCCTTCACATTGTCGCTCATTCAACGAATCCTTAGTCTCCCAACTAGGCTGCCTCTACAACTGTTCCCCAAACACATGTGTCTTCGCCGTCGCGTCTCTGTCTGTATGCCGTTGTAATTAGCCACAAAGTGCTGCTGTATCCATTAGGGCATGAGCTAACGGTAAAGTCGACTTCTGACAGACCAGACACAAGAAAAGAGGTCAATATTCGAGTTCGGTGTTCAATTTATTAGGATAATACTTAAGTATGTGCAAACGTAACACTGACTATAAAGTAATTCTTATTTATTTGTTGCTGTCTGAAAATGTGTCTTATTTCCCACATTTCATTTCATCATTTTCTTTTGTGTACTGATGTTTCAAGTAGGAATATTAATAATGTTCTTGAGTTAACGTATGCTATGTGTTCTTGAGAGATACATTTACATTTAGTTTTCTATAGTTATTCATGACATGATAAATCATTTGGTTTAATCTCTAAGAGTAATGGAGTAGTTGACTGACATGTTATATTTAAATTATTTATTTCCACAATAATTTACTGAGTTCATTCTCACCGGGTTTCGATGTTAAATCAATTACTTCAACGTCTGTTAAGTTTAAAAGCACAGACTGAAAAATCATTGAGTCTGACGTTCCCAGGCACTCAGCATCAATAATTAAATGAATCAATTTAAACTTTCAGCATAAAATTCCCAACTGGATTTTATCAGAATACAAAGTTTATGGCATAAGGACCGTGTCCTCAATACAGTCTCGCATTGGATAGTGCGAAACACATACAGCACTTAAAAAGCCTGATGTTTAAGTAGGCATGCAGTGAAACTGAGTTAAAACTTACCCCGAAATGAGTAAAATTGGCTTTGCGGCGGCTATAACTTTAAGCCAGTGGCTTATGCTGTTGCTTCAGTTTATGAATCAAAATATGTTTTTTTTTTTTTGAAAAGGTATTTGGTTTGCGGATTACATTTTACATAAAAGGATACGCCTCATAAACGGTTGCTTCTGCACGAGGTACACAATGTTTACTACAAGTTTTTTTTTTTTAATGATGAATTTTAGACACTTAGTTAAAATAATGATTAGTGATTGCTTATGGGTCCTTTATTTAAATTATTATTATTTAAAATTTGTTATATTATTATGCTTTTTTGTTTTGACTTCTGTTTCGGCTGTTACTTTTTTGAGTGTTGTTACACGTTGCTTTGTTGAGTTTGCACTGAGCTCGTCTTCGGCGTGACAGTTGCTTTTATTGGCGGCCAACTGAAACTCACCACAGACAGGCTGGCTGAGCAGCAGTCTCTGCCCACACGGGGGTGTTATAGGGATACAAATATTTACAGGTGAACAAGAGGGTAGCAGGGCTGCTCAAAGGCTCCCCAGAAAGCTTTCTCAGCTCACACTGGCAGAACACTTCGGTTAACTCTAGCCAAATTCAATGCAACAGGAATAATGCGACTATGAATGTTACAGTTAAATCAATAACAGTATTTGATTATGAGACTAAAAATGTAATAGCCTTTAAAATGCTGTAATTTTTTGTAATCTATTTTAAAAACCAAAATCAAAATTAAAACCTTATTTGATTAGATTGGAAGTGCTGTGTTATCATGTATATTTAAATTTTTGCTAAACTAAATCAAAATATTTAATTTGCTTATTTAGCTCGGTCAATTATTTTTCTGAGTGCAATGCGCAGTCTGGCAACACTGACCGAAAGCTTTCTGTCCTGGCGCTCTCAGCAGCAGAGCAGCTTTTACGTGTCAAAACAAAAACCCACACACACAAACAAGCCGAATCGCGCACATGTTATACAATTTACAACTGTGGTGAATATGGAAATGTTGTTGTTGTTGTTGTTCTTGTGGCTGCGGTCGCGTGTCGCGTGCGATGTTACTTAAGAAGAAGAAAGAGCAGCAGTAGCATAAGTTGAAGACGAAACAGCACCAGCACCAGCACCAGCCTCAGCACCAGCAGCTTTCGGTTAAACCCAAACAAAAACGGAAAGAACGAAAGCAATGCAAACAAATATTTGCGCTTTTACGATGGCGAACACCATCATCAACATGAACATGAACATCAATGTCATTTCAGTGGAACCTGCCATCGCTCATCATTGTCATTATATCTGCTCTTTCTGTATGTCTACTTTGTATGTGTACTTTTTTGTATATCCTTTTTCGGGTTGTCCTTCTTAGGCGAAGGTTTAGCCTTTGCCGGCAAGGCTCTTTTTTCGCCCGTGCTTGTGTAGTTTCACACTTGGAATCGCATTGCCACGATGAAGATAAAAACGGGCGCTAAGCAACAAATTACCGACCATTTAAGCAATCCGGCATTGTGGCATGGATGGCACAGCATGGTGTATGCGTAATTATAATGAAAATTTCGTGCCTACGTTTAATGAGTTTCTAAGTACTTGGGGTCGCAGCACCGCTGTCTGCAGTTGCTGCCGGTTTTTGACGATATTAACCCTTTAATAAAGCGTCGCTCACAATCTATTCGTCAAACATTTTGCTTGTTGCCATAAAAAGAACAGGCACTTTAAGCCAAGCTTGGTTTTACGGCTTACCTAAATTAAAATGTAAAATGTAATATTAACAAAGTGAGTTCTCATTTATTCAATTATATAAATGCCATCGTGGTTCGAAATTAAATGCCATTTAAGTTGAGATTTGGAATTTGAAGAAATTTAATTGGCTTTTGCAAAAAGAGTTGGCCAACCTAAAAATGGAACCTAAATACTATGATATAATTGAACGCAAAGGCTTGTGCAATATATATTGCATGTGGCAATCAATCAACCTTTTGTAAAGTACTTATGGGGGTTTCTAGCTTTGAAGTTTTTCTTAAGTAAGGAGCTTACATGTTCATTTGTTACATGGCATATGCATACATGCAAAATTGTTGCGTAGCACTCGAATCAGTCATATAACTCACATGTCTAACGACAAACACGCACTTAACATGCGACAACAACTACAACAAAAACGCAATGTTCACATAACGTATGCGCAATATTTTGATATTTAATGACGCACTTCTGTGTGACATCAGCATATATTTCTATTCTCAGATCAATGCAATTTAAAATGAGCTCTCGCAATCTTTGTAAATGCTTACTATCGTTCACTGCAATCCTATTAAAATCAGAAATGCTCGCAGACAGTCGTAATTGAACGAAAGGTGAAGCGAAAATCAATTACAATTAGGGGCAATGTGATAATTAAGTGCTTTGTTCTTCTCAAGAGACAAGAATTTTTAAGTCAGTAAATTTTTGAGATAATGCTCTTAATAACTTCTAATTTGTATATGTTTTAGTAGAATTATGGAACAATAAAATAAGGGGAAATGTTCGTTGATTGAAGCAGTTAAAAAACAAGTAGTAATAACTTTTTAATTCGATATTTCATATACATTGTACAGTGTAGCATAACTATATATTATATATATAATATATATTACAGGAATTTTCTGTGTGTCTGCCAAACTGTGGTGCCCATTGTCCTTGTATAATTAGCCTGGCATGTGCTCTAGCCAGCAGACATTACGGCTACAAACCATTGATGACCCCCCATTTGACCAACAGCTGAACTGACGTACAACTGACTAAGCGCAAAACGGGTAATTGGTAACAGGGTATCCAGTATTCAGTATCAAAAGTAGATTTGTCTGCTAATTAGCTTCGTTATGTTGATTAATGTCTTGGGCAAACAAATTAACAATTAGGCATCAATTCAACGCATTGAAATTGGAGTCGCGTTCGGGCCACTAAAAGCATTTAATGATATTGTTGGCGGGTAACCTAATGCCACAAGAGTCAAATTATTTTGCGTGTGTTGCATATTGAGACTTTTAACGTAATTTGGGGCAGCTGATTAAATTATATTGTTCTTAAAAGGCATTTCTTTTCGTTGCACGGAGCACGCAATTAACCAATTTGGCTGGCAGCCATCGCATCTGTCACCTGAAGTTTCCCCACTTGGGGATGCCTCCCTGCTGCCTGCCTGGCTGCCTGGCTGCCTAGCTGCTTGGTTGCCCTTTGTCACTGTTTGCTTTCAACTCGCGGTAATTTCATTTCGTAATTCTATCCTGTGGCAATTTGGAAGCATCGAATGAGGCGGGCAAATGTAAAAGGTCAACTGTGCCATCGGTTCTGGAATCAATCAATGGCAAACTGTTCACTCTCGTTTCCTGCTAATGGCATTTACACTGCTTCTTTGTTCCCAGGAAATCGCATAAGCCACAGCTAACGAATTTTAAGTCCCGGGCCCCCCTTTCCCCAAGGGTCGAATGCAACTATGTTACGTATACGGCGCGTGGAGCAGCTGCACAATTGGAAATTAGTACTATGTATGCCATTAATGGATATGTTCTGTTCGCTTTTTTTTTTTACGAAGGACACACAGACAGGGGAATGCAGCTCGCGGAGAGCTTAAATGTGTTTTGACCTACTTTGTTGCCAACGCAACGGCCTGTGTGAAGTTAAAGTTGGAGGGTAGAGAATATTTTAATATGTGGATGAGCTCTTATATAACAGATAGTATACAAATAAATAATATTAATAAATAGCTTACCTTAGAATCCTTGGCATAATATAGATGATTACGCTTTAAGCGAAAATAGCGTCGACGCCAGCGTTGAAAGGACCAAGTGTGCTTCAGCAGATAGCCCTCCTTGATAATGGACGCCTAGAAATTAAAGCACAAGGAGCAGGAAATGAAAGTCAGTGCAAATAAAGTGTGGCGCACTCAATCAAATTTGCCAAGCAATTAGAATGCTGCTGAAACTCATTGGTCAAGAAAATAGAGTGCAGTTTCAAGTTAAGTCAAGTCATGACAAGTCACAAAACAGCAGACACACGGACACGGACAGGACACGTCACACTTGCAATTCTCCAACGGTCTGTCAACATTAATTGGCTGCAGGATAACAAAAGCAGCTGGGTGTGGCGTCCATACTGACTGGCAATCAATTGTGCAAACAAAGGACAATCACAATGTGCCATACAAACACACACACACACACACTCGCACACATGCACACATAAAATGGCCCATTGTCACCTCGGTGGCCAGTCTATTATTTGATTTGGCTACGCTTGCATTTTTTGTTTGTTCTCTGAATATGAAAGTGCGATTTAGCGTCGTTCACAATCCTCACTGAGTCATGTTCAATTATATTGACAAATAAATGTTTTTGATTACAATTTGATGCCCACTTACGACACAAAATCAAAATTCAATTCAATTTCAAAGGGAAATGCATTTTGCCATCGCCAACAGAAACTTGTCTCGTAATCAGATCAGTCAATGCAATTACTGTACAAAGTATATAAAATGCTGCAAAATATTTGTATGGCACCAAGCGGAAACGGAAATATTTGCGCTGCTGCATTCGAGTTTCCATTTGACCTTGATCTACAAGCTGTTCAAATGCTTGACTTCATTTCTTTAAAAAGTGTTTTCACCATGATAAATACTTGAAAATTGTAAGGAACAAACAAATGTTTTGAGCTATTTGAGCAATGTCAGGAATTCTACAAATTTAAGCTATTTCAACTGTTTTCACTAACCATAAGATGTCTTAATGACTGTTCAACATTAAGACATAAACGTGTCAACAGTTGTTGTAGTTAAGTGTTCTGTGTTGCTGATTATTTTAGCCGATTTCATTTTATTTTCCCTTTTTGTCCGCATCCATTCGATGCTTTCGTTATTTTATATCGAATATAGCGTATTTTGTGTTTTTTCTCTGTTTTTTTTTTTTGTGTTAAAAGTTGATTGCCCATAACTTTTTATTATTGAAGCCATTTCTTAGGGGCTTTATGCATTCCAATTTCGTTGATATATTGGCGGAATTTATAATAAAAAAAAATATGTGTTTTCCAATTATTATATTCTGAGAGCTTATTATTAGATGTCAACGGGAATAACTCATAAGAGGGTTGAATGAACTCCAAATTTATGCGGCCTCCGGCAAGCGATATTGAAAAGTTTCGTTGCTCTTTGTCTTTCATTTTGCTGGCCTGTTTAGTTTAACTAAGAATCAAAGTTTTTCTGACTTTCCTTTCAGATCAGCTCACATCCATCAATCATTTTTCATTGGCCACGCACACAATGGGCTATCATGGGCAAAATCAGGCAACATCACGTATACGTCATGTTGTCAAGGAGGGTAAAAAAAAGAAAAAAAATCAGCGAGCGCAATGAGCCTTATGATGATGATAAACGTATTTGAAATTTTCGCTAGCTGATTATTGATTTTAAGTTAAGCCAGCCAAGAAAAATAATCGCCGGTCCCTGCCATAGATACACTGATATAGATACAGTTATGATGAGGGTATTGTCACGCCCACACACCTATATATATACATACATATATATATAAACATCTATATACAATAATATATACGATACACAACGTAAACATTTCGCTTTGATTATTTCAACTTACGCTTTGCTGCGTTATTTATTATAAGCGCATGCTTTCACTACGAACTTCCACTGCCTCGAACTGTTATTTACGAATGGGAAAGACAAAGCGTAACATTAAATTATATGTCGGGCTGGAAATTATATATGAAATTGGGCTTGCAGTCACGTGAGCTGAGCTGAGCTGAGCTGAGCCGAAGCGCAGCCAATTGGCTGTGTAAATAGTCGTAAATATTTTAGACGGCGCCAAAGTTTCCCATGCAATCCACACACACAAAGGCAGACAACATACGTAGAAACCAACATACATACATATACATATACATATACGTATGTGGCTGTGGCTGAGACTGAGAGTCATGTGAGTGTATCTTGATGATACTGCGGTAAGTCTACAAGTAGCAGACAATGTGCGGCAACAAAAACACGACTTTTGAATCATTGCGCAGCCGAAAGGCGGCTAATGCTGTTGTTTTATTTGTTGTTTGTTTTCTTTTGTTTTCAATGATTGGGGGTGAATCAGGGGCAGCAGAAGCGGTAGCAGACAACGACAGGCAGAAGTTAAGTTAAAATTCAGGACTGGATTTTCATGATTATCAGTGTACGATTTATTGAGCTTTAATCGAAACCTTTCAAAACACATAGATTAAAATTAAAAACACAATTTCTTTAGGTGCTTAAAAGATAATTAAATTATGAACATTTGAAAAACATATATAAAATATTCAAAAAAAAAAAGTTAATGCAAAATAATATAGCTACATATGCATGAATATTAATTAGTTTTTGCCACCTGCGAGTCCTCTTCACAATTATCGTCAATTGTCCTTGCTATTCCCATGAATGTACCCAGATACATATAACTGCATAAGAGTGTGTGTGTGCGTGTGGTTGCGTGTTTGTGTGTGTGTGTAGCTGTATAAATGTGTGTAAGGGAGTTTGCTTTATATTCGCTGTTGTTATTGTTGTTGTTGTTGTTGCTGTAGTTCTTGGCGTCACACACGCGACCATCAGACATTAAGGAGCTATTGTTTAGCGTCGCTCATTGTTTTCTGGTTTGACATATGTAAAAAAGAAAAAAGCACTCACATGAAATTCGTTTAGTATAGGGTAGTATAGGGCATGGCCCCGCTTATGGGGCACTTAGCTGCAGCTTGTCACAATCAGGCTAATGTACTTTGTGGGTTCAAAACAAAACGAGAAAATGAAAACAAATAGATTACGACTGTTACTTGCCAGGCAGACAAGCCGAGTGATAAATTATGGATATATGTACATTTATACAAATATATTGCATATACTTCAATTATAAATTATTGATATACTCCTCTATTCAGTTCTAGCATGGCCATAAATGTGTACAATATCTATAGGGCCTTAAAAGAAACACAACAACCTCAACCCCATGTGGATTGTGCAACGATGCGTATGATTAACATCAAATGATCATATTATACATAAGTCGGGTTATCCGCCTGACGAATAGCAATGAATAGAGGAGAGACAAGGAATGCTGAAAAAAAGGAATAACTTAATTAAGGTGCTTGGTTTCAAATGCGGTCCCTGTTGCATTTACAAGCTTTCACATTTTCCCATGGCTTTTCCTTCCTTTTTTACGCTTTCGGCTTTGCAACTATGGTTACTTTTAATTAAAAAATATAAGAATATGATTTTTAGATAATTTGTTGGGTTTTTGCCTTTTGTCTTGCGCCAATTAATTTGTTTTATTTTTTCCTTTCGCTTGGGTGTGTAATTACATGTTAAAGATATTTTTTAAATATAATTTAAAAGGGTTTTTTCAAAAAGAAATACTTTGGGATTCGCTAATAATTATTCACAATTCTTATCTGATTTTCGCTATGGTAATATAATATTAATTAAAATGCATAACAAATGCTTTTAAAAATCTTCATTTCTTTTTAAACACACTTTTTACCGATTAATGTGTAATGTGCACCAAAAATGTGCGCCAGAAAGCATTCCTTGAAAAGTTTCATATACAATAAATACTTATAATTTAAAAAACGATATTTTTGATTTGGCAAATTATTAGTCACAGTTCGCTTAAGTCGAGCAAGTTTATAGATTCGTTGAGCCATTCCCTATTATGGCCAGACTTCCACGTACTGTATCCCATAACAGTTGGAGCACGTTTGCTTATGCGACTATTAAAATATTTACTAACCACTTGAACCCAACAACTGCGAGCTGACCTTTTCAAGAGCACAAGGACTCCAACAAAAACCAGCAACGGACAGTACCTCATACATACCCCTACCCCCAATCCGAATCACCTCCCACTTCTACTCATGAGTGCGTTCGCATGGCAGGGCATGTAACTTCCGCTCCAGAAATTTTTGCTGCTGTCGCGCTCCAGTGCATCGTCATAGGCTATAGACGCCAAGCGAAAGTCCTAACAGGATAATAAAAACCAAGCCAAATTCATACTTTCATAATTGTCGTGCTTCTTTTTTTTCTGTCCTGATCATGTTCAAAGATTATTCCACTTAATAACAATATTTAGTAAACCAGAATAAAGGATTATATAAGGTCTGCTATTGACACGCGTCTAAATGATATTTACCAGATTGGTGCTGCGCTTGCTGTTGACACTATTGTTGATGGACATGCGTCGATGAAATATGCGGGCCGGTTCCAATTCAATTTCCGACTCGGACTCGGACTCGTCACCATCGCGGATGCGGCTTATCGCAATGATCGGAATGATGGGCACAGGCGAGACGCTGCCCGAACTGCAGGCACTGCTCAGACCGCTGCTGAGGCCGCTGCTCAGACTGCGCTGTCGCGGACTCAGGCTGCCCACGTGCAGCGTGTTGGGCTTCAGGAAATTGGACATTGTTTTGCTCTCAGTTCGTTGTTGTTATTGTTGTCGTTATTGTTGGTGTTGTTGTTGTTGCTTTGTAAAATACTTTCGCATGCTTGCAGGCAACTTTCACATTGCACGTTTCACTTTTCACGTTGAACGCTTTAAGTTCTTAGCCGTCACGTTGCCGGGCCACAGCGCTTACAGTTATATAAAAGAACCCTTTGTAGGGTAGCCGCCAATTAGCCGCAGGTGGCCGTTTGTTCTGCTTCTGCTGCTGCTGCTGCTGTTGATGCCACTGTTCCCGTTGCTTCCCATGCTGCGTTGCTTATGTAAAAAATTCTGCACACACACACACACACATACACAGCTATTCACACACAGTCACGCACACACAGTTAGTAGTTTCTCAGGGCCCGCCTCCCATTTCCTGTTTAACTGCTTTTAACTGACAGTTATTATTTTCGTATTAAATTACGTTAATATTTTTTTATAAATTGTTGATAGTTAGTCTAAGTAAAGTGTATAAATTTATGCGCTTATTGCAATAACAATAAATTTGACAAAAAGTGCCTGCACATTAACTTTATTATACGTATATATAATTAATATATATGTATATATATATTATAGATTTAATTAAGCACTAACTAGTTTTTTTGTTTTATTTTTTTTTTTGTATTGGAAAAAGCCATTTAACTAATGCACACTCACTTTTAGAAACATAAATTGTACGTCGTAAAACATCAAACATTTCACAGATACATTTAAATATTTTAATTGAATTATTATTGTTTAATTTCTTTAAAAAAAAAGGAAGATACGAAAAAGCGATGCCGCAGGAAATTATTGTTGAATTTTTGCTTTGCTCTTATTTCTTCCTGCTGGAGCCCGACTACGAACAGCGAGCTAAGTCTGAGCCGCACGGTGTACTGTACGAGACGGCAACCCTCACTGCTGGCCGCCAGCGAGAACGGCGTAGAGTTTGGCCTGCTAGCACAAGCAGCGGGCACCGTTATCCTCGCTGGGTTGTCATGTGCATCACATGAAAGCTTAACATACAAATCAATTGCACTCTGCATATAAATAAAAATAAAATATAATTTGACCCCAAATCGTTCAGAATTACAAAAAAAATAAAAAAACATAAATGTTAATTGTTGGCTTACCAAAAATGTGAATAAACAAAAACGAATTGAGCTCAGAGCTTTCGACAACTCTGCACGGTGAGAGCACAATAGCCTTCAACCAACAAGTTTTTATGCTCTCTGCCTTTGCGAAACTTTCTCGTAGGAAAGCAAACCCCAAGCCCAAGTGTATCTCACAAACTAGAAGCTTTGAAAGCGAGCAGCAAAGCGAAGCTCGCACCGATACAAATGAAGCGAGCAAAACAAACGTACGCAAAACGGAACTGTAGGCATAGCGTAGATGACAACAAGGTAAACAGTAATGTCCACAAGCAACAGAGTAAGAGAGAGAGCGCGGGTGAGCTTTAAACCCCAAGGCAATGGCAATGGGTGCACAACAAGTCACAAGCCGCTACGCTAACAGTTTGGCTAAAGCTTTTTTTGTTTTTTTTTTTATTTTATTCTTGTTGTTTACTTTTCCGCTATTGCGCTTTGCTTTGGCTTTCGTTATTTACTTAGCCGTTGACTTTGGGGATAGGCAGCCTTGTTGCCGTTGATATTCATGCTGTTGTTGTTTTTCGACTAACATATCCCGTCGGGCATTACTCTTTACGCTTGGCTGCAGTTCGCAAAAAAGAAAGCTTGTGCCGGTTATGCTCTGCGTGTGTGCGTGTGAATGTGTGTGTGTACGATGGTACCTTTGAGTCCTTATTGTATTACATTTCAAATGACGAAATATTTGTTTTTCATTTGTTGCACTCGCAGCGAAATCATTCTAAATGTCAGTTAATATTCAAAAGCAGATTTGGCCCCACAGCAAAATATATCTTGTTTTTGATTAAATGATGTTGGCCTAACCTTCGCCTTACCAACGATACTTGAGCTTAAGATTAAAGCCACATATTTCTTGCTTAGAACAAATTTTCGCACAAAGTAATTTAATTTAATACGATTTTGAAAAAACATCTTAGCACCCGTACTCAACGAAGCTGTCGAAGACCCAATCATAACGATCAGCAGTGACAGGACTATTTCGCCTGCCCTGCAACAGAAAATGGAATCAAACAAATCCTTGCAACAACATCAACAAAAACTCGACTTACACGTGGCAATGTGAGGCAGCGCTGAAATCGCATGCACCTGCTGCTCGCTGCCTCGCAGTCGTCGTGCCAGAACTCATAGAGCGACGGCTGGAGCAGGAAACCGCCCCAGTTTCGAGGCAAGGGCAACGGCTCCTCCTGCGCCTGCCCCCATCTCCCAGTCAGACAGTCGATGATCCGCCTGCACAGGGAGCGCTTCTCGCTCGGCCAAATGCCATGCATGCCGAGCTGCACCTCGCGCGGATAGCGGGCGAACTGGAGCTGTGAGCGCAGAGCACAGACGCCGCTGACAGTGCCCGAGACGTGGACGCGACGCATCATTTGCGGCCAGTGGAACTGCAGCGACACATGCGGATTGTGGTCGATCTCGCCCGCCACACGACTGCCCAGCGTCGTGTAGAACGTCAGCCCGGCGGCGTTAATCTGCCGGACGTTGGTCATTCGCGTGGCAGGCTGCCCCGCCGCATCCACGGTGGCCAGGCAGGCGAAACGAGGTTGCGACGCCGGCACCACATGCGATGCCACCGATAGCCACTGTGTCAGTATACAGTACGGTTCCCGTATCACATTCTGCTTCTGCTGATCCATCGGCGCGCATGCGACTTGATCTGTCGCGTTGTGGTGCCTCAAACACTGTCGGCAACGGGGTGTCTGCGAATGCTTCGAGAATGCGACACCCCGCAGCCGCTGCCTAAGAGCTGGCAACAGCACCATCGATTGATATTCAAACTCCTCAAACGAATTTAGACCAAATATTATAAAATCTATATAAGTACCAGCAAAAGGTATACAGATTTTGTATAAATTGATTCTGATAAATAAAACCGAATTACTACGTAAAAGTTAGTAAGTTTAACATAAGAATACACAATTATGCGGTCAATTATTATTATATAATAATAATAGTAGTCAAGATTTGAATATGTATCATAATAATGAATATCTAGGCGTATATTAATAATAATATATAATAAGCGTAATAATAACAATAAAAAGCATTTTTCGATAAAATAAAGAGAAATCTCTAGTTAGCAATCCGATTTAATATTTCCCACAAATTTAATATTTAATTCTCCTTGTTCTTCATATTTTATATTCCCGTCCTATTTCAACAAGTTTTAACAATTTGTACAGAAACTTTTTTGGAAGACATAACAAATGCACTCGGCTCTCAATTAATTTTAGCTTCAACTGCTGGCTGCGTTTAGGGCGCCAAGCGTTCATAGACCCAACCATTGTCGCCTTCGTGCACCAGCTTGCCATCAACTTCAGCGGCGACTTCTGGGCCACGTCGGAAGCGGATGCGATCGTGCAGGCGATCCGTTTGTCCCTGCCAGAACTCGATGATCGCGGGTCGCACCAGGTAGCCACCCCAATTGGGCAGAGGCACCTCGCCGTCTGCGCCCAGATTCTGCTTGATGCCCGCCTCCGCCTCGTCCAGGTAGCTGCGTGACGGAATGCGCTGACTTTGCGGACTGGCAGCCGCTCCGATTTGACTGGCACGTGGTCGTTCGTGGAAATATTTGAGCGACTCCTCCTGCGGTATCTTCTCGGCGATGCCCTCGATGCGAACGCTGCGGCGCAGGGGCATCCAATAGATGGCAATTGCCACATTCGAATTGCATGCAATGTCCTCGGCCTTGCGGCTGGCGTAGTTGGTGAAGAAGGTGAAGCCCTCGGCGGAGGCATCCTTGACCAGGACAAAGCGATTCGAGGGTTTCCCCGCCGCATCCACTGTGGCCAAAGCGGCCGCATTTGGCTCAATGATCTCCTTCGTATTCAGCGCATCGTTCAGCCAGTCTTGAAATACGCAAAATGGATCCTTGATCTTAATGTTTTGCTCCAGAAAAGCATCCTTGCGCTCATGGTATTTCATGCGCAGCGCTAAACATTTATTTTAAATATATTATATTTATTTCTGATTGCAAAAGAAAAAAATACTCACCCGAAAGTTGCTCAATGGATGTCGTCGCTTGGCTCATTTTGCGCACAATTTGCAGCAGTGTCACTGTGTTTAAGGTTGTGCAATTAATTAGTTAGGCTTGGATTTTAGTTAAAGCAACAGTCACGTACTTGTTCAAACTTAAATTCGATTGTAAATCCAAAGTTCAAGACTTTTCAGTCACTGCAATCAAATGTAATGGTAAACAGCTGTTTACAAAAGTTTACAGCGTTGCCAGACTGTTCGAAATTGCCGGCTAAAAGTGATAAAAAAAATACTAAAAGCGGAAAGTCGCTGTTGCTCAACAGTTGAGACAAGAGTGGCTGCTGCTATTCATAGTTCACTTTATAAATGTATTTCTAAACGACAACTGCTGCAATTAAGACAGCCTTGAATTTTATTAAAGCAACTTGACAGCTCTGCGACCAAACACATCGCAAAATGCGAACAAAAACAATTCGGACACACTTACGTGTGTGTGTGTATGTTTCTCTCTCTCTCTCTCGCGTAGTTTTTGTTCGTTGCGCGCTTTCGTGACTTCCGCCGCTGTTGGCGGTCGGTCGTCCTATCTGGTTGGCTTGCAAATGCGAACAGAACAAATCCAACACGAGCGGCTGCTGGACGTGTGCGAAAGCAAAACGGCGATACGAGTGCGGAGCGCAAGCGAGAATTAATAGAGAAAGGCTGAAGCGGGGCAATTACAAAAATAAGTTGAGTTTAGAAAAGAAAAAAAGAGGAAAAAGTTGAAAAGGCAATCTTAATTACAGTTATTGCTAGTCACACATTGTTGTTATTATTGGTTGTTGTCTGTGCGTGCATAAATCGTTTTCGTTTTCGCAAAACTAGGTTAACAACAACAACAACAACAACGAGTCTGAGAGAAGCTTTTCTCGTATTCATTTTTGGAGGTCGGTCGTGAAAAGCGTTTCAGTAGTGAAAAAAGCGTTGCAGACGTTGGCTGCATGTGTGTATGCGGTGGGGCAGCAGTGAAAAAATGCAGTGCGGCAGCAAAAGCAAAAACCAAACAAATCAAATGGCTTGATAGGCAAACAAATATTTAACATTTCAATTTCAATTGGAAATACACAAAACAAAACAAAACGAACGTGATATTTTTATAATACTGTCGCCTGATTTTAGCACAGTATACAAAAAAAAAAAAACAAAAAAAAAACACACAGGCAAACACATAGATACACACACGCAAACTATATAGCAATATATGCCCATTGAGTGCCTTATATCATTTGATAATAATCCACAAGGTGTCTACTATGCCGGACAGGAGCTATCTGGCGTTGTTGATCTTAGCGTCGATGCCAACAAGCGCATTAAAGGTATGTCATATCCCATTCAGTTCTCCCCTCTCTCCACACTTCACACATGACTCACTTACGGGGCGTATGAGTAATAATATACTGTTCACATTGTACATTTGCACCGCAATCTACATTTAAATTGTCGAAGGACACGCGCTTGTTGTTCCCATTAAATTTTATCTGCGGCCCACCAAAACCAAACCTCCACAAATAGTTGTCGCCATTTTGAATGTGCTATGCAATTAATTGTTGCTGCTGCTATTGTTTTTTATTGCTTTTGTTGTTCCTGTCGCATGTCCCTGCTGAGTTGACCAGCACGTTACAGTTCCTTATGCGCTGCACAGTTAGAGGCTAGCCTTTTTTTCTTCTTATTATTTTTTTTTTTTTTTTTTGTTTTCGGTTTTTGTTGCTGTTGTTTTTGTTGTTGTCAATTTGTGTGGCGTCTGTTTTGGCATGCCGCCATTTTTATTTATCCATGAACTCGTTTAAGGCGTGGTAAGTGCAATTCTTTTTTTTGCTTTTTTTTGTTGCTGTTCATGATGACAGTGTGTGTAATGCATTTTAATTTTGTGGTAATATGTTGTGTTGTCTGACATTCTTCATGCTTAGGTCACAGAAGGGAGGGGGGGAAAACAGTGCGAGGAGTGTGGATAATGTAGAAATTTATGAAAACTTATTTCACTAGAATTTCAACAATTAAATAAGTGCTATGAATGAGATGCTTTATCGGTTACACTTGAAATAAAACATTAAAGAAGACTTAATATTTGTTCTCTAATTTACATAATATTTAAAATATTCTAAGAAATATATAAATAAATCTAAAAAAATTCATGATTAAATATTTCTTTGCACACCATTCAATTATTTTCTCTACTTTCTTTATAAATCAAATTCATGTCTCAAGTTTTAAATTAATTAAATAGTAATGATTTTAAGTTGAAATTAATCAGATTTTTACTATATTATATCGTACTTTAAGATATCACCTTTTTCCATATTATCTCAACTTTATTTTCTTCCTTTTTTTTAGGCATTCATGTCACCGTTAGCGGTTATGCTAAGATACGCTGGATAAAAAAGGGATATCCGCGGGACAGCGAACGCGCCATGTGCCGTGCCTATCGATCGTATTTGTCATCGAGATCTTATGTCCTCGGCTCGTGTGCTGGGAACTCGTGCATCGACTGGCTGGCAGGCGAATACTCGTACACGTTTCACGTCATACTGCCCGACAATCTGCCCACATCCTTTGATGGCAAGTATGGCCAGATACACTACGAGATCATAACGACGATCGAGCGATCGGGTCGCTATCCGAAAGTGTTCAAGCTGCCATTTACCGTGATACAACCTTTGGACCTAAATGCCGATGCCATCTACAGAGTAAGCAGAATGGTTATTTGGAAAGTTAAATTTTCGCTTAAAATTGTTTTTTCAATATTAATGAGAATTTTTCTATTTTAAATTCATATCTGAATCTTAGCAATTATATAACTAATATTGGAAATATTTTGTTTTAGGTGCCGCTCGAAATACTTGATCGCAAGCGTTTCTGGAGCTTTTGCTGTCCAACGGGGCCGCTAACTGTTAAATTCTCGACGCCGTACTGCGGATACGCGCCCGGGCAGAAGATCCATTTCGTGCTGTATATCAACAACGAGTCGTCGATCGACATAACCGAATGTGAGGTGAAGCTGAAACAAGAAGTCAGCTACGAATCGCACGATCCGCAGCACGAGTATCGCTATGATAAACATCTGATTGCCTTAAAGCAGTTCGGCAATGTGCTGCGCTGGTCGCGAAAGGTGTATCGGGGCTATTTGGATCTGCCCTCGATTCCCCCGACATCGGTGAAGCCGACCTGCCCAATTAGTGTTAACTACTCGATTAAGATTATTGTGAATCCAACCGAGTTCCACTGGAAGCTGAAACTCAAAATACCGCTGACCATCGGTAGCATACCCATCATGGATGGACCCGATGCCCTGTTGCGTTTCAATCGCCAGCAACAGCAGCATCAAGTAGTTAGCCAACATTTACAATTGTCCACGCAAGAGAGCCAAAGGCCACGACCCGAACAGCGACGCCTTCAAAATGACAGCATTAGCAACAGCAGCAGCAGCAACAACAACAACAATCAGGCAATGCAACGCTCTGGTGGAACATTGCTGAGCCAAACGAGTCCCTCGTCAACGCCAACAACTGCCGCCCTAAGGCCCATGGCCGCCATGCCAGCGATATTAGTGACAAACGATAGTGATAGTCCCCCAGATTATATACCCATGAGTAAGCGAAATGTTTTTTATTTTTTTAAACCATAGCAGACAATTTTTTCAAGTTCTTTTCTTGATTGATTATTGCAATATTTGAATTTTTAATTTTCGTAAAGAAAATAACTCTGCAATGTTCTAAAAAAAAGTTTACTATTCATGGAATCAACTCTACTTCTAACATATATGATTATATATTCTTTAATTCAATTCACAGTGCCGCCCTCGTATGAAGATGCCATGGCTCTGAGCGAAAAATTTAGTGATGATATTGAATTCTTGACAAATGTTAGCATGAGCAGCATTATGTCCGCTCAGGGCGATGTAACAAGTGAGCGTGAGACCTTTAAACCGCGTTACCCGGTCTATTACGAATATGAGACACCGACCATACCGCCCGGTAGTGATGATTCCACTGAATCCGACACATAAACCCAAATTGTTACAAAAACAAAAAAAAAACAGACTTTAAAAAAGAAAAAAAAAAATACCAATGCAAAGCAAAACTTATTGAAAATCAAAAGCAAATTGAATGGCTGAGTGGCATTTTATTCCAATTTGTTTCTTTTATTCCTCTTCATTTCAAGTAGTTAGTTCACATTTTTATATAAGCTTAAGTGCTGCAAAGTGTTGAGCTTAAAGATGATGCCTTAACCTTGTCCGATATTTGATGCGATTCTTTGCATCTGATACTATAAATACGAAAACAATTGTCCGCAGATAACATTTAAGTATGTACTAAGCATCCAAAATTTTAATACTCGGTAAATTTTAGTCTGAATGAATTTTTATTTTTATTCAGCTAAAATTTAACTGATTTTTAAAAGAAGGATTCTTAACACCTAGTTGTGCATTTAAGGGCACACACCCCATTCAAACTTGTATTATCGTGCGTTCTGCTTCCAAAAACATTCATATTCGAAATAACTCAACGCTTTGCAGCGCATTTTGAATACTTTTATTCCATAAAATAAAATTTTATATTGCACGTGTAATTTATATATATATATAAATGTATTGTATATCCAAAATCTATATTATATCATATATCAATAATACGTATGGATGCTCTCTGTTGCTGTTTTTATTCATTAAACATTTTAAAATTATATTCAAAAATATATATTTAAAAATAAAATTAGAGCATCATATATTGAAATTTATGTAATTTATGCTTAGTAATTAAGTTTATTATATAATTTGGAAAATGTTGATCCTAACTTTATTCAATTTCATTAAATAACTTGCATTTTTTTCTGAACAAAACTTACTTATAGCTTTAAGCCAGCCCAAAGGGTTTGACAAATATACTTAAATTGCAAATTTGTTCTCTTATTACCGCTCCCCCCTCCCCAAAATACATGCAACATTTTGCCTGATTTCAACATCGCACAGAGACGCTCTACAGTGAATCCTCAAATACACAATTTCGCTTCGCATTGCAGCAGGAACCGGTCTTGGCAACGGATGAGGATGCGAATAACCGAGGAACAGATAGTTTTCTGAATTGCGAGAAGAAGTGAATGAATGATGGCTGCATAGAAGAATAATAACACCAATTTAACCAAAATCAAAACAATTCAAAAATAATTATAACAAATCATGGCGCGAATATAGCTTTTAAGTCTGATCTAAAAAAAATATTGATGCACAACAGTTTTTACATATGGCGTATATATTTTGTAAAGGCGTTTCTTTGAAATCTCTAAAGTGATACTTGATTTTGAAAAATACTTTCTTTTGCAACTCCGCCTTTTGATTTCACTTACTTTCCTCTATAAAGTTACACGTTTCCCTTTGGGATTAACAATTTCAATTTGTTTGAGTTTTATTTGAAAACATTTGAAAAAAAAAAACAGTTTATATACTTGCACTGTCAGCACACGATATACATACATGCTTATACAAGATATGATAAACCTAATTAAAAGGTATTTAGACAACTTTTAGGCTTAAGCAAACTAAATAACAATTTGCACAATTTTACCAACAAACTTAACATTTTCAATAATTATAATGCCTATGGAGAATTTACACAACACTACTATTAGCGAAGAACCTATAATTATAATTAAATTGTTTTTATGTTCTATCTTAACTAATTAAGCGTAATTCTGAATATAAATCTATTGTATTACTATCACATCATCATCATCATACATACAAATTGTCTAATTTTAGTTATCGTTAAATCTACCTTTAAAACTATAATTACGAACTCATGTATACTTCCCACGATTTCAAACCAGTCTAACCAGATATACTCTTAAGATATACTCTGTCTTCAATTAATTCAAAATAAACACAAATCCAAGGAGCAATCTATATAAATATATTAAATGTATACCAAATTTATGCCTTTTATTTACTTAATTTCATCTTTACTTTTTTCAAGTAATAACGAAATACATTTTTGCAAGCCACTTGCTAATACTGGAATTGGAACTTGTTCTTGGCTGGGTAAGTAATTGTTTATAAATATATATTCAAAATAATGATTGTATTTTGTTTACAGCTTAAAATATAAACTGATAAACTGAAAATACTCTTGGTAACAAATATAAAGGGTATCGAACTGCCTATCACTTACCTGAGAAAGAGGCTAACGAATTTTGCATTTGTGCACACCACTCGGAAAATAATGATAAATGTATTATTTGCAATTAATTAACTATAATAGTCAGAGTATTGCTTAGTCTGAGACTCTTATCTAAGAGGAGCGTTGTACGCAAATTGAATTTTCACTTGCTACATTTTTGCCATGCCACTAGTCGCACATAAGAAATTCCTTTTTTGTGCGAAAAACAGGCGCAGAAATATTAGAACCTGTTTTTTTTTTTATTATTTTTTTTTTTTAGGTGCATTCAGGTTGGCAACTCAACAGGTTGGTGCACAATTGTGAAAAGCAAAAAGAGTGACAATCAGCGACTTGGGATTAGGCAAAGGAACGGAATAATATAATGCAAAAATATGATACAATTGTGGATAAAACTCAGTAAACTTAGACTGTCATAATCAGAATTTATCTTTATGTGATGCCAAGAGCACAAAACAACGTCAACAATTGAAGCAACAAATTGACAAAGCTTCCGAGGCGCCGCTTGAGTCAGTGTTGCTCTGGTTGTCGTTGTCGTGTTGTCGTTGTCGTCGTCACTCGCACGCCGTCGCCTGAGCAGTTCGCACTTCAAATTAAGTCGCGTGCCGGTAATAAGCTGGAGAAAATTATTGTGAATACCCTGTAATCGGAAGTAATAATGCACGTAAATTGTCTATTTAATTTGTCGCGCTCTTCAGCGGTTTATTACCCTGGCGAACAAATTTCGGGCAGTTTCACTTTGACAATCAACAGGAAGAAGGCCCTACAGCTTGAAGGTGAGTTTCAATGATCATCTAGGAAATTAAGATGCGCAAATATATCAAGTATATATATATATACATATATATATATTGGTTTTTAAGTAACAGTGAATATAAGTTATGGCTGCATACAGGGTACCTCGTAGTCGGTTGATTCCGTCTTTACTTCTTTGCATCTATCGCTTCTCTCTGCAGCACTGAGCATCACTTTGTTCGGCTGCAGCACAATCTGCTGGCAGGAGGCGCAGCAGTTCATGCCACATGTGGAACACAATGATAGCACAGCGGTCACTGAAATAGACCGTCTCAAGTTTGAAGGCAACAAGACACACTTGCAGCAATCGCAGCAGCTGTTGCAAGCCTCGATTTTGCCGCCAGGTTGCATACTATGCTGCAACTTTGAGTTTGAGTTGCCATGCGCTTTGCCTGGTAGCTGCCGCTTGCCACTGGGTTCGACTAGCTACATGCTGCAAGCGACTCTGCACAGACGTGGCAAGCATGATAAATGCTTTCAGAAGCGCTTGTGCATTAGAAATCGCATTGAATTTGCCGACTTGCAACCGGCCAAATGTGCAACCGCCACATTGCAGCTAAGCTTGCCGCGCAGCGTCTATGCGCCCGGACAACGTGTTGCCTATCAATTGGCAACTACATCGCCTGCCACATTTATTACACGTCTGTGTCAATCCATCACCTATCGGAGTCAGCAGCCCTCGACGAAAGCCAAGCAGGTCCTCACCGTGCTGGACGAGAGCCCCGATTTGAAGGCTGCACTGCATCTGCCTCTGACTGCGCCCATTATGAGTCAGCTGCACGGTGAGCTCATTGCGATTGCCTACTATTTGGAGACATGGAGCAGCGGCAGCGAGCCGTTGCGATTGCCTTTGCTCGTTGGCACTGTGGCACCACCTGTTGAGATCGATTTTCCTGCTCATGGATTTGTCAATTTGGGTAAGTGGAAGAGAAGATGAAAGAGGCATTTTGGAAATATATATATAAAATATGCAAAATATAAATATGAAAATAATAGCTTAAAAAAAAATTAATGATTACTTGGAGATATTTAAAATTGGCATGCCGAAGATGAAATACCCTTCTAGGCCGGAGTTAAGCGGCTTACTGCCAACTTTTATATTTTTTCAACTTGCAAGATTAGATGACTACAGAGATTACTTGCTATAAGCAAACATTATAAAAATATCTTGTTCTACTATTTCAGCTTTGTGTGAAAATGATTTGCCGATTTCATCTGTCAATCATCAGCGGCCTCACAGCTGTTCCCAGGAATTGAACGCTCCAACTGCTTCCAGGCGTTGCGAACACCTCAAATTGCTGCGGCGCCAGAACAAAAAATCGTATGTGCGATTAGCCTTGCGATATATCAATAAAAATCTGTTACCCGCCCATTAGTTGCAATACTTCCAATGAATATAGTCTGTTTTGAGTTTGAGTTTAGATTAGGCACAGAAAAGGTGCGCATTTTGTGCAAATTGAATCAAATGCTACTTTCCATAAACCATTTAAGATAATTCTCTCAAGCTGTAAATTAAACTATCTTAGATTATTATCAGTTGACATTGCAAACAAAACATAAAATGCCATTAACACATTTAAGATAAGCAGCAAATTACAACTCACCTCACTTTTTTTTATTAATATAGTAAACTTAATTTTTATATTATTGTAGAGCAGTGGAATTAGTATCTATTTCAGCAGAAACTAAAACCAAGTAGATAAAAAAAACATTGCAAAGTATCAGATACATTTAAATAACATAAAATGTTATTCATACCTAATAAGTTTGTAATTATAAACAATAAAAAATATTTAAACTAATAATACTTGTAAATTTAATGTTTACTACAAAGCCATTGAATTACTTTTGATTTGCCCTGTTTCCATAAACAAACCAAACCAGGAATCCACTTGTGACCTGTGTTTTTGCTTTCTAATTAAATGCAGAAGCCATAATTACGGAGCGGGTCAGGGCGAGCTCATTGCGACAATTATCCACAGTAAATTGAGTGAACAATTTGCGTGGGCTAACAGAGTAACCCGAGAGAGAGAGAGAGAAACCCGAAATGTTCAACATTAAAAGGGCTCAACGAAGCTGTAAATTGTTGTTGACCCATTTTGTGGCAGCAATGGAGCTGGCAAAATGGTGTTCATTTAAATCAAATGCGTGTGGCAAGCGCTGCGTGTATTGCCGCCAAAAAATATGTTGATAGCATTGGCTATGCTCATTTGGAAAACATGCGTAAAAAACGAATAAAACAAAAACAAATCAAAATATTTGGTGAACTCTTCGAAAATGGTGCTGACCTCTCGTCGCTGTTTTTCTATTTCCTCAATCTGTTTTTCGGGGGTTCTTTTGACGTTGCACAGTAGCGCAAACAAAAGACGCTGAATGGGGCCAAGCAACAAAGCGTTGTTTAATTTGGTAACGTTTCGCCTGTGAAATATTATACCACAAGCAGACAGTAGACGGTTACACAGACGCAAGGCGCCAACTTATTGATTCCGCCCCCTTTTGGCAACAGCGAAAGCTCTCACACACGGATGCTGGCTGCAAGTGAGAGTGAGTGAGAGGGAGACAGACTGAGAGATAGAGAGAGAGCGAGAGATAAGGAGACGCACAGACGCACAACAAAGGAGCTCAGTGCGCGTCTGGCTGTGCCAAAGTTCAGTTGAGTTTTGTTTGTCCTGTTCCCATTTTATTTGGCTGTAATGTGAAAAGCATCCTACAGCATTATAGCCATGCCCACAACCTGTGTTTTTCAGCTGGATCGCCTAAATCCAATCTACAACAGCGGCGAGTACATCAGCGGACGCATTCTGCTGCGTACGGACAAAGTGAAGCGCGTAAATGGTGTGTCTCATAAAAAGAGTTAACAATAATAATGAGAAAAAAATGTACACAATTCAAATAGGCATTATAATAATTATGACGCACCCCCCTTTGCAGCTGTATATGTGACCTTGGAGGGTGAGGCCAAGGTGCAGTGGTCCATGAGCGGCAAAAGTGAGACCTCAAACTATTCGGGACATCAGCAATATTTGCACACACGCACCAATGTCTTCGACAATTCGCTCTTTCGCGCCGGTGTCCATGTTTACGTTCTCACACTACGGATACCCCCCGACTGCCCCAGCACCTGCAAGGGTCCCTATGGCTATATTGCGTACAACATCTCGCTGACCATCGACAAACCGTGGGGCTTCGATGAAGTCTTTCGCAAACCGATTATGGTTGTGCAAACGTTGGATCTCAATTATAATGCTGAGTTTGCGGTACGTGTTTGTGGCATGTGGCAAATTGCCCAAAGTGACGTGGCTCAAATAATCGCCTTTTTAATGCTGCTGAGTGCTTGTGCCCATAAATATGCTCGTATTCGTAGGTTTATTTTAATTACTGGCAATAAATCAACTATCTTTCACTTGACATCGATTTTTTTTTAATTAAAAAACCAGTTTATAGATATTTTAGTGTATCTCTGAGAATACTTTCTGAGCGTTCTTTTATAATATGAATATTTTTTATTTTAGTTATTACCTAGCAGCATATCATCAAAATCAAAATCAAAAACAAATAATTAAAAATAATACACAAAAATATAAAAAGAAAAAAACAGTTTGCAAAGAATATTTTCAGATCATTCTAAATGTTAATCTTAGCTTAGTTAGTTTCAAGTATTCAGTTTATGTATTCAGTGTTCTACAGCAAGATCTTAAAATTTGTCCACCATTCCACACAGCTGCCCGTCAAGGATGAGAATATCAAATTTCTCTGCCATTGGCCCTGCATCTCGGGCCCGATTAGCACCAGTTTGGCGCTGCCCGTTTCTGGCTTTGCACCGCTCCAGGATGTGCCCTTCAGCGTGGAGGTTGATAATCAATCGCCGCATTACGATATCATTGGTGTTGAGGTGTCCATAAAGCAGCATTTCGTGTTCCTCTCACGGAAACCGGTAAAGCGAAACTTCTATACGAAGACGCTGTGCAAAGAGGTCGTCACGGATCGCACCTTAAGACTGTCCAAGCGTGTCTACGAGTCGACCATAATGGTGCCCATGGACACGCCCCGCTCCACGCTTAATCCCAACTATATTGTATTCGTACACTATTCGCTGCAGGTGAAGCTGAAGACGGGCTACTTTCACTACGATACTGATCTATCAGTGCCCATTGTGGTCGGCACCACGCCCCTGCATCATCTGCGTGGCGCGGTGCACACTAATCAACCAGGACGTCGCACGCCGACGCCGGAGCGACAGCGTCTGATTGAACGCGTCCAGCCGAGACCCGCAACGGTCGAGGAGGAGACCGAACAGGAGCCTGAAACGTCAGCCGAACAGGCGCAACAAGTCCTGGAAGATGATGAGCCGCCGTCCTATGATAGTTGCCGTGAGTATAATAACTATACAGCTACAGATCTACGCCAGATTAGATAAGATGACTGATCTTATTTATTTGATTTTTCTGGCCTGGATTGCAGTGCCGCCTTCCTTTAGCTTTGCCACATTGGCTGGCAGCCAGCAGACACTGGAGAGTCAACCAATTCCCCAACCGCGCATAATCTTGCCAAAATTCCCGGGCTTTAGTACGTTTATAGGCACTGCGCCGGCGCATGGAATGGCTGTGGGGGACTCTGGACTGGATATGCATCATTATCGCTCGTATGGCTCACTGGACACGGATCACACGGGTCGCAGTCTGGACACGTTCGGTTCGCTCTGCGGTCCCCTGTCTGAGCAGGGTGAGCTCGTGGAAGTTGAGGAGGATGGGGAGGTGGAGGAGCTGGCTGTGCTCGATGTGACCGTTCAGGTGCATCTACCAGCTCCGTTACAAGCTCAGGATGAGCATCAATTCTAAATTCAAGTGTCTTAAACTAATCCATGGTGGTAACATATACGTAAGATTGTAATAGACTTAAGTGTTCAGCTGTAAGTATTCCAAATATTTTTTAGAGTGTATCATTATCCGTCTTATTGGAAGCGTTCAATGCCCATATTTATACTTTACTGCCATCCAAATTCAATCCAAATTTAATCCAAGAGAACTTATTATGTGCCAATAAACATTCTTAGCATATTATTCCATGGCTTTTTACATGCAAACTACTATTTACGATTCTAATATAATACTAAATATATATATATATAGATATACGAGCATATAGATGTAGTTATACCTTCTAACTTTAAGTTACGACGAATACGTTCACAACTGGCCAATAAATATGTATACACAAAAATCAACAGAAATATTTTGAATTTAATGATCTGTGATCTGTGATATATAAAATCGAAGAATTCCCTTTTGCGAATATAATTTCTTGGAAATCAGTAAATATTATTATTATAGTTGGGGAGAACCAGCACTGCGACCTATAAAGTCTATTGTGCCCCCTTTCTGAGCCTACAGCTTTTCCATCAACCCCAGCTCCTGCACGAATGCCAAGATTTTTGTTGGGTTGAGGGTTTCTATGTCCTTGGGACTCAGGACGTGCTTCCCTAGGATGCTGCATCTTTTCCTAATTAAGGCGACGCAGTCTGCTAGGATGTGCATTGAAGATAGTTGAAAAATAGCCCTGAAATAATTTTTACTCATAGTGTCCTACATTTTTCACTTTTTTTTTTATAATTTGTCGTTTGAATTAAATAGTATATAAGGTTCTTTATATATACTATATATATTTTGGGTTATTTTCATTCGCCTGAAAATAGGCAAAAGTTGACAGCTCAATTAATTAAATTTATTAATTGTTCACGACATGAAAGTGTGAAACAGTCTGCGATTAGATAAACGCCGTAATAACTAATGGCCAACAAGCAGAATGTTGATAAGGCCGACGGCGCTACAGCGTTTAATAGGCCAAACATTGTCAACAATTTGGCAAACAGTAAACGTTCGTCTTGCGTTCAAGATCGTTAAAAAAAAAATAATGAGCCAATTTTGTGATATACAATTGGAGCGGCCCAGTGGCGTCTACCATGCCGGCGAGACGGTCAATGGCTACGTCAATCTCACACTGCCGGACCGTGCGCTAATCAAAGGTAAGCACCAATGAGTCATGATTTGAGCCCACTGATAAGCCAATGCGTGAGACATGAATCACGCCTACTCGAACTGTAGACTTAATCGAAAGAAACAAGTGCTGATTTAATAGATAAACAAGTGCAAATTTTATAAAAATACAAAATCGAAAGTTTTAATATCGCAATATATACGTAAAGGGAAATGATAATGATTGTAAACAAAAAATAAAAATAAACAGCAACAAATATTGACACCGTAAAAGTAAAAAAATAATAAAAAAAATAAATTATTACTTTTTTTCCATGGCAAGGCTATATTTCCTGATACTTTAATTTGTATTATTAAATAGCAAAATCAAATTTAAATATTATAAATGATGCATGGAAAATAGATTTTTTATTGAACTTTTTTTTTTTTTTTTTAATTTTTTACATATTAATTTAGTTTAATCTAGGCCCGCTTACCCTGAATATAAATACTAATAATAATATGCATTTTTTAGCCATTTCACTGGAGTCCAATGGATATGCGTGCAGCAACTGGCTGAAAGCACCAAAACAAAAGAAGCAAAGGTCGAACAATAAGCCACAAGTAGTGAAACCAATGATTGCCTATGGTCAGCGTGTGGATTACTTTGCCAAGGTGGATTACTTTGTGGGCTCGGAGGAGGCGTTGCCGCAGCTGATGCCAGCGGGCAACTATTGCTACAACTTCAGCGTGCAGCTGCCGGCAAACTGCCCCAGCAGCTATGAGGCTGAGCACGGACACATACGCTACACACTGCAGCTGATGCTGAGCCGCAGCTCCGAACTGCCGCCGGAGCCGGCGCTGATATGTCCAATACATGTGCAGCAGCGCTGGGAGCCCAACCAGGAGCATGGCGGTCAGGCGCCCTGCGAGGTGACTGCATTGGAGCAGACACCATCGCTAAAGTTCTGGCGGCGAGCGCTGCACCTGCAGTTGGATATACCACGCAGTAGCTACGAGCTGGGAGCGGGCATATCTGTGCATGCGGAGCTGCAGAATCCGCAACAGCTGCCGCTGCAGTCGATCGTTTACAAGCTGAATCTGGTCAGCACATATGTGGGTCATCAATTGGACAAGCCGAAGCGCATCGGCAGCCAAGTGGAGCGTCGCAATCTGGTCAGCAGCAGTCATTCGTTGCAGTCGCTGCCACGCCACGAGCTGCTTCACTTTCAGCATCTGCACACCTTGCATGTGCCACACACACCACCCACTTTGGGCGCCGCTGCCTGCGGCTGCCTTCAGTTGAGCTACGAGGTGGAGGTTGTTGTCCAAACCAAATCCTCGGCTCGATGTATTGCAGCCCAAATTCCGGTCGTCATTAGCCAGGCAACACCTGCACACGCTGGCCCGCAAAGGGCTCGCTCGATGTGCGATCTGCAGGCGGTGGGCGTGCCCACTGCGCCCAACGAGTCGCCCGAGGCAACCGCTTTTTCCAGCGCAGCACCGAATCTAAGCGCCTCCATGAGCTCTTTGGGTAAGTGATGGAAATGGTAATAAATATAATTTACCCCCCCAAAGGTGACTTATCGATTGTAAATTACTTTCTAGTACTATCTATACGTATACTATCTATATAATAATAATAAATATTATATCTATCCTACAGCTTCCAATTTTCGCGAGGCGGAGTTCATGAAACCCTGCAATCTGAACAAGAAAGATAAGCATTCGATTTCTGGAGAGCAGTTAGATTTTAGACCACGTTATCTCTACTATGAAATGGAACACGCTGAAACCGAAAGGGATCTCTGAAAATAAATAACTATCATTATCAATTAACTATCAATTATAAGTAATACTGCTTGATTTTTACCTGTACCTGTGTATTTTGATTATATGTCTGTTCAATTAAATTTATTATTTTATTTACTTTTGAATTTAATTACTTTCGGCTAGCCAGAAAAGTTAGACATTTAATATATAATATATATATGCCATTGAACTAGATAATGGAGTTTTAGTTATGTTCAAAATCCATGTTCATTTTGATAAAGCGATTAAACAGACTTTTATCGATTAAATGCTTGTGAATAAATATTTATTTATATTTGAGTGTGCAACATTTATAAAGGGAAATTAGGCAATAAGTTTGGAATTTATTTGAGTATTTATTAGTGATAATAGTACAACAACAGTCATAATATAATAATACCAAAATTTATAATAATCATAATAATTATCAAAATAATAATTGTGAAACCATATTATTACAATATTTGTTTTTCAGTACATTTATTTGATCAATTGCCATCAAAAACCAGATTTTAATAATAATTTAAAAAATTCGCTATATGCAGTTAAATTTCAAAATCCAAGTTCATTTTGATAAAGCGATTAAACAGGTAAATTTATTTGGGCAATTGTCATTCCAAAGTCGTTTGTAATAAAAACAAATAAATAAATAAATATTAAACAAAACAAATAATTAAAAAAATCGCATATTCTTATTGCTTCCATTTTAATTGATTTATAAAATGAGATTACTTTAAGTAGTGTAATATTTTTTTTTTTACGTATTAACTGATAATGTTAATTTTTTTTAATGTAACTATCTGGTGTACTTATTTCTTATAACTTTTATAAATGGCATTACCTAGATTATAGTCAACAGTTAATCTATCAGTATGTAACTAATGGCTAACAATAGCAACTAGTTGCAGAAGGGGTAAGTCATCGCCATAAGCTGTTATCGGCTGCGCCAGCGTAATCATCCCGTAATCTATAACTAATAAACTGTTTTAAGGCTGTTTAATAAATGATGGCCTTTATATATTGCCATTTATCGGCAGACTGACTTCAGTTGTCAAATCACTATCCCGGTGCAAAGAGCCTAAAGTGTGTGTTTGTGCGTGTTGAAATAACTCAATCTGATCATTAGTCGCTTATCGCGAAATCTTATCTCGGAATTGCAGTGGACATGTTTGCGCTACGCTTGGTTGTCCTCTGCGCAGCCTGCCTGTCCGTCGTCCGAGCGGACACTAGGACACTGGACGTGCAGCCACCGACAACTCTTGCCTCTGAGAACTGGGAATATAGATTGTCTGAGGACATAAATCCCATTAGTTATAATATAACGTTGCGTCCCTATTTGCTGGAAAGTGATGAAATAAAGCGTTTCACCTTCGACGGCGAGGTGTGGATTGAAATCGAACCGGTCAAGCTTATAAATGTCGTCTCGCTGCACTCAAAAGACTTAGATTACTGGCTCAGGGAATACTGGCTAAAGCCAACTGCAGGTGCCGCTCCCCAAATCCAACAGATGACTGACCGCATGCAGAATGTTGAAACAGACATCAGGAATTTCACAACAGTCTCAAATTTGATCGCCAAACAGCGTTACATTCTACACTTTAAATATACGGGTATGATGGGGGATGATGCGCGCGGCTTCTATCGCAGCTCCTATGTGAATGACAACAACGAGACCAAGTGGGTTTGCTGAGCTCATCTTCTGATTATCGGATCACTGATGAATGTGCTATCTTTTGCTTGCAGATGGCTGGGCGCTACGCAGTTCCAGATAAATCATGCACGTCGCGCCTTTCCCAGTTTCGATGAGCCGCAGTTCAAGGCCACCTTTAATGTGAGCATTAGGCGTCACTACACCTTCAACACCGCTAGTAACACAAGGCTAAGGTCCACCACTCAAACGGAAGATCCGTAAGTCTTGCAACTTATACTTGTTTGGATTGGGCCACTTCACTAACTATTGGCTTTAGGGATTACTATTTGGATGTTTATCATACAACGCCGAAAATGTCCACATATTTGGTGGCCTTCGTCATCTCTGAGTTCACCAAGCGCAGTGACCATAAATTCGGTGTTCTCGCCCGTCCCGAGTATTACACACAGACGCAATACAGTTTCAACGCGGGTCGTCAAATTCTGAATGCGCTGGGCAAATATTTCAATTTGGACTACTATTTGTTGGGTAACAATAAGATGGATATGGCTGCCATACCCGGTTTTTCGGGCGCCATGGAGAACTGGGGTCTGCTCACCTACGCGGAACACAGCCTGCTGGTCGATGAGTCTGCCACACCGCTGTCTTCTCGTCAGTCCATTTCCGTACTCGTGGCTCATGAACAGACGCATATGTGGTTCGGTGATCTGGTTACCTGCAAGTGGTGGAGTGATGCCTGGCTAAATGAGGGTTTCGCCCAATACTTTCAGTACTTTGGCACCGCCCTTGTTGAGAAGAATTGGGATCTCGAGAATCAGTTTGTCGTCGCTCAACTGCAGCAGGTGATGGGAATGGACTCGACAATTGACACAAATCCATTGAGTGATAACAACACTTATACGCCGGCGCATCTTAGCCGTATGTTCAACAGCATTACCTACAGCAAGGGCGCCTCGTTTATTCGCATGATTGAGCACACCATGGGCACTGAGAATTTCCAGAAATCCCTACAGGAATATCTCGATAAACAGTAAGTCTGTCTGTCTATCATTTTTATTAAATTGTGTTCCGATTACCGATAAGTTAACGATCGATGTTATTTAAATAATCGTAGTCGCATCCACTTCTAAATTTGGATTTAATATTGTTTCCCATTCTCACAGCAAGTATGAGTCATCGGTTCCGGATTTCCTGTTGAATGCGTGGCGCCAGAACTGGCCAGAAAATAGATTCAACAGCAGTTCAGGTGAGATCTTCAAGAGCTTCACCACCCAGGTGGGCTATCCGCTGATCAATGTGAAGTTGTCCGACGATGGCATGAGTGTCGCGTTCAGCCAGAAGCGTTTCCTGCTCAGGAGTGATGGATCCGATGACCAGCTGGTTTATACGGTGCCCATTAGCTACACCACCAATCTGGAGAAGGATTTCAAGGATACTAGTCCCAATTTTGTGCTAGGCAACGTAACGCACACGGCCAAGTTGAGCGGTGTGGCAAGTTGGGTGATTGCCAACATTCAGGAGACTGGCTACTATCGCGTCAATTACACTGAAAAGAACTGGCATGCAATTCGTTCCGTGCTCATGGACAGCACCAACTGGGGCGATATACACGAAGTCAATCGCGCCCAGATTGTTGACGATTTACTGAACTTGGCACGCGCCGGACACATTCACTATGATCTGACATTGGAGGTGCTGGAGTATTTGGCAACGGAAATCTTTTACATACCCTGGACATCGGCCTTTAACGGATTCGACTTCCTGGCCATACGACTGGGCACGGATACCGACTATTTCGACAACTACATCCAGCACCTGACCTCTAGGATCTATTTTGAGCTGGGCTTCGTCGAGCTCGCCACAGACAAGGCGCTCGATATCTATTTGAGGACAAAGGTGCTGTCATGGAGATGTCGCTTCGGCGATGCCGATTGCATTAGCAAAGCCAAGACCTACTTCAACTCACTCGGAACGGTGCCAAAGAATATACGCTCCGTTGTCTATTGTGTGGCACTGCGCGAGGGTGGCGCCCCTGAGTTCGATAAACTGTATCAGAAGTTCAAGTATGAAACGGTGGCCACCGAGAAGATGCTGCTGCAGACCTCCTTCGGTTGTGTTAAGCAACAGGCGCTCATCGAACGCGTCTTCGATCTGATTCTGTCTGATGAGATACGCAGGCAAGACAAATCATCGGTGCTCAGCACCCTCTACACTGAGAACAATGAGAATGTTGATCCCGTCTTTGCGCAGGTCACCACAAAATGCGATTATCTGGCTGACGCGTAAGTAAATGAATTAAATTAAATTGGATTAATTTATAATTTATATGGTTTTCAAACAGCATGGGTGGCTATCCCGCGGTCGCCACTGTCATCTCTAACATAGCTGCACGCTTCACCAAACTGTCGCAATACGAAGATCTGCAAAATTTCATCGCGGTCAACAGTAGCAAGTTTGGCAGCTCGGCAAGCACGCTCACAGCAGCGGTGGGAACCGTCAAGGTGAACCTCGACTGGGACGAATCCCATCTGGGCACCATCCACAACTATCTGGTGCGGAGGAACGGTAGCGCCATGTTCAACGGTTTCAGCCTTCTAACCCTGCTGCTGGTGGCTTTGGCCACATTGCTGCGCTGAGGCTAAGATTGGAAGTACTCATTCAATTGATATTTATTGGAATCACTTATCGCCCTTTCAAAGTCCGTAAATTATCCAGATAAGATTGCATTGAATAAATCTATTGCCACAAATATCAAAACAAATAAATCTATTGCAATAAAGACTTTTATTTTATAGTAGTTTTTATATTATTCTTGTTATTTCTGTGGAAAATACACGACTTTTATTTCTTTTTGAATTAAGTTTCCTGTTACAATTCAATGATGATAGAGGAAATCATCCAGTTGGCAAACTTGGACTTGAGTAATCAGTCTTAAATTATATTATAATCATTGACTACTTGCAGTTTGGATACCTGTTGCTAATCTCTACATTCTTTATTTTCAGGCTTAATGAAGAGCTTCTAAAGCACTAAGATAAACCAGAGTGCTATAGTCGAGTAATACGATATACTCTGAACCCAGCAGTTAAATAAATTCTAGTTTTATTGGCAAACCTATCTTGATGCAGCTTAGGCTTAGTTGATCAATAAAACCAATAAAAGCAATAATAAAAGCATCTGCCTTTAAAATTGTTTCATTTATTGCTATCGGAAATCGAAATGTATCGATATTCGAGAAACGAATAGAGTTATCGATCAAATGAAGCAAAATTGATCTGCGCTGGGTATACGAGAACCTATATTCCCATATTCTCTAGCTCTTATATTCTCTGAGATACGCGTGTTTGGCTATATCGACTCGATTGATCCTGATCAAGAATATATATACTTTTTGGGATCAGAGATGCTGCCTTCTGCCTGTTACATACATTTGCACAAAACCATTATACCCTTTTAGCCATTTTTAATGGGTTCAGTGTATAAAAAACCAAGCAACTCCAATAAAATATGTGTTTTATGATCGGCTATCAGCTAAGTGTCTAACGTTGTCTATCGATTTTCACAGTACTAATCTATTGACAAAATCACCGGTTACGGCGTATTGGACTTACGTGATTCTATGCTTATACAATTGGCCGCGAGTCAACTCAGTATTGAATTCGCCTTCGCCATGAACAGACGTGGTTACATCCTTGGGCCACTGGTCATCCTGCTGTTGCTATCCTGGCCAGGCAGTTCTGAATGTCTTAATTATCGGCTCGGCACCAGTGTAAAACCCTCTTTGTACAAACTACGCATAAGTGTCCAAGAGGATGTCTTAAGTCCAGCTGCGCCATCTTACAAATTCGATGGCGATGTCGAAATCACCCTGCAGGCTGTGCAGGCGAACGTGTCTCAAATAACACTGCACAAGGACGACATTGACATAACAACTTGTGCACTCTCCAGTGCTGGGGGAGTGCTGGTGGAGAACATTCCGAGTACCAGGATGTCATTTGAGCAGGAGACTCAGCAGCTAACTATGCTCCTCACTCAGGCACTAGTTGCCAATCAGGACTATATGTTGAAATTCAAGTACACGGGAAAAGTGCAGACTCGTCCGGAGGGCCTGTTCTCCACCAGCCACGTGGATGAAGCGACGAATACGACCAAAATGGTGCTGTTAACTCACATGCAGGCCATCAATGCACGCCTCGTCTTGCCCTGCCTTGACGAGCCAACCTTCAAGGCCAAGTTCCAGGTTATCATTGAACGGCCAGAAGTATTTAGTGCCATCAGCAACACAAAACGGATTGAAACCACAGACGAGGGGTAAGCAATCGAATATAATTAACGAACAAATCAACTATAAGCAGATAATAATTGTAGGAACAATCGGTTTGCGGATCACTTTGATGTGACTCCCATAATGTCCAGCTACCTATTGGCCTTCATCATATCCGAGTATACGGCACGGGGCAACAACACTCTGGCCATTTATACAAGACCGTCGTACTATGATCAGACCTCGTTCAGCTACAGTGTGGCACAGAGGGCGCTGCCCGCATTCAATGAGCTGTTCCAGCAGCCCTACGAGCAACTGGGCAACGAAGTGCTCCAGTATGCGACAACGCCAACCTTTCGCCACAACAGCATGGAGAACTGGGGCTTAGTCATTTTCAAGTGTGTATTGCAAAGCGATTCGAGATTAAATGCAGATAACACATTATTATTGGACTTACAGAGATAAGGTTGTTCTGGAGGAGCCTGGCTATACGGACGGCTGGGCACAGAAGGAGTTCACCATTCGCAACATAGTCCACGAGAATGCGCACATGTGGTTTGGCAACAGTGTCACGGTCAACTGGTGGGGCTTCATTTGGATGCAAGAGGGATTTGCTCGCTACTATGAGTTCTTCATTGGACACGAGGTATGTTTCAACTGGTTTCTCTTTCCCCATTTAATACGCATATTAAAATTGATTATATTAAGTTGGTATTAACTTTTATTCCTATATATACAAAATGTTGTCTAACTTTTTTGATTCATGCCATAATCAAAACGTCGATCAACTTTACTTATTATTTTTTGATAAACTCACTCCCAAGATCGATGGCAGACGTGCCAGTTGTGCTCAAAGTAATAGTATTTTTAGTCTTCACAACTTTTGGTTATTTCCTATCTTATAAAACTAATGCAGAACATCGTTGATTATTCGTATACTGTATTTGTGCGACGACTAAAACCAAAATATTCGAATTTTTAACCATTTTAATAGTAAATGAGAATAACTCTACTATTATTTTGAGCGGGCATTTATTGGAGATTACTTAAATTACTTAAAATAAGTCAATACTTCATCAAATAAATAATATTTCAAGCATGTGAGCAAGAATTAATACATTTTCAATTCTTAGAATAGCTTTGATATTATTTTGAGCTCAGCTGCATATCCGAGTATTAACCTAGATAAACTTTCAGTAACTCTTTAGTCTCATCTTGATATTCAGACCCCAAAACTATGGGAGTTGTTACTTTTGAGACATATTGAGTGGGTTATGGAGAGTACAGCCATAAAGTTGGGAGGAACATTTAGCATAATCATAAGAGCTGTAAATATTTGCAGAGTGATTCCTAGTCGAACTCATTCGAAAATTGTATTCTTGAATTCGTTGCAGTTATATCCGGAGTATCAGTTGGACCAACAATTTGTTGTGCAAAAGCTTCAGCATATCCTAACGACCGACTCTCTAAATGGCACACAGGCCTTGACCACCGGGGAGGCGAAGGTGGGAACCCCCGATGACATCTACAACAAGTTTTCAAGCATCTCCTTTGCGAAGGGGGCCAGCGTTATTCGCATGTGGCGAAATGCTATGGGCAGCGAAAACTTTGACAAGGCCATCCAAAACTATCTGCAGGAGTTGTAAGTGCTAATTGAGTTGAGCCAATTCTGGAAATCTCTTTCTCATTTCTGTCTTCTCGCTTAGCCATTTGAAAAACACAAGCCCCTCTAATTTGATTGCCCATCTCAGAGAAAACTGGCCTGGGTTCGATGGAACCACTTTGAATTACTTCTTTGATGACTTCACAGAAAACGTGGGTTATCCAGTGATAATTGTGAGACTCGAATACGAAGGCAGTAGGGTCACCTTCGAGCAGCAGCGTTTCCTGCTCAATTCCAGCGACGGCAGCGATGCCTCATTGAAGTACACGGTGCCCATCACCTTTGCCACAAATATATCACCAGATTTTGATGATTTGAGTCCAGATTTTTTCTTGCAAAGAGTGGGAATATATCTGCGCCCGTTTGACAAGCCAATTGAATGGATTATCGTTAATAAGAAGCAGTCCAACTACCATCGAGTATTATACAAAGATCCCCTGATGGGTCGCATCCAAAAGGCGTTGACTGAGGCAAATCACAGTTATATTCCCGTCGAGAATCGTGCGGCTTTCATCGATGATCTTTTCAACTTTGCTCACGCGGAAATGATTGACTACGTCGATGTGCTTAAATTTATGGAGTACATGAGTACAGAAACCGACTATATTCCATGGTATGCGGCCTACGCGGGCTTGAACCAGATCTCAAAGCGTTTAACACCACAGCAACTGCCCGATTTCAACAAATATCTGAGCGATATAACAGCTGCCGTTTACAATAAGCTAGGTGTGGGCTGGAGCTCCTTGGATAAGGTGCTCGATGTTTATAATCGCAACCAGCAGGTGGCCTGGCTTTGCAAATACCAATCGGAGGACTGCAACAACCAGGTGCGGCAAAAGTTTGAAGCCGACTCGGAGAAACCAACGCCAGATTATCGCGAGACCTTCTACTGTGCAGCCTCACGATCCGGCGGATATGTCCGCGTCCTCCAGTTGCATGAAAAAGAAACTAATTCGATAGATCGAGAATCTCTTTGGCGCGCCTCCAGCTGCACGAGAGATTATCGGACGCACTACCAGAACCAGATTATAGGCACAGGCAACGGAAGCGACATTTCTCTCAAGCTCATCGCCCTCGCTCAGCTGTACAGGCAGAATCCCGACTTGATAACTCCCATTTTTCAAATGGTAATCGAGGACATCACCCAATTGGCAAATGCGTAAGTTCAATTTAATTATTCATCAAACACATAAAGCAAGTTTCTCTGTCAAATTAGAATTGCATGGACTGAAAATTAGTGAAATTTAAAATATTTTCAAGTAGTAGAAAATTAAAAGAAAAAGAAACATTTGAAACAATAATTATTAACTGCTTATATATATAAAAAAAAAATGTACATACTTATACATATATATATTAATATATATGAAACTCATATGAAAATTTGTAATAATAATTTTGTTTATCCGACAAATGCATTAGAATTATTGCAAGTCTGAATACAAAATATTTTCGAGCAGTTCAAATCCAAAATATAAAAATATGTGAAACATTTCAAAATCTTGACTAATAATTTTGTTTAACCCACAAATGCAGTAATTGCAATTCTAAATTTTTAAATATTTTCAAGCAATTCTAACTACAAAAAAATACATGAAATAATATTCGAAAATCTGTAATAACAATAATAAATGTTTTTTATCCGAGACAGTTTGGAAAGCTGGCCGAAGACAGCACAGGCGCTGAGCGACATGGCGGACTACTTCACCACGAGTGAGCAGCGCACACTTTTCTCCGACTTCTACAAAGAGAAATATGCGCTCTTCGGCAGCTCGGCGGATATTCTGAGCGAGGCGCTGACCAATGTGGACACGAATCTGGACTGGGCGGTGAAGCGTTTGGGCGGTATCAATAAATATTTGGCACAGAGGAACGGAGCTGCTGGACTCGCGAGGACAACGCTGCTGATGTTGATGATGATGTCGACACTGGTCAGTTTTGTGCTTAAGCAGCAGTGATTTGTGCATGGCAATGTTGGCAAATAAATGAGCAGCTGTTCGAGGCGCAGCGGGATAAATGGTTTTTTCATGTAGGCAATTACTAGGCAAAAAGCCAATGTTTGTTCATCAGCCTGGCAGCGTTCTTTATTGGACATTAAGTCATATAAAGGCGACAACGATGGACACGTTTCCATCTATAAAAGGCGTCGGGCGGCTGAGTGCGTTTTCCATTTGAGGGCAAGTAGCGACTTGGGGGTGACAACGAAAAATGCTTCCACATTTGTTGCGTCACGAGAACAATCGGATATTTGTGCTAATCTTGCTGTACTGCGTCCTGGTCAGTCTACTGAAGCTGTGCATGGCGCAGTCGGACAATGCGGTGTCCGGCAACGACAATGGTATCAAAGGTATTTGTCTCAATAAGCGCCTGGCATTTAATGCATGTATGGCATTTGCAGATATTGGGCATCTCGGAGACGATTGCCAGGTGACGCCAGTGATTCATGTGCTGCAGTATCCGGGCTGTGTGCCCAAGCCGATTCCATCGTTTGCCTGCGTGGGTCGCTGTGCCAGCTACATACAGGTACACTGGCTTCCCCTTCTCATTGTCAATCGATCAATCAATCAGACAGGCATTTCTTCCATCTTCCATTTAGGTTTCGGGCAGCAAAATCTGGCAAATGGAACGCTCTTGCATGTGCTGCCAAGAGTCGGGAGAGCGCGAGGCAGCCGTTTCTTTGTTCTGCCCGAAGGTCAAGCATGGCGAGCGCAAATTCAAGAAAGTGCTGACCAAGGCGCCGCTGGAGTGCATGTGCCGTCCGTGCACTTCCATCGAGGAGTCGGGCATTATTCCGCAGGAGATCGCTGGCTACTCGGACGAGGGTCCGCTCAACAATCACTTTCGACGCATTGCCCTGCAGTAGGGGTTGTCATAGCTGTCATATAATCATATTTTGCACACAATTTGCACATTAAAATACATTTAATTGCCGCACTATTTTACATTTCATTCAAATTTTGCAGCCAGCGAAAATCAAGTTAATAGTTAAGCAGTACGGCAACTCTAAGCATTTTTAAATTTTACAGCCAATGAAAAACAGGTTAATAGTCGAGCCGTATGGCAACTCTATACATTTTTATTTGGTCGAGCTCAAAATCATAATGTGCGTAATATATGTCTAGCTATATGGTGTGGTATTCACGTATACAATTAAATATTAAATGATTTATTGTGTACAGATGAAACTCTTCTGAAGTATATCAATTTTATTTGTTGTAAGTTCTTAATGGAAACTAGGTGCGCAAAAAAATGACGCATGCTAACGCAAGAAAGAGCATGTTACCCCCCTGCTAACTAAAAATGAGCAAACTTGCGCTCGTTAAAGCGATTTTTGTATTTCTTATTATAATACTATTCTATTACTATTCAAACAGTTTTGATTAACCTGATGTTGTATTGGAATTGTTCTTGTTCCACTTTGTAAGCAGCATACCAGCCTTAAGTTAATCAATCGCAATCGATAGTGCTATCAAATATGCTATCGATGGTTTGTCGCTCGTTAACAGTTGGCTTACATATTTTTAATAAAAAAAAACAAAAAAGGCTAAGATCTGTTAGTCGAAAAAAATCTTTGAACGCAACGTACACGCTTCGCTTGTGTAGACGGTAGGGCGGATAAGTGTAGCGCGAGTTTAATGGATTTTTCGCAGCACAAAAACCATTTTCCCTTGCAGTTCTAACATATTTTTATAAATTTTAACAAATCGACGCAATTTCAACGTAAAGAAATGCAGTTCATGTGATATATCTGAGCAGTGGAAAGAGCACGCAAAGAGTCACGCGTGTGTGTGTTAAAATTGTTGAAGGCAAAACCGAAAATACAAAAACGAATACGAATTCGACGACGAGGCAAAGTCAAAAACGAAGCAAAGTGCAAAACGGGCATTACAAAAAAAAAATAAATAAAAAATTAGCACTTCGAAATGAACAAAAGGAAGTATGAGACGAGCCAATTTAAAATTATACAAAAAGTGTAAAATTCGTTAAAAGTGCATGTAAAATGCCCAAAAAGTGAAAATCCAACAACAAACGCGAACGCACACATTCAAACAAACACTCACACACACACATACACATCTTTGTGTTGGTCGGGCTCAGTGTGGCCAAGCAGCAAGCAGAACGTATACATCATTGTTATTGTATTCTCCTCTCACTTGCATATTTCTTCTTTTGTTTTGTTCGGTTTTTGTCGTACGCGCCTACGTTTATGTTATTGTTGTTGTGTTGTGTGTGAGACGCGCGCGTTGGGCAAGGACGACGACCACGACGACGACCCCATCTACTGGAGCAATTCGGCGCCAGCAAGTCATTTGACAGTGCTGATCATTTTCTTGTACACAGAGGAGGGGGCCGAGGAAGGTGGCTGAGCTGTTAACAGCGTGTCAACAGCTGTAAAGCTGAGGTTGACGGCTGCTGCTAAACAACCATGGATACATTTCGCAAGTGGCTCAATAAACCCAAGGTGCGTATGAAAACAAACGGTAAACAACAAGACAACAATACATTGATAACCTCATTTGCATTTGTGTGCACTCCCACACACACACACGCAGTATAATAGTTCCGTCTTATCAACTAAATATATATATGTATATATATTACATATGTACAAGGAAAAAAACACAATGGAGCAGCAGACCTGTAATTAATTAAAAGCAATAGCGCGAATGGTGTCAGACAAAAGCAAGCAGCGCTGCAGCGAATATTTCTTTGCTAACATTGTGACGTCATCGCTGCGTTACTTTGGCCCTGGCGTATGCTTATATATGTATGTATGCGTGTGTGTGTGTGTAAGTGCTGCTCTATCCTTCTCTCGCTCTCTCATACACGACCAGCTGCGGTTTAACCGCATTTTCTTTTTTGTTTTCCTCATTCGTAGTGGGCATTGTAGTAATGGCTGGCAGTGGGGCTTGCATGATTAATTCGCTGACGTTGCCGATACTTGGAAAAAAAAGCTAACACATTTAAACAATAACAGCTACCAAACACACACACCGATGTCAGTTGCATTTACACACATAGTGGAAACTTAGAAAAATTGCAAAATGTGCGGAACAATACTTAATAATGCCAGTGTTGAAAATATTAGTTTTTCAAAGTGTTAATTATGAAGAATTTATTTGACATTTTATTAGTTTTATTATCGATGTTATCGAAATTTACACATGATAAGTTTCTTTCCACAAACCTATAGCCTTTTAACTTGACTATAAAAAAAGAAGCGAAAAAACCACAAAAGCAGCAGGCGCCAGTCTCTGTTCGTGTTGTAAATTACGAGCTGTTCTTGATTTTAATAAAGGCGTGAATATACAAAGAAACATATGTGTGTGTATGCATATGTATATATATATTTATCTTATATATATATATATATATATATATGTGTGTGTGCACATATGTATGCTGGTAATACGTTTGTAATTGTGTGAGACGACTTTAAAAATGGCAGCTTTCGATGGGAAATTTTTTTTTTTTGCAAAACAGCTCGTTTCAGTGGAATGGAAAAATTTGTAATTTATATTTCCATAAAGACAAGTGTGATTATCATTTATTCATTTAAACCTTAATTGTGTATACATATATAGATATATAGCATATCTACAAACAATACATGCTTTAAGATTTAAGTATTCGTATTTTTAGCCAGCATATCACTCACTCGAAATAATTCATTGAAATCTAAATTTAAACAAACACAACAACTAACGAATAACGCTCACAATTGTTGTTGTTGTTGTTGTCTGGAACTGTCAAGAGGAGAGTCCCGTTAAGGTCTTGTTCTTGGGGCGGTTCCAAAAATAAATCTCCCCAATTTAATTTAAGTGCTGTTGGGGAGAGAAATTTGGCTAAGATGCTGATGCGGATCACACGTCAATCCATCAATCTGATTGACGTTTTGATTGGCCCGCTGCTCATTTCAAGCGTTGGAATAAAAATGAAAATAGAAACAACGATTTACCACACACACACACAAAAACAAATCTACTACAAAAACGGATCAGTTTGAGCTTGACCCTTGACCTCTCTCTACGCTCTCAACTAAAGGTCAATGAGGATCGATAGTTTGGGGGATCAACAAATAAATGCACGACACGCAAAACTGGCTCATGTGATTGACTGACTGATCGATTAATTGATGAATAAGCTTAAGATCAAGGGCTGCAAAATGGGCGAAAAGATAATCTGTGTTTAATGTTAGTTGCAAAATGTATTCAGGACGTGCGTTGTAATGAAATTTAACGAACCGAATGGAAAATAGTTCTTCATTTCCCAGTCATAATCTCGGATAATATTGAATATCATGTTTTACATAGCAGAATAAAACTGACTGAATCGAGTCAAGTAGAGTAAAGCATCAACATCAAACTAAACGATCTTATTACCTAACGGCATCATTTGGTTTTACCCCATCTTCAATCTGGGAAATACTGGGAACAAAGTCCAAGTATATATATGGCTCAATCGATTTGGGCACTTCCCACTTCCACACTAAAGCAGTTTTTTTTTTATTAAGTGCAATTTTAATTTACGTTTAATTGAAAATTTTTGCGTTCAGTGCACTGCAATAAACTCATTAAATTTTATACATAAGCCGCTGTTAATGTGTAGACATAGGAGCGAGCATACTTATAATATATATATTATATTTGTTTATCTATAAATGAAGTGCTTTTCCTTCTTGTTGGTTTTTGCACAGCAAAAATTAATAATTAAACCAAGCCAAGCTGCTTTTGAGTTTGGTTTCTTCACTTTTTCCGGTTGCTTCGACCGTTGTATAGTTTGTGCAATTTCTTTTCTTCTCTTTTCTTTGTTATGTGCATTAACACACTTCTTTGTTTGCCTGCCGCCTGCCTGCTCGCAAACCTCATAAATAACGTTACGCTTACAATAACTGCAAAAGCAAAGTAAAAAGTAAGAAGAGTCGACGCCGACAGCAGCAGCGCAGCAGCAGCAGCAAGTGAATGAAATATAAAATGTGCATCAATGTGTTATGCATCGAGTCTGCCTCTTCCTCTGCTTCTTCTACTCTTTCTTCTCTTTATTTATTTCATTGACTGACTGACTGCACACATCGTGTCTGTGTAATCCGTCAGTTGCTTCCTGGAGAGCTTTAATATTGTTTGTGTGTGTTTGCCTTGCGGCAAATTTTCTTTTGTTTTCGCCTGTCTGGTCTGGGCCCTAATGAATCAGGGCAGGTGTGAACAAAGTTTTATATGCATAAATTTTCTTGGTATATTCGTGCATGGCACAAGAGTTACCAGATTTCTTATAGCTTGCCGCAGAAATCTAACTCACATTTAAGCAATATGGCAACGACAGAAAGACAACAATAAAAGGACAACAAAATTCATTCATAGCATTTACTGCAACCAACTTGGAAGAGAGAGAGATAGATGCAGTTAAATCGTAGCGAATCTGCATAAACAGTTTAAACATTGCAGGTTAATTTGGCTAGCAGGTAAATAGTGTATAAAAGGGGTAGGATCAAATGTATATGTATGTGCATAAATCTAAAAGCTTACACAACACTGAAAGCTGTAAGCAATACTAAAAATCAACGCTTAACGCTATTTGTATTTTCCCCATGTGTTTTTATGTAAATTATTTATAAATTACAAAATTAAAATAGATATATATGTGTGTGTGTGTGTGTGTGTGCATGTGCGCTTATTAAACACACGTGGCTGCTTCTATTTGATTGTTTATTTGCAAGTTTCGCTGTGTACCTTTGGCAAGTGTTGATTCTGAATTTTCCGTATATATGTATGTAGATAAACATATATATATATAGATACAGATGTGCCAATTCACCCACTTCAGAGATACCAGCGTCATACCTGTTCTTAATAAGAAAATTTTGAAACACGGAATACTGCGACTGCTATCATTAGGTGTGATATATGTATTTATGTTTGTATATAGAAATATCTGCGACTATTTTAATGATATTTTCATTGTTCTTGGGAGTTTTGCGTGTCTGAACAAACAATTGTGCGTCATTAACTCGTTTGAAGTTGGCATTGAATTGCTTTATTGCCTGCCAGCAAAAAGAAAACGAAAAAACCTATCGACTCATTAAAAGTGAAATCTTTGCACATACTCTAACCACATTTGTTGTTACAGGCTATGTGGAGTTTAACAGACTAACTGACTATTGGAAATGCTATAAAGCATATCTAGAATTCAACGTTTGAGAAAAGTAATTGTCCAAAATCTAATTGAAATGTAAAATTTTCAGCAACTAATTCTACTTTTGAGGCAGCGTATTTATTTGTCTGTTTTTTCTGTTTAGTCAGTTTTTGCTTTAATAACAAAAAATAATGTATTTAATGTCAGTGTTTCTTTTCATACAACTTTTGAACAATTACTATTCCATTTTTTAGCTGTATTCGCAATCGGAGTGTGTTGCAAGGGTAAAACACTTAAAGTTCGCACCACGAGCACAAACCGTCCATTAACACAGTAAACTCTGGCTGCCTCGATTATGAGGTTGTGTTGTATAAGGAAAAATCATAAGTGGGCAAAATGGCAAACAGCCATTTTAACAATTACGTTAAGAAACTACAAAAAGAAAAAAAGAAGAGAAAAGCATTTAAGAGTCATTTTTGACATCAATGTTTGGCCTAAAGAAAGCTGCACACGAAAGAGATAGGTTGGCCGAGATTAGGGCTTGGTGGGGTGGTGTTGAGGTCGAACCCGTCTGCATGACACTCTCAAAATGCGGCTCGGCAGCTTTTCAAAATATATATTTATATATATATATGTATAAATATTTCGTAACGCTTTCTTAACCCTAAGAAAGAAAGAAACAGCTACAAAAAAAAAACCAAAAAAAAACCGCCTCAATAACCATCTCGTGCCGAGGAAGTAAACCGCATACAAATAAACTGAAAACTGAAGTGAAATGAAAGGAAATACCCAACACCAGTGGCAAAGTACAGTTGCTAATTGTATGCTTAATATGGGAAATTGTAATGCCATGGCTACTCTAATTACGCACACACAACATGCATGTATGCATGCCAGACGATAACACTGAATAATGCACTCTTCAAAACAACAACAGAAATGTTAATTTATTTATGGGAGTGCTCACTATCTGAGCATTTGATAAACACAAGCTATTACTTAATAATGCGTTATTAGATTAGTAGTCTCTAGTTTTCAAGCGTTCACGGTAATTAAATTGTTTCGCCATTTCTCAATACTCAGTTATTTGCTTGTTTTCTTTTTGTTTCAAATTTATTTACAAATTATAAATTTTTACTTTTGTTTATGAATAGGTGTCAATTATTATATATGCTTGAGTTGTGCCTCTACACCAAACAAGCTTTTCATATTAGCAGCGATATGTGAATTTTTCACTAGTGAAAATGCCAGCTCCCTTGCAGCTTCTCTTCTTACTATTGCTACTGCTACGAGCTTACACAGTGCAATAGCAGCAGAACCGATAGCATAAAACTATCAAAGAATATCCTTTCGCTCAGCTCTGTCATTTGCAAGAACAACAGGCGTAGCAAGAAATGTCATTAAGAGCGATCTAACGGAGTAGCAACAGCATTTTAGCAGCGGAGCAAAAGAGCAAAGCAAATATGCGATTGATATAGAGCAGTAGCACATGCTGTATAGTTTAACTGCTAGGCTCTTGCTATATTCTTGTTATTTTCTGCTACTGCTACAAATACTTAGAGCACAATAATATTTTGTTTTGCTCTAGCTACGACTACTGAAAATAACAGAGCAGCAATCGGCAATTGCTGTGTTTAAATTCGTAGCAGTAGCAATTACAGAGTATTATTGTAATTCTCTTGTTTCTACACTACTTCTCACAGTGCAACTGCAAATACTTTATGAATGAGTCCGATGCGCATACGCACCGTTAAACGTAGCAGCGAACACTGCAACAATCTCGGTGTGTTATTGATGTCGTCAAGTGAATGGCGGACGCGGCCTGTTGCGCGTGCCCCCAACGGCAGTAGCAGCAGCAGGCGCAGCAGCAACAGCTACAACCAGTTCTCCATTGGCTCATAAAATTTGGGCCATATTGACATGTGCCACTGTTGCTGTTAACAACTTTTGCTTTGCGCTCGTCGTCGTCGTCGTCGTCGTGTTTGTTGTGGCCTCATTTTTGTTTGCTTCTAGCACTGGCCACAGAAAATGCTGCATTACGACACACAAATAAATACATGGGCCAAATAAATAAATGAATAGCTTAGCTGGAAAATCCACGTTTCTCATTTCAGTCACAACACCTTCTGTGTGCACTTGAATATCGTTTAAAGTAATTCTCGCTATTAAGATGATTATCGGAAATGATTTGCACGTGATGTGTTGTCTCTGGAAATTTATGCGCATTTGTGTTTAACCATGTTATTTGCGGTTGATACTTACCTGTACGATTCAATTACTACCATTTCGGAGGAGGGTAGTACAATTTTGTCATGGAATGTGAAACAGTAAAACAAATACAAATATACCCGATTGGACATAGTAATAATACGCAACTGTCTGATCAAAATAGTCTGGAGAATATTTTCGAAATTTATTTATATTTATGTGTGAAACATTTTTGTGCATAAAAATATCTTGAGATATTTTGAGTTTTATTAGGGTATTTTAATTTCAACATGTTTATTTTTTATAGACGAATACATTTGAGGATTTTTGAGAAACCGCAGCAAAACATTGGAAACCGTAAGACTAAAAACTCAATTTGTTAAAAATGCACACCTTCAAATATATAACCATGTATGTGTGTGTGTGTGTGTGTGTGAGTGTGTCTGATTAATGCATGCGGCAAACCAAGCACTAAAAACAAGTGATAACAATACACACACGCCATGGAGCGCTTAGGAGAGTGAGGAGGGAGGCATTTGAGAATTGATTACTTAAGTAACTAAATAAAAGCAACGCAACGAGCAAACTCTCGAACGCTTTAGAAAATGTTGTATATGATGTATGTAAGTATATGTATATGTATTTACGTATATATACTCTATGCCTTACATATAAATTAACAGAGTGTGAATGTTGTTGTTTAATCTATAATAGAGGAGAGCGCATATGTAATTTACGAGCGAACGATTGGCGGGTGAAAACATTGACTCAAAGTTTTGACTGTTAATTGGCTTGGCACTTTTCAATGCAATTTTGTTTGGCAATATTCACATAAGTCTCAAACGATAATGCAAGGTATGAAAGTTGTTTCGTAAATTGGAGATTGCTCACTTAGTGTTAAATAACGATTTCATGACATTTTTATTAGCTAATGCAGTCTAATAATGTGTCTAATAACAATTGCAACAGCAACAACAACAGCGTGCTTGAAGAAAACAAAAGGAGATTAATATAAAATAAAATAGACTAATTTGTGTTCATGCTAGAAAAGTTAGGTTTTTTTTAAACGATCTGGCAACACGAAATTATTTGATGTAAGCGTTAAGTTGGCTGCGCTTGCTGTTAATATCGTAAATTGTTGGGGAATAATATGAAATATGAATTGTGTGCAATAAACTTTTGATGTTGCCGTAGCGTTGTTGTTGTCAGTTAGCTTGATAGCTTATCAGCAATCCTATCACAACGATACGCTTAGACAGCTGTTGTTGTTGTTGTTGTCTACTTAGTTGTGGATCTGATTAGAAACGTCAGAAAACACGGACTGCAATCGATGTTACAATTTAATATGTGCACATATGACACATTAACTCATAATCGCCGGCCCCTTGAACCACTTGCAGGTGTTTTTTTTTTTTTTTTTGTTACGACAATCGACAATGTGTCAATTATTACGCTTTCGAGTTTGGCGCTGACAGCTACATTTTCTAAAAGACACAAATATAAATATATATATTATACACATATATAATATGTACCCTATAGCCAAACAGACCGCTGACCGACGCGTGCAATGAGAAAAAAGTAAAAGCGGTGAAATTTTCCCATTCACATCGAATCGATCTCGTCGCATCGCCGTCGTCGTCGTCTGCATTGCGAGCAGTGCAATGCACTGGCTGGCCAGACGCCAATCTCCTACTTTCGAATGTGCAACTGCAGCAGCCACAGTCACAGCAGCAGCAGCTGCAGGAGACGACTTTGGAGGGGGCACTCTCATATTACCTAATCATCATCCAGCTGTGCTTAGGCGGCGCTAGTTGAGCCCTAGCGCTCGTTTACTGCTTATCAATAGCTTAAGGCAGCTGGTTGCATAATGCCACGCGAACTGCGCCCCAGCATATCAATGAGATGCGAAAGACATCAGAAGCAGAGACCAAGAGAGGGGCAATTGAAACAGGCGCGTGTTTTGCGCTGCTGCGGAATAAAACACATGACGCCCCCTTAGCATGTTCACCTTACACGGCAAGAAATTCTCATGAAATATATGTACTTAAAAGGTAGCATTTTGGTATCTGAAGTGCGATTAATACAAAATTTCTAAAATACAGTAAAAAATGATTTTTTTTTAACTCTAACGATTAATGTGCTATTAAATAAAAGAAGAACGTTTTTTTTATGTAACGCGCTCTAGGCAGGGTGTCAAACCGAAATTATTTTGGGTTCCATTTTCGATTCTGTTCAATAAAGTATAAATATTCCGGTAAAGATGGTATCCATACGAAACCTAGAAAAGTTTGACAAAAAATAAGTGCGAAATTTGCGAAAAAATTACAAACAGTGGACCAATATTTAGATCATATAGCACGAACAGATTTTTAAATAAAATTGAGGTTTAAACAGGTGCACTGATTTGTCCAAAGGTAATTAATCAAATCCTAAACCCAATACAAATCGATAAAAAGGATATAATAAAGTATGTGTGAACAAATGGGTCTAAGAGCTAAGGACTTCATATTGATCAGTTCGGGTATTTGGGTTTTTAAAAATTTCAAGTATAGGTTCTGATTTTTGATACGGATTCTAAATTTCAATCGGTGAGCAAGATGTTCCGATTACGTTTCCAATTCCGGTTTGTCGCACTGGCCTGAAGTATATTACAAGAAGCCGCTATCTTCTATAAAATCTTATATAGATATGTAGTATGCAAACCTTAATTAAATCTGTATACCTTATGATTTCTTTCTGTGTACTGGCTGGCTGGCTGCATAGCTGGCCAGCTGAGAATAGCTGCTTATTGAATTAGCGACGCGTCACTTCCGAGAGCGCGGACAACGCTTATCGAATGATTAAACGCTTTGTCGTCTGCCCGGCGTATCTTGCACTCTAACCTCAGCGCTGTACGTGGGGGAAACAAAAAAATAAAAAACAGAGAAAGAAAAGGAAACAAGTAAACAAACGACAGAAATACTGAAAAGGCAGAAAAAAAAAGTGAAAGCGATTGCGGTTTATCGTCTTTGTCATCATCAATGGGCAACACCAGTGGCGCCCATAGCCAATAATAATAATAACAATAATAATAATAATAATAATAATGAACGAGAGCTTTTATTATAATACATCCGTGGGTCGACCCGGGAATGAGCTTGTGTTTGCTTGGCTTGGGGTTTTACCCGGTTTCGCATTTCTCGCGGGAGCACAAAGTATCTTATTTAGCTTCAATGGGTTATGAAGAGCCAGCCGCATCTCAGAAAGTAGGTTGCAGTACTGCGTATGGGAAGGTCACATTTCAGGTTTTTGTTTTTGGTTTTGGTTTTGTTGCTGCTCGTAAAACAATACTCTCTTGTGCTGGGCTAGAAACACCCAGCGTAAATCTAATAAAGCTCGTGCCTTCTTCGTTCATGAACTTAAGCATAGGTATTTGTGAAGTTTCTGGTACGTGTGTTGCTCTTGGTACTCAAATCCGATATCTGATACATCGCAATTCCGAGTGTTGAATTCCTATCGAGAAAATTCCATAACTCTCTCGATAGTAGTCGTATCAGAATAAAATTGCTTAAAAGTATTGAGTAAGATGCCAGCAAGTAAATGAGAAATTTCTGATTAAGCTTTTTCTATTTATGGAATTTATAGTGACATTTAAGATAATTCATTAATGCCCACTTGATCATGTACACGACTAGGATGTTTATTTATAACATTTTTATTTTCTCCGTGAATCACAAATTCGAATATATCAGTAAATCAATCAGTGTTTAAAAATATCATTGCCCCTAATCAGATTGGACTGAGATAATTAAATAAAATGATGTAAGGATGATCGGCGGGTGGGTTACGTCCAAATATACATATATGAATCGGTGCATGAATACGTAATCGGGCCAGCCTAGTTTCTATCGCCCTAAACGAGTTGCTTTCGGTTGTCTAGCAGTCTATTATTAGCCAATTTGTTGGGATGGCTTTTGTTGTCGATGTTTGTTGTGATTTTGTTGGTTTGTTGGCTTGTTGTCTCTTCTTCCGCATACAGTTTGTTTGCTTTGCTCTCTCGCTCTTGTCCTCTGCTGTTGATTGGAAACGTATGCAAATTTTAAGTTTTGTAAACAAATTGAATAAATTGTGACATAATAATAAGTTCAATTTAAACGCGGGCGTTGCCACTTCATTCAAATTGCAATGAGAGGGTCCATTTCCGCTTTCACCGACTTGCCGGAACCATTAATTTATGCTTGCAGAATATTAAGGAAATTATGAGCATTTTGGTAGTTCAATGTACTCTCGGCCATTGCATTTCCCTAATTACCCGGAAATTAAATTGTTTTTTTTTTGCCAAAGCTTGTTTAAATTTTGTAAAAAGTATCCGCTTGAATCATGCAATTTAAAATGTTGTATTTACATGTAACTTCAGATGTTTCTCTGCCACAATATAAAATTATTTTCTTTCTTTGTACTATCAGAATAACTGTGTGTAAATAAGTTGCATTTAAAATTCAGGGCAAGATTTTGCTCTGTGTTAATCTGCCGATTCATTTTCTATACATATGTTTGCATACAAGCGTACATTATCAATTATAAGTGTAATTCATTTGACCATGACTCACTTTTGAGCGCCTCATTATATTGCGCAGATTCCCCTGTTGAAGTGTTCCCCAATTAGCGACACCATTTCAAAATGTTTTTATTCGTGCATTGTCTGACAAAAAAAAAGAAAAAAGTGAAAATAAATGTTTAATTATACATCTATATTTCATGAAATTTAAGCGGGCTTTGCGTGACATGTAATATGGCTAAGTTAATTGTAAAGCTAATTAAATTGCTGGGAATCACTCATGTGTGCATGAACAATAACTATGGTATATACATAATATATATATATATATAAGACAGCTATTTGTGCGTATGAGTTAATTCTAAATAAATATATTCTGTGCTTATCAAATCAAATAAATGTTAAGGAATAATCTATAAGTATTATTGCATTTATTCAAGAAAATCCAAATGTGCCTTTTTATTCTTTATTTATTCTCTTGTTCAGTTACATGCTTCAGCAATACTGATCAATTTTTCTAAATAGAAATTCTCAATTCTCGGGGAATTGTATCAATTATTATCGAATTAACATATGTGCAAATTGTGTTTCTACTTCGTAAGTTGGAATTGTGATTCAACTTTTAATTTTACCTATGCTTTATATTTGCGTCGCATTTTGTTTGCTGTTAGCTTTTATATATATATATATATATATTTTTACTAGTAACACTCATAGGTGAAGCTTCAAAATTATCTTGTTTTGCTTATGTGGCCTTTTCATGTGAGGTGTTTACTAAACTTGACGCTCTTTGTTTTGCTCGAATGCCGATTAAATTGGCATAGCTATGTGTGTATGTATGTGTATATATATATATATATATATAGTATAATTGCTGATAACTAGAACCAATTGTCGTGAACTTGTCGGCCAGACTGAAAGGAACAGCTGTTGGTGCTCTGGACATTTTCTCACCGTTTGTTAGTCGATTCAATTTGGCACTTCACATGGAAATCAATTGTCCAGTAATTAAATTCAATTGAAATATCATTAGAAGTAATCAAATGTCAAACACCACCACCTGTCCCGTCCCCCCCTCCCGCCAATTAACCGAGTGCGTCAGGTAAAGATGAAAACGTTTCAGACTTAAGTTATACAATCGTTCAGATATCTATAAATATATATACTGTATATATATATGCAGTCAGTCATGATCTCAAGAAGGTCATGTTGTGGGGTCAACATTGGGTCTCCACCTCATTCTGAATTGTGCTCGCATTTCACGCTGTGTTTAATCAAGGCACGCTTTAATTTGCTTGTATTTCGTCTTTTATTTTTTTTGTCAATTGATGGACTGATTGAGTGCTAGAATTGAGGCGACCTCATGCCGCATATATTCAATGTCAAGTGCTTCCACAAATGAGTGCCAACAGGATAGGAATGGAGTAATTGCAGCTGATGTGACGCCACTTTATGAGAGTGGTCGGTATTCATGCACCCACCTCGATTCCCATATGCATCTATTTTTAGCCAACCTTCGTTTTGGTCGAGTATAAAAGCACCTAATGCTCATCCTCATCATGCTCGGGCTCGTCCTCGGCCTCGTCCTGGGAACTCAAGGACTGTGGCATTTGCCATACTGTTTGATGCCGCCTGTTGCTGTTGCCATTTGCTGTGGCAAGGTTATATTTAGCTGCTTTCGTGACGTCAGGCGCTGTGTCCTTAAAAGCTGCTGCTGTTGCTACTAGTAATTTATTGACTAACGTTTTGGCATTCAACATTTTTTCTAATTTTACCTTGAAATTGCAACCATAGCCGGAGTCGCCCCGCTGTCGCAACCCACACAAAACACCTGTCTGGCTGCTACATTTTTCAGTATATGAGCAAATGAGAGTTTTACCTGTGCTTGTGTGTGCGAGAGTGTGTTTTTGTGTGTGTGTGTGTGTGTGTGTGTGAGTGTGTTTTGTGTGTGTTATTAGCAATATTCGATTCGATTACTCACATTTAATTTATTGTTATTGGAGTTTTATTTCGCCACTCCGATAACCAAAGATTAACAATAATTCAAATGCTACACAAAAAATATTTGTGAGAAATAAATCAGCTATCGATTATATGCGGGTTATATACAAAGTATATCAACTTTTAAGGAACTTCGACAGTATGATTTAATTTTTAATTAATTAACTTTTTACTTAAAAACCACAAACTTTACATATAAATTTCGCATTCTGCATTTCGTTTCATAAAGTTCTTACAGGATAAATTAACTTAAAGCAATGCGAAGAAATGTTAATTTATGTATTAGCATGTCTACGAAGTTTTTCGGACGATTCATTTGAGTAGAATTAGCAATGACAAATCAACCGCTGCCAAAAACTGAAACAAACTTGGAGAAACTTTTACTTGGTTTGCCCAAAGTGGCTTAGAACCAGAAACCATTTGTTGTTGCCCCATTCTCAAATAGTTTTGTATATGTGAAAATGTGGCTACCTATCAACATTTTATACATTTCGGCGACCCACACATTCGTCATTAATAAGTGAAACGGCGTAATTTCATGCGTGACGCATTCATGAATAATAATAAAAATAAAACACAGAAATTTATAGAAGCCAAGCCATATATTTAAAAATGCTTGTCGAATTCAATATCTTGTCAACATTCGTGTATATTTCATATCGAAATTGGTTTATAGATTCAATTATATGCGATAATATATGTTTATTGCATTGAAATGCCATTTGCGCTGTAATAATTAGCGGTTGCATCCTTGACGACGCCTTTGCCGTCCCTAACTACTACTATTTACTTGGCCGAAACGAACTTGGAATATTCAATTACATATTTGCTTTGCGACTATCTGCTTTTCGTTTAAAATTTAGATTTGTGGCACACGAATGTGCATTAAATTGAGTGTAACTTAAGGTATTAATAACTTAACTATAATTATAGATTTTTAGTGGTTCTGGCCTGGTCTCAAGGCCGGTCAATGACCGGCCTCAATGTAAGCAAAAGAAGCTCGCTCGATCAACAAACGAAAGTCTTCAAACAGCCATTGATTGAAATTTGGTTTTTTGTTTGCTTGAGCCGAGTTTGTGTTAACTGTTTGTCAAGTCGCAAAAATGAAATTTAATAAGCCGCAATAAAACTGGAGGCGCTAAGCTAATAAATTGCTGCCCAATTGCGTCGACCTAATACAATAGAAAGAGTAGAGAAGGGGTAAGAAAAGAGCGGGCGAGCGGCAGTCAGTCATTGAACTATTTACTCTCGGCCTTGCATGTGTACCTTAGACGGCCAGCTTCGTGGTGCTGCCTGCCCCTGCCCCTGCCCCCTACACATGTGTGTGCTCATTGCACGTTTCAATGTTGTGCAAACAAATGGAAATGGAAATGGATTTGCCACATGTTGTAGCGCGTTCAACTCGCAACGAACTCGGTTAAACGCCTCACACTACGCCAGCCATCGATTTACTTGTTGTGATTCATTCATTAAATGGAAAACCATTTGGAAACTTTATCGCAATTAAGCTATATCTCACATTGTCAGAGTTTTCGATAAAAAAAAAAGTATTTTCGCTTGTATTTTTTACGCAAAACTTTTTGGAATTACTCAGAGCGCTCGCCCTTTATCGCTGCTCTCGCCCGCCTTGCCACCTGTTCCTCGTCTCGCCATTTGGCAGCGTATCGAATTGCGCAGTTTGGAGTGGAGTCAACGGCAAAGTCAACGCATTTTGACGTGTTTGCCTTTATAATAAGCACATTTCGCACATTTCGTTTCCTTCCACCGCATTTAGCTTTTGGCTGTTGCCATTTAGATGCTTTTATTTTTTCATTTCATATTTAAACAACAGTTCACAAATGCAAAAGTAAAGCACAAGCAGCAAGCAAGCAAGCAAAAAAAAAAAAAAACAAGTTCAACTGCCCGTTAACTTGATATCTTGAGCAAGAGAGAAAGATACGCAACGAAAGAGAGAGCGAGAAAGATAGAGCACTATAGTGTCTCTTGCTCTGTATTTGCTCATTCGATCTGAAATGAAGCTTTTTATTTGAAACAAGTTGGCAGCATCGTGCTGAAAAATATTTGCATACATCATGTATTCCAAATAGCATTTATATTTTTTAATTTTAATCAGAAAGGTTGAAAACAGAAATAAATCGAACAGTAACTTTAAATGTTGCGCAGTTGCAAATTGCGAGAATTTTTATTTATTTATTTATGTTAGCCTTTATTCATAAATATTTATATAGAACTAGTTTATGCAAAACTGTAATATAATATTATGCAATTTTTATAACAATAGATGATAATTTCATAAAGTCAGTATATAGAAAAGTTTGTAATCTTAAAAATTACTTATATCGAACGTGCAGCAATCGCTGCTTGGTGGTTACTCATTTGTCATCCGACTTAATGTCACTGATTGCTGGCACTCGTTTACGTGTGTGCCAACGCTTGTGAAACAATTGCAGTAAGCAGCTTCTCAGTTGCCACAATTAACAATTGCAGCTAAAAATAGAAACTGCTGACAGCTGTTCCACTCGCATTGCGCATATGCATAATATCCTTAAGTTGCATCAGACATTCGTATTAATTACATCCTTATTGTGGCAATAATTGCATCTTGCAGGCTGATGACAAATCGCTGCTGGCACGCTTCTACCATGCCGATCGTTCGCTGACCGCTGTCGCCAGTGAGTTGGACAGCTTCGATGGACGCGCGGAGCCGGATCGTTGTACGCGTCTGGTTAGCAGACTGCGTCAAAATCAGGTAAGTGTTCAGCTGGCAACTGATAAACTGATAAACTAAACTGTTTCTATTTTCGGGGTGTGTAGGACAAAGTCCTGGCCATCACCAACATGATAATGGAGGAGCTGCTGGGCGAGGATCGTGATGCGCGCGCCTTTCGCGCCAAATTTCCCGAGGAGGTGCTGCAAGAGAATCTGGCCGGTCAACTGTGGTTTGGCGCCGAGTGCCTCGCCGCCGGCTCGTCGATACTGAACCGCGAGTCGGAGAGCAAAGAAATGCGTCCACTGGCCCAGGCCGTTACCAAGAGTCTGGGCCATGTGCGTGTACTGCTGCGCGATCAATGTCTGCGCAACAATGTGCCCAACAGCAAGACGCTACACTTGGACTTCAACGACTCCAACACGGAGCAACTGTACGAAAGCCTCAAGATATTCGATCATCTGTTCGCCGAATTCGAGCTGAGCTATGTGAGCGCCATGGTGCAGGTGAAGTCCCGACACGAGTACGAGATGCAGCAGTGGATTGGCGTGCTGTTCTCGGAGACGTTGCAGCGTTCCCTCAAGGTCGGTCTGCTCGATCAGGATATGGTCGACGCTTTTGATCCGGGTCTAATGTTCTCTATACCTCGATTGGCAATTGTCGCCGGCCTCGTCGTCTATGCGAAGGGGCCGCTTAACATGGACATGCCGGGCGATCAGCTGTCGGAGATGTTCCGTCCATTTCGCACGATCCTTATCAAGATCAGGGATCTGTTGCGCAACCTAAGCAAACAGGAGCTGTATCAGCTGGAGAAGCTGCTCTGCACCAATGAGGATATCAACACGAAGGTATTTTTTTTATCGATTTTCTTTTGGTTTGCTTTACTCACTCTGTATTCTTGGGTTCTGTTTGCAGGTGCCTTTGGGCTCCAGCAGCATTGAGGCGCCTAGTCCTGAGCACAACAACACCAGCAGCAGCAGCAGCAGTAACAACAACAATAATAACAACAATACTAACAACAACAACAGCAGTGACAGTGGCAGCAGCAACAATGAAAAAACCAGCACAACACCAAACACGCACAAGCCCGTGGAACGTCTGGTGGATCATCGCAACAACAATACCACCAATGGCCAGCAGACAATGAATGCTGCTGCAACCACGCAGGCAACAAGCACTCGCTCTCCTCCGTCCATGTTGCCGCCATCGGCGGGCAGCACGCCGACAGCCTCGCCAGCGCCATCGCCGACGCCGTCGCACTCCATTGCGTCCACGTCGTCGGCGGCAACAACTTCGACAAATTCGCCAGCCCATTGGAGCGATTATGACGATGATGATGATGAGGATGATGATGATGAAGACGAGCATGCCGATGTGGAAGAGGATGAGGATGAATCGGGCAATTTGGACAGCGATGAACATGACTTAAATGATGACAGCGATAGCGAAGTGGATGAGTTCTATGAGGCACAGCTAAAGGCTATTGTGGCAGCCGTCGATTGTGCGCCTGGCTATCTAATACCGGATTGTGCCTCTGGCTATTTAATATCAAACACAAATCTGGGCAATCTGCTGCAGCCGCAACAGGTGCCACTCACGGACAACTTCGTGGCCAGCGAAGACGATGAGCTTGGCAATCCCACTGCGATGGATCAGCAGCAGCAACCACAACAACAAGAACACCAGCAGCTGCAGCAACAACAACAACATACAGAAGATGAGCCCAGCACAAGCGCTGCTATGTTGGCCGCCAGACGCACTTTGCAGCGTCTCCGTTTGCCCAGCAGCAGCAGCGACAATGAGCCCAGCAGCAATAATCAGCAGACGACAATCAAATCGACGAGCGAGCAGACAACAGCGCGCAACAGCAGCAGCAGCAGCGGCAGTCGCCATCGGCACCATAGTCATAGTCACAGCCACAGTCACCATCATCATCATCACCATCACAGTCACCACAGTCACCATCATCACCACCATCAGCACCATCAGCCAGCAGCAGTAGCAGCAGCAGCACAGGACGAGCAGCAAAATAACAATCAACCTCACAGTCACAGTCACAGCAGCAGTCATCACCATCATCACAATCATCAGTCGCATCCGCATCGCACAAATCGCAGCGCCCGCAAGCGCTGCAGCCAGGAGCACTGCGAGACAACAACCACAACAACAAAAACAACCGGCGGAGAGCAACAGACGGAGGACAGTTTGGATACGAGCACCGCCTCCTCGCTCTCCGATGATGTCTCGCTCGCCATGCGGAACACCACGGCGCGTTTGAAGTTTAAGTGAGCAAAAATAACAATAAGAATAGCAAAAAAGTATTTTTTTTTTTTTTGCTATATTTTCAAATGTTGATTGTTAAAGAATTCACATAGACGCAAATCTGTGAAAATGTGCACATAATTAATATTATCAATCCCAACCAATCTTAATCAGCATTATTTTTTTTATTCATTCAGGAGTACTGAGAATCTACTGCATCGTCTGTTCGTTTGCATTGCTGGCGTCGCCGATCAACTGCAGACAAATTTTGCCTCTGATCTGCGCCAGATATTGCGCAGCGTGTTCCTTATGAACATGTCCTCGGCCCAGGAGGACATTGACATACCCGAAAAGACAAAGGAATCGGAGCTATTCGAGTTTCGCGCCTCGGAAAACGATGTGATACAAGAGAGCGCCGGCTCCAATCAAAGCATTTATTCGGCCGAGGAGGTCAATCCCGAGCTGGACAATGTGTTCAACAATGTGGGCACCAACGGCAGTGGGAACGGAGCACGTGCCTCCGCTGGCGCAGCAATGCAGCGCAACAATACCATTGATCTGGCCACGGCGCAAAACGGCAACAGTGGCAACAGCAGCTCCTCGAACAGCAGCAGCTCCTCTGCGGCACGCAATCATGTGGCGCGCAGTCGTAGTTTGGGTGACCACGATCAGGCCTCGACCAGCAGCTCACAGCAGCAGCAACAACGAGAGCTGCAGTTGCAGTTGCAGCAACAACATCACCAGCAGCAGCAGGCGCAGATGCAGCAACAATTGCAACGTCAGCGCAACAATTCCGTTGGCAGCAATTCACCATCGAGCGCCTCATCGACCAGCTCCAACTCGGAGCACAATTCACCGGTGAGCACGCGCAGTGGCAGTCGTCGCCGTTTGCCGAGCAACTCAACTAACTCAACGCCACCAGCAGGAGCAACAACAACACCAACGGGAGCAAGCACAACAACAACAACAATGTCACCACCTGCATGGATACCCGATGGCAAGGCGCCACGCTGCATGTCCTGCCAGACGCCGTTCACAGTGGTGCGGCGACGTCATCACTGCCGCAACTGTGGCGGCGTCTTCTGCGGCGTCTGTTCTAATGCCTCCGCACCGCTGCCCAAATATGGCCTAACCAAGGCGGTGCGCGTGTGTCGTGAGTGCTACATGCGCGAGGTGCGTCAGAGTCACAGTCACACTCACAATCACAGCCAGGGTCAGAGCCAGATTCATGGACCCACACAGCAGGCAGGGAGTAGGCCGCAGGCAGCAAGCGCCTCTTAGGGTTGGCCGCTGGCGCTGGCTGGCAAGCGCAGAGCAGTGAGACCAAAAACGTGCCCAACCGTTGACCAATTCCTAATGGATGGAAATGAAGCAAACTGTGAATCGCAATCGTTTTTCAAAATTCAAAAGAAAACATTTTTGAATTTCTCGACAAACGGCACAGTTCTCCTCCAAGTGCAGCGATTATTAATTGATTCGCTCCCCTTTCAAATTTAATCTTAATTAATTCACACAAACTGACCAACTCTGAGTGTCGTATCAAAAACTGTACAATAAAATACTTTGACTTCGATCTTTGTATGTATTATATACGCAACTGTTCATCTAGCTATATACCATTCACACACACACACACACACACGTGTAAATGTTAATTGTATTTGTAAAAATGCTTTCAGCTCATATCATGCATATACACCTACGTATCAATGCAACATATACTATATATATATATATATATATACAATATACATATGTCTGCCTGCATTTCAATAGATCTTTGGGTTTTATGGGACAGAGGAGGGACTGCATTAGAGACGTAAAATCGGATCGTAGCTAATATTGTAAGCTTTTATGTTGCAATTGTTCTGTCATTAGCAGCCAACACGTTTAGGATCTAGTACATAGTGTATATATATTTTTGTAGCAAGTGCAGCAAACTACTGAGCTGAATAATAGACATAATTTCTAGCGAAAATTTGCAAAACTTTATTGTGATTTATTGTTATTTATATACCCTGTATGTTCCCAAAAACTAAAACAACAAAAACAAAAAAACAAAACCAACAAATGTGTGTTGTATGAATTTCTTTTTTTCTATCAAACTGTCTGAAGATAACTAGATCTAGAAAGCCAATAAAAATAAACTTAAGTAATTTTACTATTAACATACGGTACGTAACAGGGAATATAAATAAATAGTCGGCCCGATACGGCTATAGTGTTCTTACCTTATACGAAATCCATTTTATGTTTAACCATATAAGCTAGCAGGAAATTGATTTCAAACCTAATAAAACACAGTTTTACATATAATATACAAACATATATATGCATATATATTTTTCTGACTTAAAAAATAGAAAACACAAAAAAAAAATCTGTAAATTGAGTTTAATGAATATATATATGATATTTTGCTTAAATCAATAAAAAAATATAAAAAAAAACTTGATTTATATTAATTTAGTAGAAACAACCTTTTGGTTCAACAACCTTAAATGGTTGTTATAATTATTTATCAATTTTATAATTAATCAAATATATACTTGAATCTATTTTTGCACTTTAGTTTTCCAATTGGTAATTCGAATTCAACTTCAAATATTATGTAAAATCGTAGGAACTTTTTTACTGTTTTGTTTTCGCTTAACTTCAAATTTATTTCCAATTTTAGCTCAGTTCGTTTTGAGATTTTTCCTGGGGGGTTGCCTATTTTTGTCGACCCAGTTGCTTATCTGGGTTTTTGTTTTGGGCTTTTGCTGCTTTATTAGTTGAAACTCGCAGGATAATGGGAGAATACAAGAAATCGAAGAAATGCCCGGAAACAGCAGAAACTGTGCGTTGGAGGAGTTTGTTGCTGGATCGCAAGTTTGATGACAATATCGAGGTGGCTGAGTTAGACTTGATGGAAGACTTGAACGACGAATTTTTCAACACGTCCTATGAACTGGTGCAACGACTCGTGCCGCTCAACGGCTTTGTGGCGGGCAAGATTAAACGATACGTGGATATTCTCTCCAGGATGCATCGGCATTTCACCAAAGCAGTGAAAGCGGCCAATGAAATGCGTACTAAAATACAGACTGCAGATACAAAGCTCAAACTGGCCATAACAACGACTGCCATATCAACGGACATGGTGGGCAAGCTGCGAGAATCCGTGACCGAGGCCTGGTGTGTAGCGGACGCAGTCCACTATCGGGAGACCCAGAGGCTGGATAATCAGATTTGCCTGAAGCCTATCCATTCACATAGAGGCGAACAGCCGTAAGTCTTAACGTTTCAACTTTGCAGATCTTTATCACTTTTCATAATTCTTTCAGCAAGGAGCTGCGCATCCGTGGCATTGTCTTTCAGGAACGTGATCGCCTGGCTGGTGAGCTGAAGGAGTACGAAAAGCGTCTGGAACAGAATCGTGTCTACTCAGTGTCCTTGGAGGAAGCTAATGAACTACAGCGCGAAACGATTCAAAAACATCAACAACGCTTCAACAAGATGGCAGAGGAGATGTATGCGATGGATCTCAAGAATTGTATCGCTATCGCAGCCTTAGAGGATAAGATTGACTATCTGATGAAAGATTTGGAGAACCTCTTTGCGGTCAAGCATGAGCTGAGCAAGTCTGAGCAGAACTTGGCAAAGTCCTTGGCTCTGAGCGAGCAGATGAAGCGTCTAATGGAACGTCTCTCGCAGGATAAGTACACCTTGGTGAAGAACATGCAACGCCTGCAGGACGACAAGCGTCGCTGCAAAAAGGTAGCCAAAGATTTGTACACTGAGAATCGAGAGCTGGAGAGCGAAAGGGATGAGTTAAGCCGATTAAATCGAGCCAACTTCAGCGAAATAAAAAAGAATGCGGATCTGCAAGCGATGCTGGAACGCCGACTCCGGCAGTTATCAAAAAAGAACAGCGACTACGCTGAGCAAAAACTGATCCAAGAGTAAGTCGCACCCATTTACTATAGATACAATATTATATATTGACTCGATTCCATTTCATCCAGCAATGAACTGATCAATCTTAACAAGAAATTGTTGGTCACCACAGCGACACTGGACGAGATGACGGGCCAGAAAGAGGACGTGGAACGCGGTCGGGAGAGGATGCGTTTCGATTTAGCCAGCTTGAACGATGATTTGGCCAGCTTGCGTCACGATCTCTTCGTGCAACGCGGTCGTACGCAGGATGTGCAAGTGAATCTGAATCGATGCCACAATTCGTTAGACAAGACAGAGCAGCAGATCCAGAAGATCAACCGGGAGAAACAAGAGCTGCAAGCGGAAATCACTGGGCTGCTAAAGTCAACCGAATCCCTGGAAAGTGAGTAAAGGACACATTTACACACACACACACTAATATTGATTGTGTCCTCAGCGCTGGTGGCCAAAAGAACAGAGCAACTGGCATATGTAACCGAACAGATGGAGCAGAAGCAGCGAAGCTATCAAAGTGCCCTAAAGCAAATGGAAAACCTACAAAGTGAGAAGAAGGTGCTGGAGAAGAGCTTCGAGATGTGCGCCAGGGATCGGCAGAGTTTGCAGAATCTGAACGTTAAGCTGGGCTTTCAGAACAATCAATTGTGCAATCAGTTGGCCACCAACGAGAAGGAGATAATCGGACTCAAGAATCGCGTCGATCATCTGGACAGCACTGTGAAGCACGCGCAGAACGAGATTCATAGCCGGGATCGGCAGCTGCAGCGTATGCACACCGAACTCGACGAGATGAAGATCAGGAATGGTCAGCTGCAGCACACCGCCGAGGCGGATGAGAAACGCTTCAAGCAGATCTCTATTTGCCTAGACGAGGTGCGGAAGGAGAAGACACTGGTTGGCCATCAAATGGTGCGACGCAACTCCGAGCTGCGTGTGCTGCGCGAGAAGCTAGCCATGATGAAGCTGGCAATTGAGCTTGGCAGCACGCAGTACAATCAGCGCATCGAGGACATCCGTCTCCTCAAGACGGAGATCCGAAATCTGCGCATGTCCAACGATTGCATGCAGCGGGCCGTTAGTTGCACGGCTAACTTGCGCCACGAGGTAATGCGGCTTGAGCGTCAGCTCATCCGTGAACGATTGCGCGTGACGGCGTTCACGGAGGAGATGAAGCATCCGTATCGCATTCATCGCTGGCGTGTCCTTATTGGCACGGACCCAACCAAATGTCAGCTTCTCCGCAAAATGCAGGGCCTGATCAAGCGCAACATTCGCCTCGCCGTGTTGCGCAGCAATCAGGCGCAGCAGCTGGAGGATTTGCAACGATTGTACGATAGACTCAAGAAGCAGCTGCAGCGTATGCCCAGTGCCCAGGTCGTGGAACGCCTCTGGTTCCAACGGCGCATCAATCAGCGCCAGAGTCGTAAGGTGCGCGCCATGAAAGCCGAACTGGCCATCAATGAGATCGATCTAAAGTCACGAGAGATAATCATCGATCAGTACCAGCAAGGCCTTAGGCAGGAGCACCAGCTGCAGCAACATTCTCTCAAGGATACCAACCGACCACTCGAAAGCAAGGAACAAGTCGAACAGTTCGCCAAATCGATGTTCAAGATGAGCACACAAGATTCAATGAGTTCGAATTTAATGAGTATCTAAAGCAATGAGCTGATGACCTTGAAGCCAGCTCCCAATGTTCGTGGTAGCTGCGCCGGCGCCGAGTAGCAATGTGCCTGCATCTGCTCCAGCAACTGACGCTCCTCGAGCAGCTTTTGCTTGCGCCGCTTCTCCTCCAGCAGCTGTGTCTTCGTCTGCGCTAGATTGCCGCGCAACTCCTCCAGCTGCCTTGCATTTGACTTCTCGCCAAACTCGCGCGCACTCAGCTCGGCCAGAAGCACCTTCAGTTTGCGATCCTTGGCGGATAGGCTGGCCTGCAAGCAAGCAAACCAATTATAAACAAATATTATTTATTTCATATCGATTATATTTCAAATATGATTTAGGGATTAGCGGGAATGTGTCAAGATGTGATCCATATAAGAATTTTCATTCTGGATTTTTCTACATTTATAGGAGTAAAGTGAGGTTAAGTAATCTGGCACGCCTCACCTTCACCGTGTTAAGCTCCGCCTTCACCTTGTGGCTGGGTAGCTTTAGCATAAACTCCTTGAGTGCCGCATAGAGTTGTTGGGCCTCAGTCAGGGCACGCTCCTGCTCCAAAGCGGCCACGTTCTGGCCGAGCAGCTGTTTGCGCAGGATTTGTATGCGTTCGAGCAGATCCATTTTCTCGGGATCCTTGCCACGCAGCAGGCGCCAGCGATGCACATTCATCGGAGTCATCATTTCGTCCTGCAGTGCACGCGCCTTGATGCGCTCCTGGTTGAGGAGTCGCTGCATTTGCAGCAGTTCCTGCCTCAAGTCGGCGGCACTCTCACGATCAGCACGGAGAACATTGCGTTCGGTGCGCAAATTCTTAATCTCGACGCCCATCAGACGCATATCGTCCTGGCACTGGGTGCACTGGCGCTCCGTCTGATCGTAAACGGTCTGCAGATTCTCCAGCGTGTGCTGCAGTCGAGCATATTCGTCATTGCGCTTGGTCAGCGCCGCACTGATCGAGTTCTTCTCGTTCATCAGGTTGTCCACATCCTTGCGCAGACGGGTCAAGCGCTGCTCGTCCTCTTGCAGCGACTTGGCATGCCGATCGTTCTCCTTCCGCTTGTCCAGCAGCTCCGCCTTGGTGTGCTGCTGTCCCAACTGGGCGTGGCGCACATCGTTGCGCAGCAGACGACGCTCCTTCTCCATGCGATCGAGTTGCAGCTGCAGCTTGCTCAGCTCCCCATCGCGATACGTAATCTTGCTCTTGAGCGCCTCGATCTGCGTCTGCAGATTGCCAACCGTATCTCGCAGCTTTTGGCGATCCTCCTCCAAGGATTGCAACGAACGCTGCAGACCTTGTCGCTCATTGGTAAGTGTCTCATGCTGCTGCAGAAACTTGGAGCACTTGGTTTCCAGATCGCTTATGGTGCGCTTCAGCTCAATCTCATAGTTCTCCTTGAGGTGAATCTCATCTGTAGATTAAAATGGGCTTTTATGTAAGCCGGATTGGGAGTAATCAATGGGTAACCTACTTTGCAGCAAGTCGACTTTCTCAATCCACTGCTGAATCTCGTCGAGCTTTTTCGTCTTCTCCTTCTTCTGCTTCTTCAGGTCCTCCTGCAGTTTCTTCATTTTAAGATCCATGCTGCTGACGGTGTCCTTCAGAGCGCGCACCTCATGCTGCGACTCCTGGAACAGGGCGCTGCTCTGCTCGGCGCTCTGATGCTCTCCCTTCACTTCCCGCTTGAGCACATCCCGCTCCTTGGTCAGATTCTCGTTGTTCTTCTCGAAATGATGCACCACTCGCCGCATCGACTCCAGCTCCTTATCCTGTGTGCTCATCTGCGTTCTGCAAAGCATTTCAATTAGCATTAGTCTTTGCTGAACCTAATTGGAACCCACTTGAGTCGCATGTTCTCCTGCTCCACTTCCTGCTTTGACATCTCCAGGCCGCCATATCTGCGCGCGATAGTCTCCTGCGATTTGGCCAGCTTGGCGTTATCCTGACGCTGCTTGATGAGCTCATCCTCGCGCATCTTGAGCAGCGTAATCCTCTGATTTAGTGCACGCCTGTTTTTATCCCGCTCCTGCACGGTATACTCCAGATCCACCGTAATCTTGGCCAGCTTATTGCAGGTGCTGTTGTGCAGCGTATTCAAATGCTCCATATTCGTCTTCAGCGAGAGTATTTGCAGATTCTGGCGCACTTTCACCTTGGTCAGATGCTCGTTGGCCGACTTGTTGTGCGCTAGTTGCTCCAAATACTTTGTCTCCTCGCTCTTCATCGTGCTCAGCTCCTTGGCGAGCGCATCGCACTTCCGTTTCAAATTGCAGGCATCGTTGGAGGTTTCCTGAATGAAAAAAATGCAGCTTTTTCTTCAATTAAAAAATTCTACAAATAAAAAATGTTTACATCTCACAAAAGGAATTTAATCAGAAACCAGAAGTTTTGATTTCATATTGCAACATAATAATAATTAAAATTAAAATAAAAATTAAATTTATATTTCTTCAACATATTTTTACATTGTTACCAACATTTTTAACTATGTAGAAAATTTATAAAAAAAAAGAAAAATAATTCTTGGTTTTCGAATTAGAAACAAATATTTATAAATAAAAAACGGAATAGAAAATAAATTAAAAAATCCATTGAATTAAATCATAATTTATTGTACACACATCGAGTAGCTTGAGCAGCTCCTTGTTTTTGCCCTCGAGTGCCTGGATGGTGGTCTCCACCTCGGCGGAGTAGGTGCGTTGCATCTGGAGCCGTTTGTTCAGTTCTTTGATTTCGCTTTGGAGTCTTTCGCACTCCTTGCTATCCTCCCGCTTGTTGCTCATGGCGCGACCCTTTTCATTGAGAAATGCCACCATTTCCTCGGCGGCTTCCAATTTCTGGCGCAGAGTCAGCACCTCATCTTGGGCCGACTGCTCGCGTATTTGAGCAGCATCCTTTTGCTTCCAGGCGCCCTCTAATAAAACCAAAAACAAATGTGTAAATTCCAAGTACTCTTGGAGGCTTGCACTTCAGTTCACCTATAACACCACGCAGCTGCTCGATTGTCGCCATATCCAGTTTGCTCATATGAGCGGCATTTTCGAGACGTGCGTCCAGTGCTGTGATCTGTTCGCGCAGCTCCTGCGAGCGACTCTCCTCCATGCGCAGATCATTCTTGTAGCGTGTGCCACAGATGAGCAGACGCTGCACATTGTCCGCATTGTTCGGCGTATCCTTTTGACGCAGCGCCTTTGTTGCCTATGAATTAAATTGATTAAAGATTGTGTCTCGAGTCAAGCGTAGAAGTATCTCACTTCGGGAATCTTCTCGCTGAGCTCCCGAAAGTAGTCATCATCAAAGTCTTCGGGCACCAGCGGCTCATCCTCAGATCCAGAAGCTTTCGACATTTTCAATGACTTGGTTGACAGTGGTTGCTTCACTTTCACCTATCTCCAGTTCTTCTTATCGACTAAACCCAAAGTCGCTTGAATTTGGCATCCTGGCAACAAGTTGCCATACCGGCCCAAGGCTCCATAGCAACGCATCCACTCAACAAGTTAAATGTTTTTAAATTGAGCCAAGTATTGTTTATTTGCAGGCTACATACATAGTTTCTATATGACTATCTCCACGGAAACAATTTTAAGAACTTCGGATTAAAACTTAACTCTCCAAATAAAAAAAAAATATATTATAAAATTTAAAAGAATATCGAAATTACGAAATAACATTTAATATTTTGTTTTTTATACATAAATTGGAAAATTGGAATAACCTCTGATTGGATATTACTTATTGACAACTGAAAATGAAATTAATCTGTTTAATTTTCCAATAAATATTTATAAATGCTAACATAATGGAAATGCTTTACTTAATAATATTAGCAAATCGACTAGTTTGCTATGAAGACATCACAAAAGCTTCAATCCTGCGCACAAACGCAGGCCAAGGACTATGGCCACTCATCCTCAAAGAGTGCATCATGGACAGTGTGAAAAGTGAGACCGGTGCCTTCGGGTCGATGCCATGAGGGAAGGAGCACGGAGCGCCAAAAGGATCTTTAAGGGAAGTGTGTTAGTCTTGTATCAAAGTAAAAAGTATGTTTTAAAGCAAATAACCTGCCGCGCACGAGGCCCAGAAATAGTTTCCAGTTCTTTTTGCTACCAAAATTGTAGGGATTGATATAGATACGGTTGACCTGCAGGTAACGTTTAGTTTCTGCGTCATTAATATGCGACTCGACGCTTGTCTCGCCGCGTGTAATCAGCTTCGCGTGCCAGCTGCAAAGGCTGCCCAAGGCAATCACCACAGCCACATTGGTAACGGCCATAAACCACAAGATGCGCCGCCGTGCGGGCGAAGACTCATCCGTGTCCGCAGCAGGTGTGGGCAGATTATGGACAGCTGCTGGCAACAAGATGTCATCATATTCATGTGGATGCGTCTGTCAGCCAAATATATATGCATGTAAATAAGTTTGTAATAAAACACGTCAAACAATGCTCTTACAACAGGAATTATATGTCCACTTAGATTGTATTGAACTGGGTGACCTTCGAGCGGCTCCAACTCTGTCCAAGGTTCACTGTGATCCAGCCAAAGATATTTGTAGCCAATCTCCACGCCAGCCACAATGAGCAGCAGACATCCCATCGTTGTGTACAGCATGTAAAGGAAGAAGTAGCGATGATTGGCGTAGCCAACACAATTATTAAGCCAGGCTAAATGTAAATTTTTGTGTTATTAACTGAAATCGGGGATTTGAAATCATATTTGTACTCACGACAATGATGATCCATCTTCAAGACGCAGCGATTGCATACGGAGCAGTGATGAGTTCGCGGCGGCTTTGGCATAATGCACTTGGAACACATACTGACCGCCTCCACCTGGGAGACACCCTCAGGTGGATGGCCTGGTGGCGTTTTTACAGCCATCACATAGTGGAAGATGATGTTCAACAGCAGCCAATTGCCAAAGATGAGCAATAAAATCGTTGCCAATTGGCTTTTAGCCCACCAAAAGGGCAGACCAATCCAATAGGCGACGCTGACAACGACAGTGGTCAAAACAGCAACACCCACAACGAAAAACTGAAAGTAAAGTAAAGATTAAACTCGATGTCGACGAGGAGATGTCTTCTCCCCTTCTCCAGTTTTTACACTGTCTCCTCGAAGGCCAATCACTTACTGGGCCCAGGAATTGTGTATAATTGTCGACTATCCAGAAGATCGGGGTCATGCACACATCGATGGCATAGCTGGAATTCATGTGCGCATTGAAGGTCAGCGAGTACCAGCAGTGCTTCATATAAGACCAGCGTAGGCGAAAAGTTGAGCTGACGGTAAATTAAACACCAAATAAACATAAAAAAGAAACTGCCTGCAAATCCAACAAAATTGAATATGGTTCTTTACACTTACAAAATATTCTGGTTGGCGCCAAGGCGCCATTTAATACGCGCCATTGCAAAACACTTTAGGCTTAAGTAGTCTTTGCTTTAATATATTTTAAATAAATAATCGTATTTGCATCTTAATGCTTCTGTTTACAGTCAGCTGCTCGCTGCAAAAAACCAGTGCGCTATGGCGCAACAAACTTATCGCTTAACCACCACAGTAGCAAAAACGTTTTTATCGACATTTGCAACAACATTTTTTTTAATTCAAATTTGGTTTCTTAGTTGAGCGAAAATCTGAGTGTAAGATCGCTTTGGATTAGAAGCAATAAAAATCCGGTAACGGTTGACAAAAGCGTATTGTTCACAGAGGTGTCCAGTTCAAGCAGACCCATGGGCATTAGCTTGTATTTTATCAGAGACACATCCAGCCAAAATTCGTCCACAACTTGCTTAAAACGTATATCGGCGTGCTCCAAATTGATTTTCTGTAGCAAATTACCCGTCTCCTTGGCCTGCAGTAAAGTCAGAATAATTATTCTAAGAAAACAAATACATGTATAAATCAGGCTATTTACCTCATTGATGGCTTTCTGACTGACACGCGCCAAAAAAAATATTTCGGTAAACGGAACCACAATAAACACACAATTGACTAAGGCGCGGGTCACATTATACGGTTGCTCGAGCAGAAAATGATCAGCCATAGCCTGATATTGTATGTAGCAAGCCTGGGTTGTGCTGATCAAATTGATGGCCATCGAGCAGATCAGCGGGAAGGCGGTGAGCTGTAAGTATTCCATCGAGAAACCCGTTGACAACCTATAATTACCCCTCAGCTCGTCCACGCGGTCAGCCAAGTCACAGAAACGCTGCATGCGATAGAAGCGCTTGTGCAGGATAATCTCCGACGGTGTCTGCAATCTGTTGACTTCGGCGAGAATGTTGCGTAATTGATTGTTAATCTCACTGATCACAACCTCGGCTATTGCCATGCCGCCAAAAAAAGAGTTATTTATATGATTGACCAGAAAAATGGGAATCATTATCTTAGAGGTGCTCATCCATTTTAGCTGCGAATGGGACAGCACCAGAGTCAATTGCAACAGCCATGGGCAACCGAACCATTTGAAGCAGCCCAGCACCATTGGTCGTCCCATCGATCTCAGCGAGATATTTAAAAAGTTGACGGTGCTAAATAAAGGTATACTATTCGTAAAACGCAGATAGTCGGAGACTAAGGTCCAGTGAATGACGTAGCTTAGCAGACCCACACAGACATTCAAATAGCAATAAATCTGAACGGGATTGCGTAGATCGATTTTCCCGCCATCGTAATCGTCCCACAAATGATTCACATAGAATATGACAAAGAACGAGGCAACAGCCAAACAATAAATGCACATCCACTTGCTAAACACAAACTTGTTCTGCTTGAAGCAAAAGCGACATGGAATCAATCCGTAAATGATGTTCTGCGCCATGGAAACTGCTACGCAAGCCAGCAGCACTTTACTGGACCGTGCCCAGGAGTCAGTCGGTCGAAGCTTGCTCCACCTAAGCCTTATGCGGCGTCCGACCGCTTTCATGTATTCCATGGCACTGGCAACGATAAACTTTGATTTAATTGCTCATTAATTTGAGCGAGTTGTCCTTATCGCTCACAGGACATGCAACCCGTTAGCTGACACAAAATGGGCTACATACTAATTAAGATTGCTCTATGCTCTCTATGCGAGAGTGCTCGACAAGCAGATACCCAGCTCTAATTTGTATATTATAAATGAAATTGAATATATTTTTGGAGAATTTTAAATTGGGTTGTGTTTGGTAAGCTCTCAAGAGACCACATCGAGTTCGCTCTCTTCTCCGCTTGAGGATTTCTCGGACTGTTCATGCGTAACCTGCTCAATCCCACTGTTAGGCTGATTCGTGGGCGACATTGGTAAATCGAGCTTTGGTTGAATAATGTTTTCATTTGTTTGCTCCGGGTGAACTGATGGCATATTACTGTCTGGATCGACGCCCTGAACAAAGTATTTGCAGGGACATTCCCACATAAACAGGACCGGCCACAATTCGTTCAGTTCATCCAGTATGTCCATCTTCCTGCACATTACTTCGCCTCTGATATTAATCGTCCTCGAGCTGCAGCCACAGTCACCGATCTTTTTTTATGAAACGGAATTGAAATTGTGCTTAAAATGAATTTCAGCTAGATTTACTCACGATTTGTTCCAGGGACTCTCCGTTTTTCTCCCACCGCACGAGAGCAGTTTTACTGCCATCCATTATTAATTTGCTTTAAAAAAAATATGGATTTAATTCAAATGAAGACTAATTATCACACTTTTAGGCAAAAGATAAATTGAAATGTCATTTTGCTTGTCATAGAGACGGAACAAGTTAAAATGCTGTAGTCAAGTGAGATCGACTACGATATACCCTTATAAATATATACCCTCGATAAAATAGAGCAAACTTGATCTGCGCCTGGTAAACGAGAACCTATTTCCAAATTTGTAGTCTCTGGCTCTTATAGTCTCTGTTCCTGACCAAGAATATATATACTCGGAGATGCTTCCTTCTGTCTGTTACGTACATTTGCACAAAACAATTATACCCCTTACCCCCTTTTTTACAGGGTATAAGAATGATGAAACTATTTCGAAGGTTCCGGTTTAGTTTCGAAATGATGTCAATAATAATGTTTCCGTTTCCATAAAGTAAAAGGGTATTAGTTAGTTGTGCAAAACGTGTCATAACCAATTCTAGAGATGGGGAAGAGGTGATTTGTCGCCAGTAATGTCAAATTTGTGAATGAAAATCGCACTCGTTTTTTGTTTGGGCCGTTCAAAAATGATGAAAATTATGCGTTTTAATCGATTCAATTTATTTAATAATTGGGAGCTCTCTCGACTTGTCCATTTTTATTTGTGTCTCTTAAGTAATATTTAGCATTAAAAACAAAATTACATTCCTTTTTTTGTATCCTTAAAGTATGTAATATTTATTCTATATAAAAAATAAATAAATGTTTTCTTTCCTTTAAATCTATTAAATGCATAAGAACAATTTAAAATGTTTCACCAGTTAACAAATTGATTTATTGTGAAATGCATTGCGAAGCGATGTTATATCTGACGCTAGAAAGGGTATCAACTGTTTCTAGATGGGTTTGTAGTCCAATTTGGATTCGAGTTTCTTGTTGTCTGCCGTTTTGCGTACCGCCTTCATGAAATCCTCCTGGATGACGTATTCACGCTCGTCGCGCAGTGCAAACAGACCCGCCTCGGTGCAAATGTTGCGTAGATCGGCGCCATTGAACAAGTCCGAGAGTTTGACGACCGCCTCGTAGTCAATTTCGCCACGCTTCGCCAGAGGAGCCGCATGAATCTTGAGTATTTCGAGGCGAGCGATCTCATTGGGCAGCGGTATTTCCAGTTTGCGATCCAAGCGACCCGGACGCAACAGGGCCGGATCTAGAGTGTCCGGACGATTGGTCGCCATTATGATCTTGACTTGGCCAAGAGCATCGAAGCCGTCCATCTGGTTGAGCAGCTCCATGAGGGTGCGCTGAATCTCACGATCCGAGGCGGTGCCCTCCGAGAAGCGACGCCCGCCAATCGCATCGATCTCATCCATGAAAATGATGCACGGTTGATGGTCTCGTGCATAGTTGAACATCTCCCGGATGAGACGAGCACTCTCCCCAATATACTTGTCCACGATGGCCGAGGAGACGACCTTCAGGAAGTTCGCATCCATCTGTGAGGCAATGGCGCGTGCCAGCAGCGTCTTCCCAGTGCCAGGCGGCCCATACAGCAGGCAGCCTTTAGGCGGACTGATGCCAACGCGTACGAATAGATCGGGATTCACCAGTGGCAGCTCAATCACCTCGCGCAGCTGGCGAATCTGATCGCCGAGGCCACCGATGGCCGAGTAGTCGATGTTGCCGGGATCTTCGTGCGACATATTGTACACCTGAGGGTCCACCTCGCGAGGCAAATAGCGCATTATCGTCAGCGTCGTAATGTCCAAGGCCACTCGTGTGCCAGCCTTCAGTTTCTCCTTGTTCAATTGGCGGCGACAGCCGACGACGTAGTGCGGGCCATGGGCCGACTTGACAATGAAGTTGTCCGGCGTCAGCTGCTTGAGCACCTCACCAAGCATTTGGCCAACACTCTGCAGCGCATTCAAATCGTCCTCCGACTTATTGAAGGCAGCTTGCTGTTCCTTGTGCTTGTCTCGCAGCGCCTTCAGGCCCGAATCAAGTTCGCGGTGCTCCAACAGTTTTGTGCGATACGCGGTTAAAGCATCTATGCGCTCATTGTCCATTGATGGAGGTTCAGTATTCGATGTCATTCTCAGGCCTGAAATCAATTTTGTAATTGCAATTGAAATGTTCTACGTTGAAGCAAAACTGCAAATCACGTCTAACGAATTTGACGTTCAAAACAAATGTGCCCAGTGACAGGGCTGCCAACTAGTTAAGAAACAGTCATAACTTTTCCTAGCAAGGATTTAACAGTGGAAATAATACAAGAGTGTTTTTAGTATTTTAAGCCAGCGCACTTTTAACAGTTTACTACACTTCAAACTGATATGCAGTGCATTTCGTCAAATTATTATAGTTAGGTAAATCGTTTTTAAAAAATAATAATATCGATAGTTGTACTAAAATAGTATAGGCTAATAACAAACGATAGTTTGTAGCAGTCTGTTAGAGTTCAAATAATTGTAATTGAGTCGTTGAAAAATTCTATATATTCTTTATTTAGAGTAAATACTGATGTAACAATTTTCATCAAACGTAGAGAAGATTGCTTATGTAAATAAGAAAAGAAAAGCTTGCGTTGTAATCAAATGTTGTTCTCTGCTAACAACAGCAGAGTACATGTTAATGTTATTGCCAATGTTATGACACGCTGTTAAATAACATTCCACCTGGTTGATTGGCCGAATTTTTTTTAGTCCACACAAAACGTCGCGTCGCAGATGAATATTAAAATTCGTAAGAGCGAATAAAACTTGCTGCAGCGAAAAATGTTTAATAATCATGTATAGTGAAACGATTGCTATAACAATCATAATGTATACAAATGCTTGGGTAATTGCGCGACTCCGCAGCGCAATTGGCTGCTGGGCGAGCGAATGTGTAGACATCAAATAAACCCAACACAGAAAAAAACAGAAAAACTACAACAAACTGCGAAAAGCAGAAACAGAAGCAGAGGCAACGTCAGCTTCGACGTTTGTTGCGGTCGGACGGATAAATTTCTGCTTTGCTTTGCTCGTCGTCGCAATTAGTTTCTCCGGGGTGCTCCGCTGGACAAAGTGCGAGAAGAAAGTGTGTGTATGTGTATGTGCGTATGTGAGAGTGTGTGCGAGTGTGTGTGTGCGAGAGTATGCGGATTTATTTATGTTGTTCAACTAAGCGAAATCAAACGAATTTAGTTTAAGAATGTTTGTGTGCAAATATTAAGTATAAGAAACGCAAAAGTGCAAAAATGTTTACGAAGAAATCGCATGCCGATGTCAAAAAGTCGACGGCCAAGCTGCAAGATAGCAAAAAGGATTCGGCCTCCCGCCTGCGACACCTGCGCACCATATTAGGTAATGTACACTGGTTCAACGCCTCTTAATAAATTTAAATAAAAAATAATTATACAAAAAACTATGCAAACAAGAAAACGGGTTGTATATAATTGATTGTTGTTATTGGTTGGTTTTTAGCTGGTCAGGTGGGCGTTTTAGCCATGAATGTTGCCATTCAAATGAACCAATTTTATTGCTTATTACTTTTTACATTTAAAGTTAATGTTAATTTTATTTCCTGTTGAAGCACAACAGAATACACACACACACACACACATATACAGACATACATTTGTATTTACATACTAATAAGCTGAAGCGGATGCATGCCTTCTATTTGTGGTACTTCTATTTCTGCTGCTGTTATTTCTATACTGTTAATCATGGTACTACAAATAACACACATAGTATGTACTCAAAAGCATAGCTCAACAAATGGCGGCCACATTAATTTATGCAAAAAAAAAGTATTCACACAAACAAGCAGGCACACACACAATCCAAATGCAAATAGCAAATATCGCGCAATGTGTGAAAAACGTCAAATGATAAACGCGGCACAAAAAAATTATTACGAAGCTAACCAACCAACTGGCGGCAACTGTTGACTGAGTGGCAACTTTGCTGCTACAATTTCAACACCAGCCAAATACATGCATATGCACATACATTCATACAAGTGCACACGCACACTTGTATACATATATATATATCTATATAAATATATTTATGTACAGTGGCAGGGGGCGCAGGGGTTGCAATGTGTAACTTTCTTTTTGTGTCATTGAACGGAGCTATTTCGAAAACCACCCAACAGGTGCACGCTCAGTTATCCATTGTTGATTGTTGTTATTGTTATTTTTGTTACTTGGCAAATTACACGCAGTTTGTTCTACTCTCACACACACACACACGCACACACACAGATACGCATACAATTGTTCACAAACTTATGTAGCTAGTTCTTTTTAATTTTCGCCCAATTGTTTGTAACTTTATCAACATCTACTCAGCGTCGTGCGTTGTATTTTTTTGCGTTTGGTGGCCTTCTATGTGAAACCAGTTTTAAAGGTTTCTTGGCCTGCTCTTTTCTCTCAACGTTTAGCTTTCTTCTGTTTTGCAGCGTTTCGCTGATGACAGCAATGCCGGCAGCTGCCTTGCCTCCCAACTTCTCCCCTCCCCAACACTTCACATTCACAGTGCTCTCGCACTGATTCATCAAATGGTTGTTTTTCAACGCATTTTTTAAATCGCGGCGATCTGCGGTTTTTAGCCCATTCGTCATTTGCGGTTATTCTTGTGACCAAAGACTGCAGCGCCAGAAAACACACAACTATGGAAATTATCGAGCCGATATCGTTATCAGGGTATAGTGAACATTCCGAAATGAAAATTGGCAGAAAAGTAATTTCCATATTGTTAAATATGTAACAACGAATTAAATGTTTTCAGTATTTTTGTGTAATCGATGGCATTTAAATATTAATTATAGTATATTCCAAGAATTGAGCATGTATTGTTTTCTGTAAACTTTTGAATAATATTTGTATTATATTCATCATTATATATTAAATTGTCATTCCATTAATATTTGTTCATTTTGAAGAGAAAAATATTCGCAAGTTTTAATCACACATGTGATTGACATTATTGAGAGACCACTGTACTTGCATATGCTGATTGTTGGTTTGCCAATCGATGAGGGCGCCGCGTCACCGACCCACACCTGTTGACCAATTCGGAAGCAGGCTGCTCTTATCAACTAATCACAGAATGGGATTACTCGGATCAGGAGACATGCATACAGCAAATACTAAAAACATAATGCTAAAATAAAATTCGTATCTCTTGCTCTTTGCAGATAATGTGGACTATGAGGAGTCAAAGTCGCTGTTCGAGACGAATTATAGTCATGTCTACTTCATACTCTATGACACCTTTATTCAGGCCGAGGCCAATCTCAAGCAGAAAGGTAATTAAATATATACACAAGTACATGAGTAACTCATTTAAGTTATACACACTTTTTATAGTTCCACTTATTTGTGTATTCTTTTGTTTAAACTTTTGTCTACCGATTAAGAAAGCGAATCGCCTTCAAATTTATGATTGCTTCTTTTTTTCTTTGAGTCGTCGTTTATCTTATGTCTTATGTTAATTATGTTTTGGTCCCACCCCCCCATTATGTTATTCAGAGATAGCTAAACAGCAACAAAAATTATTTCCTTCTATTTTTATGCCTTCTCTTTTGTATACCCTTACCACCGGCAGAACTTCCGTTTCACATTGGTAAGTTTGTGTGTTAACTCTGAACTCATTGGGTAATCCATCAACATCCACAAATCCTCCCACCATTGCTTTGATCTCAAAAATCCCATACCCACCCATATTTTGCGATGCATTCGGTTTTTCATTTTCCTTTCATTCATATACATATTTGGCATTTCCCTTTTTGAATGCTTGCCTGTTTCATTCTAGCGTTTCCTTATGAAATTTGGTTTTTCATTTGAACAACTCGAGCTATGCAGTTTGCACTTTTCCCTTCACAAATTCAAATACCATGATCTAATCGAAAGTTGATTGGAATCGACCTTGCAAGATACACAACAATTTAACGCATCAACGCATTATCAAAGCAGTTTTCATTTCCATTTCCATTGAGAAGATTTATTTAGAGGTAAAGTTGGTAAGCAGAATTTCAAAAGCCACGCATTCTTCGTTTCGACAACATCTTGTTTCACTCGATTTCTTGGCGAAACTTCACATTTGGAACATGTTAATCTGCTCATCTTATAAGATTGCACATCGACCCCTGTTCCACTCGCATTTTCTCTGTTGCACTCGCATTTGCCTGCTTTAGTAGGACTCTTAAATTGCCTGCAAAAGGAGTAATAAATTTATGTAAAAGAAATAACTTTTCTGATACAATTACTATTGCATGTCAATCGCAGTGCACAAGGCGCATCGCGAGGAACTGGATGGCTCACTATGGCTGCTGGAGAAGATACTGTGCCTGCTGCCGGAGCTGTTGGCCCGTCGCTGGCAGTGTCACTCGCTCAGTCGCATCATGGCCAAGCTGCTGCACCTGGGCAATTCGCCCAAGCTGCGGCGCGAGGGTGTCAAGTGAGTGCCAAAGATTTTTATATTTTAGCCAGCTGAGATTAAACTAACTCCCGTTTCAATTGACAGATACTTTCTGCTGTGGTATCAGACACTCGGCGACAATGCGCCCGGCTATGTGCATGCCATGTATGCGGATTTGATACCCGGATTGATAGTGCCGCAGAAGGGAGGCGTTGCGGGACCCGATACGGAATTCAGTGCAACGGATTTTCTATCGCATCCGAATATGAAAGCTGATGGTGGCATGGCCTCCGTTTTCCATGACAATGCCTTCTCGCATCCGGTGCAGAGCTCCGAGGTAGTCGCCCTGCTGCCGCCATCATCCAGCGAGAAATCGGCGCCTCCAGATCCACGCGACGGTCTCGAAGTGCTGCTCAACAGCATGGTACAAACGGCGGTGTGTCTGCGATGGCGCGACAATCGCGCCCAGAAGGATCATCGTGCGTTCGCCTTTCTGCTGCAACGCTTTAAGGATGTGTTTCTGCCGGTGTTCTCGCCCAGCTTTGATGCGAGCACCTCAATCTATAATCCGCGCCTGGAAATGCCCGTCATGCGCTCTATCCACAAGAAGGAGGAGGTGATGGCCTCCTGTGTGGTCGTACTCATCAATTGGGTCTCACGCTTTACGCACGAGCGTCTGCTCAGCAATCGGCTGGACTGCGCCCTGCACATCGAGGGTGTGGATCATGCCCGGCTCCTTGGATACCAGCAGGGACTCATTGTGCGCGACGTTTTCTATGTGAGCCGGGAGAACATCAATTTTGTGCACGAGGTCTATCGACAGGCGTTCCTCCTCAACTTCACATCGAAAACACAAATCGAGGCCATACGCACGGCCATCGCTGTCTATCGGGATTGGATGACGGGCAGTACACCGCCACCGTTTCTACTCGAGCCGAACGATGAACAATATTCGCCGTCGACCACCACCTCCACATTGAATGCGGGCGGAACGCCGCGTAGCCAACGGCTGAGGACACCCTCCTATGTGGGTGCAATGCATCAAGGCGGCACCAAGGAGCAGCAGCAGATGGTGCGTGCCGGCATGCAGAATGTGCTGCAAGTCTTTGTGACAAATGCGGCGAATGTGTTTCTCGTGAATACCGCCAATCTCAACATTTGTTTCAATACACGCTCACGGGATTATCGGTCGACGCCGCTGGAGGAGCAGACGGAAATATGCAAGAAGGTGTTGAATGTCTATCGCACCATGGTGATGAACACACGCATGGAGACGCGCACCTGGGAACAAATGTTGCTTGTCCTGCTGCAAGTCACGTCGATTGTACTGCATCAGAATCCGCCGGCGAGTGGCGCGAAGAGCGCCAATCTAGGCTACATACTCGGCTCGGCGATCATTCAGACGCTGATCGTCACCTGGATAAGGGCGCACACCAATGTGCCCGTCAACGTGGTGCTGTGGGAGAAGTTTCTCGTCGTGCTGCAATCGTTGACGCATCGCGAGGAGCTCATCGTCGAGTGGAACAAGACAATTCAGACGCTGACGCGCGTCTTCTCGCGCTACACTTACGGCATCAATCTGCTTGATCTGCCGCTGGATCGTGTGGCCGAGACGCGTGGCAAGCGGCGACGCATCGGCAGCGTCTGGCAGGGATCGGGCAGTGGTGCAAACAACTCCAATGCCAACGCCACCAACACCGCTGGCAACAATGTGCATCGCGAACGCGAAAGCATTGCCGAATCGAGCAGCAGTCGCTCCGATGAGAACTCTCATTCCGGGGGCAGCCAGGTGCCGCTGTTGCAGGCCACCTCACATCGCAGCCATCACCAGCACTCCCAATCCCACGGTGGCGTCATTGGACACGGCACGCGTCCTGTGCCGCTCACCCCGATGCTGAGCCGCAGCTACAGCGAGGGCAGCCTCGCCTCGGCAGCACGCAATTCCCGGATGCGTCGGCGACGCGCTGCGGCACCCAAACCAGATCCGACAACTGTGACGACGACCATCAGTTTGTCGGGCAGTGCAGCGCAGGATTTGCGACGCGCCATCTCGCTGGATTCGTTGGCGGCGCCCGTACGCAAGAATCGGCGGCGGCGTGGCTCACAGCTGGCCGTCGATGATGTGGATGGCTATGCGGATGCGGTTGGGGATCATGTGGATCCGGACAATGAGAGCGCCGGTGGCGGTTCACGCAGTCCATCGCCGACGGCAAGCAGTGGCATCGAAGGCGGTTCCATCAAGGATGCCCAGCTACACATCGATGTCCTCGCTGCGGACACCGGCAGCCTCGAGGATGGCAGCTCGGGCAGCTTTGTTGCCGGCGGCAACTCGGAGCGTCGTTCAATAATGCTGGGCGGCACTGCCACAGGTTGGCTGCCCGACTCCACATCGATCATGTGGAAACGCATGCTAGGCGCCTTGGGCGATGTGAATCGCATACCCAAATCGGAGTTGCATGCGCAGGTGTTCAAGCATCTTCTGGAGATGACCCACAATCTGATCAAGATTAAACAGAATCAGGGCATCTCGACGGACAACCAAAGCACACCGCCACCGCCAGCACTGGTGCCACCGATTGGCGTTGTGGCTCCCTGGTGCTATGGTGCCCTCACCCTAGATCGTTCCTTCAAGAAGGGCAAATTGTGGGCGCTGCAGTTGCTCTCCGCTTTGGCGCTGCAGGGTGCCATCAATATGCAGCAGCTACCTTTGTTCTATCATGCACTGCATCAGCTACTCACCGGCGAGGATCGGGATCTGATCTATGCAATCATGAAGCATCTGGAGGGTCCACGTTTGCTTAGCCTGTTGCTGCCGGGACACACGCTGCTGCTGCTGGATCTGGTTCATGCGAGCGCCATTCTGCTCACCTCCCTAGAGGTGACGCGGAGCACTCCGCGCGCCGAGGTGGCTGCCTTGTTGGGTTCACTGCTCTCGTATCCGGCCATGCTGTTGCCACGTCCGGTGCTGCAGCCGACGGCCCAGCAATTCGAGCTGATGGAATGCCCCGATCTGCAAGATCACATACTCAACATTATGCTGCGCTGCGCCCGACGCGAACCCTCCGCGAAGGCGCGCTGCATTGCCCTCTGTCAGCTGGGCCAATGGCTTCTCCTGCGTCTCTCGCAGCCCAGCAACACCGAGAGGGCGGCGAAGGCGGCGGGTCAGCGTGCCCCTTTCCATCAGTCGGTACCACATCCCAAGGATGTGCCACTGGCCAAGGACACAGCCGTCAGCTATCATCCGCGAATACGCGAAGTGCTCCAGGTGCTGCTCCAAGCGCTCCAATTCAAGCATCACACCATCGCCGTCATCGCTGTCGATGCGCTTAAGTTGTGCGCGGAACGTGGACGCCAATTGGCGGCCATCGAACGTCTTCCGCAACTGATAATCACTGCTCTGTGCAAGGCCCTCGAGATCCACAATGTGGCCAAGCTGAAGGATGCAGATAAAGTGGTGCTAACATCCCTGATGCTCTGCCTCGGTGAGTTTTGTATGGCTATTCCGGCATCGATGATGCTGGCGCCGTACAACGATCAGGGCGATACTCTAGTGCTACAAGTGCTGCGTGTCCTGCTGCAGGTGGCATCGGGCGCACCGCGTCACGAACGCGTCAAACTCACCGCAGACGATGATTTCGATATGCACATTGCCAGCGATGATCTGCAAGGCGACGGACGTTTGCCCGAGGCCAGCTACCAAACATTGGAGACGATTCAGGCATGCATCTCGGCGGTTCGTTTGTGTGCCAGGGCTGTGGCCATGCATCTGGTCACCCATCTGGGACACTTTCCCATGGGCATTGGCGCGTCGCGTCTTAGCTCGATGGTGGAGGAGCAGGATGACATCTACAGTGGCAGCATCGCTGGCAGTCAGCTAGAACGCCGCGATTCCATGGAGCTACCCTCGGTGGTCAGTGCCCAGAACATGCAGCTGTTTATGCTCAACACGGGTCTGGTGGCCAGTTTCATAGAGCTGCCCACGTTGAAGTTGCCGGGCGGCGGCATCACAGCTGGCCTGGTCACCGCCGAGAAACAGGTGCGTGTCCTGATGCGCGACCTCAATGGGAAGGCATGCTGGGATGCGTCCATACTCTATTCGGAGCCGCGCAAATGTGAACCGCTGGTCAGCTCGGAACGCTACGATGCACCGTCGCGGACGGCGAGAAGTGTTTGCCATGGAGCCATGGACTCGCTGATGAAGGGGCAGGAGGTGCAGCTGCACACACGGCACACGCTGCGTCATCGACCGCTGGGCACGCTGCCGCTGGCCAAGGATGTGGCACCCGATCTGGACCAGCTGGACGATATGCTCTCGTACATTGGACACACGAGTCCCGAATGTGTCCCGCCATGCATTGCAGAGCTGAATGCGCCATGTGCAAGTCCGTTGAGCAGCGCCCAGGAGGCGCAGGCCATTTCCATCATACTCAGCCAGCGTGTTCTCGAGCAGGAGTTTGTGGCGCACACGGCACAGCAGCCGGCATCGGCGCACGCTCTACGGCATGCCGGCTCCAGTTCATCACTGCACCCGGATCAGCGTTCGCTGCACAGCGCCTCCGTCTCGTTTGATTCGTTTACGGGCGCTGGCGCTGGCAGCTTGCAGGGACGCGTCGAGACGCCCTTCCAATACTGTCGACTGCTCTTCGCCCATCTCGGCTTGGCCGGCTGGGAACGACGCTCACGCACTCATCTGCTGCAGCGCAGCGAGAAATTGTTGCGCGAGTTGCGCAACGTCGATGTGCAAAAGTGCCGCGAGACACACAAAATGGCCGTCATCTATGTATCCGCCGGGCAGGAGGATAAGTCGAGCATCTTGCGGAATACGAACGGCAGCAGCATGTACGAAATGTTTGTCTCAGCGCTCGGCTGGGAAATCGAGCTGGAGACGCACAATGGTTTTCTTGGCGGCTTGCCGCGTCAGGGCTGCGGTGCGACGGCACCGTATTATGCCACACCCTTCCTCGAGGTTGTCTACCATGTGGCGACGCGCATGCCCTCCGACTCCTCGGAGGCGATGCTGCTGAAGACACGGCATCTGGGCAACGATGAGGTGCACATCGTGTGGAGTGAACATCATCGCGACTACAGACGCGACATTCTGCCGACCGAGTTTTGCGATGTGCTCATCGTTGTCTATCCGCTGCGCAACGGTCTGTTCCGTGTGACGGTCAATCGGAAGCCGGAGGTGCCCTGGTTTGGGCCACTTGCCAACGAGAGTGTCGTCAGCGGCGCCTGCCTGGCCACCCTAATACGCGCGACGGCCATCAATGCGGGCCGCACCAAGCGCGCCGCTCTGCCGCTCTACCAGCAATTGTAAGTTCACTTTTAATTGCACGAAAGAAACCCTGAGAAGCACTTCAAATTACTGAAATTGGAAAAAAAAAAAAAACAACATTTAAATACGCTTTTTTATGTCCGTAACCTTAACACAGTTTTGCCAACAAGTTTTATTTATTTATTTTAAGTTCGGCCCATTCTTAAACCTTTTTACCCTTAAGTAATTGCTTACTCATGCCTTACTTTTGTTGTAGCTATGAGGAGCGCAATCGGTCGCTGGACAGCGTCTCGACGCGCTACAAGGAGAGTACCACTTTTGAGGACTTTGCCAGTCGCATTTACAACCCGATGCCGTTGTCCACTTTGAGCACATTGCGAGAATCGAATGCCAGCAGCGCTGGTGCTCCACTTGCTGCCGCCCTAATCGATCACAACCGCTCCTCCGTCAAAGGTAACTTGAGAGCACACACCAGAAACAATTCAAACAGTTTTATCTAATCGAAATTATTTGCTTGCTTGCAGGCTGGGTGCAGGCATCCATTGATGCAACGCCAGCGCTTGGCATTGCGCCATCCGCTTCGGCTGGTTCAACGGCGGCCATGGAGGCCAATTCGAACAGCAGCATAACCTCGGCATCGCCACGCGGTCCCCGCAAGCTGGGTGCACCTTTCAAGAGTGTGACCAAGAAGCATTCCCTGCAACATATTGTGGTCGGCGGCAGTTTGGGTGGCAGTACTGGTGGCGACACACCGCCCGAGAGTCCCACGCTGCCGCTGCGACGCATCAAATAGACCCATTGCTCTACTACTGGCTGGCCATGGTTACTACTACAACTACTTACTATTCCTCCCCCGTAACTCAACTCATTCCCCGCTGCAAGAGACCAGAGCCAGGCGGCTACTCGAATAGCCAAGCAACTTTGCGGAGTTTTATTGAAAATGAATAGTATTGCAAATAACGTTTCCTGTTATGTTTATTATTATCATCATTATTAATATTATTTCCTTCTAATTTTTATTGTAATTTATTTCACAATCGATGCTTATTTAGTCTAACTACTCACTGTATTTAACTATTTATTTGCCACAATTCCAACAACCAATTGAAGAAAATGCATTGGAATTATGAAATTTACGTATTTATATATTAATAACATTTTTCGATTCAAATTCAAATGCGATTCCATGTTACTTACGTCCACTAATTAATCAAATTTATCAAATTTTAATTATTTATTTTTGTTAGCTTTTACCCATAAGAGTGCATAATTCTAGTATTAAGCTTCGAAATGTATAATTAACTTGAGTTTTATATATTCAACTCACTTGTCTGTTGTAATTTTGTGTAACATTCACTAAAACACGCCCTCTTTAATCAGTTTAATATTTTATTATTATATTTAATTTTATTTTGAAGATACTTTGAGATACAAATTCATAGAATTCGTTGATACGTGTTGTACACAATGCAAGCAAAATCAAAATTTATTTATACAATTTACAATTCGGAAATCCAAATAACATATATAAATCTGCCCAATAAGCAAACATTTACTAGTAGTATTATGTTATCGAGCCCTATGTATAGACAATCTAGCTGTAAGTATTCAAAACTAAGATCCGTGGGCAATCATTGTGTCCTTTCGAGCAATCGGGTTTTAATTATATGTAATTATATATTTGCAGCAATAACAACAGCAACAGAGTAAACAAATTGTTAAATGATTTAATGAGAAATGTGAGCCTTCATTTTGTATTGTTTAGCGAATAATTTCAACAAATTGATCAAATTTATATATACACATATATATATAACGTTAATTTTATATTTATTTATATATTACGGGGCAAGTAAAAAAAAAGAAGAGTAAATTGCAATGCGTTTTTGTTGCACAAATGTTTTATGAACTTTTAGTCTAATTAACACCAATAATATTTAGCAATTACCTATGTGTGTAAGACTTTTTGTATACAAAACCAATAAATTCGTTAAAAAACTAAGCCACAAATTGCGAGCGACAAATGTTTTTGTAACTAACACCAAGTACGTGCATATTAAATATACAAACTACTATATTATACAATATATACGATACTAATTTATTTAAGAAACAAACGAGTATTTTTCACAAAACAATAAATGCAATTCAATTCAAATTGAGTGAGTTCAACATTGACAACATTTCCTATATCTAATGTCACACCCCAAAAAACTTAGACGCCAGGTGTTACATTCAGGGGCCTGTACTTTTATACTAATTAACCGTTAACTCAGCTGGGCACGCAACGGTAAAAGGTAATCCCAATGCAAGTCGTATATTATTTTTTTCAGGTGTCCCAAAGCAAAGACTGTGTCGGTCATTGCCATCGCTGCGTGCAGGACCTTCATTTAGGGGTGAATTGTGGCTAACACACACAAGCACACACACATATTTCATAGACAGCTGCTTTGCCAAAAGGATGTAGACAGTCTGACTGACTAACTGGCTGGCTGGCTGGCTGGCTGCCTTGCTTGACTGGCTTGCTGGCTGGCTGTCTGACTGGGATCTATGCTCAGTTTCTTACCACCGGCAAGTGACGCCACCAAATTTAAATTTACTACACACACACGCATTGTTAGTCGTGTGTTCGTAGTCGATTGTCGCGCTTCTTGGATTGCGCTTAGTTCTATTCGAGCACTCGCTTCGTCTGAACGTCAATTTGAACGCGCTCGCTTTTAATTCTCGTCTGGCCTATTGTTAATACAACTAGTGCATCGAATAGTTATCGTCTTTGCTAATTTCGACACACTTTGGAAATATGCGCAGTCAAGTGTTAAGTTTTTGCATTGCCATCTTGTTAATTGTTTGCCTCATGTAGAGCGCAATTGGCAGTTGGAGCATCCATCTGGGAATTATGCCTTGGCAAGCCTTACTACATCTGCGGTCACATAGGACAGGGAATGACGGTAAATACGCTAAAGAGTACGCCGCAAAGGATACGCCAAATTGGCGAAAGCCTGCAGATGCTCACCAAGGAGGCGCATCGCGAGGTGATGCGCTGTGAATGTAAGTAACTTTTGACTAAAATTAAAGAGATAATAAATTGCCTAATTTGCAGTTTATTCTACATATTATGTATGACTGGAGATTGAGAATTATTAATTATAAAACAAGCTTAAATCGAGTAAATAAATAATTTAAGTCTTGTAAACCTCCTTCGAAGCTCAAAAATGTTGTTACAAGTATTATGCTTTGTTATTGTTCAATTGCAATTGTTGATTGCGTCAACGTTGCTTTTTTACTTCAGCTGTAGCATTAGCAATATGATTGATTACCAACCATGTTTGTATCCCCATTATTTGTTTAGCTGTTTATCTGTAAATGTATCTATGTCGATTGCCTGTAACGTTGTAATAAATTCGTGGAACGTCACATCATAGGCGGCTCTGTGTTGTGGCAGCGATTGCTAATTTGCATAGGCGGACAACGTCATCGCCAATTTAAACAGGAGACACACGAAAACTACGGTTTCATTTACACATGTGTATTGGTAAATAATAAAAAACAACAAAATCAAAATATAAATAAATACGTATATTTTTCTTAGAAATTTCCATTAGTGAAACGAAAAACTAATATTGGTTTTTGTGGAAATGTGTAATAGCTTCTGCAAAGATTACAGATCATAATAATGTTCACAAATGAGCTCATCATATGGAACTTATTTACATAAGATATCGTATGCTAACATGATGACAGAATATTGCGACTTAGAGGTAGCTCTAAGTCTACAAATATTAATAAACTTCACAGTCTTCCTTGACGGAACATACTGCTATAAATTGAACGTATTATCCCTAGAAAAAATAACTTAAAAGAATCCTTAAAAGTTCTTATCATTAAACAAATATGTATATTTATATTTCTCACATTGTTTAAGAACTGGTTAAGCAAAGTGTATATGACTAGATTAAGCTGTTAAATTTGCATTTTTTATTTTCAAATAGCACCCGAATGAAAGCAGATGGTAACATTTTTGTGGCATATAGATGAAGTTTGTGTCGAACAAAAAACCAGATGACTGCCAAGCACGCGATTTGAATACATATTCCTTTCAATCACACACACACACAAAATGTGGCAACTTCTTGGGGCATTGTGGTTGTTAATTAAGCTCACCTTGAGCCCTGCAAGCGGCTTTCGTTTTCAAGGCCATCACCGATAATTGCATAACCATAAAACTACTAACGGAATAATTTTAAAGAACATTATTCCATAACAGGAAACGCGCTGAAGGACAACCCAAAAAATATACAATTCTCTGATTGGAATTGGATAAAAAAAATATTACACATTTGTTCCGTATGTTGCTTCCCTTGAGCTAATCGGCAGAAGTTCATAGAATTATGCTGCCAAAAGTCGAGAACAATACACACAACAAACAACAACAAGATATAGAAGAAATAACAGAAAAACAAATGCGAAACAAAATCAAAACAAAACAGAAAAGCGAACACAACATTTTGAATAACCAGTTGCAAACTAGAGAAAATCAAAACAAAACACAAGAAACTCGCTTCTCTTTCGCTCTCTTTGTGTATATCTTTATTGCTGCTCAGTCGCTGCCTCATAAGAGAGCGAACAATAAAATACTGGAAGTATATGTTTAACCAGCCAAATGAAATTCTGCCGCCGCCTCAGTGTCTGAGCAGCAGCGGTTGGCTCTGGTTCGATATCGGTGCGTGCTTTGCGAGAGAGAGAGACAGCGAGAGAGATTTCTGCTACGTATTAATTCGGCAATCGGTTTGGCTTGTTTTGTGTGTCTTTTTTCCAACGCTTGAGCGCGTCTATGCAAATGTTAGACAGAACAATAGTGAAAATAATATAAATATTCAATGAAACAGCCTTTGGGGCGTGACCCTGAACTGTGGCTGCCGGTTCGGAGTGATTTGCGGGAGTTTGAGTCTACCCAAACAAAGTTCTATTTTTATATCCCTACAACACGCTAGCGTACAGAGTTAGTCTAGTTCCTTAAAAAAAGACTACCAATAGGTGTTAATTTTCGTAATGACGTATACGTAACATGCCAAACAAATTCTAATTTATTCAAATATTAGTGAAACCAACAAAAAAAATCTACTTTTTGAATTGGTCGTGGTATTTACCAAACTATTAAATTATCTCTTATTATCTTATTTTTGGGATCTACTGATTTCTTATTTGTTCCGCTTGATTGAATGTAAAATCGAATGAGCACAAGTTTCACATTATTTTTGACCATTCTACTATTTGTTACCATCCGCACACAAAGTTATTATTATTGTGAGACCAACTCACAGCTTGTTAAAAGCTAAATCAGCAAGTCGTAAAAAACAACATAAAACACTAAAACAAATGTTAAACATATAAATTCTGACGACTCGAATAGAAAACTACAACATAAATTGTACCTCCATAAACAAACCGATAATGTAAACAATCGTTAAAAAAATCGAATAATGTGTGAGTAAAAGAGTGCTAAAAATATAATCCAATTCGCCACAAGTGGTATATATTTATCTTCACTTCCGCAAAAACCAACGAATCCTAAATAAAACGGAGCAATACATTTTAATAAATCATGCGACAATGGAGCTGATAAAAAAATACAAACAGGGAAAGCTGACAACTGGCGATATACGCTTGTTGAACCGTATGTTTATTCCTTATTTCTACCATATATTTTCCATTATAATTATGAAATTTAAACATACTTTTGTTTTTTTTTTTTTCGGTCAGCAAAGGGCCTTTGTACTAATATAATTCTAATTTTATATATGTATTTTAGAGACGCTGGCCCCCAATTAGATATCGTGTTGACAGCAAAAATATTTTTATCAATTAGGGCAACATGTTGCCTGTCCAATAATCTGTTTGTCTGTTGTCTGTCAGCGTTTGTGTGGCATGCGTCTTTCATCAATAATGCTTTGCACAATTTTGATGAAAGACTCTGACAGTAGCCGAGGCCAAGACACAAAAACCGATATTCACTTCTTTGAGTGAAATCTACAAATTTGATTGTACAAATTTCATTTCTAACATAATTATAATATTTATTAACTGACAATTTGCCATAAGTGTAATTGCCATTAAATAGGTGATAGTAAACGTTTTGATGTGCTAAAATGGGGCAAGGGTTTTGCAAAAAGTGTTAATTTGTTGCTTGCTGCTCGCTTTTAGGCCACTGAATGATTTTCCCCAACGGTGTTGGTCGGATAATTGACTGTTTGTTTGTGTTTGCTGAATTATTAATAAACAATTACCTTGAGGAGTTTTATGCACAAGTGCTGTGTGTGGCAGCAGTACATAACGGAATGCGTATACGCCATGTGGTTAATTTTTGATGGCACCAACAAATAGCTTGAAACAAACAACTTCCGCTAGAAATTGTTATCTTAACTGAGCTTAAATTGTAAATTTAAATTTCAAACGTTTTTAAGGAATTAAAAAGGGAGCTAAAAACTCTCCTTTTGTTTAGATATAGTTATGACTCACACACAGCTGGGATATTTAAATTCTGTTGATTAAAGTAATTCTAAGTAACATTGAACATTCATTTGCTACTCGATTCAAACTGTGCTGGTTTCATATCAAGTTTCAAGCAGTAATATTTATTTATAACTCGCTCGATGCTTCAGAAAATTACGCCATCAGCGAAAAGTGCCGCTGCCCCTGGAGCCATATTCAGTTACACCAATCGACAATTTGACTGACCAAAAATAGTAGTTGTCGGCAGCGCTAATGACACTCTAGGCTACCATTTTCACTAGTTTCGCATTGTCCTTGCCCCTGCCCCCTAGCAGCGGCACAGTTGAGGGGTTGTCTCTTAGTGGAAGAACAATGGCCCAAATGGCGTTGTGTCTATAAACGCTTTGGCGTTTCAGGCACAGTTGGAGATGGGGTATGATGTCATTATGTTATTGCTGCGGCTCTCAAGTGCCCCATGCAACTCTCAGTGTAAATTGCCAGACAATACAAAAAAATTTATATATATATATATATATATATATATATATATATTATCGCATAAGCGTGACTCGTTTATGCTTGATATGCCAGCATTTATTTCTATTTCAAAATTTTTAACTTATGCGTTCACTAGTGCATGAAAATGTTTATTATTCATTATTCATTAGATCGCTCAATGCATATGTGCAACTTGTGAAAAGTGTCTGTCCAAAATTTGCACGCTTTAATTAGTACTTGCAAACCATTAAAATGGCAGCAACCAATAAAGACGCTAAACAATTTTCAACTTTTGCTCAACCGAAAAAAAAAATAAAAATAAAATTATTGTATTTATAACTCGACTTTTATGAAGGAAAATATTTCAAATCGAATATTTGTTTGTTGACTTTTGGCACAATGCATTTTTCATTTTTCCTTTCTGAAATTTCATTTATTAAAATTAATTTTCCACAGCATTTTACAATTTGCTTGAACTCGGCATGACTGAATTTAAGCATCAATTGGAATGGATTTTATTGAGCAGGCCCGTCGCTAATTTCGACGTCATCGGCAAATGTTTGTTGTTATTGTTGTTGCTGTTGTTGTTATTGCGTTCGTGGCTCGTTAACCAAGCCATTCAACATCTGCCATGATATCATGCCTCCAATATAAACTCAGACCAGCCAACCAAACGCTAGTTTATCGACGGCGTATGTTTTCACAATATCTTCTAGTAAATTTACGTAAATGTATACAAAAGAAACACCCGCCTCGTCTCCCCCCGAGTGCCGCCTCCAGCTTTGCCTACAGATTGCTGTAAAAGATGCTGCCGTGTTTGTCAAAAACATATAAACAACAATTAATCAACTGTGCTTAAAATTCATATTAATATATATATATATATGGATTATATATTTCAAAAATAAATTATGCCTTAAAATAGCTGTAAAGCAAACCCAATATTACACGCAATTCTTATATTTTTCTTTCGATTTTGTTTGCGCTTAATACGCAGTTTCTCTTCTATATTAAATGTAAATGGATATTATCTTTATAGACAATATGCGTGGTTGTCCATGTATAACCATTTGTTATGTTTATGCCTTGATCTGGCGTCGTGATTGCAATAAACAATTATTTTTGACGGCATAGAAGTTCTTGAAATTATTTATATATTTTTAATTTACCATCACATTTTGGCAATGCCAGTTAAATTAAAGAAAGCTTTAACTTAAAAGCGTAATAAACAATTAAATTAGTGTCATTGTTATTATAGCTAAGAGATTTTGAATAGTTATTACTTCTCTTATATTTATTATCATCCAGGGTGTCAAATCAAAACGAATTTAGTTTTCGATTCCGGTATTGGTAAGTAAAGTATAAAGATTCCGGTATACTTTCAAAATTAGTTTGTTGTATTCGGTTATGTATTGGAACCTTGACTTTTCCGGTACACTACCTTTACTAATATAAAAGTTCGAAAAAACAATGAGAAAAATCCATTCGGGAGATGCAAAACCCATGAGGTTCCAATTCCTATTTGACACCCTGTTCTCATCCTTAAAGCAACATATTCATTAATTTACTTTGTTACTCATTTTACAATGAATCATTTTACAATCAGAATATATTTATTGTTGGTGTTTTTCTTATTTACTTTCCGTAATTCTTATAGATATAGTAATATGTCTCATGGTGCTTGTGGCCATTTTCTCAATTATCTGGAGCGTTTCATTGCACTTGTTGTCCGGTGATTTCTACGATGGATTCATCAGTGCCAAAATTATGTTTAAAGAACGCGACCATATGGATAATAGAAGCAACGAAATTGTCAACAAGTATTTTGAAAAAGTGGGACAACTTTCGTATGTCACGAACGAAGCGTTGCAGGCGCCGGAGATCGAAAGCCGTAAGTCTAATATTGATTTCTGGTTAAACATCATAATTCGAAATTGTTATCCTTAATAATTAGAAACAGAAAAGCCAAAATATAAAATCGCACATATCTATGAGCCAAAAGAAAGTGATCTGCGACTGGCGCGTCTTATCAGCGATCACGAGCAGAATTCGAATGCACTGCAAAAAACAACAACCACAAGCAAACCACCCAATTTTGTGTTCAATGCGGAAGCGGATCGTATATTTCTAAATAGTGAGTACAAGCAGCGAGATGGAGGGATTCGATATCTTCTCAAACATGCAATATCTGATTTGATTTGATTTATTTCAGAAACCATCGATATTCATGCCACACGCTGGAGTCATGGACTTGGCGCACAATTTGTCTACGCATTTCCGCTAATCTCGGAGGTGGTGGCCATCATTTGGACGGCAATGTGCATCATCTTCCAAACGGGCAACAAGAAAACATCGTAAGCATTTCAACAAAGTTTTATAAATAAATATCCGTTTGAACAAGATAGTTCTAAACATAAATATAATTTGTGTTCTTGTATCGACTATTTTTATACTCAAAACCCATTAAAAATGGGTAAAAATGGTATAATGCAAGCAGAAGGCAACAACTCCGACACCATAATGAAGTCGAGCTCTCTCGTCTATAAAATGGTTTGATTGTTTTTTTTTATTTTGTAATCAACCTCATCTTTAAAAACAAATGCTAATCATTAACTTTGAATTTTAATTTGGAACATAAGTAATAATTCTAACCTGAAAATCGTCATATGGGCATAGGTCGAAACTTCAGAATGCCATAACTTCGTCAAAACTGAACTCAGATTAAAAGGCGAGGGCTTTTTGATCATAGTTTTGCACCTAAATCAATCGTACATTTAAAGTTGAAAACGTGATCTTAGGTCGGAAGACAAGTAAAAAAACCGGCCTAAGAATAGTCATTTGGGCATAGGTCGAAACTTAAAAATGCCATAACTTCGTCAAAACTGAACTCAGATTAAAAAGCGAGGGCTTTTTGAACGTAGGTTTGCACCTAAATCAATCGTACATTTAAAGTTGAAAACGTGATTTTAAATCGGAAGACAAGTAAAAAAACCGGCCTAAGAATAGTCATTTGGGTATAGGTCGAAACTTAAAAATGCCATAACTTCGTCAAAACTGAACTCAGATTAAAAAGCGAGGGCTTTTTGATCATAGTTTTGCACCTAAATCAATCGTACATTTAAAGTTGAAAACGTGATTTTAGGTCGGAAGACAAGTATAAAAAAACCGGCCTAAGAATAGTCAGTTGGGCATAAGTCGAAACTTAAAAATGCCATAACTTCGTCAAAACTGAACTCAGATTAAAAAGCGAGGGCTTTTTGATCATAGTTTTGCACCTAAATCAATCGTACATTTAAAGTTGAAAACGTGATTTTAAATCGGAAGACAAGTAAAAAAACCGGCCCAAGAATAGTCATTTGGGCATAGGTCGAAACTTAAAAATGCCATAACTTCGTCAAAACTGAACTCAGATTCAAAAGCGAGGGCTTTTTGGTCATAGTTTTGCACCTAAATCAATCGTACACTTAAAGTTGAAAACGTTATTTTAGGTCGGAAGACAAGTATAAAAAAACCGGCCTGAGAATAGTCATTTGGGCATAGGTCGAAACTTAAAAATGCCATAACTTCGTCAAAACTGAACTCAGATTAAAAAGCGAGGGCTTTTTGGTCATAGGTTTGCACCTAAATCAATCGTACATTTAAAGTTGAAAACATGATTTTAGGTCGGAAGACAAGTATAAAAAAACCGGCCTAAGAATAGTCATTTGGGCATAGGTCGAAACTTAAAAATGCCATAACTTCGTCAAAACTGAACTCAGATTAAAAAGCGAGAGCTTTTTGGTCATAGGTTTGCACCTAAATCAATCGTACACTTAAAGTTGAAAACATGATTTTAGGTCGGAAGACAAGTAAAAAAACCGGCCTAAGAATAGTCATTTGGGCATAGGTCGAAACTTAGAAATGCCATAACTTCGTCAAAACTGAACTCAGATTAAAAAGCGAGGGCTTTTTGGTCATAGGTTTGCACCTAAATCAATCGTACATTTAAAGTTGAAAACATGATTTTAGGTCGGAAGACAAGTAAAAAAAAGCGGCCTAAAAATAGGGATTTGGGCTTAGATCGAAACTTAAAAATGCCATAACTTCGTCAAAACTGAACTCAGATTAAAAAGCGAGGGCTTTTTGAACATAGTTTTGCACCTAAATCAATCGTACATTTAAAGTTGAAAACGTGATTTTAAATCGGAAGACAAGTAAAAAAACCGGCCCAAGAATAGTCATTTGGGCATAGGTCGAAACTTAAAAATGCCATAACTTAGTCAAAACTGAACTCAGATTAAAAAGCGAGGGCTTTTTGATCATAGTTTTGCACCTAAATCAATCGTACATTTAAAGTTGAAAACGTGATTTTAAATCGGAAGACAAATAAAAAAACCGGCCCAAGAATAGTCATTTGGGCATTGGTCAAAACTTAAAAATGCCATAACTTCGTCAAAACTGAACTCAGATTAAAAAGCGAGGGCTTTTTGATCATAGTTTTGCACCTAAATCAATCGTACATTTAAAGTTGAAAACGTGATTTTAGGTCGGAAGACAAGTATAAAAAAACCGGCCTAAGAATAGTCATTTGGGCATAGGTCGAAACTTAAAAATGCCATAACTTCGTCAAAACTGAACTCAGATTAAAAAGCGAGGGCTTTTTGATCATAGTTTTGCACCTTAATCAATCGTACATTTAAAGTTGAAAACGTGATTTTAAATCGGAAGACAAATAAAAAAACCGGCCCAAGAATAGTCATTTGGGCATAGGTCAAAACTTAAAAATGCCATAACTTCGTCAAAACTGAACTCAGATTAAAAAGCGAGGGCTTTTTGATCATAGTTTTGCACCTAAATCAATCGTACATTTAAAGTTGAAAACGTGATTTTAAATCGGAAGACAAATAAAAAAACCGGCCCAAGAATAGTCATTTGGGCATAGGTCGAAACTTAAAAATGCCATAACTTCGTCAAAACTGAACTCAGATTAAAAAGCGAGAGCTTTTTGGTCATAGGTTTGCACCTAAATCAATCGTACATTTAAAGTTGAAAACGTGATTTTAAATCGGAAGACAAATAAAAAAACCGGCCCAAGAATAGTCATTTGGGCATAGGTCGAAACTAAAAAATGCCATAACTTCGTCAAAACTGAACTCAGATTAAAAAGCGAGGGCTTTTTGGTCATAGTTTTGCACCTAAATCAATCGTACATTTAAAGTTGAAAACAAGATTTTAGGTCGGAAGACAAGTATAAAAAAACCGGCCTAAGAATAGTCATTTGGGCATAGGTCGAAACTAAAAAATGCCATAACTTCGTCAAAACTGAACTCAGATTAAAAAGCGGGGGCTTTTTGATCATAGTTGTGCACCTTAATCAATCGTACATTTAAAGTTGAAAACGTGATCTTAGGTCGGAAGACAAGTAAAAAAACCGGCCTAAGAATAGTCATTTGGGCATAGGTCGAAACTAAAAAATGCCATAACTTCGTCAAAACTGAACTCAGATTAAAAAGCGAGGGCTTTTTGGTCATAGTTTTGCACCTAAATCAATCGTACATTTAAAGTTGAAAACAAGATTTTAGGTCGGAAGACAAGTATAAAAAAACCGGCCTAAGAATAGTCATTTGGGCATAGGTCGAAACTAAAAAATGCCATAACTTCGTCAAAACTGAACTCAGATTAAAAAGCGGGGGCTTTTTGATCATAGTTTTGCACCTTAATCAATCGTACATTTAAAGTTGAAAACGTGATCTTAGGTCGGAAGACAAGTAAAAAAACCGGCCTAAGAATAGTCATTTGGGCATAGGTCGAAACTTAGAAATGCCATAACTTCGTCAAAACTGAACTCAGATTAAAAAGCGAGGGCTTTTTGGTCATAGGTTTGCACCTAAATCAATCGTACATTTAAAGTTGAAAACATGATTTTAGGTCGGTAGACAAGTAAAAAAAAGGGGCCTGAAAATAGGCATTTGGGCTTAGATCGAAACTTAAAAATGCCATAACTTCGTCAAAACTGAACTCAGATTAAAAAGCGAGGGCTTTTTGGTCATAGGTTTGCACCTAAATCAATCGTACATTTAAAGTTGAAAACATGATTTTAGGTCGATAGACAATTAAAAAAAAGCGGCCTGAAAATAGGCATTTGGGCTTAGATCGAAACTTAGAAATGCCATAACTTCGTCAAAACTGAACTCAGATTAAAAAGCGAGGGCTTTTTGGTCATAGGTTTGCACCTAAATCAATCGTACATTTAAAGTTGAAAACGTGATCTTAGGTCGGAAGACAAGTAAAAAAACCGGCCTAAGAATAGTCATTTGGGCATAGGTCGAAACTTAGAAATGCCATAACTTCGTCAAAACTGAACTCAGATTAAAAAGCGAGGGCTTTTTGGTCATAGGTTTGCACCTAAATCAATCGTACATTTAAAGTTGAAAACATGATTTTAGGTCGGAAGACAAGTAAAAAAAAGCGGCCTAAAAATAGGGATTTGGGCTTAGATCGAAACTTAAAAATGCCATAACTTCGTCAAAACTGAACTCAGAATAAAAAGCGAGGGCTTTTTGATAATAGTTTTGCACCTAAATCAATCGTACATTTAAAGTGGAAAACGTGATCTTAGGTCGGAAGACAAGTAAAAAAACCGGCCTAAGAATAGTCATTTGGGCATAGGTCGAAACTTAGAAATGCCATAACTTCGTCAAAACTGAACTCAGATTAAAAAGCGAGGGCTTTTTGGTCATAGGTTTGCACCTAAATCAATCGTACATTTAAAGTTGAAAACATGATTTTAGGTCGGAAGACAAGTAAAAAAAAGCGGCCTAAAAATAGGGATTTGGGCTTAGATCGAAACTTAAAAATGCCATAACTTCGTCAAAACTGAACTCAGATTCAAAAGCGAGGGCTTTTTGAACATAGGTTTGCACCTAAGTCAATCGAACATTTAAAGTTGAAAACGTGATTTTAAATCGGAAGACAAGTAAAAAAACCGGCCTAAGAATAGTCATTTGGGCATAGGTCGAAACTTAGAAATGCCATAACTTCGTCAAAACTGAACTCAGATTCAAAAGCGAGGGCTTTTTGGTCATAGGTTTGCACCTAAATCAATCGTACACTTAAAGTTGAAAACATGATTTTAGGTCGGTAGACAAGTATAAAAAAACCGGCCCAAGAATAGTCATTTGGGCATAGGTCGAAACTTAAATATGCCATAACATCGTCAAAACTGAACTCAGATTAAAAAGCGAGGGCTTTTTGGTCATAGGTTTGCACCTAAGTCAATCGTATTTTTAAAGTTGAAAACATGATTTTAGGTCGGAAGACAAGTAAAAAAAAGCGGCCTAAAAATAGGCATTTGGGCATATGTCGAAACTTAGAAATGCCATAACTTCGTCAAAACTGAACTCAGATTAAAAAGCGAGGGCTTTTTGGTCATAGGTTTGCACCTAAGTCAATCGTACATTTAAAGTTGAAAACATGATTTTAAATCGGAAGACAAGTAAAAAAACCGGCCCAAGAATAGTCATTTGGGCATAGGTCGAAACTTAAAAATGCCATAACTTCGTCAAAACTGAACTCAGATTAAAAAGCGAGGGCTTTTTGGTCATAGGTTTGCACCTAAATCAATCGTACATTTAAAGTTGAAAATGTGATTTTAAATCGGAAGACAAGTAAAAAAACCGGCCCAAGAATAGTCATTTGGGCATAGGTCGAAACTTAAAAATGCCATAACTTCGTCAAAACTGAACTCAGATTAAAAAGCGAGGGCCTTTTGGTCATAGGTTTGCACCTAAGTCAATCGTACATTTAAAGTTGAAAATGTGATTTTAAATCGGAAGACAAGTAAAAAAACCGGCCTAAGAATTGTCATTTGGGCATAGGTCGAAACTTAAAAATGCCATAACTTCGTCAAAACTGAACTCAGATTAAAAAGCGAGGGCTTTTTGAACATAGGTTTGCACCTAAATCAATCGTACATTTAAAGTTGAAAACGTGATTTTAAATCGGAAGACAAGTAAAAAAACCGGCCTAAGAATAGTCATTTGGGCATAAGTCGAAACTTAAAAATGCCATAACTTCGTCAAAACTGAACTCAGATTCAAAAGCGAGGGCTTTTTGAACATAGTTTTGCACCTTAATCAATCGTACATTTAAAGTTGTAAACGTGATTTTAAATCGGAAGACAAGTAAAAAAACCGGCCTAAGAATTGTCATTTGGGCATAGGTCGAAACTTAAAAATGCCATAACTTCGTCAAAACTGAACTCAGATTAAAAAGCGAGGGCTTTTTGGTCATAGTTTTGCACCTAAATCAATCGTACATTTAAAGTTGAAAACAAGATTTTAGGTCGGAAGACAAGTATAAAAAAACCGGCCTAAGAATAGTCATTTGGGCATAGGTCGAAACTAAAAAATGCCATAACTTCGTCAAAACTGAACTCAGATTAAAAAGCGGGGGCTTTTTGATCATAGTTTTGCACCTTAATCAATCGTACATTTAAAGTTGAAAACGTGATCTTAGGTCGGAAGACAAGTAAAAAAACCGGCCTAAGAATAGTCATTTGGGCATAGGTCGAAACTTAGAAATGCCATAACTTCGTCAAAACTGAACTCAGATTAAAAAGCGAGGGCTTTTTGGTCATAGGTTTGCACCTAAATCAATCGTACATTTAAAGTTGAAAACATGATTTTAGGTCGGAAGACAAGTAAAAAAAAGCGGCCTAAAAATAGGGATTTGGGCTTAGATCGAAACTTAAAAATGCCATAACTTCGTCAAAACTGAACTCAGATTCAAAAGCGAGGGCTTTTTGAACATAGGTTTGCACCTAAGTCAATCGAACATTTAAAGTTGAAAACGTGATTTTAAATCGGAAGACAAGTAAAAAAACCGGCCTAAGAATAGTCATTTGGGCATAGGTCGAAACTTAGAAATGCCATAACTTCGTCAAAACTGAACTCAGATTCAAAAGCGAGGGCTTTTTGGTCATAGGTTTGCACCTTAATCAATCGTACACTTAAAGTTGAAAACATGATTTTAGGTCGGAAGACAAGTAAAAAAAAGCGGCCTAAAAATAGGCATTTGGGCTTAGATCGAAACTTAAAAATGCCATAACTTCGTCAAAACTGAACTCAGATTAAAAAGCGAGGGCTTTTTGATCATAGTTTTGCACCTAAATCAATCGTACATTTAAAGTTGAAAACATGATTTTAAATCGGAAGACAAGTAAAAAAACCGGCCCAAGAATAGTCATTTGGGCATAGGTCGAAACTTAAAAATGCCATAACTTCGTCAAAACTGAACTCAGATTAAAAAGCGAGGGCCTTTTGGTCATAGGTTTGCACCTAAGTCAATCGTACATTTAAAGTTGAAAATGTGATTTTAAATCGGAAGACAAGTAAAAAAACCGGCCTAAGAATTGTCATTTGGGCATAGGTCGAAACTTAAAAATGCCATAACTTCGTCAAAACTGAACTCAGATTAAAAAGCGAGGGCTTTTTGAACATAGGTTTGCACCTAAATCAATCGTACATTTAAAGTTGAAAACGTGATTTTAAATCGGAAGACAAGTAAAAAAACCGGCCTAAGAATAGTCATTTGGGCATAGGTCGAAACTTAGAAATGCCATAACTTCGTCAAAACTGAACTCAGATTCAAAAGCGAGGGCTTTTTGGTCATAGGTTTGCACCTTAATCAATCGTACACTTAAAGTTGAAATAATGATTTTAGGTCGGAAGACAAGTAAAAAAAAGCGGCCTAAAAATAGGCATTTGGGCTTAGATCGAAACTTAAAAATGCCATAACTTCGTCAAAACTGAACTCAGATTAAAAAGCGAGGGCTTTTTGGTCATAGGTTTGCACCTAAATCAATCGTACATTTAAAGTTGAAAACGTGATCTTAGGTCGGAAGACAAGTAAAAAAACCGGCCTAAGAATAGTCATTTGGGCATAGGTCGAAACTTAAAAATGCCATAACTTCGTCAAAACTGAACTCAGATTAAAAAGCGAGGGCTTTTTGGTCATAGGTTTGCACCTAAATCAATCGTACATTTAAAGTTGAAAACATGATTTTAGGTCGGAAGACAAGTAAAAAAAAGCGGCCTAAAAATAGGGATTTGGGCTTAGATCGAAACTTAAAAATGCCATAACTTCGTCAAAACTGAACTCAGAATAAAAAGCGAGGGCTTTTTGATCATAGTTTTGCACCTAAATCAATCGTACATTTAAAGTGGAAAACGTGATCTTAGGTCGGAAGACAAGTAAAAAAACCGGCCTAAGAATAGTCATTTGGGCATAGGTCGAAACTTAGAAATGCCATAACTTCGTCAAAACTGAACTCAGATTAAAAAGCGAGGGCTTTTTGGTCATAGGTTTGCACCTTAATCAATCGTACATTTAAAGTTGAAAATGTGATTTTAAATCGGAAGACAAGTAAAAAAACCGGCCCAAGAATAGTCATTTGGGCATAGGTCGAAACTTAAAAATGCCATAACTTCGTCAAAACTGAACTCAGATTCAAAAGCGAGGGCTTTTTGAACATAGTTTTGCACCTAAGTCAATCGTACATTTAAAGTTGAAAATGTGATTTTAAATCGGAAGACAAGTAAAAAAACCGGCCCAAGAATAGTCATTTGGGCATAGGTCGAAACTTAAAAATGCCATAACTTCGTCAAAACTGAACTCAGATTAAAAAGCGATGGCCTTTTGGTCATAGGTTTGCACCTAAGTCAATCGTACATTTAAAGTTGAAAATGTGATTTTAAATCGGAAGACAAGTAAAAAAACCGGCCCAAGAATAGTCATTTGGGCATAGGTCGAAACTTAAAAATGCCATAACTTCGTCAAAACTGAACTCAGATTAAAAAGCGAGGGCTTTTTGGTCATAGGTTTGCACCTAAATCAATCGTACATTTAAAGTTGAAAACGTGATTTTAAATCGGAAGACAAGTAAAAAAACCGGCCTAAGAATTGTCATTTGGGCATAGGTCGAAACTTAAAAATGCCATAACTTCGTCAAAACTGAACTCAGATTAAAAAGCGAGGGCTTTTTGAACATAGTTTTGCACCTTAATCAATCGTACATTTAAAGTTGTAAACGTGATTTTAGGTCGGAAGACAAGTATAAAAAAACCGGCCTAAGAATAGTCATTTGGGCATAGGTCGAAACTTAAAAATGCCATAACTTCGTCAAAACTGAACTCAGATTCAAAAGCGAGGGCTTTCTGATCATAGGTTTGCACCTAAATCAATCGTACATTTAAAGTTGAAAACGTGATTTTAGGTCGGAAAACAAGTATAAAAGCCGGCCTAAGAATAGTCATTTGGGCATAAGTCGAAACTTAGAAATGCCATAACTTCGTCAAAACTGAACTCAGATTCAAAAGCGAGGGCTTTTTGGTCATAGTTTTGCACCTTAATCAATCGTACATTTAAAGTTGAAACCGTGATTTTAAATCGGAAGGCAAGTAATAAAACCGGCCTAAGAATAGTCATTTGGGCATAAGTCGAAACTTAAAAATGCCATAACTTCGTCAAAACTGAACTCAGATTCAAAAGCGAGGGCTTTTTGGTCATAGTTTTGCACCTAAATCAATCGTACATTTAAAGTTGAAAACGTGATTTTAAATCGGAAGACAAGTAAAAAAACCTGCCTGAGAATAGTCATTTGGGCATAGGTCGAAACTTAAAAATGCCATAACTTCGTCAAAACTGAACTCAGATTAAAAAGCGAGGGCTTTTTGGTCATAGTTTTGCACCTAAATCAATCGTACACTTAAAGTTGAAAACATGATTTTAGGTCGGTAGACAAGTAAAAAAAAGCGGCCTGAAAATAGGCATTTGGGCATAGGTCGAAACTTAGAAATGCCATAACTTCGTCAAAACTGAACTCAGATTAAAAAGCGAGGGCTTTTTGGTCATAGGTTTGCACCTAAATCAATCGTACATTTAAAGTTGAAAACGTGATTTTAGGTCGGTAGACAAGTAAAAAAAAGCGGCCTAAGAATAGTCATTTGGGCATAGGTCGAAACTTAGAAATGCCATAACTTCGTCAAAACTGAACTCAGATTAAAAAGCGAGGGCTTTTTGGTCATAGTTTTGCACCTAAATCAATCGTACACTTAAAGTTGAAAACATGATTTTAGGTCGGTAGACAAGTAAAAAAAAGCGGCCTAAGAATAGTCATTTGGGCATAGGTCGAAACTTAAAAATGCCATAACTTCGTCAAAACTGAACTCAGATTAAAAAGCGAGGGCTTTTTGAACATAGGTTTGCACCTAAATCAATCGTACATTTAAAGTTGAAAACGTGATTTTAAATCGGAAGACAAGTAAAAAAACCGGCCCAAGAATAGTCATTTGGGCATAGGTCGAAACTTAAAAATGCCATAACTTCGTCAAAACTGAACTCAGATTAAAAAGCGAGGGCTTTTTTATCATAGTTTTGCACCTTAATCAATCGTACATTTAAAGTTGAAAACGTGATTTTAGGTCGGAAGACACGTAAAAATTATATCCTGGAAATCGTCATATGGGCATAGGTCGAAACTTCAAAATGCAATAACTTCGTCTATACCCAACGTATTTTCAAAAGCAAGGGCGTTTTGAGCATAGTTTTGACCTTAAATGAATATCTTTTATCTTTTTTTATATTTTATTTTATTTGATTTTTAGAGTACTGCCCAAGCCATGGCGCATTGTTGTGCCTTCGATTTTCATCTTTACGCTGATGAGTCTGCTCAGTGCCTCGTATACGATATTAACCGATGGCTATTTGAAGCGCCTGTGCCTCAATTTGCGTCAGGGTCTTAGCAATCCCCTGGCCATTAGGTTAGTCCACATTCGGTATTAAAGTGCCATAAGTTAATTAATTACGTAATTACACTTTTAGCTGTGGTGATGCAATTGCCTTGTTGCGCCCCTATATGCACGAGCACAGCGTCTCGCAGGATGCGTATCTGGATATCTTTCGGCTTAGCTATGTGATCAGCATGATCCTGTGGATCATGGCACTGCTGGTGATGGTGTTGCGGTGTGCCTTTGCCGTCGATTTCCAGCTGGTTGACATCGATGATATGTTCGATGGCCGTCGCACTCACATGCAGCCTATTCAGCCAGTTTATACGGAGGTGATGCAGACGAGTCCAGAGCACAAGCAGCAGGCGAGACCCAAATCCGAGGAGGATTACCAGAGCGCCAAGTCGCGTCTAAGCGATTTGGCTGTGCCGCTGCTCGAGCTTAAGGCCCCGGAACAAAAGCAATCGGAACAGCAAAAGCAAATGCACTTAACAACTGTGGCTTAGGTCTTCACTGTGCCTCTACAGAAATCTCAGGTTTATTTTTATATATTTAGCGTAAAAGAGAGTTAAGCAGAAACTACAACAAAATATTAATTTCGAACAAAATTCAATGATATTATCTAACTGTAAGCTAAGCAAGAACTAGTGCCTCGTTTCAATTGAATGTCAAGTTGATTTTTAGTTTTTTGGACGAGTGGTTTTAATTGAAATGCAATAGTCTAACCGTAGAACCAGCTGGTGCAAATAAAATACAAATACATATTCCATATACAAATAACTAAATTGTTGTTTACAAAAGTTTCATGGTAATGGTCTTGTTCTCCAAATAGTTGTCCAGGCCATCCTTGCCCAGTTCGCGTCCAATGCCGGAGTGCTTGTAGCCACCGAATGGTGTCTGTGGTAGAACGGCATCATAACAATTGATCCAGACGGAGCCGGCATCGACGCTATTGGCAAACTTCATTGCCTTATTGAGGTCGTTGGTGATGATGCCAGCAGCCAGGCCATATTGCACGTTATTGGCACGATCGATAATCTCCTCCAAGGAGCTGAACTTGAAGATGGACTGAACGGGTCCAAAGATCTGAATGATAAATGCAATAATGTTGAAACTGCTCAATGGTTAGTTCTTCAATATGAATTCAAACCTCCTCCTGGGCAATGCGCATGTCATCCTTTACATCCGAGAAAACAGTCGGTTGAATGAAGAAGCCCACATCGCCAATACGATTGCCACCCGCCTGTAGTTTGGCGCCCTGCTGCTTGCCACTCTCGATGTAGCCGAGTACCTTGGTCATCATTTCCTCATCGATTTGCGGGCCCTGAAGCACCGACGCCTCGAAGGGATTGCCCACCTTGCGTGCCTTGGCCTTGGCGGCGGCCTTCTCCACAAACTTGTCGTAGATCTTCTCGTGCACATAGGTGCGACTGCCGGCACAGCAGCTCTGGCCGTGATTGGAGAACAGCGCCTCGTGGGCGGTGTCCACAGCGTAGTCAACTACAATGTGCAATTATTATATATATTTACATTTAATAATATTTCTTTGCTTTTGTACTTACTGTCCGCATCCTCGAACACCACCAAGGGACTCTTGCCGCCCAGCTCCAGAGAGACGCGCTTTAGATTCGACTTGGCTGCAGCCTGCATGACAACGCGACCAATGTCCACCGAGCCGGTGAACGCCACCTTTGCAATATCGGGATGCTCACTGATGGCGGCGCCAGCTGTGGGGCCAAAGCCGTTGATCACATTGATGACGCCCGCCGGGAAGCCGGCCTCCTTGGCCAGCGCAGCCATGTGCAGGGCAGTCAGTGGTGTCTGCTCGGCCGGCTTCATGACAATGGTGCAGCCAACAGCCAAGGCGGGTCCCCATTTCCAGGCCAACATCAACAGCGGATAGTTCCACGGTATAATCTGGCCCACAACGCCGACGGGTTCCTTACGCGTCATGGCAATGAAACCGCCAGCGGGAATCGTGTCACCAAAGAACTTGTCCGTCCAGCCGGCGTAGTACTTCAGCGTCATTATCGAGATGGTCACATCGAAGAGCGCCTCCGCGAACGGTTTGCCATTGTCCTGTGTCTCAATGCTGGCCAGAAACTGCTTATCGCGTTCCATCAGATCGCAGAGCCTGCACGAAAAAAAAACAATTGTTATCCTGAAGACTGACGCTGAGTCCACTTACTTGTTCATCAGATTGGTGCGCTGCAGCGGACTCATCTGACGCCAGGCGGAGCCACGATGGAATGCCTTCTTGGCAGCGGCAACAGCTCGATCTACATCAGCCTGCATAGGTTAAGTTGTTGAGAAATTAGCGATACACTTCGGAGAGATTTCACAGAAATAGAGTTCCATTTGCTCACCTTGCTGCCCTCGGCAACCTGTATGATCTCTTTGCCCGTCGCTGGATTGTGGGTGGCAAAGGTTTTGCCCGAAACGGCGTCAACGAATTCATTGTTGATAAAGAGCTGCACACAAATTGAAGAGATTCAACAAACAATTATTCATATATCATCTATTTTTAAATGTGAGTTGAAGGTCGCACTTATTAATTGTTATATTTTAGAATTTTATAGATAATTATTGTTGTTGATTAATATTAATAACTAAATAAAGAGCTTAGAGAGAGTTTATTTGAGGCAATTTATGATTTTGTTTTCCAACATAATCGTAATTGAAGTAGTTCTCAAAGAGATGCTAAAATTATTTTAAAACTTTAATTTGAATCTCAACTTGTTTTCAAAGTTGTAAGATTTTGATACATATATAAAATAAACCTCAACATTTAATGAAAAATGCACTTTGGTCTTTCCGCAGTGCTTGTCAAACTGTCATTCATCTCACCTTGCGGGGGTGGGCAATTCTGATAGTCTGTGTTGCTGCTGCTGCACCTGCCCCGCAGTAGCTGGCGTGCGAATAATTTGTGCCACTTCATACGCGACATCTGTAAGCCCTGAGCTGTCTGTTGCCAATTATTAGCCACTTTATTTAAACTTAACAAGTTGTCGGGCGCTTTTGCTGTAAGACACGCAACAGTTTGTTCAATGTAAACAAAACTGAAATTGCAGTCACGATTTGTATAGCATCAAGTTTGACGAACATTTAATGAGATTGTCAATAAATACTGATCTTAAGGCAATTTGGTAAAGTGGCGCCAATTCACTACAAACTTATTAAATTATGAGTTAAGTGATAAAGGATGACAACATTTTTAATCTCATGCTTGTTTAACACTTATTGCAATCTGAATTGTTGACATCCTTTAAAGTTATCTGCACTTGGCACAATCGAATTAGACTCGAGCCTTCCTAATCTAATATTGTGATGCTGATGGTCTCTTATCAACACAGTCTTTATAAGAGCAACAAACGCGTAGGTACACATAAAGAAATTCTATAATTCTTGTTGTCAACAAGTGCTGTGCCTTGTATTAAATATTAAGTTACTGACTCAAAAGCGTACCACAAATAATCTTAGATTGACTTAGTCGTTTTATAATGTACGCATTGAAATTGTTGTATGGTACCTGATAAAAAGCCAGATTGGCCAGCCATATAAAATAAGACACTTTAAACATATTCCGTTCTCCACACACATATAGTATATGTATATCAGTAAGTAAGTATATCACACAAGTACTTATACATATATGTGAAAAAAATAATATTTTTTGATATTTGCGACACAACAAAAACAAGTTTTAATTTAATCTGTAAAAGTTGACCAAATTCTTTTTTTCAGCGTGTAGCATATGCAGCCTTAAAATGCTGCCAACTGTTGTCGTATAATTGTAATTCGTTACTCGTATTTAATACGAGTGCGTCGCAATTATTTATCAATTTATTTACTTACTTGTGTATACTTTGGCTGCGCGTCGGAGTCTGCCATATTGAATATTTAATTCTGTAGCTGCAATTGAGCTGGTTTCTAACTGAGAGCTGCGCTGCTTTAGCGATAATCGAATTGTTGGCGACTTTTCGAGCGTTCGCTGTCAACTGAAGTTGCAGTCGTTTTCTCAATTCGTTTTATACTTAGGTGTGTTTTGATAATGTGTGTTCACTTTGCTTTGTGCACTCGTTTATCACTGACTCGCTCTTGTTTTTAACCTTTCATTATCTGTTTTGCCGGCCGGCAACGCAGATGAACAGTAAAAAAAATAATACACACGCATTTATACCCTATAATGTTTAAAGCTTGTGGTCAGTCAAAACGGTTTGATTATATTTTAATTTTTTCGAATTTAAATTTTATTATTGCAAACTACATATTCAAATGTCGTACATACATATATATGCTATCTACTAATATATCAATTGCAACTGTTGTTTTTATTCCCTATATATGTAGGGAATTCCGAGGTGTCTTCAAGTCGGAATACAAATGTCTTTTTTTTTCTACTTTTGTGCGCAGCTTCGCTTGTTATTTACGTCAAAAGATTTGCGCTTTTATCAAGTTTAATGGGTACGTGTCTTCGCTAAGAGCTTGTTGAACAGGGTTGTCATCCAATTCCAATGAGATTTGAATAAGGTTAGAAAGTAGTATAAATTTGGAATATCTTCAAAGTCTTGTGGTGTTTATTATCATATTTTCAGCCCTGTCATAATCTGGAAAACTCTCATAGTTATAGGTTCGCTGCACCAGACCATGATCCAGAAATTTCAGTTTGCTAAAGGACTGCGCAATTAAATTACTGCAAATTGAATGAATATGAAATCAGAAAATAGTAGTAAAATATAGTAAAGAATTACCTGTAGTATTCGTAGTCGTATAGTAAGTAGCTGGAAAATGGTTGCAAATTGAGGCCATCGGGGCAAATGGGATTGCCGTGCAGACTTAGATATTGTAGATTGGGGAAGTGCCGTCTGATAAGCATTATCGTTGCTCTCAGATCCCTGAACTGCAAATTGAATTAAATACTTTCAGTAGCCGATAACAGAGCACAAGGAGCTTTCAATTCAATGAACCTCGTTTTTGTTCAACATGAGCACCTCCAGCTGAGGCAGAGGCGTTTTCAGTGTGCGCAACTGTGACTCGTGCAAACGGTTGCTGTCCAACACTAGATAGCGCAGCTGTTCGAACTCCTCCAGCCAGGACAGATCCTTGAGGCAGTTGTGACTCAAATCCAAATGCTCAACGCTCTCTGCATAGCGACGCACAATCTCTGTGGGCATCGTACGCAAATTCTGTTGCACCAATATCAGCTGCAAGTAATGAGTTTTTTTTTTTAGCGAGATTAGCTTCTGCTTCAGGTATTCTATTCTCACCTTGTCGCTGTAGCCGTCGTCATCAAATATTTCTTCCATTTTCATTTCCACTTTTCTACTCTGAAGTTTGATCGGTTGATCTTCGCGTGTTGACTTGCAGCTGATAACTGTTCGCATTTGTGTTTTGGGTTGACAATCTACTTTTAAATTTGTTACTTATTTTTATTTTGTTCTCTGCTTGTTTTTTTCCTCTGTTTATTTTCTGTGGCTTCTTATTGTTTGTTCGCTAGCGCCTCAGACGAAGCTTTTTGTGCTGAACTTGCTCAAGAGAGAGACGAGCTAACAGCTGAGTTGCGATAAGTTGCAAGGCACGACTTGTAGATGGCGCTAGTGCTCGACATGGATAATTACTTCGTCAACACCCAGCAATCATTATCTTTGAATAGGCTGCAAATGCCAAGTGGAATGCAGAAATAATCTTATCAAGACCATAAACATTAATATAATAATAATGAAAACTACTGTTTTAGCTTTTATAGGAAAATTAGCTAATATGTTTGTTTGTCTAAATTAGCTCATGCCAAACATACATATTTAATATTTAGATGAGCTCTGAGCTTCTGTAATCAGTTCAGTTATTTAATTAAGTCCAATTGTCGCAACTGTGCATTACGTATACGACATGTGCGCTTGTCTTTGACTAGCCTCAAGCTGAGTTGACTGTCAACACTTGTGGATTCTTTTCAACTGTAGTCAGTGTCAAAAGACGTACGAAGATTTTCCCAAAAATAAAAAGGGGGTGAATTTGGAGAGGGTTTTAGAACTTTTCTTGTCGTATCTCACAGTCGTTCTGCCTACGGCCTTGCGCATGGTGGTGCTGGTGGTTGCAGCACGCCAAAGTGGCAGAGTGCCATCAAATATATGTATATATACATATTTTTTGTAATTGCCAGCTAGACCAAGAAACGCGCCGTGGTAAATACTAAAATGACAGTCGACGCTATCAAAGAGCTGTCTCGCTAGTAAACAACAAACAGGAATGCTGACAAGCGAATTTGTGTGTATGTGTGTGTGTGGGTGTGTGTGGTGTGTGTGTGTTGGTGTGTGTGTGTATTTGCGGGGTGTGTGAGATCAGCACACACTGAAACGGCAATTGCAAAGGCGGCAAATGGCTAAGAAAATGTTGTCTGGCGTACTTAGTGTGTACGTCTGTGTGTGTGTGTGTTAGTCTACACTAGGCCATACGTAAAAGGGGGATGGTGGGTATTTAGGGGGGGAGGGGAGGGTGGGGTGTTTAACTTTAAGAGCCAAACAATAGCAGATGACAGGGTAAATAAACAAAGTGTGAGATACAAATTGCGGGCAACAGTGTTTAACTAGGCATTTATTCAATGAAACATGACGAAAACACATACATAGATAAACTGAGAGTATTACACATCAGCAGCAATGGCACTGGCATTGGGCATCCGTGAGATACACAGATACATATCTAATCGATTTGGCAGTGTGTGGAAGCTGATTGAACGCTGGCTGCCTTTGTCATAGCAGTTGTCTGGGTCAATTCACAAAGTCAGTGCTAAGGCTTTGGGGCTATTTGTTGTTGTTGTTGTTGCTGTTGCTGTTTTTGTTGCCGACTTTTGTTGCATATGTATTTTGATTTGGTTAGGGTGACTTTTGTGGTGTTAATTTGCTGTTTGATAGCCAAAAATAAAGCACATTTGGTGCGTGTTTGTTGATATTTATTTATTTTCATACAGCAGTTACTGCGCTTATACAGCAATTGTCCATCATTATTGTGCGTTTTACTTGGCATTAGACTTAATTCAATGTCAATGTTTTCTCTTTCCTAATTGCTGTTGTTCACAGTTTGCGTTTGATTTCTCTTTCAGTTTCCCCTTGAGCTATTATATTCACTTGCCTCAGAAGCCTTCTGAGCTTTCACCTTTCAAATGCCAATTTTAGCCCAATTCTGCGTCACTGCGAGCCATTCAAGTTTATTGATCTGCTTTGTAATTACATTACGAGTAATTCCGACTATAATTTTACTGTCTATATATTTCCAGAATGTCATTAAAAAAATTAGGAAAATAAAAGGCAAACAAAGTTGGAATTTTATATTTAACTTGTTATTTGCTTAGTAAATTGATTTTATAAATTTGTCTTAAAATATATATTTTGCTCCAATATACTTTGAATCCCATCCGGAAATGGAAATAAACATTTGTTTTTTATTTGTTTTTATGTTTGCATTAATATTTATTCTTTAAGTTATTTTATATATTTTTTTTTATTTCGCTGAGTGTATACACACAATTATCAGGTACTGTAGCGCCTGTTAACGGCTAGCCACTTCTAGAAAATGCTACCTCAAATAAAATAAATATCCATTAGAGCTACGAGTTTGAGTTTTTGGGGTGGCCTATTAAAGCTCATTATTCATTGTAATTGAAAAGCCATGGATACCCGAAATGACATCAGCAATGGCCAACCAGAAAACTTTACCGCTCACCCACCATCAACACCAACACCAACAGCACCACCAGCAGCGCCACCAACACCACATTAAAAAAATGAGAAAAAGATGCGCGCGTGCAACTCCAATTTAAATTACTTCCTACGAGTCGTATGCGTTATATAAGACGCTAAAGCGATAGCTGCTTTATAATTGCGCTCGCTTAGCGGCAAATTGGGTGACCTTGCGCATCGTTTGTCTTTTGGTCAGCACCCGCCCACTGGGCCCAATTGCCTTGGCGCGCAAACACGCAAAGTATTTAACATAGAAACACACAACAACAACAACAAAAGATAGGCAACAAATATCAATTGCCTAGCGATGAGCGTTAATTAACAAGATAATCGATGGAGACGGGAAATGAAAAATTATAGATATAAAAAATAAAAATACACATGGTCAATTATAATGATACATTTACTAAACTATTATATTTCCCAAAGTAGCTCAAACATACCTTTAACTATCAACTAAACACTATATCAGATTTGTGGGCCTGAAACTAGGGTTTATCAACCGCAGACAAATGCTCAATTATATTTAAACTGTCTGCGCTCAGCTGCAGCAGCAACAGCAGCAGTAGCAGCAACAGCAGAAGCAGCAGCAGCAGCTGCTGCAGATACCTGTTCATCATTGTCATCATCAACTGGCTAAGCCATTAAGTAATTTGCTTCAACAGTTTGTCAACAAAAATATTGTTTTACTTTTCTCAAGTTGCCATCACGGCTTAGTGTTCCTTCAGTCGCCGAGAGTGGCGGGGGCGGGTGCATGGCACTCATCTACAAATTGTCATAATTTGTGTCAATGTAGGTTGAAGTCATTAAATGTGTAGCACACACTTTGCCATGATTTGAATTATTTTTGTTTTGTTTCAATGCTGTTCCATAAAGGAGAAATACTGCTTCAAGCATTTTTCATTTCTATGGAATTTATGAATACAACGAGTACTTTTAGTTGCCAAGTTGGATCTCATGCCTTGAACTGAGTCCTTGATAAAGCCTCACCTAATTCTATTAGCCGAGTGTAGCTAAAGATTCACAGAGATCCGATCTGCTGCTGGTGGAAGGCATTGACCAACTAATCGACTTTTAGGGTCGACTCTCAATGACGGGGCCTCCAAAGCAAAGCAGCATCCAAAGTCAGCTCCCTCGCAAACAGTAAATGCGCTATTGTGGCAATGTCAAAACGAAACGAATTCAAAGTGATTTGGCACTTGAGTGCAACAAGTGGCAACAACGCAGCTGCTGCCCTCAAGTGCATTCTTCAGAGCGCCCTCTTCGTCTATTTTAAGCCAATGCGATCGTGAAAATATCCAAACGATCGTCGATCTTCTTCGATCGAACGAAGGGCAAACGCAAATGCCAATAAGTAGTGGTAAGTACAACCAAAGGCATACACAAACACACACATAAACACACACATGAACACACACAGATACAGTGCGCTGGCTGCCACTTGTTGGCTACTGCACAGATGACCTGATTTACCTTCATTCCATACCTCTCCCCAAAAATGAGATGTCGCAATCGACACCTTGTCTGCAGCTGCAGCTCTTGTTAATGCTGCTGTCTACCGTTGGGGCAATCTTTCAGCGCCCTCAGCCCGTGGCGGACTCTTGGCTACCTCAGTGTGTCCAAGTGCACCAATTTCAATGATTCGCGCACATGTCGATGACGTAAAGCAGCCGCAGACCTGTTGCCTGCTTACATATAAATATATATGTATATCTGTGAAATTACTTCTTCTTTTTTTTGGGGAACCACTCTGCACAATTTCTCTCGCAATCGAAAGACGACCGGCAATTACGATTAATAAATTGTGGCCAGCGTGGATGACAAGTGTATAAATTCGTTTATTTTGGCTGCCTCAGCTCTCGAATCTAAGTATTTCGTGTTGCGTTTGTTTTGGTAGCTTTATTTTTGTTTTGTGTGTGTTACTTATCATTTACCTGCAATTATAAAACTGTTGTTGAATTTGTTTTGATTGTTTCGTAATTGTAAAGCAGCCAGCAGCCAGCAGCGAGCAGCAGCAGTTGGTGTTGAAAGTGAGTGTTGCCATGTTGACAGTTTTGAAAATCAACTGGGCGTACTTGGCATATGCTCAACGACCTTGTCTAACAAGCAATCTTCTGCCCAACACTTGTCTTCGATTAAACATTGCCGAAGAGGGGCAAAACTTTAGATTAGTACAAATATTTGATTATCGGTTCAACTGAATCGGTCCAACATGAATGAACTTATTCAATGGGGGAACTCTGACTCGACACGTAAGTCAGAGTCAGGTGGGAGCTGGCAGCAGCCTCAGCTTGTAATCGTGGGTCACTTTCGTTTTTAAGACAACATTTTCGAGTGCTCTCCAATTGTGAAAATAACACTTGGCACACTCATGCGAAGGTTGTTGTGTGCGCATCCGTAAGATACATCTGCTACACACAGAAAATAAAATTGTCTTAAAATCTGACACATACTTATTGTAGTTGTAAAACTGTTTCTAAATATAATCCTATAAGCACTGATAGCATTAATATACAATTGAGTAGCTTGGATTCGGGATTTCAATCTATTTAGTTGTTTTTCTTTCATGTTCCAGACCCCAATCTATAATCAGATACAATTAAATGATATAATTTAACAGCTTTACTTGGACAATACTTGACTGACTTAAGTGACTTATTTACAAAACTAAAATGATTGTTATTCGAACTCGGAAATCTTCGTTTGATACGCTTTTTTCTTTGAGCTAAACAAAAATTTATTATACAATTGAATTAAAATAAGAAGTCTGAAACGAATTTGAACACATATGTGAACAAAACAGTTTATATTTATTTTAAGTTCGTTGAAAATGTTTTCCTATTTAAATTTAATTTGCTTAACTATTAATTTAAGTTTGGATTGGATCTATTGTGCCTCTTTCTTTTAGTCAAGGAATTTTTGTATCAAAATTTATAAGCGACTTTTTCTCAGTGTGCGTGATTTTTACCACCGTTAAGGCGTCTTGAGGCGACTTTACGGCTACGGCGGTTGAGGCTGAGGTAGCTTCCATGGTGTTGTTGCCACGTCAGTCTGGCCACCCTGGCAACACTCGATTTACCCAGCGCCGAGTCAACAACACTCGATTAGCAGCAGATAAATGTATTTTCAGTTGTTGTGCATTCGATGCCATTTAGTTTTCAACTTGCTCCAATTGCTCAGCTGTTTGGCGACATCAAAAGACACGCGTCGCTCATTTTTCATTTTTCGGCTTCAGCTTCAGCTTAGCTCCTGCTCTGCTTCAAGAAAAAACCTCTTTTTTTTGTAGTTGTTATCTTTGCTCAGAGCGTAATCGAAGTATGTGTGTGTGTGTGTGTGCCTCTTTGATGTTTAATTAAATTCATTTTGGCTGAGGCCTTTTGTAATGAGATTTTTGACTGCGTCGCTGCTGCGCTCAGCGTGTTGCTGGCTTTTGGATGTTTGGTTGGCTGTTTCTTCGTCTGCTTCGACTGCGGTTACTTCTCTCCCAATCGAATCATATAAATGCCCGACGCCAAGTTCAGTGGGGCATCAGTCGAGATTTGCGCTTTCCAATCGAACCACAACAAACAAACGGTGTGAGCAAGTCGACCAACCAACCAACCAGTCAAATAGCCAACAAGGATTACGTGATCTAAGCTAAGCAATAAAAACCAATCAAAATCAAAGAACAAAATCCAAGAGATCCAAAGACTTAAGTGTTTGCCATGCGTGTATTATCGCTCTTTGTTGTTGGCCTCATCGCCTTGCTGGGCTCTGTCCAGGCGCGTCCTGAGCCCCCATCGCCCTATTATGGATTACCCCAGCAGCAGAGCCAGCGGGCGCTGCCCTTAAATGGTGAGTATTATTTATTTAGTGCAGACAATCCATAAATTTGAAGAACGTTCAAGGGAATATTCAATTTTCAAATACAAATTAAATAAAATTAATAATTTAAAATCAAAAAGTAATTAAAATAAGATTTGAAAATCTAAAATATAAAATTTTGCAACATTTGGATACCCAGATATTCTATCTCTCAACCCTTATCCTCTCTGCAGCTCATTCTGCGGCGTCTCACATCTATCAGTCGCTGCCGCAGGAGCAATCGTTTGTCAACTTTGGCGTGCCACAAGTTGCACCACAAATGAACTATCTGTCTCCAGTGCAGCAGCAGCAGCAGCAACAGCAGCAGCAGGATGAGCAACTGGCACCGGCTGAGGACTCACTGAGCACGTATGATGACTCCTACAACATGGCTCATCGTTTGTCCGGCGTTCAGCATGCCAGTGGCTATAACAATGCACCACAGGAGACGCGGGTGCATAAGCACATCTATGTGCATGTGCCACCAAAAGACTTTGAGGAGGAGGATGCTGTGCAGCCGCGTGTGCATCATGAGCTGGGACCTAAGCAGAAACACTACAAGATTGTGTTCATCAAGGCACCATCGGCGCCGGCGCTGCGTGCACCAATTGTGCCACCCCCACCACAGAACGAGGAGAAGACTCTGATCTATGTGCTGCACAAGAAGCCCGATCAGGATCAGGACATTGTTATTCCGTCGCCGCCACCCACCAAGCCCTCCAAGCCCGAGGTCTACTTCATCAAGTACAAGACCAAGAAGGAGGAGGTGCCCGTCTATGGACCACCACCAGCCGATATGGAACCCCGCCAGGCCATTGGCGACAATTTTGCACCCTTGGCTGATATGGCTGATGTTGTGCCCACAACCTTAGCACCCGAGCCGGAGCAGCCTGCTGCGGTGCCCTCCTCGATCTACGGTCTGCCCACGGCTGCCGCCTACACAGGCGAGGAAGTCCAGACAACGCTAACCGCTCCCGCCCATCAATATTTGCCCCCGGCAACGGCATCCGCTGCCCTCGGCATCGAGGAACCCTCCATGTCGCCCATCATTGTCGAGGAGTCCGAGCAGCGTCTGGCCATCGATGCGCCCGCTCCCACATCCGCCCATGTGCCTGCCACCAACTACGGTCCACCCAGCCGCTACTTCCTCAAGAAGCTCAAGTAATTAATGGCAGTAGCGAATTCTACAGCCACTACTTAGTCTAAATGGTGTGCCACATGGGACACGCCCACATGCAGCACAAACTCACTTACACTCCCCCACACACACACGTAAACACTCGCCCCCTTCCCCCCCTCCTTCACCACACGCAAATCTCTGTTGTTGCTCTTCATAAAATTGTTAAATTGTTTGTTAAAATGTTATAGACAATAAAATTCGAATTTACTAAAGACACAATTGGAGTTTTTTTCCTAGTTTTTTATATTTTTTGCTAATTTGGCAAAGCGTGTTTGTCTTTAACCTTTAACGACAATTGGCCCTGCTTCTATTTAAAAACTTGACCTTCAGGCCTTGAAGCCACATCGTTTGCAGCTCATTTAATTGGTTACGATTTGTTAAGTTTGAAACCACTTCACGCATCGAGATACAGTTTTTAATGTAATGTTTGTGCTTTGTGGCTCCAATGTTCAATTACCACTTCCTCTTTTTGTTTTATGCAATTTACTTTCGAATATTTGCCAAAAGCTTTTATTAAATAACTTTGGGAAACCAATTATTTGTGCTATTTATTTTTTTTAACTCTGAACTATTTTTAAAATGGAAAACCATTTGGCGCCAATATTTATTTACTTTGCCCCTAAATCGTTTTTTATTATTTCTTCCTCAGTATATTCATTTATCATTGCCGTTTAATAAACAAACGGAAATTTATTTATATTGAAGTATAAACTATATTTGGGGTGCGTTTAAAAACCAAGCGAAAATATTGATTTGTATCTTCAATTTTTGTTCGCTTTTTGTTTGGAAAATATTACTAAGCACATGTTTTTGACTAATTATTGTTTTAATCAAATGTATACAAAATAAAAAATGTATTTTAAATAACATTTCATTTTTACACGTCTTAAAGCATTCGAAATCGTAAATATTCTGGCCACTATTTGAACACAAACAAACACACGTTAATTTGGCTGGCAACATTCTAATTCCAGGAGCAGCATGTTGCTGTGCAACATTCGGTTTTGGCGCCAAATTGCTGGCAACTGCGCAGCGTGTGTGTTGCCAACATGCCGCCGAAGGCTGCTTGCCGAACTCGTCTCCGATTTCGTGTAGCATTTCATTTTGCCGTTTAGAACTTCGTTGACGGCTGATCTCCAGTCACAGTCAACGGGGCCGCTTCCGCTGCCGTCAGTCACGGATTTTCCACTCAGTTCGTATTTTGGTTTCGTGCGCTTCGCAACGTCGCGTCTGCCACTGGCTCTGCCCCCAAGTTGCAAGTAGCGCGTTTTTCAACATTGAATTCTGCTTTTTGTTGTTCAGAGTCGCATAAAAGCGCAATTCCCTCGATTTGTTTATTTTGAGTGGCGAATTGGCGATTTGGCTATTTCAATGGGCACAGCACGCGAACAGTGCGAACAATAAACGCCGCAATTAATTAACTGTTTATCAAGACGCTGCAATTACCAAGAGCTGCGAGCGGCCAGCGCGTTGTATGGTTTTGTGTGTGTCTATATATGTATATATATATATATATATATATATATGTGCGTGTGTGTGTGTGCAACAATTTGTTGTGCGCTCGTATGTTCAATAAGTGAGTGTAAATGCAAATGTGAAATTCTTGTGAATGTCATCGTCGGGTCAGTTGGCTGTTTGCTTTTGGCAAACATTGTTTAACATTGGCATTGGCACTGTCGTTAAATGCTAATTTCGTCACTTGGGACTCTGGGACTTTGTCCAGCAGGGGTAAGTAAAACAACAACACAAACACACACGCCTCCACAGCACTATGTAAAACACTATTCAAGTGCTAACAAACTCAACCTCCTGATGTAATATCTCTCGGTTGTTTTCATTGAGTGTTTCCCTGGCTTGTTAGCGCTACGTAAATGCCATTAATTGAGTTTGAAAAGTGTCACTTAACTGATAACCGTGGCTCTTTTGGTAAATTGCACATGACTATTGCTCTGTTTGCCTTTCGCAATATGTCCGCAATACATGTCGCATTTCAATGGAAATTCGCGAATTTTGTTGCCATCACGCATTGCGAAAGGCAATGAATTTAAATTTCCATCGTGGGGGTTGTGCGTGAGATTTGAGTTGACAGCTGTCAGTTAGTACTTTTTGCTGTCAGCAGTTAACACGTGCCAATCTCCCATTTGAATGTTTTGTTGCGATTAGTAAATTAGGATGGAGCCCAGGGATAGCCTCAACGAACTGAAATTTATGTTCGACCCATGTCAATGAACCACTTATTACGTAAATTAAATGTCAAAACTCATTTGTGGCTTGTCATTTTGTATTAAAAATCATTTTAAGAGATTTTTACTTAGCGTCTAATTTTTCCATCAGTAAAATATGACACTTTTTAGGCTCCAGATTTGTTTCATATTTTAGAATTCATAATTCATTCATTTTATTTAAGCTTATCCGCTTTCCATATGGAAAGTAATTTAGTGCAATTTATATTATATATTCTATTTTGCTTTAACTTTTAATCATCTACTTTTATTTATTATCGCTCAACCCATTGAAAATGGGTAATTTAACTTTTTGTTTAGAAGCTAGCACAAAAAGTGTTTTCATTGATTTAATACATTTAGGAGCTTAGATTCAATTCAATCCAACAATAAATTTGCTGTCCCAGCTAGCAAAATTTATTTCTCACTACGTCCCGAGATAAGCATTTGTTGATTGCTTTCTATTGTCAAAAGTAATGTGAGTTTGATGAGCTCGTTTAGCATCTCAAAAACAGGTTTCAATCAGCAACGTGCAATTTATAGTGAGTTTTTCGCATGAGTTTTGTTTAGAGTTTAGGAAGTGAGATAAAATAAATGTGAATGGAAATATTACGCATACGCAACGTGGTGCTGTAAACGTTGATATTTTTATTATTTTGATCCTACTCAAGCCTTGGGAATTGCATAAAATGAGGCTTTTTATTGCTTTCATCCTCCACGTGTGCCGCGTTCGGTGACAGCCGGCAGAAAAGTGAACAGTTAGCTAATTATAAATTATGAGTTGAGTTTGGGGCAACACATAAAAGTTCGCCGCTTTCGCTGCTTTGGCAATTTTATTAGATTTTTTTTGTTGTTGTTGTTTTGTCTGAGTCCCTTCACATATGCCTGCTTTGTATTTGTTTGCCGCTGCAGGTGAGCGTTTATATTTTATCAGCAATTACCCTATGATTTCGGCCGGCTTAATAGCCAGGCAGTAGTTTTTGCTGAACTGGGGCCCAACGATTGTCAATGCCCCCTTTTTGGCTTTTGGGCTTTAAGCGCTCGACGCTCGCTTTAAGTGGCCTTTTGTGCTGCTTTTCTTTTGTTTTGTTAGCCCAGGCTACTTGGGAGCCACGACACTTTGCTGCTTTATGTATCGTTTTAATGTCAACGCGTGTCGTGTGGGCGTTCATCTGTTTGTCTCCCATTTTACTGCTTGTCGTTTGCTGCTGTGATGCCACGCCTGCAAATAAATGGATTCCACATGCTGTTACATTTTTTACATTTCCCAAAGAAACTGTTGCTTCAATATATTTAGAGGTCGCTCGTTATTTAAATCAATAAAATACTCCATCAATTTTATAGCGTTTCCTGCAATTCACTTCACATCTTTTTGCATCTCTATCATTATTAATAATATTTCACAAGCAGTATAAAATGTGAATAAAATTGATGCACGGTTTCCGCTTTCGGTGTATTAATCATTCAGGCGAAAGATCATGACAATTGATTTGAATAGGTTGAACGGAAACTGAATATTTCGCAACGAAAATGTTATTTCAAATTATCGAATTAAAACTCATATAGTTGACTGGACTTTTACGTTGAATAAACATGCATATGTAATGACAGTAATGACTTTTAAGGATTGCAATTAATTAATTAGTGAATTAATTTAACGCATCAATTATGTTTATTTAACAACACCATCACCACAAAGTCCACAGCTCTGCTCATCAAAATGAACCAGATAATGTTTGCCTTTCGTTCAGTTTGCATAATTTTCAGCATGAATAGTTAAGTCTTTAAAGTTTGGAGCACGGCACATTAAAATTTCAGCATTTAAATACACATAAGCAAAACCACGCTAAAAGCAAACAGGTAAATTTCCTGGTCTCTATTTTTTGCCAAAGCACTTAATACAATATAAAAAAAACACGTTTGAAAACTGAGAGATAGCTGAAGAGACAGCAACAAATTGAATTTACTAACACGAGTGAAAAGAACTTTCAGAATCAACAATCTATGCGGGTGTTTACAAAACTCAATTTTGATATTCCGATGAGGCAAAGAGAGGGACAAAGATAGAGAGAGAGAGAGAGAGAGAGAGAGAAAGAGAGAGAGAGAGAGAGAGACAGAGAGAGAGAGGGAAAAAACCAACTATTTTCTACATAGTTGCTGTGACTATTTTGAGCAGCAAAAAAAAAACCTGCCGGATGCATGTGGCACGTTCTGCTGAAATAATATAACCAACAAATATACAAGTCTTAAGCGGTTATATTACAAATTCCTTGACAAAACTCACTTTTTGCTGTGCTGCATAATTCAAGTTTGTTTGGTTTTGCCTGGCAGTGCCAAAGTTTCGTCTCAATTTGAGATTCATATCTCTAGCTGCGGCGCTTTTGATGCCAAAACAAACTTATTCTTCCTGTCTAATATTTGCATTTTTCTTGGCCAGCATTTGGGCCAAAATTCACTTTAATATTCCTTAAATGTGATTATGAAAACCAATTCTGTGAGCTCTGCAGTCTGGGGCCGTTAACTTGGGCTAAGTGAAATAGGCATCAGTTCATCTTCTCGGTAATGTATTGTTTCATGTTTGGGTTAGGCGCTTTTATCTGACTTGAGCTGAACTTGCTGGCATAACGAATAAAAGGATTACAGCTACATTAAAACATCTTATAATTTAATTTGTTTATTTTTCTTTGTAAAATGCTGTTTTCCCAAGTCTTATGTGTATAAACCGCAAATATCTTTCGGGCATTTTTCATTATTCCAACGCATCGTAAATATTTACATCCTTGTGTTGAGGGGCACTGAGGCATGCAACACACAACCCTGATCTGCACACTTGACTGGCGTTGCTGGCCAGTTGCTTCCCATAGAATAGAAAGGATAATCATATGTTTATTCGAGTAAGTTCGATATGTTTATATGTGAGTTCTATGCGCCTCAAAGGGCAGAGCATCTCTTTGCTTCGAAGCACCTTTTAAAAGGCCTAAATAGTTGGTTTCTCACTGCTTTTAGTTTCCATTGAGATTCAGTCAAGCTGAAGACATGAGTAGACAAAATTCTCAAGTGCCGGCCTTATTGGGTGCGTCGTGAGAGACACCAGCTGCATTCCATTTTTGTCCCAAGGATTGCTCAAGCATAATAATATAAATCTAGAGTCTGATTACCTTTACCTTAGCATCACTTACCAGAACAATTCATTTAAAAAGGCAGCACGCAATTCCATTTGCTTCAGATGTGCTCCGTACGAAGGTTGACCATTGCCATTTGGCCAGGTCAATGGGGACCAAAGAAAAATAACACATTTTGACACATTTGTGTAAGTTGTGCCACCAATGACCAGACTGTGGCAGACTATTTCAACCCTCATTAGCCGCAGGGGCACTCAAACAATCGCATCCGTTGGCCAAAAGAGAATCAAGAAGACGAAAAGAACAAAAAGCAAAAGTTCTCGAAATAGCAAGACGACTTCGTTTTAAAAATCATTACCAACAGCATTCGAATTTATTACGTCCGTTTAGTTGCCTGACTTTTCCGACCGAAGACGAAAAAGGACAATTTATGGTTTCAACCAGCAAGAGGTACAAAGCCGCAACTGCTCTTCCTGAAGCCAACTAACCAGATTGTTGCTCAACAAGGCTAGAAGTGAATACCAGAGGCGTTTAAATAACGTTTTCTATCGTTGCAAGTGAATTTCCCATTTCCCAGCGTATAAGGGGTTAATAAAGCACTACCGTTTATGTTTTATCTCCTACATTCCTGCTCGAGTTCTGATTTTTTTTATTTATATCACTCGTTTTACTCGTGACTCGTTCCTATTTAGTGGAATATGTGGAATTTGATTGAATTTATTTGTTGTTCAACTTATTGGCCACAAACTAATTTCTAGGGAAAGTGAAAATTCAATATATATGTTTTTCCCAGAATCGGTCTTTGAGAAGCGGAAAGTTCAAAGAGTAGCAAATCAATGACAGCTAGTAAATACCTTTACATATGCTATTAATCATAATAATTTAGAATTGACATAAATTAAATGTTGAATTGTAACATTTTATTTATCAACATAATTCACTTTATCAGTGTTTAATTTAATCAGTGTTTAAAATCAGATGCAGTTAATTAGCTTAAATTTCTGGCTGGCAATGATAAAATGCAAAAATGGCTTGCCTTGAAAGCTGTTCTTAATTTTTGACTTGCCATCATTCGAAGTGCTAAGATGCCTTTTAGTGAATGCCGAAGTCGAAGAGAATCAAATGAATGGCACATTCAAGTGGATGGATATGCATGAAGTAGTTGTTGAGCAGTTGCGAAGCACAGTGATTGGTAATCGCTTGTTTTTTATGATCCTGTCGAGTTTTCACTTTACACAAGTTCCACTTCTACTATTCAGCAAGAAATAAAGCGAACGCATTCGTCCGTATTTATTTCGAACTTCAAGAGCAATCATAAAACCTGATTTGTTATTCACGGGTGAGCAATGAAATATATTTCAGAGATGAACATGTTTCCATGGTCGATTTGTCAAATATTATGTTGACGCCGTCATTAGGAACATCATTCGAGCCATCCAATGCTCTGACAGTGCAGCCAACAAGCTAAAATGTAGTAAAACCTACACTTATGTGTCTGTGAAAATTCAATCCTATATTCGCCAATAAACTGTATTATAATGTTATAAATCCATACAACTACAAAAAGAAACCAATTCTAAATTTAGTTTCACTTAAGCTTTAGAGATATTTGGAACATAAGCATTGATTTGGAGTAAGAAAATTTCTAATTATTTTCGAATTAAGAATTCCGCAAATGGACTTATAATTATATATAGAGATTATATATATTATAGACGGGCTGCCACAGAGTAAAAAGTGGCTTATTTTCATAATGCACAACTCTCAAATTTGTCCAATTTGTCATCCTACTGAAAATACGTAATGTTATGTTTCCGTATCAGAGAGGACAGATTTCTAAATGATTGCCGACAGACAAGACAAAAAAAGAAAGAAAAACTAGAAATACCGGAATGAAGGTATTTCTTGTGTTTTGATAAATTGACATTGGCAACAGTGATAAGGTATGAGCCATCTAGGTTTACTGGCTTAGGTATGCCGTAAGCACATCCGTTTAAAGCAGCCGTAGCTCCGGGCGAATGTGAATAATGAACTCTTAAGCGTCGAACCGGTTGTTCATGGGTTGAATTGTTGGCTGCTCCTGCGCGTTGCACAGAGCTCCTTCGGGCTATTGGGCTGGTTGACCTTTTCGGCGAAAGCAACAAATGCTCAGCGGTGCCGTTAGGCATGTTAATATTGTTGCATGCATTATTGATGGTCTGGCGCCAGGGCAAGCTGGTGTGATAAAGGTGTGACGATGGGTCCAATCGAGGCAACGACCCCAGCTCGGCTGTGCCAAGTGGAATAGTAAAAGAAAGAAATATGCAAATAACTCAAATTTCTGGTGATTTACACAAATTCACTCTTGCCTGAATTTCTTTTGCGTCAAATGAATTTTTTATCAACACGACCAAAGTCATCAGGTCCGTTTCGGTTCATAACCTTTTGGTTTTATGCCATATAATCTGTGTATTTGCTAAGAGTCTGGTCTTTTCACAACTGGCAATTTGAAAAGCTTAAGAATTTGCTCTGATACCGAATTAAATTTTACGGTGTAATTGAACATGTTCTTCATTTTTTATTTGTTTCAGCAATTAACATTTCTTTTTCCATAAAAAGTTGATTATTTATTGGCAGGGAGTAAAAGGAGTAAAAGATAAGGGAGTACAAAAATGATATTTTGTTTGCTATTTGTTATTGTGTTATGTGCTATTGGTAAACCTCAACAGCGAACAATTTGTTTACTTTTGTACACAACATGTAAACATCTTGAATACATATTAGCGATTTCTTATCATCAAAAGATAAGAATGCCAAGCATCCCACGCATTTGCTAAAAGAAGTATAAAAGCAGTTCCCAAGTCGAAGTGAAAGCATCTGGATCTAGCGCAATGTCGAGCAGACTAGTTTGGACAAATTACCATGGTGAGCATGAACTTGTGGAAGATCTGCACGGACACTTCTAATAATATTATCCATTGGATAGTCCTTTGGATATTGCTCATCACATCTGTTGAAAGACCCCTATCTATTGTGGGTCAAGCAATGGAATGTGTTGAAGGTGCAGTGAATTTTGACTCAGATGACTGTGCCAGTTACTTCCAATGTCTGAATGGAGTTGTTATAAAACAGAAGTGCCCAGATAAAAGCTATTTCGATGCAACATTCAAGGTATGCGTCTTTGATGCCAATTTCAAATGTGTCTCAGCAAATGAACCATGTTTGGAAGGTGATCTTTGGGAGGACCCCAAGGATTGCGCTGCTTACTTCAGGTGCATTAATGGAAAAGTGATGCCATTAGTATGTGATTCTGGCAGCTATTTCAATCCTACGTTGGAAGTCTGCATAATCGATGAGAATGGAATCTGTGATGCAACATCTGAAAAATGTTTAGAAGGTGAGCTTCAGGAGGATCCAAACAACTGCGACGGTTACGTGGAATGCATTAAAGGAAAACTGATGGCATTGAAATGTGATTCTGGCAGCTATTTCAATCCTACGTTGGAAGTCTGTATAATCGATGAGAATGGAATCTGTGATGCAACATCTGAAAAATGTTTAGAAGGTGAGCTTCAGGAGGATCCAAACAACTGCAATGGTTACTTGAAATGCATTAATGGAAAACTTATGGCATTGAAATGTGATTCTGGCAGCTATTTCAATCCTACGTTGGAAGTCTGCATAATCGATGAGAATGGAATCTGTGATGCAACATCTGAAAAATGTTTAGAAGGTCAGCTTCAGGAGGATCCAAACAACTGCGACGGTTACGTGGAATGCATTAAAGGAAAACTGATGGCATTGAAATGTGATTCTGGCAGCTATTTCAATCCTACGTTGGAAGTCTGCACAATCGATGAGAATGGAATCTGTGATGCAACATCTGAAAAATGTTTAGAAGGTGAGCTTCAGGAGGATCCAAACAACTGCAATGGTTACTTGAAATGCATTAATGGAAAACTGATGGCATTGAAATGTGATTCTGGCAGCTATTTCAATCCTACGTTGGAAGTCTGCATAATCGATGAGAATGGAATCTGTGATGCAACATCTGAAAAATGTTTAGAAGGTCAGCTTCAGGAGGATCCAAACAACTGCGACGGTTACGTGGAATGCATTAAAGGAAAACTGATGGCATTGAAATGTGATTCTGGCAGCTATTTCAATCCTACGTTGGAAGTCTGCACAATCGATGAGAATGGAATCTGTGATGCAACATCTGAAAAATGTTTAGAAGGTGAGCTTCAGGAGGATCCAAACAACTGCAATGGTTACTTGAAATGCATTAATGGAAAACTGATGGCATTGAAATGTGATTCTGGCAGCTATTTCAATCCTACGTTGGAAGTCTGCATAATCGATGAGAACGGAATCTGTGATGCAACATCTGAAAAATGTTTAGAAGGTGAGCTTCAGGAGGATCCAAACAGCTGCGACGGTTACTTGAAATGCATTAATGGAAAACTGATGGCATTGAAATGTGATTCTGGTAGCTATTTCAATCCTACGTTGGAAGTCTGCATAATCGATGAGAATGGAATCTGTCATGCAACATCTGAAAAATGCTTAGAAGGTGAAGTTGAGGAGGATTCTGAAGACTGCTCCGCATATTTGCAGTGCACCGACGGCGAATTGATAAAGACGGCATGTTCAACTGGCAGTTATTTTGACAGCACATTGGATAGCTGCATTGTTGACGTTGACGGGACTTGTGCTCCATTGTCGAATAATTGCGCAGCAGGTCAGCGGAATGCAGATCCTGTGGACTGTGCATCTTATCTGGAGTGCATCGATGGAGATTTCGAAGAAAAAACTTGTTCCAGTGGCTTCTACTTTGACAACAGCAGTAAGAGCTGTGTTGCCGATGACAACTTTGTTTGTGTATCAAAGGTGAAATGAGTGTTAGTCTAATGGCTTATTATGAACATCCTTTATTGTCTATTATCCAACTAATGGAAGTTGCAATAAGTAAGCCATCCAATTTGATTATCTTTTCACCCATTTACAGTAATTAAGTTATAGTCAAATAAATGACACATGTGTAAACCAAAAGTATTCTCTTTGGCTATAATGGGCAATAAGTTTACTGATTGGGCTGTCGGAAAGTATCATATGCTCGTTGGCCTACAGGCCAAAGTTTTTGATGGCGTTGCTTATCAAACAGCAGCGACTTTAGTAGCTGGTATTTTGCTACTGGAATAAACAAAAGATTGATAACATTTGTTCGCAATCAAATGGCTTTAACAAGCTGTTAACAATTATCTAAATATCTGCAACTTTTACCAGGAATCGTTTCTTTATTTGAACAAAATGAACTGTAAGAAGATTAGAACGCTGGCCATTAAATCAACTGTACCCTAATTAGGAATAAGGAGATTAGCAACTGTATATCTGAACAGACGGGACAGACTGACAGACTGCTGCTGGTAAATGTACGTGACTATATTCCCTTGCTACTGAGGGAATGCGAACAAATCTGCTCTTAATTAAGAGTATTGCCGAGATGCAGCTTAATATACCAACTTCCAATAAAATACATCAAAGCGCTTTCGATAACACCAATGAGCCCTAACGCAAATTTATTTATTTATAAATGGAAGCAGATAACATAAGGTGGGCGATAGGCGTGGCCCATTTGTCCCACGGAACACACATCAAAGGCTACAGTCTGCAATTAAGACTGTAAGTTGGATTTCATTTGCACTTTATTAGTTAGAGTAGAAGCCCAAGGGCTTCCTTCTTACTTAGTTACCCTAGTTGTTAATTTGGGCATAGACCAATACTAAATTCAGGACATAAATGTTCGTCTTCTTTCCGTCACCATTGCCCCCCTCGGGCGGGGGACATGTTGGTTCTACACTGGCTGGTGTTGTGGAAGTCGTTGTGGAAGTCGTTGTACTCCTAGTCGTTATTGGAGTCCATGTAGTATTTGCAATCGGGGGGGGCAACTGAGTGGTGGTCTCATTCCAGTCACCAGATCCGTAAGGAGGCTCTTTGTTTACGGGCACATAGTATACACCGAAGGCATTCAGATCGTTTGTTGGCGCACCCATGCGAACTGAGCTGAAGACATCGCCACAATCCTTATTGTTGGCATCCTTATACGAGTCGCAATCTATACTTGGAAAATTGTTAAATCTCAGAGCCTCCACATAGTACATCACTGCACGAGTATGGGAGCAGCTGCCTGTCACATCGAGGATACATCCAGGCTGTGTTTTTCCGCCATTCGGATAGAAGGCAGCCCTGCCGATGGGCTCAGTGTAACCCAATTTGCCACCATTTGTCTGAATTGACTCCACGTAGACGGCATCGGTGCTCGTCAAGCGCTTCTCTGGATTCTTGTAGTTGAACAGGGCCGATGCCGGATCGAGTCCAACCACCTTGAACACCTCTCCGTTCAATTCTTTTCCCGTAGCTCCGGCAACTTGTGCGCCAAGGCTAAAACCTATAATTTCGAGTGTCTTCAGGGACAGCTCATACTCTTTCTCTAGAAAGTTCACCAGTTGGGCAACCTTTCTGCCTGTAAGATATACAGCGGCTACAGAGGAGGCATATTCCAGCGATCGACCACGTTGCCAGTCCACGGCAATTATATTGTAATCGCTGGAGAGAAACGAGGCATCACGTACTCCTGTGGTCAAACCATCCGTGTAGTCAGAGTTCCAGCCGTGAATGGTTATTCTGGATTCAAAGTGCCACTCTGAGGTTAAGATTAAACTTTAACTATTTCTACATACCTAGTTGGATAGGTGGCGTTGAAAGATGACGCATCAATGGATTCCCTGGTGGTAGTAATTATCTGTGCCTCGGTGGGATTACTCCAAGTATACAAATAAAATTTGACTTCGTTCAAAGTGAAACGCGGACCGACTTCCAGTTCATTCAGCGCTCCATAGACCTCCAGTAGCCCGTTAACCTCGTCTATGGGCATCCACTTCGGTTCTCCGGCCGCTTGCGGCACAAACCATCCATTTTCACCATTAATACGAGCTGCTCCATGCGCCTCGAATGGCAAAGCACTGACTAAAATCGAGATTGGCTCGATTACCTTTGATCGGATCGTAGTCCAAAGAATTACTTACCTGCTAACACGCAGATCGAGAGGAATAACAACGATGGCATATTTTCCGTCGGAAATAGATTAATGTTGCTGTTGCTGCCGCTTTATATAGAAATTCACCAATAAATTAAACAGCGTAAATCGAAACCAAATCGAAATATTCTGAACAGATTATTCGTTCGATTAGATAGCGTTTGGCGTCATAAAGTGGCTAGTGTTATAAATTTTCGGGGTGTCCGGTACTCTTTGGCTTCTCCTTAGAGATAGATTTGATTTTTTAATTATACATGGTATATATATATATATATATATGATACATGAATCACATATGTGTTATATTCTTGATCAGTAACAACAGCCGAGTCGATATGCCCATGTCCGTCTGACCGTCTGTCTGTATGCATACGCGGATCTCAGAGATTATAAGAGCTAGGGACTTCACATTTGGAATATATGTTCACGTATACTGCCCAAATTTCATCAAGATCGGATAAGAAACACTCAAGTTATAGTCGAAAATAAATTCTCATATTGATCTCATTTCCATTTTCTGTATGAAAGAGAAGTCATGATAATCGACGCGATCGGCAATATTTTTTTGTGTTTATTCTGCATAGCCCCGTTATCTGCAATTGTCTGTACGCATGTATGTATGTATTTGTAGCCAGTCAGTTCGGGTCAGTTCGGGCTTGAGAAAAAGAAAATACATTGCCTTCATTTTTTTTTACTCTGTACTCCCTGTAGTCCCCATAAGAAATGAGTGCACTTGAAGACTTTCAAACATTTGGGTGCAAGACTTTTCCAAGGGAAATTTGGCAATAAAACTAGAATATATTTGACAACTGGGTTCAGGGTATATCGTAGTCGACCTCACTCGACTACTGCCTTCTTGTTTTATTTGCAATTAACTCCACAGAAATTTCAACAGTATCCTAAAAGTATGCTGTTCAGATTTTTCGTGGAACTGCAAAGAAAGTGGAAGTTATAAAAATAATGTACGAAATAGTTTTTATTTTGTTTATTTTTGCGACAGACTATACTATTGTACTTAGAGCTTATAGTAGGTTTATAGATCTGGCTGGGAATGCTTACGCTGTACTTTATAAATAATAAACAAATACATACATTAAATACACACATGGTTTTATTTGAACAAGAATTAATTATAACATTATATATTTTTTTAAGCATGTTGGAAAAATTATATTATTGCTTATGCATTCTTTTCATTCAGGATTGGAATACATTTATTGAAAATTTACCTTCTGGATGGGATAAGAGCAGGGAATGTTCTTAGGCTATGTTCAATGTTAATTGGCACTGATTTGGTATGTTTTTGTCAATTTAATGTCATTGTCATTGATCATAGTGCTTCTGTTTAGTTTTGAATTGAAAAATCAAACTTTTTAATTGCTATAAATCATTGACTTCGCATCTATGAAAACTGACGATGAGTTAACTTACATTAACCTTACAAATTGATTTTGTAAAAGTATGTTCAGAGATTATAATTGTTAAGTTACAACATATGATAAGTATTCACCTAGTTTTAGCTATTCAATGAATATGCAGGAACTTCAAAGCGATTAGACTGAAATACAGAGAGTGATTTTCCAAATCGACTGCTGTAAAATCAAGTAAAAACTGTTTAAAATCATATATTTATATACATATAAATTACTGTGTCTGGGTAAATCTAGGCAGTTGAAGCTAACTAATGGGTATGAAATAAATAATTCAGAAGAGTGATTTTAATTTTGCGAGTTATCTTTAATATTTGACAAATTCAGTCTAGTTGCCCATGCCAAAAGGATAGGCGCTATTGACGGGAACATAGTAGTCACCGGAGACCATGTTAGCGTTGGAAATGGCACCCATTTTGACAGTGCTGTAAGTGCTGCCACAATCCTTTTTAACTGCTGCCTCGTAGTCGCCGCAACGCACGGTGGGGAAGTTGTTCTGGTTGACAGCCTCCGCGTAGTAGATCACGGCGCGGCTGTGGGCGCAGCTACCGGTCAGATCAATGCCACATCCGGGCTGAGACTTGCCGCCGTTGGGGTAGAAGGCACCCTTGCCAATGGGCTTGAGGAAACCAAGCAAGCCGCCGTTGGTTGTAATGGACTCAACATAGAAGGCATCGGTGGAAGACAAACGCTGGCTGGGCTTGTCATAACTGTACGAGGGCAGAGCGGGGTCCAGACCGATGATGGTGTGCACCTGACCGTTCTTCACGTTCTTGCCTGCGAAGCCAGACACATGAGCGCCCAGGCTGTGACCGATGATCATGGTGTTGTCCAGGGACAGACCGTAGTTGGAGCGCAGGAAGTTGATCAGATCGGCAACCTCCCCACCGACTCCGGGCACAGCCTTGACGGCGGAGCCATAATCGGAGCGGGCATCTGCCCAGTCGACGGTGATCATGTTCATGTCACCGTGAGAAAACCAAGCGTCGCGGATACCATAGTTGACATAGTCACTGGAGCTGGAAGTCCAGCCGTGGATGGTGAAGCGTGTGGGATTATTGGGGTTGAAGTACGATCCGCCGATGCTAGCCTTGGTGGCCTTGATTTCCTGAGGTGAGTTCAAGTTCTTCTTGGTGTACAGAAGGAAGGTAACGGGGCCCAACGCGGCGCGCTCATGATCTGCGCTGGCGTCCAGATAGGCCTCAGCGGCATCCTTGTCGATCCACTCGAAGGTGCCATCGGCCTGGGGCATGTACCATCCATTCTCTCCATTGATTTTATGCTCAACGGCGCTGGCTATGATTCAAAGACGAAAATTCGATTAGCTTGTATAGATTCAAAGGGATCCTTTAAAACCATTTACCCGCCAGGACGCAGAAGGCACAGATAAGAAACAGTTTCATGGCGCTCAACAAAGTCAAACTCAACTGATGTGCAGAATTGCGCCAGACGGAAGCTTTATATGGACGAGGCGTTACCCAAATCTCGGGCACACTCTGCAGGGCACTTGAGACTTGGCCAGATAATTGGCAATCATATCTCCAAATTCTGATAAGACCACGAAATTGCCCGCAACTATTTACCAACCCAAATTAAATGACAATTGTGTTGTTGTCTTATTTTGGCCACTTTTCGCACAGTCTTGTGAGCGATTGGGGTATTTGAGATATGACCAGCCACTTAATAATAGATTGTCTCCCCCCGCTCATTGCCTAATATATTGAGAGGCAATCGAAATACAACTTAAACTTAAGATAACTGCTCAAGTTTAGAATTAATTTAATTCATCAATTGTTGTGAATTGCGATTTTTGGCAAATCAATCTAAAAAATCTGATAACTTCTACGGGTGGTCGCTGGCAACAAAAATATTTTATTTTGGTCAAGTTTTATTTGTCTTGATTATAATTAAATTAATAAATAACACAAATTAAAATATATAATACAAAATTATAATTTGCGTATAATATAATTTAATGACGATACCTAAAAAATCTTAAATAGATTTTCAAAAAGTTTGTTTCTTTATGTTTGGTTTCGTTATTGTTAAAACTAAATTTCTATTTTAGATTTTTTTTTTTTAAATTGCAAAATTTTTTCGTGTGACAAAATTGAATCCAACCTGAAGAGCGTCATTATCTGATCCAATCCCACAAATCTCTTCACTTTATTGCTACTGAGAAGCTGGGCAACTGTTTTAGCCGCAAAAGCCACAAATTGTAAGCAGAACTTGGTCCATTGATATCAAGAATGTTCATTGTCATTCGCCAGAGCTCAATCATCTGCGCCACAGCGGAGCGACAGAGTTCTCAATCGACAACGATTATTTTGAAGTTGCCCTGCGATATCCAAGCACCCTTTCATGGCATCCTTGTAGCTACCTTTCCAAAAATGCATGACAAACAAAATTGAAGTTGCTCTTTGTAGCTGAGCTGTTTAATCGTTCATGGTAGAATAATAGAAGCAAACATCCGAGCGAATTGTCGAGCATTGTCTCATTTTTCATTAGGGCCAATTAAGTTGTATTGTAAAAGACCCAATCGTTTTTCTATTCAGCTCCCCGGGCTGCTTTCCTCAAAGCTTACAATCAGAAATATCATCACTTGATGAATTCAAAACTAATCAATTAAACTGATAGCACGAGCAGTGCACGGGTAAACAACTCGACCATCGTATTTATAAAAAACGCTAAAGACCACAGACCAAGCCCCTTTCAACACCACTCCTCCTAAACACGCCTCTAGCTAATCTCTGACGTGTGCCTGTGCACTCATCAGCTGGCAGGTAAATAACAAAAACCCCAAGTGGTCAGTTCGAGCATTGCATCTTGATTGAGATCCGAGTTATAATATTCAAAATTGCGGCTTCGCGCTGCTCGACAGGTTATCATACTGCCCTCCGGTTACCCAACAGGATTCGCACGTATGCCGTCTAACTCAGGCTTGGTCACGCACGCTCAACTTGTGACTATGCAGGCCTCGCCTACTTCCACGACTCAAACGTGACAAGGATTCACTTCTTTCACCCACCTTAAGGACCTCAGTGTCCTGTACTGATATTAGTCTCGGCAGCGTCGAGTCCTTGATGCTCCCTGGCTGAGTATTGTCCTGGTTGATACACCTTCACTTATGTTGTTCACTTGTTGTTTTATTTTTCTGCCGCACCTGCGCAGATTTTGTTCATAGCTTCCGCTTATGAATTCAGATTTTCGGACCGCTTGACAGAGTTTCCCCTTCTCGTGTGGGTTCTGACTGAACGCTTCTTTGTGTTTCGGCGCTCTTTTTATAGGCCTGCTCACAGTTTTTGTTGAGACTGTACCAAAGATCACTTGATCGTCTCGGGGGCGTGATCTTTGGGTAATTTTCCACTGCCGTTTGCTGGTGTCAGCCCATGCCCACTATAACGGCACATGTAGTGATGGACATGTGTGTCAGACACGCTCATATGGCTGACAACCTGCGTACGAAAGAGAGGACGAAAGAGAGCGAATTCGCCGCAACTGCAATCAGGGCCGGACTTCGGTCTGATTTGCAGTTACTGTGAGGGGCGCATATAGCGCACATAAATATATAAACCTATATATTTATTTGCCATCGCTATATGGCTCCTCACAGTATGTTCAGAGATTAAGATTGTTAAGTTACAACATACGATAAGTATTCACGTAGTTTGAACTTTTCAATGAATATGATGGGATTTCAACGTGATTAGATTGAAATATAGAGAGTGATTTTCCAAATCGACTGCTGTAAAATCAAGTAAAAACTTTATAAGCAAGATATGTATATACATATATATATATTACTGTGTCTGGGTAAATCTACGCAGTTGAAGCTAACTAATGGGTATGAAATAAATAATTCAGAAGAGTGATTTTAATTTTGCGAGTTATCTTTAATATTTGACAAATTCAGTCTAGTTGCCCATGCCAAAAGGATAGGCGCTATTGACGGGAACATAGTAGTCACCGGAGACCATGTAAGCGTTGGAAGTGGCACCCATTCTGACAGTGCTGTAGGTGCTGCCACACTTGTTGCTCACGGCTGCCTCGTAGTCGCCGCAACGCACGGTGGGGAAGTTGTTCTGGTTGACAGCCTCCGCGTAGTAGATCACGGAGCGGCTGTGGGCGCAGCTACCGGTCAGATCAATGCCACATCCGGGCTGAGACTTGCCGCCGTTGGGGTAGAAGGCACCCTTGCCAATGGGCTTGAGGAAACCAAGCAAGCCGCCGTTGGTTGTAATGGACTCAACATAGAGGGCATCGGTGGAAGACAAACGCTTGCTGGGCTTGTCATAGCTGTACAGGGGCAGAGCGGGGTCCAGACCGATGATGGTGTGCACCTGACCGTTCTTCACGTTCTTGCCTGCGAAGCCAGACACATGAGCGCCCAGGCTGTGACCGATGATCATGGTGTTGTCCAGGGACAGACCGTAGTTGGAGCGCAGGAAGTTGATCAGATCGGCAACCTGCTCACCGACTCCGGGCACAGCCACGACGGAGGAGGCATAATCCACGGAGCGGGCACGTCCCCAGTCGACGGTGATCATGTTCATGTCTCCGTGAGAAAACCAAGCGTTGCGGACACCATAGTTGACATAGTCACCGGAATCGGAAGTCCAGCCGTGGATGGTGAAGCGTGTGGGATTATTGGGGTTGAAGTACGATCCGCCGATGCTAGCCTTGGTGGCCTTGATTTCCTGAGGTGAGTTCAAGTTCGACTTGGTGTACAGCAGGAAGGTAACGGGGTTCAACAGGGAGCGCTCATGATCAGCGCGAGCGTCCAGATAGGCCTCAGCGGCATCCTTGTCGATCCACTCGAAGGTGCCATCGGCCTGGGGCACGTACCACCCATTCTCTCCATTGATTTTATGCTCAACGGCGGTGGCTATGATTCAAAGACGAAAATTCGATTAGCTTGTATAGATTCAAAGGGATCCTTTAAAACCATTTACCCGCCAGGACGCAGAAGGCACAGATTAGAAACAGTTTCATGGCGCTCAACAAAGTCAAACTCAACTGATGTGCAGAATTGCGCCAGACGGAAGCTTTATATGGACGAGGCGTTAGCCAAATCTCGGGCACACTCTGCAGGGCACTTGAGATTTGGCCAGACAATTGGCAATCATTTCTCCCTGTTCTGATAAGACCACCAAATTAAATGACAATTGTGTTGTTGTCTTATTTTGGCCACTTTTCGTACAGTCTCGTGAGCGATTGGGGTATTTGAGATATGACCAGCCACTTAATAATAAGATTGTATCCCCCCGCAAATCTTAAATAGATTTTCAAAAAGTTTGTTTCTTTATGTTTGGTTTCGTTATTGTTAAAACTAAATTTCAATATTAGATTTTTTTTTATTTTAAATTGCAAAATTTTTTTGTGTGACAAAATTTAATCCAACCTGAAGAGCGTCATTATCTGATCCAATCCCACAAATCTCTTCACTTTATTGCTACTGAGAAGCTAGGCAACTGTTTTAGCCGCAAAAGCCACAAATTGTAAGCAGAACTTGGTCCATTGATATCAAGAATGTTCATTGTCATTCGCCAGAGCTCAATCATCTGCGCCACAGCGGAGCGACAGAGTTCTCAATCGACAACGATTATTTTGAAGTTGCCCTGCGATATCCAGGCACCCTTTCATGGCATCCTTGTAGCTACCTTTCCAAAAATGCATGACAAACAAAATTGAAGTTGCTCTTTGTAGCTGAGCTGTTTAATCGTTCATGGTAGAATAATAGAAGCAAACATCCGAGCGAATTGTCGAGCATTGTCTCATTTTTCATTAGGGCCAATTAAGTTGTATTGTAAAAGACCCAATCGTTTTTCTATTCAGCTCCCCGGGCTGCTTTCCTCAAAGCTTACAATCAGAAATATCATCACTTGATGAATTCAAAACTAATCAATTAAACTGATAGCACGAGCAGTGCACGGGTAAACAACTCGACCATCGTATTTATAAAAAACGCTAAAGACCACAGACCAAGCACCTTTCAACACCACTCCTCCTAAACACGCCTCTAGCTAATCTCTGACGTGTGCCTGTGCACTCATCAGCTGGCAGGTAAATAACAAAAACCCCAAGTGGTCAGTTCGAGCATTGTATCTTGATTGAGATACGAGTAATAATATTCAAAATACAAGTACGCACTATCACAATTCAATTGCTTACTCGATACTATATTCAGATCATTCCCTCAAATCGATTTTGCCAAACGGCTCCTTGCTGTTCACGGGCACATAGAAGTCGCCGGCCACCATGTAGGCATTGTAATCAGCTGCCATGCGAATGCTGCTGTAGGTGTTGCTACACTCATTCTTGACAGCTGCCTCGTAGTCCTGGCACCTCATTGTGCCGAAGTTGTCCTCGGTGACAGCCTCAGCATAGTACGTCACAGAGCGGCCGTGGGAGCAGAAGCCACCGTCGTCTAATTCGCATCCGGGCTGGTTCTGGCCACCATTGGGGTAGAAGGCACCCTTGCCAATTGGCTTGAGGAAACCGAGCTTACCGCCATTGGTCTGAATGGACTCGACATAGTATGCATCTTCGGAGGACAAACGTTGGCTAGGCTTGTCATAGCTGTACAAAGGCAGAGCAGGATCTAAGCCAACAATGGTGTGAACGCGACTATCGCCAACAGCCTTGCCAGCGAATCCAGCAACATGCGCACCCAAACTGTGGCCAATGACCATCAGACTTTCCAGGGACATGCCATACCTATCGTGCAGATAGTTGATCAATTCAGCAACCTTAGCGCCACTGGCGGGAACAGCGACCACCGAGGAAGCATATTCAACGGAGCGAGCAAGCGCCCATTCCACAACAATGATGTTGTGATCGCCCTTTGACAGCCAGGCCTTGGTGATTTCGGTGTTCATGGAGTCGGTGTGACGACCACCCCAGCCGTGAATAACAAAACGAGTAGCATGATCCTTGTTGAAGTGTGAGTCACGAATGGACGCATCGCTAGCATAGATTTGCTGGGCCATGGTGGGGTTGAAGCACGGCATTCTCGCTACTTCGACCCTCCATCTGATCACCCAACGACAGCATTTCTTCGGCTTCCCTCAGATCAATCCACTCGCTGGTGCCATCTATTTGGGGAACATACCAGCCATTCTCGCCATGAATACGCTCCTCGATAGGCAGCGCACTTACTGAAAGACCAAGATTGATCATTAGAGAATGTATTTGATTGGAGGAATCGAATTATAGCGCTTACCTGTAGCCAGCAGAGCTGCGAGAACAAACAACACTTTCATTCTGTGATAGCAACTATATTTGTTGAGGGTTTAGAAATTTCCTACCCTTTTATAGTCGCAACACTCGATTAATGGCAGCTTATCACTTGCAGCTATTGATAAGCACTGTAATTGTTAAAATCAGATCATTTCATATTGGGAATCGCAATCTTCCAACTGCACTTGCCACCTTTACCGATAAGTTTCCATATCAGCAGTATAGATCGATGTATTGAATGGATACCTTGTCCCACCTTTTCCAGCGTCTAAAACATCCATATTCAATCTTGGCTTGTCCATATACATCTATTTAAGCCATTCCGACATAGGGACTCATTATAGGAATACAAGTTGCCTATTTAACTTATATTGTACTGACAACACAGATAGCAACCAATTGGGATTCTATGCTATAAGTGACATGCTGAATTACATTGCTTTTTATATTACATTTTATGGTAATTATCTTCATCCTGTTATAAAATCGTTACACTTGTTTAACATTAGCGTAAGCTGGACAAGCTATAGAAATCGCTGGCTGCACTTAACATTGATACCCATCTCCACTGGTTGTGGGAAATTCATAGCTTCACCTTGGGCCAAAATAGATTTTGATCAGCCCTCCACAAAGTCAATTTTTTTGCATCATATAGCAATGCTTGCTTTTCAAATAAATGCTTTTATTGCTATAAGGACGATTAGTGAATATTGCCGAATGGAGCATCGCTGTTCACAGGCACATAGAAATCGCCATCGACCATGTAGGCGTTAGTATCAGCTCCCATGCGCACGCTGCTGTAGGTGCTGCCACAGTCCTTGGCCACGGCGTCCGTGTAAGTGGGGCACTTGATGGTGCCAAAGTTATTCTCGGTGACAGCTTCAGCATAGTAGGTCACCGAACGGGCATGGGAACAGGTGCCAGCGGCATCTGTTCCGCATCCGGGCTGTTTCTTGCCGCCATTAGGATAGAAGGCACCCTTGCCAATTGGCTTGAGGAAGCCCTTCAAGCCTCCGTTGGTCTGAATGGACTCTACATAGTAGGCATCGTCGGAGGACAAACGCTTGTTGGGCTTGTCATAGCTGAACAGGGGCATTGCAGGATCCAAGCCAATAATGGTGTGGATGCGACCTTCACCAACAGTCTTGCCAGTGTAACCCGCGACATGGGCTCCCAAACTGTGTCCAATGACATCCAGGGTGTCCAGGGACATGCCGTGACTGCTCTCCAGATACTGGACCATTTCTCCGACCTTAGCACCAGCGCCGGGCACAGCCATCACGGAAGAGACATAATCATTCGATTGTGCTCCCGCCCATTCCACAACGATGACGTTGTAGTCACCCTTGGACAGCCAGGCCTTAGTGATTTTGGTGTTCATGGAGTCGGTGTGACGACCACCCCAGCCGTGAATAACAAAACGAGTAGCATGATCCTTGTTGAAGTGTGAGTCACGAATGGACGCATCGCTAGCATAGATTTGCTGGGCCATGGTGGGGTTGAAGCTGGTGTAAAGATAGAAGTCGACGGCATTCTCGCTACTGCGACCCTCCTTCTGATTACCCAACGACAGCATTTCTTCGGCTTCCCTCAGATCAATCCACTCACTGGTGCCATCTATTTGGGGAACATACCAGCCATTCTCGCCATGAATACGCTCCTCGATAGGCAGCGCACTTACTGAAAGACCAAGATTGATCATTAGAGAATGTATTTGATTGGAGGAATCGAATTATAGCGCTTACCTGTAGCCAGCAGAGCTGCGAGAACAAACAACACTTTCATTCTGTGATAGCAACTATATTTGTTGAGGGTTTAGAAATTTCCTACCCTTTTATAGTCGCAACACTCGATTAATGGCACCTTATCACTTGCTTCTATAGTCGGAACACTCGATTAATGGCAGCTAATCACGTGCTGCTATTGATAAGCATTAATAATTTCAGATTGGAAATCGCAATCTTCTATTCGCATTTGCCAACATTAGCGATATGTTTCCATATCAGCAGTATAGGTTAAAGAATTGAATAAATACCTTGTCCAAACTTGTCCACCGTCTGCCACAGCATGCATATCCCCCATTTAGGGATTAAATGGTGTTCACCAGCCAATAAAAACCACTAATACAAGTAATTCGATATATGGAACTCACAAATTGTAACAAGAGTAGCACATCTAACTTATATTGTGCTGACAACACAGGCATAAGTATTGCTTTCAATTTGGATTCCCTGCTATAAGTGGTATGTGGAATTCCATTGCCTGTCCTAACAGATTTTATGCTAATTATCTTCATCCTGTTATAAAATGTTGATGAGGATAGGCTTAAGTTAGAAAAACTATAGACATCGCTAGCCGCTTTTAACATTTCTACTCATGTCTACTGGTTGTGGGAAATTTATAGCTTCAACTTAATATAAATGCTGAGAAATCCTTTTACTTGCAAAATAGCAGCAATAGATTTGGTCAACATTCCACATAGTCCACATTTATATATAATAAACCAATGCTCAGATAGACTTGCTTTTCAAATAAATGTGTTTATTGTTGTAAGGGAAATTATTTAATATTGCCGAATGGAGCCTTGCTGTTCACTGGCACATAGAAATCACCGGCGACCATGTAGGCGTTGGTATCAGCTCCCATGCGCACGCTGCTGTAGGTGCTGCCACAAGAGTTGCTAACTGCTGCCTCGTAGTTTCCGCATTTGATGGTACCGAAGTCATCCTTAGTGACAGCCTCAGCATAGTAGGTCACAGAGCGGCCATGAGAGCAGCTACCAGCGGCATCTATTCCGCATCCGGGCTGGGTTTTGCCGCCATTAGGGTAGAAGGCACCCTTGCCAATTGGCTTGAGGAAACCCAGCAAACCGCCATTGGTCTGAATGGACTCGACATAGTAGCCATCGGTGGAGGACAAACGCTTGTTGGGCTTGTCATAGCTGAACAGGGGCAGAGCAGGGTCCAAGCCAACAATGGTGTGGATGCGACCTTCACCAACAGTCTTGCCAGTGTAACCCGCAACATGGGCTCCCAAACTATGTCCAATAACATCCAGGGTGTCCAGGGACATGCCGTGACTGCTCTGCAGATACTTGACCATTTCTCCGACCTTTTCACCAGCGCCGGGCACAGCGATAACAGAGGAGGCATAGTCCACGGAACGTGCACGGGCCCAGTCAACAATGATGACATTGAAGTCTCCCTTGGACAGCCAGGCCTTGGTAATTTCAGTGTTCATCGAGTCCTTATAGTTCTGTGTCCAGCCGTGAATAACAATACGAGTGGGATTTTTGCTGTTGAAGTTTGAACTGGCAACAGTTGTACCCTTAACCGTGATTTCCTGTGCCTTGGTGGGATTGGCCTTGGTGAAAAGGTAGAAGGACACAGCGTTGATACTGAGGCGTCCCTCCATCTGTTCGCCCTTCTCCAACATGTCTTCGGCCACGTCCTTATCCATCCACATGAAGGATCCATCTTCTTGGGGAATGTACCAGCCATTCTCGCCGTTAACGCGATCATCCACGGAAGTGGCGCTAACTGAAATGATGTGGGAGTCCTCCTTAGTCAATGAAGACTTTGGGGCTAACAAGATTGGTTACCTGCGGACAGAAGCGCGACTAGTCCAAGTATTATAACTGCTCTCATGTTGGAATCAGAAGTACAATTGATTACTGGTACGCGATTCATACCCTTTTATAGGCCCAATAAAATAATATTTCTAGGAAATTATCTACACCGTTTTATAAGAACGTGAAACTTAATTAAAATACGCTAGATAAGGTTGATTGTCTTTATTAAAACTTCTGGTGGTTGCATTTTTTGACAATGGTACTGAAAGAATTGTTTGTTAAATGGAATAAAATTGCATGAGGAACGCCTTGAAGTTATGCCGAATATATAAATACCCTGAACCCATACAAAATGGGTAAATGAGGTAAAATAATTTTATGCAGAGTTATATAAGAGGCAGACCCCATAAAATATATATATATTTGGATAAGATAAACAGTCGAGTCGATATAGTCATGTCAGAGAGTATAAGAGACTTTAAATATCTCGAATATCCGGCGCAGACCAAGTTTGTTTTGTTTTTAATGATAACTTCCTCCGTTTCTCAAATATCGATACATTTCGATTGCCGCAATTCGAAAAACAGTGTCTGCATGTGCATATTATGGATCAATTGCCCAAATTTCATCAAGATCAAGATAAGAAACACCCATGTTATAGCCGAAAATATATTCTCATATTGATTTTATTTCTATCAGCGCCGCAAGTATTTTCTGTATGCATATAAAAATGCGAGCGCATATGTGAGAAAGAGATGGCATGATAACTGCACAGCCCCGTTACCTACGATGGCGTCTTCGTATGTGGGATTTCGTACAGTAGATAAACAAACAAGAAGCGGTCAAAGCTTTCTGGCATCCTTGTTGCCATTGTCCCGTAATCGAGTCAATTTCGATTTATAAAAAGCATGGATATCTGATCGGGAGTCAGCAGAGTTCAGGTGCAGCCAGCGGAAAAGAAAGACGCATGAAGCGAAATAAAACTTAATTAAACTTCTAAGCATCAACATATTGCATATCGCTAAGCCAAACCTTTATAACAAATAAAGTGTATACCATTATATCTACACGTACATATGTGTATACAGAATGTCAATAAAGTGTTTGGACACAGGAGAAAGCGCACATTTTCTAACTTCTTTAGGAAAAAAAAGTATTTTATCATTGACTTTTATTTATTTTCTATTATTTATTTTTATACTATTAAGTGGATTTCTTTAAACTACTTAACAAAAAAATGAACAAGTTTGATTCACTTAAATAATTGTGAGATTTTACAAAACCAAAATTATTATTTATTTTTACTTTCCATAAAGTTTTTGGACAACGACTGTTGACGGTTTTGCAAGTCCCTTTTCGGCCGATCCCGTTAAGAATTAGAGATATTTTTTTTACTTGCATTTTGCATGTGACCCTGGTAAAAATATTCTGTCGAAAGAAAAGGGTACACTTGAAGACCTTCTTACATTTTAGTGCAAAACTTTTTAAAGGTAATTTTAAAATTAAACCATAATATTTTTAACAGCTCGGTTCTGGGTATATCGAAGTCTAGCTCACTCGACTACAGCACACTTACTCGCTCAAGTACTCTGATTTAAGCAATTGTTAAGTTGACAACTATATTGCCAGCTATAAATAATAACTGGTGATATCAATTGGCGGATTAGGTTGTCAAGGTTTGACATTCAGCCATATGATTAAAGTTATAAGCACTAGACTAATGAGATTAGGAACCACAATCAACAATGGACAATAATGTACTTCCTACAGCAAAGATGTACAAAACATGAATTATTTTCATTCTTTTTTTAGATAAACGTTTATTGTTAGACAATTGCTCAGTTGATGTTGCCATATGGAGACTTGCTGTTGACAGGCACATAGAAGTCACCATCGACCATGTAGGCATTGGTGTCGGCACCCATACGAACACTGCTGTAGGTGCTGCCACAATCCTTTTTAACTGCTGCCTCGTAGTTTCCGCACTTGATGGTACCGAAGTCATCCTTTGCGACAGCCTCGGCGTAGTAGGCAGTAGAGCGTTCATGAGAGCAGATACCAACAACATCCAATGGGCATCCAGGTTGGGACTTTCCGCCGTTGGGGTAGAAGGCACCCTTGCCAATGGGCTTGGTGAAACCTAGCTGGCCGCCGTCGGTCTGGATGGACTCGACATAGTAGGCATCGGTGGAGCTGAGACGCTTCTTGGGCTTGTCGTAGTTGAACAGGGGCAGGGCGGGGTCCAGACCGACGATGGTGTGCACCTGTTTTTTGGTGTTCTTGCCGGTATAGCCGGCCACATGAGCGCCCAGGCTGTGACCAATGACGTACACATCGTCAAAAGACATGCCATGTTTGGAAACGAGGAAGTTTATAAATTTGGCGATTTTCTTGCCCACCCCGGACACAGCGACAACAGAGGATGCATAGTCCACGGAGCGACCACGAGCCCAGTCAACGATAATAATGTTGAAGTCACCATGGCTCAGAAAGGCATCACGAATGTCCTTGTTCATGCCCGACCGGTGGCTCTGAGTCCAGCCATGGATGACAAACCTGAAAGCAGACGCGGCATTCAGTGATGGGGAGAAGTGAAGCTATGTGTGTAAATATGAATCTAACCTGGTGGGGTTAGCAGGATTGAAGTTGGACTTAGTGATGGACTTTTTGGAGTCCGTGATCTTAGTGCCCTTGGTTGGGTTCGATTGGGTGTACAGATGGTACGAAACAGGGTTGGTGCTGATTCCACGACTCTCGATCTGCTCCTGACTGTCCAGCCACTCCTCTGCCTCGTCCATGTCAACCCACTCGAAGGAGCCGTCCCGCTGGGGCACATACCAACCGTTCTCTCCATTCACGCGTTCGGACTCCTCCAAAGCGTAGGCCGAAGCTGTTGATGGTGCACAGTTGCAAGAAGATAATTTATATTCTTAGCAATAAATTGGTTTCATTTACCCGCTAGCGCACAGAATGCCAAAAGCAAAAAAGTCTTCATATTGGGTATCTTCAGACTGATGGTGAATTTTGGTCAACAGTGCTCTTTTATAGGGCAAGCCAAGGAAGTTATCGCTTGGCAGACGATTTAATCAGGGTATTCGTTTCGATAACTGGCCAAGTGGTCTAAATTAGTATATGATAGGCCTTAAATTACCCACATTTTGTCTTTACTTATATATTTTGATTGATATTCCAAAACGCGCAAGCAGACATTGGACCCCCAAAATATATTCGAGTGCTTAAAACTGATTAGAATATATGCATAATGTAGTACTTAAGCAGCTGTGGTTAAGTGTACTTATTTATAGCTGAACTATCTTATATAATATATATATATGTGTGCACAACCATACAATTTGAATTGGCGCAAACAGCTGCCAACGGTGGGGGAGGACGGAGAGGCGGAAGTGGGGATTGTGCCTTATCAGTGTTAACAAAATTACATGGCTCGCCCATGTCTTTAAACTGGCTGTAATATCAATGTTTTGATATTTGTTTGTTTTCAATCCATAGTTAACACCCATAATCTCGGTTGTACGCATTTAGTAAATTTAATTGATCAACACTCTTGACCTTATACTAACTGATCACTTCAGTGTGTAAGCGGGTTCTCATCGTAATTGGCTGATATTATCTGGAATCTGTTGGGCCTTAGGCTAATACTACATTATTAAAGTTGTTTTCAGCTTGCAGTTAGTGTGAATGAAAACAGTAAACAATTGCTCGGCTGATCCAACAAAAGTCAGCTAACAATGATAGATTGCGACCTAACACCTATCCTCCACTGCCATCCTCAGATCCCCCTTCCGAATATCGTGGATATCAGCTCAGGCATTGCATTATACAGCTAATGAGTTTCCCATGAGCTCTAGGCTGATTATCCTGTTAATGTTAATTGGCTCTGGCTGATCACATAAATTGGCTGAGTTGCTAAAATTGCCGAACTAATCGAGCACTCGGCACTTGGCGTGGCCAAAGCTGTGGCATACTTTTGGGTAAAGAGTTAAATGGCACGGTTAACATTAATACCTGTGTATAAATAATATACACTCGCGAGCTTGAGTTGTAAATTCAGACGGCCTGCTCCCTTTATTTATATAAAATGCTGCATGAGCCAGCTATCAGCAGCTGAGAGCGTCACATGTTCATACTTGAACAACCTGTTTGATTTCCATCTGATTCTATACAAGAGATGACACCATAAAAAAAGAACCAAAAAAAGTAGTATCCATGTAACGAGTAGTTACAGTGGGATTACAGCGCTGTTGGGTGGCAACGCTGGTTAACAGATTTAACAGCAGCATTAGCATTAATGGAAGAAGAAGAATCGTAGAAGCACAGCAGATTGGGTTTGAGTCGAGTTCATGAAGTGAGGGGTTAAGATCGTCAATAAGAAGTCGTCAAAGAGATGTTGTTTGACTTGCCTACTAGGGTAGATAATCAGAATAACAAGCTTTCTGGGTGAATTCGTCAATTTCGGAAAACCGATTTTGTTAAGTTAACTTGACTCTTTTCGCAGACTGACTGGTCACGGCTTTATAGTTGTGCTGACATGTATGGTGCAATCAAAACGATTTATCTAGGTCTACCAAACATTTGTGGTGTTCGCGGAAATTGATCAGGTTAAAGAATCGAAAGTCGAGAATGTATAAGAAATTCAGTGAAACTGGCTCTTCGTTGGATTGATTCTCCTTACTTGATTGCACGATCCAATTTATCAGTTATCAATAACAAATGATATTTGGATTATATAAGAATCTGTTTCGTTAATGCAAAGCGTGGTTAAAAAATACTTCCTTCGACCGTAGTTTTTTAAAATAAGACTGCAAACTCAGATCAGGCCATTGCCCATTAACTTCATGAATTTTTTCTATATCTATTTCTTTTTTCTATTTATAGTTCCCATAATCAGTTGTTATTGTCATATCCTTACCTAGTTAGTGTCTCTAATTGCATTTTTTGGCCTTGATAACGGAAAGATCATTACTCAGTTATCTAAAGGTCATTAAGCTATTAATTTTACCGGTACCTGGTGGTGTACCTGTGTGCTTAGGCACTCTGCTGATGGTCTTTAAACTGTCCGTGGAGTAATGCTCTTTTCCAAATATTTGGAAAGAATCATTTATTATTCCTCTCCTTAAATAAGGAAACAAATCAAATGTTCAAAGCTATATAGGTATTCCTAAGTTGTCCGTTATTCCAAAGATTGTTGAGAAATTAATAATTTCTCAACTTCAACATCTTTGTAGATCATCACCCTGCCATCACGGGCTCATGAAATATAGATCTTCTACCACTGACCTATTAAAAACGACTTATATTGTTATTAAAGGTTTTCAAAATAAGCTGCAAACCGAGGTTATATACACTGACCGTAGTAAGTCTTTTGATTACTACTTTACTACTTTAAAGGTTTTGTCTCTAAGTCTGTTTGAGTAACTTCCGGAGTACCGCTATGTACATACCACATAGTCCACATTTAAATATAATAAACTTATGCTCAGATAGACTTGCCTTTCCAATAAATGTGTTTATTGTTGTAAGGGAAATTAGTTAATATTGCCGAATGGAGCCTTGCTGTTCACTGGCACATAGAAATCGCCATCGACCATGTAGGCGTTAGTATCAGCTCCCATGCGCACGCTGCTGTAGGTGCTGCCACAAGAGTTGCTAACTGCTGCCTCGTAGTCTCCGCACTTGATGGTACCGAAGTCATCCTTGGTGACAGCCTCAGCATAGTAGGTCACAGAGCGGGCGTGGGAGCAGAAGCCACCGTCGTCTAATTCACATCCGGGCTGGTTCTGGCCGCCATTGGGGTAGAAGGCACCCTTGCCAATTGGCTTGAGGAAACCCAGCTCACCGCCATTGGTCTGAATGGACTCGACATAGTAGCCATCGGTGGAGGACAAACGCTTGTTGGGCTTATCATAGCTGAACATAGGCAGAGCAGGATCCAAGCCAACAATGGTGTGGATGCGACCTTCACCAACAGTCTTGCCAGTGTAACCCGCGACATGGGCTCCCAAACTGTGCCCAATAACATCCAGGGTATCCAGGGACATGCCGTGACTGCTCTGCAGATACTTGATCATTTCTCCGACCTTTTCACCAGCGCCGGGCACAGCGATAACAGAGGAGACATAATCCACGGAACGTGCACGGGCCCAGTCAACAATGATGACATTGAAGTCTCCCTTGGACAGCCAGGCCTTGGTAATTTCAATGTTCATCGACTCCTCATAGCTCTGTGTCCAGCCGTGAATAACAATACGAGTGGGATTTTTGCTGTTGAAGTTTGAACTGGCAACAGTTGTACCCTTAACCGTGATTTCCTGTGCCTTGGTGGGATTGGCCTTGGTGAAAAGGTAGAAGGACACAGCGTTGATGCTGAGGCGTCCCTCCATCTGTTCGCCCTTCTCCAACATGTCTTCGGCCACGTCCTTATCCATCCACACGAAGGATCCGTCTTCTTTGGGAATGTACCAGCCATTCTCGCCGTTATCGCGATCATCCTCGGAAGTGGCGCTAACTGAAATGATGTGGGAGTCCTCCTTAGTCAATGATGACCTTGGGGCTAACAAGATTGGTTACCTGCGGACAGAAGCGCGACTAGTCCAAGTATTATAACTGCTCTCATGTTGGAATCAGAAGTACAATTGATTACTGGTACGCGATTCATACCCTTTTATAGGCCCAATAAAATAATATTTCTAGCAAATTATCTACACAGAACGTAAAACTTAATTAAAATTCACTAGATAAGGTTGACTGTCTTGAAAGAATTGTGTATTAAATGGAATAAAATTGCACGAGGAACGCCTTGAAGTTATGCCGAATATATAAATAAAAAAATTTATACCCTCAACCCATACAAAATGGGTAAATGAGGTAAAATGATTTTTTGCAGAGGTATATAAAAGGCAGAAGGAAGCATCTGCGACCCCATAAAATATATATATATTTGGATAAGATAAACAGTCGAGTCGATATAGTCATGTCAGAGAGTATAAGAGACTTTAAATATCTCGAATATCCGGCGCAGACCAAGTTTGTTTTGTTTTTAATGATAACTTCCTCCGTTTCTCAAATATCGATACATTTCGATTGCCGATAGCAATAAATGCCGCAATTCGAAAAACAGTGTCTGCATGTGCATATTATGGATCAATTGCCCAAATTTCATCAAGATCAAGATAAGAAACACCCATGTTATAGCCGAAAATATATTCTCATATTGATTTTATTTCTATCAGCGCCGCAAGTATTTTCTGTATGCATATAAAAATATGTGATATGTGAGAAAGAGATGGCATGATAACTGCACAGCCCCGTTACCTACGATGGCGTCTTCGTATGTGGGATTTCGTACAGTAGATAAACAAACAAGAAGCGGTCAAAGCTTTCTGGCATCCTTGTTGCCATTGTCCCGGAATCGAGTCAATTTCGATTTATAAAAAGCATGGATATCTGATCGGGAGTCAGCAGAGTTCAGGTGCAGCCAGCGGAAAAGAAAGACGCATGAAGCGAAATAAAACTTAATTAAACTTCTAAGCATCAACATATTGCATATCGCTAAGCCAAACCTTTATAACAAATAAAGTGTATACCATTATATCTACACGTACATATGTGTATACAGAATGTCAATAAAGTGTTTGGACACAGGAGAAAGCGCACATTTTCTAACTTCTTTAGGAAAAAAAAGTATTTTATCATTGACTTTTATTTATTTTCTATTATTTATTTTTATACTATTAAGTGGATTTCTTTAAACTACTTAACAAAAAAATGAACAAGTTTGATTCACTTAAATAATTGTGAGATTTTACAAAACCAAAATTATTATTTATTTTTACTTTCCATAAAGTTTTTGGACAACGACTGTTGACGGTTTTGCAAGTCCCTTTTCGGCCGATCCCGTTAAGAATTAGAGATATTTTTTTTACTTGCATTTTGCATGTGACCCTGGTAAAAATATTCTGTCGAAAGAAAAGGGTACACTTGAAGACCTTCTTACATTTTAGTGCAAAACTTTTTAAAGGTAATTTTAAAATTAAACCATAATATTTTTAACAGCTCGGTTCTGGGTATATCGAAGTCTAGCTCACTCGACTACAGCACACTTACTCGCTCAAGTACTCTGATTTAAGCAATTGTTAAGTTGACAACTATATTGCCAGCTATAAATAATAACTGGTGATATCAATTGGCGGATTAGGTTGTCAAGGTTTGACATTCAGCCATATGATTAAAGTTATAAGCACTAGACTAATGAGATTAGGAACCACAATCAACAATGGACAATAATGTACTTCCTACAGCAAAGATGTACAAAACATGAATTATTTTCATTCTTTTTTTAGATAAACGTTTATTGTTAGACAATTGCTCAGTTGATGTTGCCATATGGAGACTTGCTGTTGACAGGCACATAGAAGTCACCATCGACCATGTAGGCATTGGTGTCGGCACCCATACGAACACTGCTGTAGGTGCTGCCACAATCCTTTTTAACTGCTGCCTCGTAGTTTCCGCACTTGATGGTACCGAAGTCATCCTTTGCGACAGCCTCGGCGTAGTAGGCAGTAGAGCGTTCATGAGAGCAGATACCAACAACATCCAATGGGCATCCAGGTTGGGACTTTCCGCCGTTGGGGTAGAAGGCACCCTTGCCAATGGGCTTGGTGAAACCTAGCTGGCCGCCGTCGGTCTGGATGGACTCGACATAGTAGGCATCGGTGGAGCTGAGACGCTTCTTGGGCTTGTCGTAGTTGAACAGGGGCAGGGCGGGGTCCAGACCGACGATGGTGTGCACCTGTTTTTTGGTGTTCTTGCCGGTATAGCCGGCCACATGAGCGCCCAGGCTGTGACCAATGACGTACACATCGTCAAAAGACATGCCATGTTTGGAAACGAGGAAGTTTATAAATTTGGCGATTTTCTTGCCCACCCCGGACACAGCGACAACAGAGGATGCATAGTCCACGGAGCGACCACGAGCCCAGTCAACGATAATAATGTTGAAGTCACCATGGCTCAGAAAGGCATCACGAATGTCCTTGTTCATGCCCGACCGGTGGCTCTGAGTCCAGCCATGGATGACAAACCTGAAAGCAGACGCGGCATTCAGTGATGGGGAGAAGTGAAGCTATGTGTGTAAATATGAATCTAACCTGGTGGGGTTAGCAGGATTGAAGTTGGACTTAGTGATGGACTTTTTGGAGTCCGTGATCTTAGTGCCCTTGGTTGGGTTCGATTGGGTGTACAGATGGTACGAAACAGGGTTGGTGCTGATTCCACGACTCTCGATCTGCTCCTGACTGTCCAGCCACTCCTCTGCCTCGTCCATGTCAACCCACTCGAAGGAGCCGTCCCGCTGGGGCACATACCAACCGTTCTCTCCATTCACGCGTTCGGACTCCTCCAAAGCGTAGGCCGAAGCTGTTGATGGTGCACAGTTGCAAGAAGATAATTTATATTCTTAGCAATAAATTGGTTTCATTTACCCGCTAGCGCACAGAATGCCAAAAGCAAAAAAGTCTTCATATTGGGTATCTTCAGACTGATGGTGAATTTTGGTCAACAGTGCTCTTTTATAGGGCAAGCCAAGGAAGTTATCGCTTGGCAGACGATTTAATCAGGGTATTCGTTTCGATAACTGGCCAAGTGGTCTAAATTAGTATATGATAGGCCTTAAATTACCCACATTTTGTCTTTACTTATATATTTTGATTGATATTCCAAAACGCGCAAGCAGACATTGGACCCCCAAAATATATTCGAGTGCTTAAAACTGATTAGAATATATGCATAATGTAGTACTTAAGCAGCTGTGGTTAAGTGTACTTATTTATAGCTGAACTATCTTATATAATATATATATATGTGTGCACAACCATACAATTTGAATTGGCGCAAACAGCTGCCAACGGTGGGGGAGGACGGAGAGGCGGAAGTGGGGATTGTGCCTTATCAGTGTTAACAAAATTACATGGCTCGCACATGTCTTTAAACTGGCTGTAATATCAATGTTTTGATATTTGTTTGTTTTCAATCCATAGTTAACACCCATAATCTCGGTTGTACGCATTTAGTAAATTTAATTGATCAACACTCTTGACCTTATACTAACTGATCACTTCAGTGTGTAAGCGGGTTCTCATCGTAATTGGCTGATATTATCTGGAATCTGTTTGGCCTTAGGCTAATACTACATTATTAAAGTTGTTTTCAGCTTGCAGTTAGTGTGAATGAAAACAGTAAACAATTGCTCGGCTGATCCAACAAAAGTCAGCTAACAATGATAGATTGCGACCTAACACCTATCCTCCACTGCCATCCTCAGATCCCCCTTCCGAATATCGTGGATATCAGCTCAGGCATTGCATTATACAGCTAATGAGTTTCCCATGAGCTCTAGGCTGATTATCCTGTTATTGTTAATTGGCTCTGGCTGATCACATAAATTGGCTGAGTTGCTAAAATTGCCGAACTAATCGAGCACTCGGCACTTGGCGTGGCCAAAGCTGTGGCATACTTTTGGGTAAAGAGTTAAATGGCACGATTAACATTAATACCTGTTTGATTTCCAGTTTCTACTTTCCTTGACTGGTGAGCCAACCAAACAACAAGAAGTCAGATTTAAGCAAAAATCATCTGATTCGATTCAAGAGATGACACTACAAAAAAAAACAAAAAAAAAAGAAGTAGTTTCCATGTAACGAGTAGTTACAGTGGGATTACAGCGCTGTTGGGTGGCAACGCTGGTTAACAGATTTAACAGCAGCATTAGCATTAATGGAAGAAGAAGAATCGTAGAAGCACAGCAGATTGGGTTTGAGTCGAGTTCATGAAGTGCAGGGTTAAGATCGTCAATAAGAAGTCGTCAAAGAGATGTTGTTAGATTTGCCTGCTAGGGTAGATAATCAGAATGAGTGAATTCGTAAATTTCGGAAAACCGATTTTGTTAAGTTAACGCGACTCTTTTCGCAGACTGACTGGTCACCGTTTTATAGTTGTGCTGACATGGATGGTGCAATCAAAATCTTTTACAATACTTTGGACGAAATTCATTGAAACTGGCTCTTCGTTGGATTGATTCTCGTTACTTGATTGCACGGTCCAATTTATCATTTATCAATAACAAATGTTATATGGTTTATATAAGAAGCTGTAGTTTAGAGTTTCAGCGGGATCCTAAAAGTTTTTATGATTTCGTTATTGCAAAGCGTGGTTCAAAAATACTTCCTTCGACCGTAGTTTTTTAAAATAAGACTGCAAACTCAGATCAGGCCATTGCCCATTAACTTCATGAATTTTTTCTATTGCTATTTCTTTCTTCTATTTATAGTTCCCATAATCATCAGTTGTTATTGTCATATCCTTACCTAGTTAGTGTCTCTAATTGCATTTTTTGGCCTTGATAACGGAAAGATCATTACTTAGTGATCTAATGGTCATTAAGCTAGTATATTTACCGGGACCTGGTGGTGTACCTGTGTGCTTGGGCACTCTGCTGATGGTCTTTGAACTGTCCGTGGAGTAATGCTCTTTTCCAAATATTTGGAACGAATCATTTACTATTCCTCTCCTTAAATAAGGAAACAAATCAAATGTTCAAAATTATATAGGTATTCCTAAGTTGTCCGTTATTCCAAAAATTCAGGAAAAATTAATAATTTCTCAACTTCAACAACTTTGAAGATCATTGATTTAGATCATTGAAGATAGTTTTGAAGCCTGGTGCCGTATTAATTTTTAAAATCTTTTTTTTTTTTTTTGATGTGGCAATTTAATTTAATATTAATCAACCTACTGAAAGGTTATAAAATATTGTTTTGAATATATACATAATAACAGCGGATTTAAATCAATAACATAAACAAATAATTGGATTTAACATATTACAATATTAAGTAACATTAAATGTAACATTTGTTGAACACTAACTAATAATATTAACGCCCAACTGTCCAGAGGTCGCTGGTGTGGAGGCGCTTTAAGCGTCGACGGGTTGTATTTGACCCTAGTGAGTAGGCCAATGGGTTGACATGATTATGCAACCGGTCATTGTATCGACTTGTATGTCGGTTTATTTGACTAACCACTGACGGTACACGGAAGTCGTTGTGCAGCGTCAAATTGCTCACATAGGGTGGAGCACCAGAGATGTGTCTTAGCACCTTGTTCTGCAAGACTTGAATTTGATTAATCCACGATTTTGCCGCTGTGCCCCAAAATGGAATCCCATATGTCCATGTGGGCACGAATTTAAAATCTTAATTGAGATAAATGCAAACTTATGTCTTTTTATTGGCAAATGTCGTATTTAAATAAATATTTTCTTAATGGCAAACCTTCTTCATTCTCTTTCGGGTCGTATAACAATGTTTGGTGTTATCTTTTACATAAGCTTATAAACGGTGAGATTGATTCTTCTGAGCTAATCAGCCAACTTAATTTCACAGTTCTTATCACAAATCTGCCTCTTTTTCTTCAAAACTGTAGTTCGAACTATGCTAACACATTTAGGATCTTATGCACAAATTATAATATGCTTTTCCCATTAATAAGTTGTGCTTCTTCTATTTCTTCTATTAAAACTGTTGTGTTAAGACATCCATCTACTAATTCGCGATCTTCGTAACCGCACGTTATGAGGAGGGCCCTTTAACCCCGTGATTGGTATCGTTGGGCCTCTTGAATCAGCTGCTCGTTAAAAAAGACACTTTTGTCATCGCTAGCCGTTTTCAACATTTCTACTCATGTCTACTGTTCGTGGGAAATTCATAGTTTCAACTTAATATAAATGCTGAGAAATTACTTTACTTGCGAAATAGTAGCAATAGATTTGGTCAACATTCCACATAGTCCACATTTAAATATAAGAAATCAATGCTCAGATAGACTTGCTTTTCAAATAAAAGCGTTTATTGTTGTAAGGGAAATTATTTAATATTGCCGAATGGAGCCTTGCTGTTCACTGGCACATAGAAATCGCCATCGACCATGTAGGCGTTGGTATCAGCTCCCAGACGAACGCTGCTGTAGGTGCTGCCACAAGAGTTTTTAACTGCTGCCTCGTAGTTTCCGCACTTGATGGTACCGAAGTTATCCTGGGTGACAGCCTCAGCATAGTAGGTCACAGAGCGACCGTGAGAGCAGGAGCCAGTGACATCTAGTCCGCATCCGGGCTGGCTTTGGCCACCATTGGGGTAGAAGGCACCCTTGCCAATTGGTTTGAGAAAACCAAGCTTACCACCATTGGTCTGAATGGACTCGACATAGTAGGCATCGTCGGAGGACAAACGCTTGTTGGGCTTATCATAGCTGAACAGAGGTAGAGCAGGATCCAAGCCAATAATGGTGTGGATGCGACCTTCACCAACGGTCTTGCCAGTGTAACCCGCAACATGGGCTCCCAAACTGTGTCCAATGACATAAAGGGTATCCAGGGACATGCCGTGACTGCTTTGCAGATACTTGACCATTTCTCCGACCTTAGCACCAGCGCCGGACACAGCGATAACAGAGGAGGCATACTCCACGGAACGTGCACGGGCCCAGTCAATAATGATGACATTGAAGTCTCCCTTGGACAGCCAGGCCTTGGTAATTTCAGTGTTCATCGAGTCCTTATAGTTCTGTGTCCAGCCGTGAATAACAATACGAGTGGCATGATTCTTGTTGAAGTTTGAATTGGCAACAGATGAACCCTTCATCTTGATTTCTTGTCCCTTGGTAGGATTGGACTTGGTGTAAAGGTAGAAGGACACAGCGTTGGTGCTGATGCGTCCCTCCATCTGTTCGCCCTTCTCCAACATGTCTTCGGCCTCGTCCTTATCCATCCACACGAAGGATCCGTCTTCTTGGGGAATGTACCAGCCATTCTCGCCATTAACGCGATCGTCCACGGGAATGGCGCTAACTGAAATGATTTGGGAGTCTTCCTAAGTCTATGACTACTTTGGGGTTAACAAGATTGGTTACCTGCGGACAGAAGCGCGACTAGTCCAAGTATTATAACTGCTCTCATGTTGAAATCAGAAGTACAATTGATTAATGGTACGCGATTCATACCCTTTTATAGGCCCAATAAAATAATATTTTTAGCAAATTATCTACTCCGTTTTATAGGCACTTGAAACTTAATTAAAATTCACTAGATAAGGCTGATTGTCTTGATTAAAATATCCGGTGTTTACATTTTGTTTGATAGTGATACTGAAAGAATTGTCTAACAAACGGAATAATGTAATATCATGCTGATTTATAAACTGCGCGAGGAACGTCTTGAAGTTGAGCCGAATACATAAATACTATTTTTTAAAGTACTCTGATTTAAGCAATTGGTAAGATGACAACTATATTGCCTGTTGTAAATAATAAGTGGTGATATCGATTGGCGGACTAGCTTGTCAAGGTTTGACATTCAGGCTTATGATTAGCACAGCTAGATTAACCAGTTTACCCATGAGATTAGGAACCACAATCAACAATGGACAATAATGTACTTCCTACAGCAAAGATGTACAAAACATGAATTATTTTCATTCTTTTTTTAGATAAACGTTTATTGTTAGACAATTGCTCAGTTGATGTTGCCATATGGAGCCTTGCTGTTGACAGGCACATAGAAGTCACCATCGACCATGTAGGCATTGGTGTCGGCACCCATACGAACACTGCTGTAGGTGCTGCCACAATCCTTTTTAACTGCTGCCTCGTAGTTTCCGCACTTGGTGGTACCGAAGTCATCCTTGGCGACAGCCTCTGAGTAGTGGGTCACAGAGCGTTCATGAGAGCAGATACCAACAACATCCAATGGGAATCCAGGTTGGGACTTTCCGCCGTTGGGGTAGAAGGCACCCTTGCCAATGGGCTTGGTGAAACCTAGCTGGCCGCCGTCGGTCTGGATGGACTCGACATAGTAGGCATCGGTGGAGCTGAGACGCTTCTTGGGCTTGTCGTAATTGAACAGGGGCAGGGCGGCCGTGATCTTAGTGCCCTTGCTTGGGTTCGATTGTGTGTACAGACGGAACATAACAGGGCTGGTGCTGAGTCCATGACTGTCGAGCGGAGAGGTGGAAGGAGGGATTGTGCCTTATCAGTGTTAACAAAATTACATGCTTGCCCATGTCTTTAAACTGTCTGTCATATCAATGTTTTGATATTTGTTTGTTTTTAATACATAGTTAACACCCATAATCTCGGTTGTAAGCATTTAGTAAATTTAATTGATCGACACCTTTGACTTTATACTAACTGATCACTTCAGTGTGTAAGCGGGTTCTCGTTGTAATAGGCTGATATTATCTAAAAACTGTTTGGCCTTAGGCTAATACTACATTATTAAAGTTGTTTTCAGCTTGCAGTTAGTGTGAATGAAAACAGTAAACAATTGCTCGGCTGATCCAACAAAAGTCAGCTAACAATGATAGGTTGCGACCTAACACCTATTCTCGACTGCCATCCTTAGATCCCCCTTGCGAATATCGTGGATATCAGCTCAGGCATTGCATTATGCTGCTAATGAGTGTCCCATGAGATCTAGGCTGATTATCCTGTTTATGTTAATTGGCTCAAGCTGAAAATTTAACAGCAGCATAATCATTAATGGAAGAAGAAGAATCGTAGAAGCACAGCAGATTGGATTTGAGTCGATTTCGTGAAGTGCAGGGTTAAAATCGTCAATAAGAAGTTTTCGGAGTCCCGAGTATCCAAAGTTATAAAGTTGCCGGTGCGTCTCGTCGAACAATGCTTATACTTCACTGTAATATATTTATAACTAAAATGTTAATTATAAGCTGGACATAAGCAGTCCTACATCCAAATCCGTTATAAATTGCTAATATGTTTTTTTAACATTCTCAAAGTTTGTCCACCTGTATGAATACAATGATTATTAAGAATGTAAGAGATAGTGACTAAAAGGTATAGTCTCTGTATATCAGCCACAGATATAGACTCTCGATTTGATGCAAAATAATTGTTGAAGTGTAGATTGTGCTTCACCTATAGCACAAATTGTGTTATTGAAATTGTAATATGAGCGACAGCGGCAGGTTCATCAAATATTATGGCATTGTATGCATCAATCAATAAATTAACTCTTTTTCTTTTGAATTTTCACCTATTGTTGCGCACCATTGACAATTAAAAAATATTACTTAATTAAAATATGTGGAATGACGTACGTGTATTCGCTCTTGAGGATCAGAGGTTGGCCGAAGGGTTCTCTGCTTGACTATGTTGAATATTTTATGGAGTTGCTTTTGTTGAAATTTGCAACAGTGGCAGCAAAAATGGCAGCTGCAGAAACAGAAGACCAATCGGGTGGAATACTAAAATGAAATTCAAATTCATCGCATTTTTAAAAGTGTCACATTTCAAAAGGATATCAATTTGGCAGCCTGCCAAGCGATTTTATCAGCGCCTTTTCCCCATTCGATTAACCAAATTAATAGACAACGTAGGAGGGAGTAGCAGCAGTTTGCATGTTATATACTCAAGTCAAATTTATTCGTTTTATTAATTTATTACGTGGAATTTGAGCATTGATGTCAGAATTATATTTGATAGGAGCAGGGTCACAAAAAAAAGAACACCAGCAACCGAAACCGCTTTCAAACGATTTAAGTCGCTAAATCGCATTTGGCTTCAAATTTCTTACAAAATGCAAATCCCACTCTGACCATATTTGAACTTCATAACACAAAGAAAATTCAATTTTGCATTTTCTAAAGCCAACGCAAACTGTTAATGCAGAGCACATAAATCAGCTTTATCAGCAAATAAATAGCATCTCCCATGGATTACGTGATGCTAGAGCGAGCTTACAGGATTTGTCCAATTCATACGTGGCTAAATGGGCATGCCAAAAAATATATTTTGTAGTCAATGAAAAAATAACAAACACGGAAACCAAGTCCACGCCTTAGGGCGTGCATTGTAAATTCAAGGAGGAGGGCAACGAGTTGTATTCGCAGGCACACACAGGCACAGTAAATGTATATTTATATATGTATTATTTGTCATTTCAAGCTCTTTTAATTAGCCCAAATGAAGGGTGGCTCCTGCTGAGTGGCGGATGATATTAGTTTGCTATTTATGTATTAGTCAAATGGGAAAAACTAACGTATGCCATCAGGCACAACATGTTCACGCGCCCGTCCACAAGTGACAATGAATACGATTGCACGGGCGTAGGCGTCAACGACTAAATAGGGATGGGCAAGACATCATTTGCAAAAATTCAGAGAGCATTAAATAAAAAATTCAACTTACAATTCCGAACTTTTTTTCCTTTATTTGACATAACGTTTTAATTGAAATATTGATGAACCAACTGAAAATTAAATGTTAGCGAAGCGAATATGTGAAAGTTGTAGTTAAAAAGAAAATTTGAATGCAGTTTTGGGTGAAATGGAACTCTTGCTGAATAAATGTACATGAAAAATGATCTAGTTTGAATTTTAATTCCGGGCGACGCGCATGGAACTAGCACTCTTTCTTTTGCTTTCTGCTTTGGCTTTGTCAGCGATGTTCGCTTGACATAACTCATTAATTATAATTACCAGCACTCGACGGAAAGTAACCGCATGCCAGTTAATGGGAAATGGTAGCAGACTAGAAGCTATAACCAAAACGGCGACATGCGGTTAGCGACATGACTTACAGCTGACTACTAACAAGCACAACCTGATAAGCCACAGATGGAAAAATATTTGTCTCAGCAACTGCGATGGCAGGGACCATCTTCTTCTTCTCGGTTTACTTTGTGTTGATTTTAAAACCAATTTGAAAACAGAAAGTGCTTGCTTTGCATTCAATTGCCCAAACAGTTTTGACTGGCTTGGCCCTTAGCCGTGAGCTGGCCCGGATGCATTTAGCATTGTTTGCGATTGTGTGAATACTGTTGATTGCTTCCAGCAATGTTCCATCCCCAAAAGTAGTTGCAGCCGGACTTGAAACGACCGACTGAAATACAAACCAAAATCGTGCAGTACAAAGCAAATGAAAATATTAGCCAGATCTCTTTGAAGATTTACTGCTGTATTTTCACTTGGGGCTCTTTTCTTTGCAGTCATATTTTTCGTGTGGCGCCCTTCACTAAATTGAATTTATGTGCGTAGTACCTGATTTCAGGTCGCCTCTGCTCTTGGCTGCTTTTTCATTTACGCGCTCAGCCTAAAAGCGCGCTAAACGAATTCACATGCAACTAAGCCGATCAAATCTGATTTACCGACACGTTTTCAGTGACAAGCAAAAAAAAACTTCTCTATGTAAATATATTACTTACAATGAGTAAAATTCGTTAGCCACCGTTTTCAAGTCTCAGCCCTGGCTGAACAACGTGCTATGATTTCATTTTTGGCACGTGATTATTTCACTTGGCTTGCCATTTTACTTTTTCTTTGTTTTTTGTTCTTGTTCTATGTTGTATTTTACTTAAAGCTGGAGACTTATACTTGACTGCACGCAACGCTTTTTGCATTCATTTTGTGTTTGATGACGCATTTTTCCGCGCACTCCTAAAGAAATATTTGAGATTTCCTCTGCCATGTTAGTTATTGCCATTAACATGCAAATATGTCTGTATGAGCACTAGGTTCTCGGCATGCCTAAATATTCGCAAGCATTCCTTGAAATTTAATTGAAACGTGTTCCTCATTTTGAGAAAAGGACATAGATCATACTGGCAGTGAAAATCAAATCACGAATTCCATTCAAACAAGCCACGTCCTTTTCATTTCTCATCCGCTTTTTAATATATTATTTTCGTTTTACTTTTTTTTGCATGTCATTCGATTCCTATTTATGTTGATTTACATGCGAGTGCTGTACACCTTGGCTCGACACTTAAATTATAAAATAATTGACTTGCTATGCGAGAAATTCGATATATGTACATACACATATACAAATCTCAAATTAGGCGTATTCCTTTATTTTTTCCATCTTGCATGTCTGGAAAAAATACCAATAAAAAATCCTTAAGCACGCAATCGTCTGGCGAAATTTTATGAAGCTTTGCAGAGATTTAGGTATTTGGGGGGGCAGATAATTGATAAAGTACAGCAACAACAGGAAGAAAGCCATATGGAGTCTCTGCGTCATAGCAATGACGAATACACACACAGGTCACGCACACATACACAAACACACCCACACACCCAAAGCACTCGCCCAGTTTTGGAATGAACCTCTGCAAGTGCCTCATTATTGTGCTGAGATAAGCAATTTACTTGCTTGATATCCTTATCCGGCTTTTACAGCGAGCGTCCACACACGAAAAGTCGCTCCAAGTGGGTGGCTGCCACTGGAGGCGTTGTCTCAGTCAGTGTCAGAGTTTATTTAGCGGCACATTAAATGCGGAGCGTCGGTAAAAGTTGAAATTACTTCTTTTCACATACACAACACAATTCCCCTAGTGACGAGAACCACATGTTATCTTTAGCAATTGTATTTTGTTGCCAAGCATTAATTGTTCGCGTACGCAAATCTTATCATTTTAATTTATTTAATGCAATGCCTCAATAGACGATGATGTACGCATGAATACATAACGTACGCCATCAACCGTTTCAGTTGCCAGGATTTCATTTAAAGGCAAATCATCCTCTGCCTGCCTGCGCCAAATCAAAATTCAGAAATATTGCTCAATTTATTTAAGTTTTTCGCAAAAATTCAACTGTGAATTTAAAACACTTTTGCTTTTAGCCCCCTTTGTCAAAGACTTGTTTTTATTATTATGTTTTTTTTTCATTATTCAGCATAACACAAAATTCCAGCGTGTTCAACAAATTTGTCATTAGAGTCACTTCCATACCCACAAGCATTTTGTATGTATTTTACCATCTTTTCCTTGTATATTTGTGTGTGTCTGATTTGACTGACATTCTATTTTTTATTTGGCATGTCATACACATTTTTAGCTTTACCAAAGTGATTGCCAGATGTCATGCATTCAGTCTCTTACTTATAATCTACTCTTATACCAGACGCGCCCGAAATAATGCAACAGGTTTTATATTTGAAAACAAACTTTAATTTCCTCCTTTAATTTTTGAAGAAAATTGTTTTAAGCTACACAACAATGTTTCTGCATTTAATTAAAGTCTGTCATGAATGCATAACGCCAGCATAATGAAAAATTTATTTACTTGGCTCACGTGGGAAATCAGTTTCTTGTGTGTGGAGCTCACTGCCTACAGCTTAAAAGTATGCAACTAAAATGTTAACTGAACAGTTTCTTCGTCTGTCGCATGAGATGAAAAATAAGTCCCATGCGTATTATTATCATTATTTAAATATAACTATATTAAAAGTTCCCGCGCTGGGCTAAGACTTGACAGCAGAGTAGTGGATACTTCATACTTGCTTAAGTAGCATTTCATGTTTTAGTTTGTAACATAAAAAATTAATACACAGATACTTTTCATACATTCTTCATAGGTTCTTAACACCAATCCTTTCGAATTATCTTTTATTTTGCATAATATTCACTATTGAGCTCGCTTGCTGTTGATTCTTTAGTACTAGGAGAATCTTTTGCGCTATTAAAGATGCTAACCAATTTCATTTAATTCTGCTTACAGGCACAACTATCTTCACAGCGGAAAATAAATCAAATTCAATAATTAAAGCTCAAACCAACAACTAGAGCTGTGCTGATAATGAGGCTGCAAGAAACATTCGCTTTTGTCTGAGTGTTCTCAGATTAGGTTTCCAGTAGAAAAAGCTGCAATTAAGCTAACAAACTTTGCTTACAAAAATTTGAGCCTCAAAATGGACTTTGGCAGCCTGACTTGGCACAGGCGTGGCATGGACTTTGAGCGCTCATTGTTGAACGACGAACGATTGTATTACATAGCAGGACAGGATCCGTTGCTGCGCAACGAGGATGATTACCAGGATGCGACTGCCTCGCTAATATACAATGCCAGCTCCACGGAGCTACCGATGCCTGCTGAGGATGCCGATTACACAACAACATCATCACCCGCTATGGAACGCTTCAATGTGACGGTCTTGCTGAACTTCAGCTGCACTGATGTTGAATCGCATTCAGATGATCTGTGGTCCAGCGTTTACTTCAAGAGCGTCGTCTACCTGCTCTACATACCCATATTTATCTTTGCCCTGCTGGGCAACGGCATCGTTTGCTACATTGTGCAGTCCACGCCACGCATGCGAACCGTTACCAACTATTTTATAGCCAATTTGGCACTGGGCGACATTCTCATGTCCTTGTTCTGTGTGCCCTCCTCATTCATCTCTCAGTATATCCTTAACTACTGGCCATTTGGCATTGTCCTCTGCCACTTTGTCAACTATTCGCAAGTGGTTTCCGTTCTGGTCAGCGCCTACACTTTGGTGGCCATCAGTATTGATCGATATATAGCCATAATGTGGCCACTACGGCCCCGCATCACAAAGCGGTAAGTAGCCGCCACAAACTATAACTGTAACAATACTTTGGAGTAATAAGTTGATCTTGCACAAATCAAATTCAAATCAGATTCAATTCGTTGTATTTACTGTTCAGAATTGCAATTGTATTTCGGTTGGATGGATACACTCAGAAAAAAACATTGAGCTGAATTTTAGAATTTCTTGAAATTAGAAATAATGGATTACCAAAACGACAATCTGAAAAGTATGGTGTTATTTGATTTTGAGAATATTTTCTATTATTAGAAAAAAACATTTCTAATTTTTAGAAAAAAAAACTTTTTAAAATTAAAAAGTGGTTCAGACTTTAGCTATTCAAATCACCATAAAACTTCAAGTTTTTCAAATTAAATTATTAGACATGCAAGCCCTGGTTTTTAGAAATATACTTTCGGAATAATAAGGTGCTGCCAGGATAACGACGAATTTGTAAAATTCGTGCAGATTTTTTTTTTTTTGTGAGTGTCGCTCAACTAATGCCAGCAGATACTTTGCAGATTACAATTGTCATCTTCTTCTTTGTTGAGCTAGCGTCAAATATGCAAAGCTGGGTATTAGCATTCAAGTTAATTGAAGTCGCATAAAATCTAATTGAAAGCCGTCGGCAGACGTGCCATGGCGCCGTTAAGTGGCCGCAGGCGTATTTGCATTGCTTGACGCTTTGGGTTGGGCAGCTTTAGGCCTCATTTTGGCTGCCAGATACACAGTCTACACAGCCACTTGACCAACAAAAAAAAAATTGGGCGGCACACCCGAGGGACTCGAACACGCAACGCTTCTCACGCCTGCGGCTGTGTTGTGTTAATTGGTTTAAACAGTAACCCAAGACTCAAGGACGGACACTCGGACGGACATCTGCTGCAAATCCTGCAAGTTCGCGACCCGCTTTGGCTGCCATTGAACGTCAATTTGCTTTGTAATATGATATGGAAACACACTTCTCCTCATCCTCACTTAACAGCTCTCGAGCTGTGCAGCCAGCTGGCTAACTAACTTTAGCTACTAGCTTAATGGCGGTTAACTTTGTTTGTGCGGGAATGAAGTTCGTTGGGGTGGTGGGGGTGGGGGGAGGAGGGGCGCATTTATGTCACACCCTAAGGAGGCTTTCGTGGCATGTGCAAATATTTGTGAGTCATTAAATAAATAGGGTTTATAATTATACAGCCCGGCTGTAATTCACGGACAAGCTGATATTGCTGCCACACTGTGCGTATGCTGCCACAATGTTCGTGCGTCAGCTCTTTTTTAATTTGACCTTTGCATTCCTTAGGCAGTTAACACAACTCTTTTTCTCTTGTCTTTATTTGGCAGCTATGCTAAATTTATTATAGCTGGCGTTTGGTTTATTGCTCTGGCGACTGCGTTTCCCATTCCGGTCGTCTCCCGCCTCGTGGTGCCCGGCTCGCTATGGCACGAGAAGTGCGAAAAGTAAGTACAAAAAACCCATTGCGAGTCTAACAATAACTCTGACAAGTATGACACTATCATCGTAGTGTGTGCGTGCGTGTGTGTGTGTGTGTGCGTGCTTCGAGTGTTGCATTAAAAAAGGGCATTGTCTGATAGTCGAGTGGCACTTGTGAAGAAATGTGGTCACATTCAAGTAACTTGAAGTGAAAACATGACCCAGAACTTCGAAACATAACGGTGGAGGCATGCATCTTGAGTGCTTGAAACAACATTCCTGAAATAGATAGCCAGAAAGTTAACACTCGCAGACAATTTATATCCTCCACTCAATCAAGATTTGTATCTGGGATACGATAAAATGCATGTCACATGCAGGAAAAAGTCCCCTACGAACATTTATACATAATCTGAATTATCAGCAGACATGCTGATATATCTGATCTACTGTACAAGCAACACAAACTCAGAGACTATCAGGCATAGCGACACAAAACTTTGAATATACTCTAGTCTCAATCTTACCAAATTAATTTCCATGATTACTTTTCTATGATATAGTTGGCAAAAATATTACAAAGCATAGATTTGCACACTGTGGATGTGTGCAGATATGTGGTTAAGCTGTGGAAAATATATTTTAGTAATTTAAAAAATATTACAAGAATAATTTGCAGAATAGTACTGAGTATAAAACTGAGTATAGGTTATCTCCCAGTCTGCACTTCCGCATTAATCAATTCGAAATTCATTTTATGTAGGCTATAGTGAGCTATTTGCATATCAGACCGCATCAATTGCTGGTCAAATTAAGCTAAGCCCTAAATGTCTCTAAGTGACTTTAAGTGGGCCACTCCAAAATCATGCTGAATTTGGCTAATTTCGAGTTGTCAATTCAATGGCAAGTAACGCTCATTCCGTCTTCAATTGCCGTTATTAGCATCAAAATGCGAAAATGTGTGGCACGCTATCATGTTGCAGATGCAGCTGTCATGTGCTGTAAAAGAACGTGCCTAATTACCACAACATCAGCTGGTCATGTGGCCAAAGAAGCTTTCACTCAGTGCACCCTCATCAAGCAGCCAAATGCTGGCATTGCACTGTGGGCTAACCACGAAAAAGTGCATTCAATATGCATAATAAATAAACAAATAAGTTAATAATAATAAGTTAATAAATAAGCAAGAATTCTATCGAATATGAGTTCAATTAATGCCACACAACAGTTTTGATAAATGAAAATAAAATATGTAAAAAAATAGCAGCAAAATTCTATACATTTTGCTAGAGTGCAAAGTTTTGTTTAACACAAAATTGAAATGTGCTAGGGTGTGTGTGGTGTGTGTGTGTGGTGTGTGACTGTATGTGGTTGCATGCATTTGACAGGTTGTCCCCCACATTCTCCACATTGCTGCTTTCCATTGTACTAATGCCATAATTGTGCCGCTATCCGGTCATTCTGCTCTTTTATGTTTTTGCATGACCCACAATAACATTTTGATCCTGGCATGCTGCTGACTGTGCGGACCATCAGATACATTTGCCGAGAGGTCTGGCCCTCGGGTGAGCAGGAGTACTACTACACGCTGGCGCTGTTCACGCTGCAGTTCATCTTGCCACTGCTGGTGCTCATATTCACGTACACGCGCATCGCCATCGCTGTCTGGGGCAAGAGGCCGCCGGGCGAGGCGGAGAACTCGCGAGACCAGCGCATGGCGCGCTCCAAGCGCAAGGTAAGTCGGAGGCAGCCAGCCACTTTTTAAATAGCGACCACAAAAACTAATTTGTGCAAAAATGGTTTTGATGGTAGAACGCTGTCAAAACTCGTATTAGCTAAATGGCAAATGCAAATGCCCACTAGGAATCCTTTTAACCCTTTCAGGGCCTTCGGAAAATTTGCTTAAAATATTTAGCATGGCCCGCAACACCAACACACCAACACACCAACACACCACCACACCACCCCACCCCAGCCCAGCCGAGAAGGTTGCGCATTTTCCGAGCCATTTCCTCAGTGCCATTGAAAAACAATTGCCCACTTGCTTTTGCCATTTTCTAAATATTTGCATTTGCTTTAGCAACGAGTATTTCATTTAAATTCAAAATATTTTCAAACTCTTGTTCTTGTTGGGATATTCAATCCCAGAGATTCTGCATTTTTGAACGAATTGTCAGAAAGAAGATGGAATTTTAAGTGCGAAGTGCATAACAAGTCTGCTGCAAAGGTTAATGCTGACAAATTTAAATGCTCAACTGACAATTGGAATTTAATTCCATTAAATGCCATTGATTCGGCACAAGTCAATGCATTAAGTCGATTGTTTGCCAATTTGATCCTGGATGGGAGTTCAGACATGTGTTTAGGGGTTACAATTCAAGTGGAGGTGAAGCTTGTCAGCATTGCAAATCGTATTTAAAGCTCAGACATTCAATAGCCTTACAGTCAAGCAAGCGACCCAAACCAGCTGCTTGCTTTTATACAATATATGTATATTTAAAATAAATAAATAAATGGGAAAAGATTTATGCATGCAGCGTCAGCAGCTTGTTGCCTAGTACGTGAGTTGCCTATCAGCCACTAGCTGACGCAGTAACTAACTAGCAATCGCGTCTAAAGATGCCACCTTTGCGGCGACGTCGCGAAAATGATCACTTTTAGCGATTTCCAGGAAGTGTTTGGGTCACACAGCAGGCGCAGCAGCGTTGCGGGTGCGCTGCCAAACCAATCGACCACGTAACCAGTTGTTAAACGGGCCTTATCGCCGTATGGCCATTTGAATTGTGGAATTTCCATAGATGAGGACGTTCCGTCTGTCCGTGAAAGCAAGCCAGTTAGGTTACAAGTTTATTGATCAAACTGTGACCTGTGCACATCATCAACGCACCCGGGCAATGTGAAGAAATTGTCAGGCAGCTGCCCGAAATTGGTATTTGCCCAAAATAATTGCCTTATTTTAATTAAAATTCGCCAAGTGTTTAATTAAGCCATGCCAATCGTGGCGCACATCATTTATTTTTTGTTATTATTATTATTTTTGTTTTCTTTATTTTTTTGTGGGCTGGCTTGCAATTATGTCCACCATATTTCGGAGCCAGTCAGGCATGAATGCACCATATGAAAAGAAATGCCAATAGTAGCGACAGATTCCCTCAATACAATGGCTGACGGTTGCGCCCACTGTTGCTGCCACATGAATGTTGCCCAACTTGAGCCCAGGGCATCTGCCATTCACTTTTTCGCTGCTGTTAACTCTGGTTGTTGGTCAATATCGGACCATCCTTTGAAGCGCCAAACATGTAGCCATCATTGTAGATTTTTGGCATTTTCTCATGACTGTCTATCTGACTGTCCACTGTTGACAGTGTCTTCCTAGTTGATCGCCTCAAGTCGCTGACCAAGTGGCAGCTGAAATGATTAGCAAATTACGACCACAACATCAAAACACGATAATCATGTTTGCGATAACGATATTTAAGTTGGCGATGGTAGTTAACAGAATGAGCATCCGCGTAATTGGTGCCAATACTAAAAGCTAATATAAATTAAACACTTTCATCTATTATTGACATTTTGGGTAAACACAAGTGGCGTATACTTAATTTTTGGGTATATTCACTAAAGCAGCAAGTGGTTAAAAGGTTTATATGCTTAAGAGCTTCTTTAATGCTTTTGCTAATTTACTGCTGTAGCTCTTCCAAAATGTCAAAAAGTGTAATGCAATAAATGGAATCATTAAATTGATGGCGCGTCACAGTTGAAAGTCATCAAAATATTAAAATAATAAATCAAAAATAAAGAAATCCTACTATAATTATAGCCATGCAGTTCAATGCATAATGCTGACCACGAAGATGCTGGCTACGTAGATGTGAAGTTTTCGATTTGTCAATTCAACGCTGACGCATTGCAAATTTGCCTCATTTGGCTTCAATTGGTACTTGTTCGAATGTGAATCGTTAATTGCATAATTTACTGCAAAAGGTGCAACCAGCTGCAGTCTGCATGCGTGTGTGTCTGTGTTTGTGTGCCAGTTGGTAAGCCCCTGATCCTAGGTGTTGTTGCTGGGCGTTCGCTGACCACGCCGCAGCAAAGACTGATGAGCCGCCAGGCATGGCAAAATGCCCAAACAGAGATGGCAACCGGCTTCCCCATTTGATGTATCGTCTTTGTCTTCTTCTTTCTCTCTTCCTCCTCCTCTTCTTCTGCATTTCCATCTGTTTTTCTTTTTTTGCATTTCACGTGGCTGCAGTTTCTTTCTTTTGCTGCAACGTGGAGACTTCAGTTGAATTGTGTTAAAATGTTAATTTCATCTTACGTAATCTGTGTCATATCCAGCCAGGCAGGCAATAACCAAGCTAGCAGCTGGGCACCGAAGCAACGGAATGAAGAGGGGGCTGGGGCAGCGGGGAGAACAGCGGCAGCTGGGTTCGCTGTTGTTGCAGTCGCAAGTCGCCAGTCGCATCATCTTCATCATCACTGCACACACACACACACAATGGCGAGTGCTTAAGAAAAAAGTGAGAGGATTCCCAGGCTTCGCCGTCGACTACCAACATCCACACCCACACACACCACAACACATACACACACCCACAAACACATGCACATGATTCGAGCATTTTGTGCGTTTTTCTTGCAAATTAAAAGATATCGGAGCGGTAGCAAACAAATAATAGACATTAGTTACACAGCCTGCAATTAGCTGCAGCCTCCTCCTTTGCGAAATTAACTATTTTATCTCTATTTAACTTGAAATCTGCATATTTCCGTTCAATGCTGTCGACTCGCTCTGCTGGTGACTTCAAAAGAACTTTCTGGTAAACAATTTTTTGACTTTGGCTGATTGATTTCATAGCAATTTGTTTGAGTCAAATTGTCAAAGGTAAAGTTGTGCAAATAACAAACAACATTGCATGGCTGTACTCTGACTTCAATATATTACAGCAATTAATCTTCTCGAAAATAACCGGCGACTTTATGCATTTCTGAAACAAGCCGTTGAATGCATTTGCAGCTTCAAGGGCTACGTGACAATCTGAGCGATGTGTAAAGTTGTTGGCACTCAGCGAGATGCATCAGTGCACATATGTATTTACTTACATACATGCACATGTGCATCTACATATTAAAAGTACGTTAAATTTTGATGAGATGATTCGTTCAATAACTTAAAGCACTTGCCACATGTTGGGGATTATAGAAACACTTTTAAAACTACTTTAATTTATCCTATTTTGCAACATTGAACAAGTTTGCCAACTGACATCGAGTAATTGAATATGTATTTGCACTTTATCTGGTTAGTTTATGGCAGACGATATAAAATCTGCCAAATTGACTTCACTAGCATGAGAGTAAATAAAAACGAGTTTTGGTTATGCGCAAATTTTAATATTCTATCAAAGTTTGTTGTTTTATACAAAACAGATAAACCTTTATTAACTTGCAACTGTATAATAATTCAATTCAAATTTAATTTACCAACTATTATCATAATAATTAAATTGAAGTGCCAATTATACGTTTGCTAACGTGTATTTCTGTATTTCTGGGAATACATTTTTTACAAATTTTATTAATAATTGCTACTATTTGAATGCTGGTTTTTTTTATGGAAATCAAATATGAAACCCACATTTACAAAAATTATACTTAACTATAATAAAGTTTTGTTTTTTTATTAAATATCAATGTGCGTCGCAACAGATTTGAGTACACTTGAACAGCGACATTCACTTTAATTTAACTATTCAATAGAATCGTATAATCAATGTTTCCCTTAATGTCAAAGTTGGAGTATAATTTTTGTACATATTTGCTTAGACATGCGAACATTAATTATGAATAACTATAATTAATCACCTATCAAACTATCTGTTAACCATTAACTTTTTGTTGTGTCCTAAATAAATAAAATTTAACTGCTGGGCTGCCTATCAAATTGGGGTCATAAATTAGGTCAATAATGGGCCGTTAACTAAATAGTGTCTTAAGTCTTAAGTCTTCAGTCATGCACCAGCTGGGTATCTAGCATATATCGGTATAGTCTGTGTTTAAGTTTGTATGCGTTACAATAATGCTCTGCACTGCATCAGTGCCTCATTCAAGTTGCATGCAGCATGACTTGCTGCATTGCAATAAAGGAGCAGCTCCTGAGAGATGACAGAGTCGACAGCGGCGACTTCGGTGGCTACATTTACCTGTCAGCTGTCTGTGCATTTGCTGTTGCATCTGCCCATTTTTGCTGTTGTTTTTATTGCTGTTATTATTGCTCTTGCTACTGTTGTTGTTGTTGTTGTTGTTGTTGTTGTTGTTGCTTGTATTACATAAAGAAAAATCTTGTCTCTTTGTTTGGCGGCTCGAACAAGTTTATTCTACAACGAAAAGTGAAAGGTTTTTGGACTTGTAGTTGAGATCTCCAATTGTTACCCTGGCAAAATTCGGGTCAGTGACGCACTAAACTGCTCAGCTTGAGGTCTATGCGATCGTAATGACGAACAGTTTACAGATCGTCTCATCAAGCTTGAGTGTGCAATTTCAATAGCCACTGGTCTTGGGCCGCAAAGTAATTATATGATAATAATTAAAATAATAAAATAAAGTTTTTCAAACTGTTTCCGCTTTAATCTAGAGATCATGTTGTTGGGACACGCCTCTATCGAAGAAATAAGCGAGAGGGAAAGAAATGCACTGACAGCAACTGCCGCCCAGTCGGGTCAAAATGGTTGAAATCGAAATGTTTACAGCATCATTAAATGAGTAAAAGGCTACCGAATAGTTGTACTTTTTAAATTGAAAATATCCAAGCACGCTTGAAAGAGGAAAGTCGCCGTGATTTTTGATTAATTTAATTATAAAGAATAATTTTAGTATACTTAAAAATTTACGTGCAACCTTGAGATGCAGGCAGACAGCCAGCATTTATGTAATTTGTGTTTTCGAAATGATAAGCTAGATTATAACTGACACAAAGCAGGTGTGTGTGTGTGTGTGTGTGTGTAAAAGAAGAAGAAGAAGTGTTGCTGCCATGTAGGCAGTAGCAGCAGAGCTGGCAACATCGGTATTAAGTTAACGCTCACTTGAATTCGTTTTGTTGTCTGTTTGCAGTATTTTAGCTGTAACCACTCGAAACCCGTAATTAGTTTACACTTGCGGTAATTGCGGCATAAATCTTCAGCTGTAAAGTGTCGTAATACAATTAAAGGCTCACACACACGCACACACATGCAACTTTTATGTTCAAATGTTGACTTTTCGTTTTTGTCGGCTTAGCTGTGTTATCCCCACAATTGCCTTCTGCACTCAACTGCCAACTTTGTTACGTCGCCCATCCCTTCCCAGAGCCAAATGCCGACCAGACCAGACTTCTGCTGCATTATCCCAACCCATCCGTCACGACGCGTCACTGCAAAATGATTTGTGGATGTGGATCTAATGGCGGCAGAGTCACTTTTGTGCCGTGTGGCACTGCTATTTGTGGTAACCGAAATGAACTGCATTAGAGACCAGTCTAAAGCAAGAGCCAAAACGATGCCATCACTTTGTTTTACAAGTACATGGCAAAATGGCAAATGTAATTTCTCGTCTTGTAAATAAGAGCATAAATAATGCTCTCGCCTTTGCAGCTCCCAGTAGCGCTTCAGTTTGCACTTTTTACAACATTAATTCACACAACGCTTGGTCCAGCTGTCTGTTTTCCTAGTTGCTCTCTAGACGAAAATAATATGGTGGTATCATTGCCATTTTAATGTCGTACCTTTCGCACAGAGTGTGTGGCCAAAAGCTGTTTTTGAAATGCTGCTGCCCTCAAGTGGCTTCCATAGGAACTTGCAACGTCAGTTTTAGCTTCCTTGTCGTTTTTATTTTAGCATTATTGCTGGCACGTTTTATGGAGATTTTAGGGCGATGTCGTACATCTATTGAACTCCTGGGCATCTGTGCATCGAAGTTAACCGAATGGCAATATACCTGACAAAACAATGACTTAAACTGGCAATAATTTACACAGTAAAATATATAGTAGCTGTATGGTAATGTGAAGCAAAACCCGTGCAAGATGTGGAACAACAAACAGTTGAAAAATATCAAGACGAAGGTAACTTCTGCAGCGCCTGCCGAGAAGGCACCCCAACGAGTGTTACTTTTCTCCCAAATATATTCCTTATATAACGATTGTATTTGTATTGAGTTAAGAGCATTTGTTTCAACAAGAAATATTGATATTGATTTTAAATTATAAGCAGGGCGTGCATATATTAGATTTATGCCTTGCCAGCAATGTTTTGAATTGTTGCTAGGGAACCAAATTTATGATATATGAAGTAAATATAATGCGCACAAAATAAGTACCAGTGGCTGTGCAAATAAGCAGCAAAGTGTATAGTTCCACAGCAGCTATGGGCATATGCATCCCCCACTCGCAGACTTGTCTGCAAACCTGCAGTCAGTATAATTAAAATGTGAGCAATTGACTTAATGAGTTGCACGGTTGATTACAGGTGTTGCAGCCGAAGCAGCACACTTGCGGCTAACGCAGCAGCTGGCCAGGCCAATTTAATGATGCGTTCGTGGTGGCAGCCAATTAGACCGTGTAATATAAATGGTTTGACAAACCAAGTATTTAGCATAAGCGTGTAAAAGCAAACTAACTCCACAGCAAGTTACATAAGTTGATATGTCACTGTCCGCGCAGCGATGGGTGCATTTTGTGCGCATGTCACTCAACAGTTATCCCATTCGCAATCTTTATTCATTGCGGAAATCTCGCTGCAGCTTCAGAGTGTAGCAGATGCCACAGGCATGCGAGCCACAAGCCGCAAATCCACTGCAAAGCAATCAAGTCAGGTCATCTGCTAAATGTATCTGAAACGCTATCTGAGCTCTTAATTTTTCTGATTTTCGCAATTCACTTTATTCTTTCTACATTTTGCGAAATGTCTTTGTTGAGGAAGCCAAATGAAGCCGATGTAATCGATACTTCAATGTTTTATCTTTTCGCCGTTGGGTGCACTTACTTTGTGGCACATTCTTAAGTATATATGTACGTATTTTGAGGTGGCTTTCTTAAGCAGAGTAAGCAAAATCGATAGAGGAATGATTGCTTTTACCTTTGTGCTGATTCCTGTGTTTTTTATAATACTTCAATTATGTCAAGAACGCAGCGTATTTGCGCAACAATAGTTTACTATGATTTTATGGTGGTTTTTAAGAATTAATTTTACTTATTGCTTTTTGTCCTCCACTATATAATGGTATTTGAAAGTACTTTTCTGTGGGAGTATTTTTAATATCGCAATAAATCTATTTAATTTAAAATTCCAGTGCTGATCTAAAGATTGTGATATGTTCGAACTCAGCACTTAAATTTTTATTGAAATTAGCTATACGATACCTATGACGAGATCTTTTATAGTTTTCCCACTCTATTCGCAAATCTGTGCAATAACGTAATACGTGTAAAATCATGTATGTATTTTATTTTTTTATTAGCTTGAGCCGCGTGCTTGATTTGCGCATTTCCTGGCAAGTTTTGCAGGCGCCTCTGGAAAGGTTAACAGCCAAGCCAGGCGTCAAGAGCCCTCCATGCGTCTTCCTTCGCCTTGGCCTGCCAATCTGGCTGGTTGTGGCTGTGGTGACTGATGTTGTTGCTGTTGCTGCTACTTTATGCAACTGTGGCAAGGCCTACAAGGTTAAGTGTGTTGGTGCTGGCTGGTCGACTAGTGGAGGTAACCGCTTGCGGTTAGAGTTTTAGTTTTATTTGCTGCGGTTACTGCTGTGCGAGTTTAGAGGAGCGGTGGCGGAATGGAGGCTTAACTACATCAGCATTGTCCAAATTTGCGATAGCAAAATAAAACCTGTTAAACCACTGACCTTTCCATGCCACATACCATTTTCATAATGGCAATGCAACGACTCTAATCAAGCCGTGTGCCAGATGCGTGTGAGCCGACGGAGGCGTAACCTGAGCTATCAATAACTAAACACTTATATAAAAAGAAAAAAGCAAAATAAAAACAAAAGAAAAAACAAAAAAATATGTTTAAAATTGTTTTGCGAATTCAGCACGCAGAATAATTTGCTGCATCCGTTTGACAGATGCGACCTTGCCACATTGTGGCCACAGCTGAAATGCCATATAACTTTCGGCAGTGGCATGACTTGATAATTTCCTTTGACAGTCAGTTGAACAGCGCTTTTCCGGCCTCTCAGTGAAGTAATTTCGTTAAGGCACAATTGTCAATCAATTCAATGATATACACAAAAGTCCAGATGCGACCCTCGTGCATAATAGTTGGGGCCGTGTTCATTTAGTCGTGCCGACAGCACCACAGTTACCACAACTCAAACTCGTTTGCTCATTAATATTTATGCTACCAATTGAAGCAGTTGCTGTTGGCCAACCGATGACAACAACAGCAGTAATAACAACAACATAAGAGCAACGACAATCTGCAGTTTTGCATACAAAACGAAATGCAAAATGTAAAAATCAAACATCAAAAGTCACTTTTCACCTGCTCTGCCCGGCGCTGCGCTGCTCTTCTGCTCTGGTCATAGGTCCTGTTGCGGCAGTTAAAATTCGTTTTATGAACTGAATGCGAAACTTTGGCAGTAACGTTTTCCATGCCAGATGCATCTCAATTGACAGGCATGGCTAAGTGTTGGGCATAAATCGCAAACGGCTGTCAAAGCAGCACCGCAACACATTTGACTCTGCTTGCAGTCGACAGCGGATCCTGTGCCGAACATTTAAATTAATTTTTTGGAAAACAGTAAAGCTTGCCGCAGCGCCTACTCCTCTGCGTTTGTGCAGAGATGAAAAGCGAAAGTTTCTTAGCCATGTTCGGTTTGGTTTTTTATTTTTTTTCTTTGTGGTGGGAATCTCAATTCGGTCCCGTCGAACGGCCATTTATCTTTGGCTCAATTTGCGCGAAGCCAGCGCTCTCTTACCTAATCAGCGATTGTACGTGCGGGGGAGGGGTTCAACGTGCAACAACTTGCAGGCGGACGGGCAAGCGGGCGCATCTTTATCTCTGACTGCCCCGTGCGTTGGCATCCTTATGTCGTGTTTGCCACGCGTTTTGTAGACGCCATAAATCGCGTTGATTATCGGCACGTCGAACAGATACGAATATTTATTTATTTTTATTTTTATTTTTTTTGGCACACTTGGACCATCTCTCGTTTGCATTCTGCAAATGTTACGTAATCGGTTGATGGGCAGAGATTTTCGGTTTTTGGTTTCGGTTGCGGTTTGCAACCTGTCACCTCGTCTGGCATTCTTTGACTTTCAGTTTTATTTACGTTGCGCTTAATTAATTTTAATAAGTTTTATATTTTTTGGATGCGTTTCTTACTTGATTTTTCTTTCACTTTTTCGGTTTTTCTTTTTGTTTCTGCCGCCAACTTTTAAATAAGTCCCAAATGGCCTTGGCATGCATCTGTCCTGGTTAATGGACTTGCTTTCCATTCAGTTGGCTCTTTAAGCCCGTTTCGTACTTAATCAATCTTCTGGTAGCCAGTTTCTTGTTGTTGTTTCATTTGAACCAAAAGTGTTAAGACTAAAGTCAAATAAAACCTGCATGTTGTAGGACTGCTTTTTAAATTATATTTATTTATTGAATTTGCCCTTGGCTTGACTTTAATTTCAGCTCTTCTCAACTATCGCACAAAAATGTCTGTTACGCTTATTGTCAAGATTCAAGTCTCTTAATTAAATTTTGCTCCCATGCCAAAATACATATATATATATTGTATCTATTCTGTATTTCGCTTAACAAATTCAATTACAAGGTCCTTGAGCAAATTGAAATAATAGGACTTTTTGTTGAGCTCTTTACCAGAATTAAATATGAGAAACAAAGCTGTTGGTTCAAGACTCTAAAATAAATTAAGCAGTTATCTCCACAACAACTAAGGCCTGGCAATGGTCACTTAGGGAACGTTTACGATTAGGCTGATCCTTGAAACCGACATCTTGAACAACTTCATCCTCGAACGAGAAAAAATAAACAGATGTCCAGATACAGAAGACCAAGAAATGCCAGAAGTAAGAGGTCTTTCCGTGGTGGACGAGCCACGCATTTTTCAAGCGCCATTTATGTAAATAATTGTGGTTTCTTCTAGCCACTCGATGCGCACAAACAGATGCTTACATAATGGCAAGACAACAAAGCCATGGCAGCGGGGACGGAGTATGGGGATGGGTATGCGGCGTAGGTAGGCAGTCAGTCATTCAGTCAGTCAGCCAAACAGTCGATGCTGCTGCTGCAATCAGTGGGTCAGAAACATTGTGTCTAATGACCATTTGCATTATCTTCTTTAGTTGTCAGTTCTCCAAATTGCACGAAATATTCACAACGCGTCGAATTGCTGAGGGATGCGGGCTGTTTGGCTGTAGCTGATGCAGGGGGAGGAATTGATGTTGTTGATGTTGTCTTGACAACTTGTTTCGTCAGATATGCAAATGTTGTCGATTTTTTATTTTAAGTCTTTTTTCTTTTTTTTTACTAATGCTTTTGCCATTGTTGTGCTTGGGCACGTGCAAGCGTCGAAACACCTCAAAAATTACCAGATAATTTCATAGAAATGAGCCCAGGAAATGCGAAAATAATACCACAGTTATTTGATGGCTGAATAATGCCCTTTGATGCTGCGATTGCAAAATTGTAAATTATAAAATTATAACAGATTTATGTGTTTACTTCAGCTAAATATGAAAGCAATATTTTCATTTCAAATTAATGGCATTTTTTTATCCAAACTTTCTGCTGCCATTACTTTGTTTAGAGTTATCGGATTTTCACAAGCGGTGCCTTTTTGATGATATCTTCCTATTAATGCATATAGTTATACCTGCATTTCATTAGTGATAAGTGAACTTTATAACTATAATTTTGTGTTTTAGAGTTTCAGATTTGATCCCAAAAAATAACACAAAAAGCCACAGTGACCGCGATCTCATGGAGTTTTGCTCCATCTCTTTGCATTCCCACAGTAAATACGAATTATACGCTACTATTTTGAGGCATTCAAACACACATATACATATTCAATTCCGCGATTTCACTTTAGTTTCAACTTTTATTATTCAGTGCTGTTTGCAGATTTGAGCCGCAGCAGTGGGGCGTAACTTACAATCGGTGGGGTTGGATGGTGCCGACTGAGCGCAAGAGCAACAGCTGTGAAGCATACATATTTAAAATTCCCAGAGGCTAGACAATCTCAACACTGCAACACGAATCGCACGACAATAGAAATAAAATAATATTTCGCCCTTAAGCGCAATACAATTTTGACAAATGAAATCCGAGCAACCGGCAAGCTGAGGAAACACAGCCCAAGGCAGGCAAAGCTGCCGGTTGCAGTTGCAGCTGCCATTGATTGAAATGCAAATAAGGTCAGTAAAATACAGCTAATTCAAGAAGAGTCAACAAAGGCAGCTGCTGAACTTTAAAATAAAAATAAAAATTACCTTTCTGTCTTTCGAAATAAGTCAGAATTATTTGTAATAATATACAAACAATCGACATTATTCGGAACAATACTGAGAATATAATAATTGGAATATTTCGTAATTGTAATAGTTAAATAATCTTCAAAACTTCAGCTATCTAAATGGAAGAACATTTTACACGTAATCGAGTTCACTGTCGGAATTTTCTCTGTCGGAAGGAGCTTCTAATGTGTTTGTCCTTTAATTTCGCATGCCATTAGCAAGGACATTTCAGTGTCATTTGTCATTGAAAAATCGCTGGAGTAGTACTTCGTTGCTTGACGGCTTCTGATGCCGTTGACTTTGACGAGCTCATTACGTTAACTTTTACGATTTGTACAAAAGAAAAAAAAATAGGCAAAAATTGTTAGATATGTTGTTTTTGGTTTTAACACATTTGCGCCAGCTTTCAAGTTGATAGACAAATGAGGGGCGCTTTGCTTTAAGGATGTCCATTACGCATCATTTGAAAATTACGCATACGCCGCGATGTACGTAACAATTTTATGAGAGCACTTTTCGAACTTGTCCACATTAATGTCAACTGTGGTTGTTGCTCTGGTTACTGTTACTGTTGTTGATTTTGTTGTTGCCTTGACAGACGTGTTGCACTAGCTGGTAATTCGCTTAGTTGAATTGGCCCACATTCTGCACCCGTTTTTTAGTTTTGGAGCAGCAACCTTAGAAACTTGTTTCCAACTGGCAGTCAGGCGCTTGTCGGTTGTGCTGCAGTGTTTAAGTGTTTAAGTTCCCACCATTCTCTAAGTAAGCAAAAAATTGCACACAGCAGGTAAAATAAGTGGAAAAAAAACGATGTGCCAAATCTTATCAAGCTTGTTGCACTTTCAGCCCACAACTCATCACTTCCGCTTTGCCGCCAATGCCTCAATTTTTATTTGACGTTATTTGCTTTACTCTTCAAAGACTTGTGCCAAAGTGCGTTTTGTAGTTGCCGAGACAAAAAAAAAAAAAAAAAAACTATACAAAAAACTAAACCGTAAAAAGTGACTCGTGTAGCACATTTTTTCCCCTTGCTAATGTTCATGGCCGTGGCACGACCTGCACTCAGGTCCAGGCTCGAACATGTTTCCGCATAATAAATACTAAAAAATAAATTAAAAAAAAAAAAAAAAGCCATAGCAATAGGTGAAACTCAAAGTGTTAGAGTTAGAGCTTAGAGTTTTGGGTACATTCCAAGAAAAGTTATGTTCACGCGTGAAAATTAAACTTGAACCATTTTGCAGCAATTAATCGGCAAGTGCATATTTAAACTCCTTCAAGCGCTTCACTCTCCCTTCCCCATTCAATGTCAACGTCATGCCAGCTAAATGTACAATTTCACATGTCAAGAAGGGATGTAAAACTGCGAGACGGCAGCAAATGTGTTCTTGCAATTAAATTAAAAGGACGACTACCAACGGCAGCTGTGCCAGCTACTAAAGTTGGTTAAAGCGAACACGCAAAGCTAACCTTAATTATAAAAGGCATTTTGCGTTTTTGTTTATTTGAAAGTAATTTTAGTAAAAGGTCGTTCGCTTAGTTAACACAAAATGAGGGATTAGAATGCGTAAAAATCGATGAAAACATTAAGCCAATTAAAACCACAAACAAGTCATTGGAAATGCAATTGGTTGGAAATTTGCCAAAAAAAAAAAAAATCTAATTGAAAACTTTATTAATCAAACAACTTGGAACACATATCAATGAATGAAAGTGCATATTTAATTACCTTCTTTGGATATTTTAATTTGCTGAGCCCACTTAAGTAGGAGACAACTTTTGGGGATTTGGTTAAGGAAAGTTTCGAGTGTAGGTGAAAACTTTTGAAGTATTTACCAGTCTTAGCCGGAAAGTTTGTAATTGCCACTGTGCAAACGTTCCTTAATTAAAGGTACTTAAATAAAGGCTTAAATATTTAAGAGATGATGAAGGCAAGTAAACGTATTACTTATTGAGAGTCTTTTGTGTAATTGCCAATTGGTCAATCGTTAAAGAATCTGGATGCGGCAAGCTGCCGTTGACACTAATTAGCATGTAAAAATTGGCAATAAGTTAAAGCTGCTTCAACAGCAACATCAACTCGGCTGCCAACGTTCGCAGTTGAAGCCGAACATAACAAACATGCTGTCAAGCGCAATAAATAACAAGTCTATGAATATACCATGTCGATATGTCGTTGAGCGCATCGCAAAGAGATGCTGTGCCAGACACTGACTGGCAGCAGCAGCAGCAGCAGCAACCGCAACTGCAACAAGACAAGACAAACAACGGCAACAGGCACAAAAATGTCAAATGTAGGAGCGAAGAGTCCAAGAGCCAAAACGCCAAAGCTTTGAGCAAAGACAAAAATAAAAAGTTTTACAAATACTATAAAATTGTATTCAGCAATTCAAAAATTTACACGCTTTGAAGTCGCTGTGTTTGCCTAACAAGCAGGAAGTCGCGCAGTGGCTGCCGCTCTTGCTGGAGATGCCACTGCCTCATCACAAAAATACACACACACACACATGTGCGCACACACTCGCACACTCGCAGAGTAACAGAAACAAGCGACAAAAAGATGCAGGAAGCAACCACTGTTGGCGACTTCCTACAAAATGCTCCCGTCGCACTTTTGGCACCCAGGGATGCACAGCACCCACCGTATGCGCAGCTGGTTGCGTGAGCTAATGCTATCTTAATCTTTCAGTGTCAACAGCGCAGTCAACCTCATTGCAGCATTACAGCGCAAAGGATGCCGCATCCAGCTACTTTCCTGGTATTTCTTATGCAATTTGCGTGCAGCGCTAATCCTTCTCGATTGAACACTAATTGCCTGCCTAGAAACAAACACAATGGCTTAATCCATAATCCCTTCAGCTAGTGGATTTGAAGTTGCTCTACGCTAAGTGAAGGCGGTTGGGTTACAACTGAGCAAACTAAGCTGATAATCCATCTAGGCTAGGTGTCTTATTCAAAGGAGCAGAGTTAGAAAACAGAAAACGTTGCTTATTGGTATTTAGATACATCTATGTCTGCTGTGGCTGCAACTTAATAATGAATAATGGGACAATAAATAATTTGAAAATGTTACCATCGATCTTTGCATATACGTTACGTTAGGTAACCAGATAAAATAAATTATAAAAAGAAAAATAAAAGTACGTCTAGCTCTCGTTATTGTAAAACTGACTTATTCAAAGCCTTGTCCAAATGGAGTACCCTAAATGGAATGTTGGCCTTGCTTTCTTGCGTCGCTTTAACTGAACAAAGCGTGAGATTTATCTACTGGTTGCAGTCAGCCTCTCTCCTCTTCACTTTGCCCCCTTTCGTTGGGTTTCCGCTGCAATCGGAAGTTGAGCGTAAATCGTTTAGGCGCTTGAAATATTCAGAAAATTCAGAGCTGCCTGTGAACTGTGAAACTGAATGCAAATCGAAATGCAAATGCAATTGCTATGCAAGCAATCGGAATTCGCATCGCAAATGTAATATGGCCAAAGAGTTGAGGCGACTAATTTAGAGGCGTTTGTCGATTGCTGCAGTTGCTCACCGATTGCCACGGAGTGGACAGCAGCATCTGTTTCTGAGGCAATCAATTGATTTGCACGCTTCCCCACATGTTAGCTGCACTCGCGCAATTTATTGTGCCTATAGAGGTACGAGTATCAACACAATAAAACCACTTAAGGCCAACAAGCCCAAACAGTCCAAAAAAGATCGCAAGACATTTTTGCATACATTGCGGCGATCGGGAGGAGAAGTTTGCTCCCCCTTGTGACGGCGTGACTGGATCTGGAGTCGGGTTACGCAAGCGGAATTCAAGGTGAAATCGCCGGCAATTGCTAAAAGGCCGGAAATGCAGTTACAAAGCAAAAACTCCAACGTTGCAGTAGCTAGCAACAAATGAAATTTCATTGACAGTTTATTGCAATCGCATTTAGTTTTGAGCATTATTGAATTTGACATATGTATACTTAACTATCTGTTAAGTTAGTTTTGACACCCAGTCGGATTAGTTAAGCCACTGAGAAATATGACAACTTGTCTTAAATAAAGTTGCTATTTTTTATAGTAAATATTCAATTTTGCTTTATTATTGTTTTTTAAGAAGAAAACTAGCTAAAAATATATTTATGGTTAAATCCTATTAAAAATAAATAGTGCAAATAAGAACAATAATTATCGAAGACTTCAGCTTGTGTGTTTATCTGATATTTTATTTATTTGGTCTTGCTCAAATATTTTGTCGAACAAAATATTAAATCGGGTAATTTTTGTAACATTAAAAAAAATTAAATCGAATCGCAGAAAAAAAACACAGCAATTGTCCCGAAAATTGGCTACTAAGTGAAAAAAAAAAAGTTGGGCACTTTGTTCAATTTTCTCTCAAGTTTTTGAAGGCTCATTGAACAGTAACTCGATAAGGCCAACTCAATAAACTGAAAGAAGGCGATTAAATGGCTTAAAATATGAATAGAACACAGACTTAATGTCGTTAACAACAACAAAACCAACAGCACTCTGTAATAATTCCATTCAAATTACATTTTACTGTTGTTTGCGCAAAGAGGCGACGATTCGCAAAATGCTTTTTGTAACTTTTGGTTTTTTATGACCAAATTACGCAAGACGCTAATTTCCGATTCGTAAGCGTGTGGTCCGAAACACCATAAAAGCCATGTGACTATTAAAAAAAAATAAAAGTTATAAAAAGCTAACGAATAAGAATACAAATTTTTTCAAGAGTTGCATGACTGTTGAATGCCCTGACTTTAGTTTTGGGTTAATCAGATACGCCCTTAACTGCATTTCACAAGCATTTCATGGACTTGGGAATGGAAATTATCTGTGCTAGAGATCTGCAGAGACGCGTAGCGAATTGGTAAAAACTTGTACAGTAGACATTGGAGTGTAATGACTCAACCTTATACGATATACTTTAAGATTACAAGTAAAACTTGTATTAACTAATTTTAAGCAGTTGCTTGAAAGGATCGAGATATTTTAGAAATAGAAAAAGAGAAAAATAAACATAAAAATAGAAATTAGATTCTGTGATGCTTCTAGGCAATGTTTACTGTACTGTTGTAGTACGCGCACAATGTCACAATGAGTTCCATATACACACACACACACACACACATACACACTCAGATATGCTCTTATTTTGCACATATTCGCATTTGTCATAGACTTATGTGTGCATCAACTTAAGTATAAAATAGTGCATGGAGATTGCCGCACAATGGCAACCCAAATTTGAATGAAAGAAAAACCCACAACAACACGCGCACAAATTATTCAAATTGCCATTGTTAGCAGCTAGACAAAAACAGATTCCCGGCTGGAGACTTGTCGAGATTTTCATATGATTTTCACTTTTCGCTAGCTGCAAGTTCGATCGTGAGCGCAAGCGCATTTTCGCTGCATCAACAGTTTGCCCCGAGGAAAGCCAGACAAGCAGCCGCAGCCGATCAGTTGGCCTGCCACGGCTCGAGTGCGAGTTGGATACACTCTGTGGCAGCTGCGAGATGCGAGCTGCTGGCTGCTGGCTGCTAGCTGCTATCTGCCAGCTTCAAGCGAGAGCGAAAGTGCACGACATTGGGCTCTGCAGCTGGAGAGTGAGCGCCCTACTCTCTGCCAGGTCTCTGCCACACATCCGACAGCGGCAAATCGCTGGTAGGCTGATGATTTTGGCTGCAACGGCTGCGGCCTGTGCGGTAATAAGTTGATTGTGCTGTAATTTTGTTTTCACTTGCCCGTCCTACGCTGAGATTGAGAGACTCGCTTAACCCCCAAAAGGCAGACAAAGAGATATCCAAAGAAAGACAGAGAGACAGAGAGACAGAGAGAGATAGAGAGAGAAAGAGAGGCACCGATCATTATTGGCCAGCTCGTTGGTCAGCTATATTGCTAGGGGCCTCTGCCCCACACATGCGCAATGCCCAAAAAGTCGCATCATCATCATCGTCATCGTCATCATCATGATAGCTAACCTCTCCCACTGTGCAAGTGTGTGTGCGAGTGTGTGTGTGCTGCTGGCCGACTCAGTGCGACTGTGCGACTGTGCGACTGTGGCATCTATGTTGCTGGGATTTCTGTATAAATTGATGATGCGGCTGCATTGGTTCGTCAGTGAAACATTTGATTTGGTCTAATAAACATCGGTGAACCGAGTCCGAGTCAGGATAACAACATAAAACGTGAGCAACCATCTCCATCTCCAACTCCAACTTGAGCAAAAATAACAGCAGCAGCAGCAGCATCATCCCCACACTCCAACTTAACAAGAATCTTCTTCTATACTCCCACACCAATACACAGCACAGACCCAGGATTACTGTGACAGTGCAAGTGTGTGCGTGCTAATCCGTTACAATCCAATCCAATCTCCAAGAACGCGTTTGCTTCGATTTCGTGTTAACGCAGCCATGAAAACCTTCATCTTAATGTCCTGTCTGGCGCTGGCCGCGGCGCGTCCGGAAGCCGGCTACAACTATAACCGTCCGGGAGGCGGCGGTGGCTCCGGTGGTGGATCCCACGGTGGCGCGGGAATTATTGCCTCTGGCGGGTCATCTGGTGGCTTTGGTGCCGGAGGTGGTGGTTTCAGCAGCGGCTCTGGTGGAGGCTCCGGTGGAGGCTTCGGTGGAGGCTTCGGTGGCGGATTAGGTGGAGGATTCGGTGGTGGTTCCAGCAGTGGTTTCGGTGGGGGATCCGGCGGCGGTTTCGGTGGCGGATCCGGCGGCGGTTTCGGTGGCGGATCCGGCGGTGGCTTCGGTGGCGGATCCGGTGGTGGTTTCGGAGGAGGTACGTCAATCCCGAGCACAAACTAGTTTCACAGCTAATCTTGGACAATTTTTGCAGGCAGCGGCGGCGGCTTCGGAGGCGGTGGTGGCGGTGGTACCACTTTGGTGCAAAAGCACATTTATGTTCATGTGCCACCACCAGAGCAGGACGAAGTGCGTCAGCGCCCCAACATTCCAGTCGGCCAATCCCAAAAGCACTATAAAATCATCTTTATTAAGGCGCCATCGGCACCCTCGTACCAAGCTCCAGTCATCCCACTGCAGCCCCAGAACGAAGAGAAGACCCTGGTCTATGTGTTGGTCAAGAAACCCGATGATCAGCAGGATATTGTCATTCCCACGGCCGCACCCACGCAGCCCTCAAAGCCCGAGGTCTACTTCATCAAATACAAGACCCAGAAGGAAGGTGGTGGTGGTGGTGGTGGTGGTGGCGGCAACGGCGGCTACTCGACTGGCGGCGGCGATGGTGGTTACTCTGGTGGTGATGGAGGCAGCTCGTCGCCATCCACCAACTACGGCCCACCCGGCAAGTCCGGTCCCTACTAAGGCTCATTTGCATCACAACCGCAACAACAACAACAACAAGAACAACAACAAGAAGAAGAAAATCAAGAAGAAAGACATGAATACGAACCTTGAACTTACCACAATCAGACACATACTCGGCTCAAGCTGCTGACTAGTCCTGTCGTTGACTCGCCAACAAACAACTGTTCCCGACAAGAAAAACATAAAACAAAAAACAAAAAAAAGAAAAGACAAAAGACAAAATGAAAGAACTTGCTCACACTAGACACTGCAACTGCGACTTGACCCAACTCTGGACGAGAAGACTAACCCTAGAACATTGACGATTTTCTCGCCTAGGCTCTGCTAGGTTCTCTCAAACATAAATGGACAACAATTTCGTCCGTCACTTTTGTACATACAAATATTTCCGACTATCTTTCCGAACATCAGACGATATCTCACAATATCACAATTCATCTCTCCCTCTCGCTCCCTATCTGTCTATCTCCCTCTATCTCTTTTTCTCACTCTTGCCTAATCCAAGAATATTGAAAAATTCATATAGCTAATAGACGACAAGTGCCGGGTTCCCCGGGGCGGGAACCTCACTTGCCATCTGAGCGATAGCGAAAGAAGCATCAGAAGGAAAAGACATAAGAAAATACATAGTAGATGATGATGATAATGCGGGAGTTGTAAAATGCTCCATTCATAATACATATATATATAAATATAAATATACTTTAATTATGTTATTAGCTCTAAGTACTTTATGCACAATAAAAAAAACAACGGTGACAAAATTACGAAAAAAAAACAATCAAACAAAAATGTTTATTATTCCTCTATGAAACTCAATTTAAAAAAAAAAAATTGTGTTTCCATTAGCAATCTAGGCTGGCCAGAGCCTTTGCACAAATTGATTTTTGTTGTCGTCCTTTGAATTTTCATTGTACTCTTTCGTCCTCTTCCTGCTTAATACCTATTGCTCACGCCTACAATTTATTGAAGTCAATAATGTCGTATAAGCGTCACTGCAACCGAAGCGATAAGAATGAGTTCTATGGGTTCCTCTGCTCAATGGAAAGCCGTCCTGGGCAATGTTTTTGCTAACAGCTTTTTAGCACTTGGTAAACTTGCAGTTTGTTTTCACTTCAGTTCGATAACAAAACTGTGTCAGAATTAGGTCAAGCGTAAAAATCATTTAATCAAATGAATTCGGACAAAATTCGGTTATGTGCTCAACTTGTATTCGACACAGGAACACACAAAATTAATTAGACTCGTACAACAGAGGGGGAAATGTGTGCCAAGATTCTGAAACCGACTAAAAACTAATTAAAAAGCATTTTATCGGCTTTGCTTTCATAATTTAAATACCAAGCTTTTGCCGTCAGTGCTGATTTTAGTAGTTTCTAATTTATATTGTAATTATTATTATAATTGTTAGCTTGGAACGTTGTCTGTCGTTTGGCCTTTTGCTTTGGCGCTTATCGTTAACCTTAGCAAAAGGGGGTAAATTAACGCTTTCCGCCATTTAGGCATCGTGGTGGATAAGGAAGAGAAAGAAAGCCGAGGTCTAAGTACAAGGCAGCTGAGTCCATTTTAATTAAGTTGAATTGTGTGAATGATTTTCCCAAAGTTTTTCTGATTGCACTCGCAGTCGGTAAAAGAGGTACTTGGCACAGGGTCGGCACCTTCCCCTTATTTGCCCTTCCACTTAGTGGGACGCCCTTAAAAGTGAGCTGGGTAAACCTCAATTGCCACTGCTGAGCCAGCATTTAAGCTTTACAGCTGTTCAATCGGGGAAACCCCAGCGCTGGGAACTTCAATCTGGTAACAAGCTGTAACTAGAGCTTGAAATACACTCGAAGATATTGCCTCCAAAATATTGGAATATGCAAACAATTTTTTGAAATTTTGATTACCTTTTTATAAATATTAATTCTATAATTCATATTACAAATACAAATTCAAAATATGACTTAAATAATTAAAAATGAAAAAAAAAACCGTAGTAGCTATTTTTTTCTGAGTGTATTTGAGGGCACCCGCATATTTGCTTCTAACCGCACACTTCTGGGCAAAGGAGAAACAAAAAACTTTTACATCTGTTTTAAATTTTTTTCTTTTTTGCTTTTTTATCATTTATCACGTTTCGTTTGGCTGTTGTTTCACTTTTTAAACATTGCAATCTGCGTTTATTTGGTTTTTCTTAGTATTTCTTTATCTGTTTTTTGGTGTAATGTTTTTAATACTTTAAATACACAGCGTTGTCCGCAGATTCGCATTGTCATTGTCGCTCGAATTTCAGTTTCTTCCTCTTCGCTACACTTTGTCACTTTCACTTTTGCATGGTTGTTGTTGTTGCTGCTGTTGCTGCCGTTGCTGCTGCTGCTGCTGTTACCTTTGCCCGCCAGCAACAGCAACTGCAAAAGCAATGGCAACAGTTGTTGTAGGTGGCCCGAAGCCATCAAGTTGTGCCGTTGCCTTTGTTTCCAGCCATGTACATATTTTGTGTTCATACTTATGTCTTGCTTCCGGATGTCTGTGCAGGTGACGCCTCAAATGTTGACCCAACCAACCAACACTGCCAACACTATCCCTCCAATCAATGGGTCATCATTCATCCGATACACAACTCCATTCGTTCGATTAACAAGCCAGGCGAAATGTTTTGGCGGCTGTTGACTTTGTAATTACAGCTGCTGGTCTCGTAAAGTGATAAAAGTGAAAATATTCAAATTTAAATATTTCTAAATATTCCTGGCTTCCGTTCGATATACTCTCTTTTTTTGGGAGTGGAGATTGAAGACAGCCTGGCGTCCATTAATCGGATACGTCTGGTACACCACTTAGAACACTGTATGCAAATGAGATTGTATGTATGTATATAAGTATGTGCCGCCGACGTGAATAGATTGGGTGTTGGGCTAGCCTCGACCCCAACATTGTCGCAATTTAAACCGTTCTCGTAGACTGGTCCCCTCGTTCACTGTGTTGCGGCATTGGGCAGCAAAAATTTGCGGCTGCTTTTTTGCTATTGTTGTTGTTGTTGTTGCACTTGGCAATATCCTCTTGCCGTCTCACATATGGGCGGTTTCAAATTACTCACACGTTTTTAGCCCTTGTGGCAAATGCTTTACATGTGCCTGGCACCTGAAAATGTTTGCTTCCCTCTTTGAGCTCTAAATTTTGCACACATATACTGGTAAGACTGAGTGTGCTTGTAATTTATATGCTTTCACTTTAGACCTTGTAACCCACATCTATTCATTCCACAGACTACCGCTATTTGGCAACACTTTTTGGCCCAAAATCTATTTGCATTTTGTTGCTGTTGCGGTTTTGCGTGCTTGCATCTTTCTCAGTCGACTCTTTCATTTTGGGCAGGCCTCTTATCAAATGCCTCAAGTGCATATGCATATTTCTGATTGAGTGCACCTTGATAGAGACCTGTTCTGCATACGAAGCACTTTAAAGTTATCAATTGTTAAAGTGGCAGAAGCGCAACAGCAATTTTAAAACTTTCATGAAAATGTGCACTTAAAAATCAATTTTGAAAGACAAACAGGAAATGGCAACGATACGAACTGTGTCGAAGAGTTAATTGTCAGTTAAAATACTCTTTCCTTTGAAAATATTAGATTATAGCATATTTCAAGCAGAACAAACAGAAGGCCGAAACGTGTGCCGAATATCGCGAGATGGATGAAGTACTCCTTGACCTTTATTTAAGTAGCCTTTGCTTAGGGTTTTTGCCTCTGGTGCAGAGTGGTAACTAAAGTCCAGCATCGGAGCTGAATTTCTTGGGCTGTGGTTGCTTTGTTTAGTTGACAGCTTATTGGTGGCTTCTGTCTGCGCCTTTCTACTGCTCTTCTACTGCCCTTGTTTTGCTTAAAGTTTATGACACTTTCGGTGCTATAATTAATTGCGCGCCTCAGCCCTGAGTCTGTTGGTGAATACGCCTCCAGTTGCGCCCAACCCTCAAGAGCCTTAATTATAATGTATGTTTGCCGTTAAAGTAAAAGCAGCGTCACGTACGTTTGCGGAAGACCCACAAGCAACTCGGTAGCTGCCACGAAGTGTTCATCAAACTTGAGGTGCCACGCCCATAAGTGTTGCTACTAGGCTTTATTTTTATTTGGTTTTATCGCCCAATATGGTTTACCGACTCAATGGTCAGTCAATGGGCATTGTTTTGTTCCTGGGCCATCAATTTCGTCGACTATAATTGCACAACAAAAATTCCATTTACAGTTTGGCTAACCCACGAGACTCCCTCCCACCACCACCCACTCACACCTGACCAGAATTTTTTTATTTGATTATTTTTTTATGACGTTTGGATTTTTACGATACTTTTGCACTCATTTTATTATGTCTTAATTTTCGTTTTCATTGTTGATACATGGAGAATTAGACGGGCCACTTTTGGGAGAGCAAAGGTTTTTGTAATAAATAATATAATAAATAAAGTTGTTGATTAGTTTAAGTCACCGGCATTGTTATACCGAATTTTTCGGTGAAAAAGGTTTTAGCTGGGTTTGGCAGCACTTCAAAGCGCTGCCTGGGTTAACAAGTTTTTAATAATTCGAGAGCAATTTTCGAGCAGCACTTTTCGTAATTGCCTTACAATTAACACTGCCCTCCATTACAACGATTTGAGATATGCGGGTTGACCGCGTTCACCACGAAAGCTGAAGTTAAGCAACTGGGCACAAACTGCAGGCCATTGGCTTCCCTCGAGCACGCGCTAATCGATAAGAGACTGAATTGATTAATAGTCTTAGATAATTAACATTTCGACATTAATGAGCTGCTTTAAATTTCCTCTTTTCAATGAACCAACTGGCTACTGTATTAACAAGTTTTTTTTTCCTGTGGAAGAAAGCAATTCTAAGAGTCTATAATTATAAATTGGTCGAGCTTAAACTGTTTTCCAATTTTCAAATAATTATGACTATAGTTTATTAGTATTGATTTTCCTTTATAGTCTGCTAATTGAGGTTATCGACATTATTATATATTTTTATTTTTTTGGTTTTTAATTAATTTTTGAAAGGTAAGAGATAGAAGTTTAACAAAAGCATTTCAAACTATGCGAAAATTTCATTTTCTATTTTTATTTAAACAGACTTTTTCGCACATTTTTATCGTCTTTGTTGCTCTTTCTTCTCGCCTCTGGGGGTCAGTTCCCAGCTGAGTGTAAACATATAAAAGTAAATCTGAAAACGACGCGAACAATAATTGCAGGCGAACAATAGTGTTACGGGACTTGCTCAAAAATTGCAATCAAGTGGTTTAATGCGCTTACCTGGCATTTTCAGACCGCCATTGCGGGGCAGAGGCAGAAGTAGAGGCAGCGGCAGAGGCAGAGGCAGGGGCAGAGGTAGGTGCGGAAGTTAGGGCCTTTTTCGTACTCACGTTTTACTGATTGTACTGTTTGATGTCTAGGCGTTTTGGCCTGCTCTTTCTTCAAAAATTAAGGCTTAAGATATCAAAAAGAAAAAGAAAAAACAGTTGAAATGATTTGGCTTCGTTTTTGTTTTTTATTTTGTCGTTGGTTTTGTTTTGTCAATCGAAAGATGAAAGTTTTGGGCTTATTGTTTGTGTTTCGTCATACTTTGCATTTGACATTTATCCGACGGTCACTTCAGATATCTGCCCAACGTTCATGTTATATGTTGTGTCCAATTCGATTGATTAAACACACTCACCCAATGGGGTAACGCACTTAAATTGCCAAAATATCCCCCACTGAGCTCCTTCACTCAATGCGAATAAATTAAATTCCTCTGCACTTAAAAATCAATCAAGTTCGCAGCCCTCATCGCATTAATCAAAATAACTAAACAGCAGCCCCAAGACTTTTGCTCAAGGCAAGTCTTTGAATAGACTTGACGACAGCGACGTGCCAAGAAATTTAATTAGCGAATAATTTGACTACAAACTTCGCACCTCATTTAGTCCCTTTTGCCTGTGGCACGTCCAAAGAAAAGTGGTCCGAAGGACGGACCATCGCTCCAAATCAGAATGGAAATCACTTAGTTGCCACTTTGCTTCATTCATTTAGAGCCTGACGTTTGCCCAAACTGCTTTTTGTGGGAGGCATCGCATAAAGTGGAAATCATTTTAATAGTGTATACATATTACAACATGCAGTACATGAACTCATTTTTTATGTAAGCGCCAGACGCGGCGGCATTAAGCTTAATGGGTGGACATAACAACAAACAGTGAGCATAAGCCGTAACCATAAAACCGTAACCGGTTCATGTGACCGCGCTAAAAGTCAAAGTGTCAAATAGCTGATGCGATCTGGCTGCGACTGTGGCAACCGCGGACAATTAAGATACGGCCAAAAGCCAAAATCTGAAACAAATAATCCATAGCAATTGGTTGGCAAACGAAACAAAATCTTAACGTACCAAAACAAACTACCGAAATCGTTGTTATGACGACACCTGCACAGTCTTCAATGTTTGCCTTGAGTCAATTGGCCAGATGATGCCTCATATATGATGGTGCCTCTATATGCTGCAAGCTAAGTTTCCATTAAACACAATTTGACACGCTCAGGTCAGGGTTGCAGGAAATTATTGCAGTTAATCTAAGCGAATTTAGCCGATAAACTCTCTACTAAATTTGCAACACACAATTCTTGTGGTTGTAGTAGGTCAAACTCGACACTTTGACATGCCACATTTGCCACAATGTGTTACTGGTTGCTTGGCAACAATAACAAAAATCGAAATTTATCGCAATTGCACGCAACAAATAGATTAGAACTTTAATGCGAACCAATAAGAATTTGACTTACATCAAAGACAGGCTTATTAAATATTATTATTCTTCATGCTGACGACGACACAAAAATGAAAATGAGAATGCTGCGGGAGTGATCGAATTGGAGATATCCTGTATACGCATTTATAGATGTTGTTACATTGTAAGGAACTTTTTTGACTTTCAGAAAACGGCGAGCTGAATACTTAACTAGCAAGTCAGACAATAGCTCAGCTTTTATGTAGAAATGTGATTAAAAAAAAGATTTATTTTTTTATTCAAATTAAGTAGAATTAACTTAAGAAATGTATGTGCTAGAGTGCGATGTCTACAGACACACAAACACATTCTTTAATCATTTTGTTTATACAGCGTATTGGAAATGGACCACTGGTAACAGTGGCATGTCAGTTGCCACATACATATAAATGTGTGCAACACGATACAGCTACAAGTCGCTTATGTAAATATGGTCACAATAGTTGCCGCTGAGGCAGTATACAAATTTTACACACATGATGTGATTATTGGCATTTTGAAGTCTATTCATATTTGTTCCAGCGCTTAAGTCTAGAAGCAGCTTAGTTTTGGCATCTCTGCTCATCTCAACTGATTGGCAACTATTTTTTAACAGCCATGTCGTGCACCCATTTTTCCATTTGGCCAAGTCAAGACACGTGACTAGTGCATCGTAAAACTATGTTGAAACGATGGCTTATAAGCCGGACAGTTATTCACTCACCAGTTACTAGAAGGTTGCTATTTCACCAACCTTCAAAATGGAATGATTTTGCAACAAATTTTGCATAAAATCTTGATAATGACCAATTCCAAATTAATTTTTGAATACCTTCGGTGTTTCCTAGCTATCCAATGATGTAAAAAAAAGTAATAAAATCCACGTATGCTGAATATGTTTTAAATATTTTGAAATTGTATTGTTTAACCTTGATGCTGGTCAGGACAAACATTTACTCTTGCGAATCGGAAATGCCCTCTTCTCTTTATTAAATAAATTCCCTCAGCCTTAACCTAACCTCTTTTATCTGGTTGCTGCCACACAGATTTATGGTACTTTGTGCAACCTTGATTTATATACTGTATAAAACGTCACCTCAGCCCAACAGATGAGACTCATTTCCGCTTCTCTTGTGTACCGCAGGATCGCATAAAAATTGCTTTTATTGGCCAAAAGTTGGTGCGTCCAAAAAGGTATAGAACATAAATGGCAACAAATATTCGCACACATAAATATATATTCACATAGATACATATTTAGTGGCTGTCACTTCTCAGCTGGGCACCGCTTTCGATTTATTTTTGCTTTTATGTCCTGAAATCATCTGTGCTTACGGCTTATTTATGAGCACATAATTACTCAGCCTAACACGTACATGTATGTGGCACGTCTTAGGCGAGATTGTGCGACTTAATCCTGCCTCGCTAGCCTCCCACTCGCAACTCTTTAAGCTGCTTCAATGTTTTGGTTTTACTGATGCAACTCCATGAAGTGTCGGCGTTATTTTTCTTTTTGGTAAAACAGTTGCAGGTCTGGGTTGCGCATGCCCTTTACATAAATCAAGTTAGACGTTGACCCGACGGTTTAATGGACTCCCGCCATGCTGCCACTAAAGAGGCAGCCACAAATACAAACACAGACATAAAGAGACGTTGTTTTTTTGCGAAAGACAAGATGCTGCCACATGCGTCTTGGTGCCAGCTCGTAAGTCCCTGCATAGCGCATTTTGTAAGTGTCATCAGGGGCATGAACTTTGAACCGCAGAATGCCAAAGCATCGTATTTTGGGAGTGTGGTTGGCTGCTTGACAAACCCTAAAATTAAGGTTTTATTACATTTAGTGTATGTATATATTTATGTGCGTTTTCTGCTTCCAGATGATTAAAATGATGCTGACGGTTGTAATTGTGTTCACCAGCTGCTGGCTGCCATTCAACATACTACAGGTGGGTGGTGCCACCGACAGCCAGTGACTTGTATCTTGGGCAACTTGGATTAATTGCGATTCTCTTGCAGCTGATGCTGAACGATGCGGAGTTTGCCAACTGGAAACCGTTGCCCTATGTGTGGTTTGCCTTTCACTGGCTGGCCATGTCGCACAGCTGCTATAATCCCATCATCTACTGCTATATGAATGCCCGATTCCGGGGCGGTTTCCTACAGATTATGTACCGTGTGCCCGGCTTGCGGCGCTGCTGCTGTTTGCATCGATATTTGCGCAGTCGCGGCGAGCGCAGCTATGAAGCAACCGGTGAGATGACCTTCAAATACCAACGCCGAAATGGTGATGGTCTAGTCAGGAAACCTAAAATACGCATTAGGTGCTTCCCTTCTCTCTAGTACATACCTACTAAATTTCAAATGTAATTGTTGCCATAATATCGATATCGGTTGAACTAACATGCATGATGATGTCCTTTTGGCTAGTTAATTTCTTCAATGCATGCAAAGAGTTTCAACTGTACAATTAAAAACCACCCACTGCATGAGTAGAAAGAAATATTACCCAAACACTGAAGAACAATTATTATTATTATATTTTTAAAATATTTAATCATATTTATGTATCGCTAAGAAACTGGTTTCTTTATTGCTCTTGCTCTTCCCTCTCTCTATCCCTCTTATCCCCTCTCTCTCTCTCTCCCTCCCACCCTCTCTCTCTATCTCTCTCTCTCTGTCTGTGTGTGTGTGTATTTTGCCACCACTTGAACCACAGGAACAGAAGATGCATTCCACCTACATCGTGTGAACACCTGCACCACCTACATCAGCACAAGACGAAAGCTTCGAGCGAATTCTATGCAAACGGTTTGTCAACAGTTGATTATTATTCTATATACATTAATCAACTCTCTAATTGCTGGCTGCTGGTTTCAGAGCCAATTTTCATGTGCCGAGACCACTGTCTTGCGGTAGCTTCCGGCACCACGCAAGACGCAGAGACGGAACTCCAGCTCCAGCCGCGGAATGTCGCTGGTTCGCTTCAAGTCGACGGCACCAGCTACTTGAGCTCCACACAATTTTAAAGGCGTTTGAACCAAAGATGTGCAGAACCTTCACTGATGGGCATAAATTGTTAAGTGTCTATATATATGCTAAGTGTATTATTGTAAATGTCTACTCAGTGTGTATATGTATTAAATGTATATTAAATAGTTCCGTTAATATATGTGAATAGAAATATGCTTTGATTAATGTATGCCATCAAAAGTAATCTTCAATTTATAAATATTCTTCATTTAATTCAATCTTAAAACTGAATAAAAGATTAACAATTGGAAAAACACAAAAAATTAACTGATAGACTTATAAGTGGAAATTTTAAATGGTGTGTGGTGAATTTATATTCATGATCAGCATGAAAGTATGCAGCACTCTATAACATAAAAACCGCAACTGCCAACTTTTGTTGCATAATTTTCTGCGTAATATGTAAATTGCGCATACGTAAAGTGGGCTCGGATCGAAATGCATAATAAACCTTAAAGACGGCATATACAACAAAAGAGTACCTCAGAAAATTCCATTTATTGGATGCTTACAAAAATACGAGCCCAAATGACTTGTAAGAATACCTATTGCATTCAGTTCCTAGACTTAATTACAAATACGATTAAATAGAAAAATCACTTGACTGTTCATAGCTAAGTAGTTAGCTGCAGTTGCTGTTTCTGCTGCCTTTTACCAAATGCGGCATTTGGGCTTATCGGGATTCATGGCTGTGCCACGTGCACACTTGAAGGTGCGCGCAAACTCCTCCGAATTGGAGAGCACCCCTCTCAGCCGTATCTGGCCGGGACAATGGGAATCCTCCAGTGCATAGCGCGACGCAGCTGGTGTGTAAGTTTCACACCACAGATTGCCAAATGCGATGAAGAACAGCTGTTCGTGCGTATAATGCTCCAGACCGGGCAGCTTGAGCCGCTCACGTCCCACCTCGTTGACGTAGAGGCGATACGCCAAAAAGGACTCCCGCATCCCGCCATTATCGGCAATATTCTCGCCCAGCGTCAGCTCCCCGTCAATCTGTTAGCAAAAATATATTGTACAATTAATTGGCCCGCTCCCAATTCCGTTGGCATGCTCACGTATTCCCCAATATCGGATAGATAGTAGTGACTGTACTGGTCCACAAAGCACTCGGTGCGATTGACGTACTCATTGATTGTCTGGTTGGACCACCATTCGACCATGTTGCCGTCCCTATCGAACCGTCGTCCGCTGTCGTCAAAGCCATGCGTCAGCTCATGACCCAGTATCGTGCCAATCGAACCGTAATTCAGGGCTCTAATAAGGAAGCGTTCGAACAAATGTAATTGAGTTGCTATCTTAAGGGATTAAAGGCCTTCAAACTTGGTGCAGGGTGCGACGAGTGCAGAGTGCGCAGTGAAATGTGACCAGTGCTGCGTGAGTTATGCTCGACTAGAGTCCGCCAGAGACAATGATGGGCATTTTCCAACTTACTCGAGGCCAAGGTCGTAGAACGGATACTGCAGTATGGCAATGGGCACAGCTGCAAAAGAAAAACTAATTTTAAAAGTTGCCAACTCTTAAATATAACTAAGTCGGCTTGAATCAATCACCAAACCATTATAATACATTTTGTGTACATTTGTTTTGTGTGCAAAATGGATTGTTAAGAGTATTTCAATTAATTTTACTAATGATAAAAGTTTGAAAATAGTCATAAAAACATGGAATTTTCAACTTTAAGCTCCAGCTGGAAAACAGCATTTCAGCTATGAATGATGAATGATGGTAGTTAAAAAATTATAATTCAAACAGACTGAGACAAATGGTCGCAAAACCAATATACCCAGTTTGCATTCGGGTTGAGTGTATCACAATGGAGATATTAAAATGGTTAAATTGTTATTTTCTTGGCATACTTATGGCATTCGATTGGAACGTATGAAAGGCATTCACATTGGAGGGCGATGTGGCCCAGCCAATTGGCTCCGGTTCGTCCATGTCATTGATCTTGCCCAGCATTTGCCAGTGCACAAATCCCATTAGGTTCTCTAGATGGGTAGTCGCATTAACCTCAACGCCCGCATAATAAGCATTCAGGGCAGTGGCATTTGTCAGCCAGTGGGGGAAACCAATAAAGCTCTTCATGTCTGCCGACTTTAGCATTGTCTGCTGCTTGGTTGCCACATCCATCCAAGTGGTGCCACGCACCAGTCCATCAAAGGAGCGTCGTATATCGCTCAGCATGCGCTCAACGCGTGGCAATGTCTCCCTTGTGAAACGCTCATCGGCCAGCACATAGCTGACGGCCATTCCGAACAGAGTGTTCACCCCGTGGGCACAGTAGAGGGAGCGGGGTGTGCTGCCCTCGGTGCCAATGACCATTCGCATATATTCGGCATGCAGCAGCCGCATGTTGCTCGTCGTGTGCAACACCAGCTCCTCGAGTGCACTGAGCCATAAGAAGGACTCAATGTGCATTGGCGGCGTCTGCTGCAAATACTCCACCATGTTCTGCAAATAGTATATATCCGCCTGGCTGGTTATAATCGTCGTCTTGTTTATGGTTGCCGCATTGGCGGCATGTTTTGTGTCGGCCAGAATTAGTTGCATATACCGCGACCAGATGGGCATTGTTTGTGGTGCAATGTTTTTGTCCGTTTGATTCTGCAGCTCCAGCAGTGAGATGTAGAGAATGTCCTCCACTGGATTCTTGGAGGGTTTCGTTGAGTTCTCAGCGTCCTCTTTCAGCTGCAATTAGGCAAAATTTGTAACTGGGAGTTGTTCTTGGGTTAGTTTGAACAACCCAACCAACCGTGTGAATCTTTCGTGCTACTTTCACAGCCTGTTTGACCAGCTCCGTTATGCCCACAGTGACCTCCTCCTGATTAATATCCGGATCAACATAAAGCAGATATTTCTCAATGACCTTGTGCACGTACAGCATATAGCCGGACAATCCAGGCTCAGTTTGTTTTGCGGCTTCCTCCTCTTCCGTTGAGTGATTATCGTTGTCATCGGGATCATCAATATCTTGCATGTAGATGGTTCTCCTATGGATTTTGCGCATCATCTTATGGGAGTCATCGTTGTTGCTGTGGATGAATAAGGCGTGAGTTTAGTCTGCGATTAATCATCGTCGGCATCTAACTAACAAAGGAAAGGCGGAATCCGTTTCGGGTGTGCCCATCGCAATGCGATTGAGTGTACGATTCAGAGGATCGGGAAAGACATCGAAACCAATTATCAGGTCCAGGCTCAGATGTCGCTTAATGGCCACAATAGAATCTAGCCAATTGTACGTGAAATTGACCACGTCCATGCTATACTTTGAGCCACTGCTGAGCGTTAGATTCAAGACTGAGGGCACTACGAGCAGCTTGAACTGTTGCAGGTAGTTAACAAGCGGCTCCAGATCACGCTCGTCCAGCCGCTCGGTGTCCATGCAGGCCTTGTACATGGTCTTGGCCATGCCAACAGCGTTGGGCTCCACGCTGCTAATGTTCGACTGGAGGAAGGAGCGCACCACTCGCATTATATGCGCCTGCCGCTCGCGGAACCAATCGTTCGACGTGGCCGAATCGGGACGCGGATGCCCCTCGGCCCACCGGCCGCAGGTGAATTTGTAAAAGTCCTCGCAAGGATCAGTCTGTTCGTCCATGGCATAAACAAGGCTGGCCGCTGTGCGGATGCACTCCTTGCTACGGCACATGTTACTAGATTTTCTAACTGTTGGCAAAAAGTAGTTAGTCAGCTTAGGAAAAAAATTTCAAATTAGCTTATGCAATAAGTTAAGTACGATTGAGCTCAATTTTAGACAGTTGTGTTCCTAAACACATCTCTACATGAATCATAAAACAATATTACGATTATATTTTACATAATCAACTAAAGTTCTCAAGTCGATTGATGTACTCATTAAATAAAACTAAAACTCAGCTATAACTCAGAATTTAAGTTCGTAGATAAAGAGCCATCAAGTTGTTCTCGTATTTTAGGTAAGCAAAACTCTGAGCGTACTTAAATTTGACAGCTACTCACGTGTTAGGCTTAATACTATGATTGTGATCAGCAGAATTATTACCAGAGCCACTAATCCGCCCAGCACGACCTTGTGATAGTAGCTGCGGCGAAACCTAGAGATACAATTTAAGGGATACATAAATTATTGGCTGGTTAAGGGTCACAGGATGTGGGACACACTTTGACTGCACGCCAATTAGATGGGGACTTATGGCGTGGAAGGACAACTCCTTGCCTTCGCCACTGTCTGCATTTCCATTGCCGCTAAAAGCACGAACCGGTCCCATTTGGCCGGACAATAGATTCCGATTGCCTGTAATAAAAAAACATATCATGGAATAAAGTATACACAGTTTGAAACTAGTCACATATATATATATATATATATAATATCAAATAAAATTGATTGCTATTCCTGATAGCTATAAGCCAATATTTATTCTTTAGCTCCTAACCTGACAAGACAATTTATTAATACTAATTAGTTTGTTCTTGTCAGTTTAGATGTCAGCCATCTGCCATGGTTATACTGTCCAATCTTGATCCATTTGCTGATTGTGGGCTCATCTGGCGGGGGGTTTGTTGGTTGGTTGTCTATTTACAATTCGGACAACTGGACACACATATGTATGTTTGTGCCACAATGCATTCAGTTGTCATATTCAAATGCAACATGCATTAACCATTGAGCACAGCGAATGGTTCAATGCACTGCAAATGTTTTGCGTGTCCGGCGACAATAAAACTAATTTTAAAGCGCACCTGATATTTGAATACCCAAAGGTAACGCATACTATATATAGATACTGAATGCAATTAGGAAATGTACGCTTATCAGGGAATCAGAATGACAAAATGGCCAAATCAATTTACTATTCATTAAATTCTTTTTATGCAATTTAGAATTTAATAAAAATTAAAGGATTTAAATGCACATGGGGAATTAAGAAAAGGTTTTCCAATCTTTACTTAATCAGATATTTTTAACTAAATAAATTCGTGAAAATCATTTGCTTTGTTTCGTTTGTCAAATCAAATATTTATATTTTATTTGTTTGGAAAAAATCAGTAGCGTAAATTAAAAATTAATAATAATGTCGCGAATTCTGCAAATGTTTGGTTATGAAGTCTTTGAAATTGAAGTTAACCTATTTGCCATGGCTGAAGATGTTCGTGAATTAACGGATCTTATGAACAATTTTATGTGGTGGAAGGTGAATGTTGTGCATTATCTGGAAACCATTTTGGAATTGTGGGCCGCCATCTTAACCATAGCTATTGTTGCGTATCTGCTAGCATATGGGCTTAAGTTCAGAAGCTCTGGGCTCAAAGATAAGCCAAATGACATGCGACAAAAAATTGATATTCCTGTAGAAGACAAATCGATCGAGCTATCGGAGGAAAACAAGCCGAATGTATCGGAGGAAAACAAGCCGAATAGCGAGCTGAAACATGATGATGCCGAAACTAAAATAAATGAAATATTTAATTCAAAGGACACAACCTATTTTACACCCGATTCTAAGGTTGAGCAGCCATCTTTACCAGAAAATCATACAACTCTCAACATAATAGAAAATCATAATTAAAATCATAATTATTCTTTGATGAGCTTTCATTCATTTCAAGAATCCTACATTAATTCTGTGCTGTTGATATTCAATTAATTGTCATCTGATTGGAAACACGCTGATGAATAATCAGTGAAATCGCGTAATTACTTTTCACGAGTTAGTTAATACATATATATGTATGTATATATAAGGTATGTATGTGTATATAAGGTATAATTAAAATTCTCTTGGAATATTAAAGATTTGAATGCATTCATTGAAAATTTGCATGGTCTTAGCAATAATATAAAATTTTATAAGCGAAAAATCGATTAAATTTTGTGCTAAGCTTAACTTTAATGCTTGACTCACCCGGCTGTTGATTCTCTTCGAAGAATCCATTGTTCAAATTGCCCGTTGACCAGATGCGATTACGGGTGTTAGACTGTCCAGTATCCATATTAGAATTGTAGATTTGTTGCATGCAGCATCAACCAAACCGCAAGTTATTTCGTAGTAAATCGCTTATTCATTGTCAGCGTGCTTTTCTATTTGCAGCAGGTGATTTTTCTGCGACTTGCAATGCATTTTAATTAATGCCAATATATTATCAGGTAGTTCATTAATATGCGCCGGCAGTCGATGAATGTAGTTCACACAGCCGCACACCACATGTTGCGCATACAAATGAAATACGAGTGCACCAGCCTCTGGAAATTCACCGCTTTTATCTAAAATGCACTAAACACAATTGCAAAATATGTTGGAGGCTTCCTTTGACCTTTTGCTCTATTCAATCAGTTGCATAATTTCACATAATGCGAATCGGGTAAATCACAAATAGCCCACAAGTGCAACTGCCTGCTGTAAAAGACATAACAAATAAAATGAAGACCAGCACGGGAACTTGCACCGAAAGCGACTGAGCCACTGACTGCCGGCGTATTGAAGCCGTGTTGCCGGCAACCGAGTGCTTTTATAAGGCCACATGACCCAAACGACAGCAACCAAATAACAACAAAAAGTCAACAGCAACAACAACCGGCCGACATCGACAACAACAAATCAGGCAACCACCATTAACTCGTTTTGCCATGCAAATGTGCCGCCGCAATTACAAGGCACCAACAACAACAACAACAATAGCAACAACAACAAATGGATTGTCTGACTGTCCAGTAGATTATTATATACTTGCAGGACATACAATGCATAAGCACTTTGTCACGCTATTGATGAGTGCAACCTGGGCATATACGGCCCATACAAAATTCATTTCTATTTTCTGTTTTCGAAATAAACACAAAATAAATGACACATTTAACACACAATCCTAAGAAATTTTCGTAGAGTATTTAAGAGTCGTTTTCAAATTTTCGCTTTATATTTTTTCCAATACTTTACTGAGGTATGGCGCAAATCAAAATAATGTCCGCCCAGTCCTATTGAAAGGGCAGCGTCGTATTCGGTAAAATGAAATAAAAACGATGGCCCTGATTAGTGTGGCAAGGGCTGCAAGAAGGCTAATATACAAACATGTAACTGATAAATATATTCCCAAATTATTATTTTTTTTTTTTTTCGCCTAGCCATGATTGATGGTATGCTTTAAGCGCTCGCAGGCCCAAGACAAAAAACAATGGTAATTAAATGCCAATTTGCATGCACATGTGTGTGTGTGTATCTATGTTCTCACATACGTGTTTTACCTCAAGTCATTCGCATTATTCGACCTAACTTTGACATACTTACTGAGTTATTGTGCTCCTGGAATCGATAAATATTATCGATTCGGGCAAAACGAAACGAAGCCAGGCAACAGCAGAAGCAACCCAAAATGCACCCATAGCAGCAGAGGGCACAGACACATTGCGCATACGACCCGTTCCCCCGCCCACCGACAATTGCTGTTTACATATACTAACTGTAATTAGTTTACACAGCGGGCGCACTGAATTATTATGAATACGTGCAGTTCGTAGCTGGCTTATACTGTCCCCAGTTAGCTGGTTAGCTAGTTAGCTGGCTCAAAGAAATGTGTGTGGACATCGTGTTTAAGTCATGTAACTATGGGTTCAAAGAACTTTTGATTGCCTCGTGCATATTGTTCACATTACATACAATCTCTCTCGCATTGAGTGCGTGATATTTTGACATAGCTTTTAAAATGCATTTTAAATTGTTTTTTCCTTTATTTCTTATCTTGTTTTGGATTTTATTTCTATTCTTCTTTATTTTTTTTTTTTATTTTATTTTGCTTTTAAATATAATCTAAGACTAATTATATGTATTTATTCTAGACAATACATGAAAATAATCAACGTGCAGACATGACATGAATATACATATATATTTTTTTAGCATAAGAGCAGCGTCAGTAAAATTTGTTTATTTAATGCTAAAGTTTTTTTTTTTTAATTTATGGCTTTGCTTTTTTTGAGTGTTTGCATATAGATTTATGTATATATATATATATATATATATATTCTTATGTGTATGAAGAAATGTTTTATGTGCATGTAAAACAATTAGTCTACGAATTATAAAACAATAATCAAACCATAGACAGTTTGGCCTGCCATTCTGTGGTGGGTGAAACTTGTTGCTGCTGCAAACGAGAAGAGAGAACAAAATCAATATTTATGTATACATATATAGGGATGAGATCTAGTAGGCATTATTCTTGTCGTTGTTGTCATTTCAAAAAATATTTTTAGTGTATATAGATATTCCTTACAGATTGCAATACAAACGTTTTTTTCGGAATCGAAAATATCTAAAGAAAAATAAAACTTGATAATTGTGCTTCCCTGACAAATTTTGCGTCGAGTCCCTGTCAATTTATACAATCATAATGGATGCGATTTTCGGTAAACTTCCCAACCGATTCCAGAATGTGGGCAACGTGGAAATCAAGCGAACGGCAATAAAACTCGTTGGATTCTATGCCATGGGGTGGACCCTGCGAAAGCTAATCAAGTGATCAATCAGCCACCTCTCTCAATCATCCAAATCCTCTGTGCCCTGTGTTCCTAATCTAATATCGTTTGTCAATAGTCTTAAAAGCAAATAGTTGACTATTAAGTGAATTGGAATGGCATTTGTAACATATTGTAATATAAACATATAATTTTTTTTTTTTGTGTATTTTTGGAAACCAACAACAAAATGCTAAACTGAAAAACTGTCTGTGACAAAGTATGAACAGTATTTTGCACTAAGTGTGTAGAAATGTTGTCAAATGTTGTGTTAAATTAAATAATGCAATGCTTACATCAAATGTCAAATCAAATATGTGCTGCAATTGGCTGACGATATCAGTTGGCATGTTTGGTTTTAGCAAGCCACCTGCAATCCCCGTTTCTAGGTTGATGGCCTGAACTGTGCAGAGCCTCAAGGATCGTTTTCTAGGCTGAATTTACTTTTGATCACACACTTGCAGCAGGAGGGAATTTTGAAGGGTTCGCTGGTGACCTCGGGCTGACCGGTGCTCACATTGTTGATGGTGGCCAGCTGGCGCAGCACATAATGCTGCTTGCAGATGGGCACATAGTTGTTGGGAAAGCTGTCCAGGAACTGACAGGTCTTGCCATCATTACTGTGAGTGAAAAGAATTTGAAGTGAGCAGAGTTTTTCAAGGCGTGTGATTCAAGTCAAGTAACACTTACTCGCACTCTTCGATGAGTATGCCCTGCTTGAACTCATCCGTGTTGACAATGTACTGCCAGGTGCTGTCCTGTCGTTGTCCCAGTTTTGGGTACAAATACCGCACATGACTGTTGCACAACTGATCGTCACCGTTGATGCGCAGATTGAAATCCGTGGGCACCGGCTGATCGACGCGGAGGCCGGCAAATCGATTCGACATGAGTATGTCTTTGAGTCCAGACAGATCCGGATAGTTGTTGACCTCGGTGCAAAAGGAACGGCTCTGATTGAAGCCATCCGCACACTGAAGATCGCCAGTATCAATTCTTGCCGGCTGCTGTGCCCGCCGAAACTTATCTACAGAGTCGGGAAACACGATAACTGATGTTAGGCAAAAGCGCCAAGGAAGTTGAACGTGAGTATTCGATATTTATTTAGTTTGTTAATTGTATTATTGGATATTGTGTACAGGGTATAGAAATATTGCTTTATGGCTGGCTACTTACTGTCCGGAATGGGACGACGTGGACGCTGTGGTGGCTGCTGTGTCTGCTGTGTCTTTTGCGTTGGTGATGACTGCTGCTGTGGCTGTTGTGGCTGTGTGGTGTGTGGTGTGTTGTGTGTGTCACTCTGCAAAGATACGATGGGATCATTAAAGACGAGATTCAGCTTGCCATCCGGTGATCGCTGCACTTTAAACGACTGCTGTTGATGATTCAAGCTTTGATATTGATGGTAGTGCTTGGGCTTGTTCTCAGCCCCAGACAAAGACAGTGTCTCAGACTGCGGCTGTGGCTGTGACTGAGATTCAGTTTGAGATTCAGATTGAGACTCAGTTGCCAGGCTGTCTGTGGGTATGGGCATGAAAGATGCAGCTTCGTTCGTCGTCGTCGTCTGTGTGTGTAAATTTTGCGGTTAGTTTTTAAGCCGAATAAAATTGAAACATACCCACACACACACAGAACACACAGAAGCGGTTAGGATACACGAACATGTATTGATATGGTTTGACATGAAAGGGATACACTCAAAAATAAGATTAAAACTAACACATATGCATAAGAAGTTAGAAAATCAGTGTAATTTCAATCTTCCATAAAGAAGAAGTTTTAATTGAATTGCATTTTTGACTGATGCTACAAATTCTAGAGCATATATTTTGTTGTCGAGTGTATGAGTTGGGCTTTAAATGAATGAGATGCTGTGTTAAGTGTTCACTTACATTAAATATCATCACCCCATGGCCATCGTGCACGTGAAATATGGAACGAACGCGGTCCTCAATATCCTCGGCTGCCAACTGAAGTGAAATGTCAAACGAAAAGTGTGGAAACGCTTAGTTTAGCAATTGTCAAAAAGTACACAGAAAATAAAACCCAAAGAGCACAACTAGCACAAACAATACTAAACAAGAAAACAATAAACGCTTTCAGCATATAAATTAAACTTATAATAACAACAGCACACAACAAGCACAATCGGATTGATGGGATGTCACATGAATTTCACACCTCGCCTGTCTTCTGCTGTCGCTCCTTTTCCTGCTGCTCCTTGGCCCTGTTGCGCATGATGTCTAAGAGATGGTCGGACACAAAGGGCATCGTGTCCGCTGCGGAGCTATTCGTTGCTGCAGCGGCTGCCTCAGCCTCAGCCTCGCGTCGCTTTGAAATTTCGCTATTGATACAAACTATCTGAAAGATACATTTGGAAGATTTTTGTGTTTTTTGTTTTTTTTGTTTTGCGATTGATCATCATTTTGCCGAGAAGAAGTGCAGAAGTTTAGAAGGTAAGAAGAATTCATTTTAGGTGTTGCTTGGGACGCAAGCAGCATTTGATGTTGATGGCGGCTGAACGACGGTTAAATGTGATAGGCAGAGATAAGTACAGTGAAGCTTCGATCAAATCGCCAACACCCTAAATCGATTCCCAAACACATTTCGTTTGGCAATTACAACTACAACATATGCTTTTTGGCAGCACGATATTGACCAATTCGCGCTTGAGTAACCAGCATGTGAATGTGAATGTATTCGGGGACTGTAAGCTATGATTGTTCGTGAGTACAACAACTACAATGCGGAATTACAAATGATTTAATATATTTACATTCTACATAGTTTTATGCGCAATGATTTTATTATTATTATTTTGCTAAAAATGGGCTTCTTTGTCATCACTTTTTGTTTTTGGCACATGTCTGGAATGTGTCATTAAATAATGGTTTAAAAAAAAAAAAAGCAATAAACAAAATAGCAAAACAAAAGAAAAATAAAAGTCAAAACAGTTGCCAATATGTGTCTAGGTATGATGTTATTAAAAAGAGTCAGATCTAGCTTTGTGTTCATTGCTGTTTGTTCAACTTGAGTTTGGGATTTTAGCCTGTTAATAACCTAATAAATATACTATGCACCTGCCCAGACCTGTCTTAAAATAAACCAAATCAACTTACATGGTAGATTCCATTAATTTCATACTGGAATTTTTCCCAAGTTTATTTATTGCATAATACAAATATATATGTACAAATCTTGATTACCAAAGTAATTCACGGGAATTATCCACATTTGTTTATTTTTATTATCATTGTTCTTACTCGCTATCTAATCGATCATTTTGCCTGTGTCTCTCTCTCTCTCTCTCTCTCTCTCTCTTTCCTTTTTTCTTTCTATCGCTCTCATTCTGTTTATTTCCTTTTTTCTTTCTATCGCTCTCATTCTGTTTATTTAAACATACTTTTCGTTGTGAAATGGTATTTTAATTTGCTTAAGATCATCACCCTTGCTGTTCAAAATGTGGAACTCAGTGATAAGCGTCAGATTAAAGTACTTGAAAAACTTGTCTACTTGTCTGTAGAATGACAAACTTTATTGCAAAATGTTTCATATCAGTATTCGTAAATATTAGTTTGTTGAAATACATGCACAAAAAAAATCAATATAAGTCGTGTGCTGTCTGATATTGCAAATATTATTGCAATACTCGACAGCGCATTAATCAAGTCTTTCGCCAGATATATATAGTATCAGGAAAATTAAAAGTTGAAATTGTTGCATTTCAAAGCTGGTTTTCAAAATTTCTAAACGCAAATTCACTTACTAAATGCCCTTCGAAAAATATAAATTATGGCTGGGTGTTTTATGTATGCAATGAAATGTAAATGGTGATTGAAATTAAATAAGGAAATATTTTTAATTTTTTTTAAGGCCACACCCACAATTGATGTACATAAATATGAAAAGCATGTATAAGCAAATATGAATAGAACTAATATCCCCTTTAAAGAATATAGGAATAAAGCGTGCTTGGTCAAAAATACTCACCGTTGCGAAGAGTGCGAAGAGCAGCAACATTATTTTGATCAGTTTCCACCACATGGGAAGCATTTTAATTGTTTTTGTTTTAAATATATTATTTCCAAAAAATTACGAAGTTCTACCAATTACAGGGTAGCGGGTAGTCAGTTACTTTTGGTATTTAGTCGCACGGCTTTACGTAGTATATTTAATAAACAAACTGGCACGACTAAAAATTATTGCCGGGCTTTATTGTCCCGCTGTTATGTTACCCGTTTTATTTATTTTTTTTCTTCTTTATATTATTGTAGTTGGTGCCGAAGCAGCCGTTTTGTATTGACCGTGTTTGTTGTTGTAGCTGTTGCTGTTGTTATTAAATGTTTTCAGTCGCCTCTTTCTATGTGTCTGTCGCTTATTCCGCTTTGTTTGTTTCCTTTGCACAGTGACCGCGAACAGGCAACTGACAGGTGCTTCAATTAGTCGCTTTGCTTTGCTTTTCACTTCAGGTCTTTTTTCTTTTAACCGTTTTGTTTTTTTGTCGATTGCCAAACTGCTTAATCCATGCAACTGATACTTTTTTTAAGTAAACCACTTCTTTTGATTTTCTTTTTTTAATTTGTTCGAGAAGCTCTCCGTTGTGATGTGCTGCCTGTCTTGACCTTGCCTAAAATGTATCCCAGTTAGTGCGGTGCAAGCGCTTTTAAGCAGTTTCGCAATCTTGCGTTTCCTTACTGTCTTTCTCTCTCTCGAAGACACTCTCTGCTCGCGCTGGGATTTTCCGAATTAAATGGTAGAGTAAAAAACACACAATGAGTTGTGTCGGAGACGCGCGTCTTGAAACTATAATTTATATTTAATTTCTGATGCACATTGAGCTTGAACTGTCGGCGGCGCACGCGGGCAAGAGCGAGAGCACACGACAACTACAAACATACGCTTATCGATGCGCGCGACAAGAAAGCAACTGAACAAAAAGTTTGAGTAAGATGCTCACTTAAGCTCCGAGCAACGTATAAGTGCAGCTTTAAGCAAAGCTTAGAGCTCTCTAAGCAAAGAGAGCCAGAGAGTGAGAGTGGAAATGAAAGATCGGCCGGCAGAGCACGACGCATATGCTTTTTTTAAAGCTGTTTTGTTTTTGTTTTGGTAGCAGTTAGAAGAGTTTGAAAATTCCAAGTATTTCCCCAGAGTGAAACAAAACTAAGTTTACTTGTCTGTGGAAATAGCTCTTCATTTTTAATAACTACAATCAGCTGTTGAGCAGCTGAAAGCAAAAGCTTAGCTTTACGCCAAAAGCTTTTTGTGTGGCTCAACAAATTTCTTAAATAAGTGATTCATTTCATTCGAATTCACACACACACACATACATGTATAAACTAAGTATTGGTCGCACGTCAAGCACGCGTCACTTGTGCAATGATCTTAATCGATTCGATTGTCGCTGTGTGTGTGGACGGACACGTAAGTGGGATACAGTGTAAAGCCACTTAGCGGGTTCTGATCATTGGGAAAGATGATGACTCAATGGGAATATCCACATTCATTGGCAAGACGCACCATAAGAATGATACTTTCGTTGATGACAGTGACGTATACCACCAAAATATTTATAATATTTATAAACACGTCTACTCGGGCACAATTAACTTTATAGGTCGCACTGATGATTCCCCAATTTATAATAAACACTTCTACTTAGATGAATTGAGGGTATTTAGTTGTCAATCTGACGATCCGGGTCACAAGATATAATAACTCGCTTTTGCTTCTAATCATTTGATAATGTATTATTTTTTTGCTTATATAAGGTTTTTTCCGCAGAATCTAAATCTATAGATTCGTCAGTCATTTATGTAAAATTAAACAACAAATATTATTTATGAATTTCATTTAATTTTAACTGAATTTTAAATTTAAAATTCAAAAATTGTTAAGGTATAATTTTAGGATACGTAAAATACATAACATACTTCTCGGAAGTTGCTGAAAAAATTGTTTAAAAAAGTGTATTAAAAAACAAGTCATTAGAAAACTGTTGACCTTACATTTAGTTTAATCCGATGTCTAACTCATCTTCAAGACCATTTTAATAATGAGTTACAAGCTGAACAAAAACACACCAATCTGTTTTAATTAACTTGCTTAGCTGTCAGGCTAAAGTGGGCAACTCATAAAGCCAATGACCCAAACAACTTAGCCTTTAGTTTTAAGTTAGCTAGGAAATGACTCAATAATGGCGTTAATTATTGCACAGCCTCCAGAGCACATCGACTAATACGCGTTGCTTCAAATTAACAAGAAATGGTGAAATACTCGTTGTAGTAGTCTTATTATATGCCAATTTATGCATCCGACCAGCAAAATGATAAATAATGAAATTGCATTGCGCACTCAATGCAAATAAAAATTAAAAAAACGACTCGTATTTATTAAAAAAAAAAACACAAGTCACAATTAAAGCTCCAGCTGAAAAAATGTTGAAGCACCACTCGCCGTGTAAGTGTGTGTGTGTGTGTGTGTCGTGTGGCAAAAAATGCAATTCCAGCAATGGCAGCACAACGACGACACGCAACGCTGCCACTGCCCAGGTGGTACATTTGCCAGCATCAGAAGACATTTAAGTATTACCCCACTATAAATTGAAAAAAAAAAGCATCTGATTTTTCCACTAGGAGCAATGTATGCTGATTTGCGTAATGTTGATACTTTTTTGGTAGCCAATCAGTATCAGATTAGTTTATTATCTTCGAATTAGAAAAATATTTAATTATATATTTGATTTCGGAATTGGAATCGGAATCGAAAAATATCATAACGGAACCAAAACATTATTTGATTATTTATATGAGAAGTTGTTCAAGCTGGCAATCCGGGAACTTATATTCCAAATTTTGGAACACAGACAGACAGAGGGACCAGGCTAAATCGATGCGGTTGATCATTATCAATAATACATATAACTTGTAGAGTGGGAGATGCTTTCTTCTGCCTGTTACAAAACTTAACCATTTTAAAAAAATCGTCTAACTTCGGCAAGCGGAAAACAAAATGCCGAATCGGACTAGTTTCTGCTGACATCCTAGATATAATCCTATTGTATGTTATCAAATAAAGAGATGAGCTTATTAAAAATAAATGCAGTTTCTCATACAAAATATCATCTTCGATCATAGAAATAATAGCACTACATAGTCCAAGTTTCACGAAACCAGCTTGTATACTGAGTAGTGGACAGATATGACTATTTCAACTTGGCAGCAGATATGAATCAATAATATATATATTCCCTTTTTTTGAATGGCATAAAATAATATCGGCCACTGCAGCAAAAGCATAAATTGTTCTTTGTTGGGTTGTTAAGAGAAGACTAATTTTTGATAGGTAACAATTGTTGTTGCTTGAGTGAATGAATAATGTTAAATTGGTAAAACAGGAGGAGCAGTACGAGGTCTTCAAGCCGGGATACCTAAATAGAGTTAGTCTTGTGAAATCGTTTTAGATTTCATCCAGAAAGTAAATTTATATGTGCAAAGTTCCGAGCAAGTTTAAGAATTGTATTAAATATTTCCATGAAGGTTTTAATGTTGAGGTCTCTGTGTGTAATTATTTTTATGTTAGTGTCGAAAACGTTGAAGCAGCGTTACACATTTCATCACAAAGTGTAACAATACTCGCTGTGGCAAGGGTATTAGCAATGCTGCCATTGACAGCTGCTCAATTTGTCAGGCGGCAACAGCCCGGCTGCATTGGCTGTCCACAAGATGTGGTAATTTAAGAGGCGATTTGAGGCTGTTGCATCTAAGGCAAATTTCCTTGGTCGTCGGATCAGCTGTGTGCCAGCTGAGAGTGTTAAATAAATATTGCATTGCTTTGCGTTGCGTTGCATTGCCTGGCGATGAGCTGGCGAGCGGGCTTTCACTTTTCCAGCTGCACGAGTTATCGACTCCTTGGCCAGTGGCAGATTCCGGTTTAGCTTCGGCTACACGATCCTACAGACACACTTTGTATGTGTCGTCGGTTTGAATTGAATTATGGCGGCGCAGCCACTTCCGCCAATGCACAAAAACGGGACCATTTCCGATTTTTAATTTGATTTCAGTGTTAACTGTTCAATGTTCAATGTTCGCTCGGGAACGCGAATTTTGAAGTTGAAGTTGAAGTTCATTGCGCAACAGACAAGATAACAGCAGCGACAGGAAGTTCAGGAAGTGAACGAGGATGCCCGTTACAATTTCGTTATATTTTATTTCTGTTCGGTTTTTTCGTTTTTTGTTTTCCTCTCTTTTCGGTTTCTTTGAATGTTGCCACATTTTGCAAATTTTCAGACTATCTCATTTCACGTTACACTCTGAAAACTTTTCAGAGATTTTAATTTTTACGTTTATTTATTTTTCAATTGCAACACGTCAATTAAGAAAACGGGCAAGTGTAAATTTAACAACAGCAATTGAGTCTCAAGCAAAATGCTTGGGGCATATATGACGTGCATCGTCTTTGGTTCAAATCGCCTAAGAGTTATTAGTGTGGTGTAAAAAATAAATACCAAAATACAATTCAGCTCTATTGATACCTTTACTAAATATGGTACAATAAATAATTACTTATTTCATCGTCAAAAATCTCAGTGTGCACTTTTAACGATAACTAATCCCTGTTTGTATACACATTATTTTGGTATGCTTCCTTCCGGTTTCAGTGAGCTGCGTCAGTGGTGTCGTACACGTAATTCCCATAATCTTAGTATACCATTCTTGCCTGTGGTTATTGTTGAGCATGTGAAGCGATAATTTCATTATTATTATTTATCAAACCTCTATATGCAATCATGCCAAACTAATGGCCTATGCCGACTCACTTGCTCGTTTAGCGACTGTCGACCTGGCTGTTTGCTGCATGGCCCCAACAAATTATTCAAAACAATCGAATTGCAACGACCGTCTTGTTGCAAGACAATTGTTGACAATTCAATAAGCTGTGAAAAATACAGCAATTGACCAGCTGTTCAATTGCAAATAAATAAATTAGGAATTTCCTACCAAATATAATTGTGAAATAATTAAACAAAAAAAGCAACAAATTATCCAAGACATTTTATTATGAATCTTTTGAAGCCTGCAGCAAATGGATTCACCGTGGCTACGCTTGTCTTACAGCCTGTTGTAGCTTCTTGCTTGGCGCACAGCTGGTCAAAGGGGCCTCTATTTACGTATGCATATACATATACTCGTATGTATGTATGTGTATGCGGACTGCAACATTTGCTACTTGAGAGGCCCCTTTCCATGTATTTGTTGTTGTTGGTTTTATTTTCATTTTCATTTTCATTTTTGATTTTTATTTGTTTTGCCATTTTCTTTGGATTTTAGCAAGTTTACAGTTTGTTAACTACGCGTCCGCAAGTATTGTGTTTTTGGCTAAGTTTTCCATGTTTTCATTTGTTGCAGTTGTTGCCGTCTGAGCCCATTTCACTTTCGGTTAGATAACAGCCACACAGTCCGCAACCAGAGACGGTTGGAGGGACAGGTTAGGGGCAGCAATTTAACTGCAGTCCATAAAATGTGCACTGAACACTCCGTTGCGTAGGACAATAACAGTAGTCAAATGCTATTATGCCCAAACATTTGGCCAGTCATTGCCAACGGATGCCCTGTTTGGCAGCGCACAACTCTTGCAAGCGGACAGCTAACAACAGGCAACTGGCAACTGGCAACTGGCAACTAACTGGCAACTGGTAACTGAAATGGGAGCAGTTCACGGCACTTGGACTTGAGGGCGCAGATCTTGGCAAGAGTTGGAGGTTGTTATTAATCGTTGTTCATGCGTTTTTAATTGTTGCTTTATTTATCCAACTTTGGAAATGCGTTAGGCATTTGGCGTAATGGCAATGAACTACACAGTAACATTTGCTAAAATGCTATTTGACAAATGCCCTGAACTACGCTTAGACACTTGGCTTGTGCGCCTTTTGGTGTTTAGTTCAGTATGTGGCTCAATGCGATGAGCCATGGTTCAAGGCTGTTGATGTAATTGGAATGCAGACCACCTAATTTGATGATCATGCTGCGAACATCCTACAATTTAAAAGCAAAATCAATTATAGTAAAGAAGTGCCAGATACCTTCTGATTCACTTTTGACTTACGATTATTGTAGTTTGTAAACACACGTGGCCCACAAACTATGAGTCACAAAACAAATAACTCACTTAAGTTATTATAGGGAAATTAAAAGTGTAAGTTTAAATGAATGATTAACATAAAATCATTAACTATTTAAATAAGTAATTTAAGGTAGTACAGACAAATTTAAATTTAAATGAATAAAAAATAATGCAAAATAATTCGCATTTGGTCTATTCCACAAAGTTCTATTTATCATTCAGTGCACAAAACATCGAACAAGTTTGTTGCCTAAGTCTTTTGTTGATCATGCCATTAAAGCGAATACAAAAACACAAAGAAGACAAATCAAATCAAAACAAATGGTCATGTCTTGGCCATTAAACACGTCAAACACGCCGGCTGCACTTTTATGTGGGCAAACGCATTGAACTCGGCGACGCAACCCCCCCGAGCTGGATGTCAGCCGATCTCGAACCCGATCTCAACAAAAGAGTCAATTCGTCGCCGATGCTGCCAAAATTGCAGTGCGCCTCGTAATTGAATAGTGAGCGAATGAGGCGGAGGTAAAAATAATAACAAAAACAACGAAGAAGACGGCTCTTTGCATTGCAGCTAAGAGCAAGCAGCAAATGAAAAAAATTAACAAATGCTGGCGGCCGCAGCGCTCTCAACGAAATTTTCTTTAAAAGAGCCACACATTGAGATTTTCGACCACAGTTCGAACGCAGTCGTCGCCGAGGAGCCACCTCCAATACAAATACAGCGTTTCCCGCCCCAAACAGAGCCAAGTGAGCAGCGCAGAAAGAAAGTCGACGCGACTCGCGCGTTTCGTTTGTTTCGAGTGAAATCAGTGTGTGTGTGTGCGTCTGCGTGTGCGTGAGTGTGCGTGTGTGTGCGTATGTTTTGTGGCTTGCTTAAACGAAATACTCACAGCCAGATGCAAAGCCCAAAGAGCCAAAAATAAAGGCAAACGAAAACAAAAGCTAAACGATTCGAAGAGGTGTTGTGACCATTGCCAATTGCAAGTGTGCTCAGTGTGAGGAAAGTTGTGCAAATTCCAAAAAAGCAGTACAAATAAATCCAAAAACAAGCTCCACATTCATAAGCAAGTGTACTTCGCTTATTAGCAGTAAAACTAATCAAGAGACCAGCCCTTAGACAGACAACACCAACAACATAATTCAAACATGAAGGTAAGTTCGCAAGTTGTGCAGTGAAAGTGGCAACGTGCCAATAACCAAATGACCAAATTAGCCCGCACAGCTTCACATTTTATGCAACACATTGTTTTGGTCCAAACAAGTTCAAGTGCAGGCAGCGCATTCACTTGGCTGTGGCCAAATCGAGGAACTCGTTTCCCGATGGCCACGCTTCGGCAATTATCTTACTATCTAAATATACATTAGATAGTTGCGACTGTATCTCTTTTGTTATGTAAGGCAGCTTAACCCAAAAATCCCAATCCATAGTTTAGCGCGTTGCACTTGAGCCATCTGCTGTTCGCTTGTGCATGAAAAACAATCAAATGAATAAACATATAATGCATTCGCTTGAACCATGTGAATCAACTCAAGAGTTCATCGCACACGATTATGTCATAGGAGTGCAGATCGAAAGAAATGCGTCCCAGTCGAATGAGTGTGAAGGTAAAATGTTATGCATAATAATTATTATGTCAGACGAATCGTTGTCTAGTCGGGTTATAGTTGTTGCTTTTCATATTATTGTTGTCGTCATTGTTGCGGCTTTCAAAAATTATGTAGTTTATTTTATTTAAACAAAATGCTGCGAATACCACAACAAAGCAACATAAAAATTAAACACTTGCGTTAAGCACTAAAGTCACATGTAGAAGTAAAAAAAATACAGTCTAGACATTATGAAAACAACATGAAACTATACCTTTTTTGATACCCTTCCAAATGTTTTACATATGTGGAAATTATTATAACGTAAAGTAATTATTTTATTTTAAAATTCCATACTAGACGAATTTGATGTAAGGTTGTGCAAGTGTTTATTCAAGTCTTAAAAAAATTCGAGAATATGACAAAGCTTAACAAAATTTATAAAAATGACTTGGCAAATGTTTTTTGAGATTAAAAAAATATTCAGAACAGGCATTTGCCAATTCCGAGCAAATATTAATTAACATATTAAGCAACTGCACTAAATAATAAATAAGATAATGTTTAATAACATAAAAAGAGAATCTGTAGAAAATTAGAGTATTTATATGATTTAGCTGCAACTATGCCACTTTGAATAACAAATACACTCTGCTACCAATAGTTAAAAGACTCTTAATGAAGAGCATATATACTGAACCTACCGCAAATATTTCAAATTAACCAATCAACTTACGTGCGCATTGAGCACGGATAGAAAATAAATGTATATTGTCGTGTTGTTAACAATTGAGCAACATGCAAATTGAATTAGGCCCACTAAAACCACAAAATGTGGAGAATGAGAGAGGAGAAGGAGAGCAGCAAAGCAAAAACCCAAAAACCGGCAACACTTTCACTCTCTTCACATTACTCACTTCACACTCAAATAGCAGCGATGACAGCACACAAATTAATTATGGCTCTCTGGTCGGCTAAAACAAATAATTGAGTCTGGTAGCGAATTGGCCAATCTAGAGTTTAATATGCCATTGATCTGAGCCAAGCATTGTGATCCAATTAATATTGCCAAACAACCAAAATGAAACATCATGAGCAAATAGTGGATGAAAATAAAAGACGCAATGCAATTACGTTTATTTACGCTCAGTTATGAAATGTTTGCCGTCTATAGAGTGAAATTTTATTAATTACCAGTTACGTATGAAAAAATTCATTATGGCCCACAAACAAAACAAGTGCACACACATCAAATTAATAAGCGAATGCAAACCACAACCTTAAAACTCATAGCGGAGCTTGCCGGTTAATTTGTGCATTTGTATGCAAACGGAAATCCGAATTGAGCCGTGCGAGGGCTGAAGCAATTTGGCTTAAAAACACTCCCAAAATCAATAATACAAAATGCTGCATGACACAAAATCAAATTTGGAGTTCACAAATCACCAGCATTGAAAGGTTGAGCAATAGTTGCAGCAAGAAAGGTTTTCGAGGGCGCTGGCGCAAGGGCAAAAATTGGGGTAAAATGGTTTGAAAACAATAATCAATACATAATATATACATATATATATAAATATATATGTATTATTATATTTCAATTCAAGTTAGTGCTAACTAATGGCATATTTCTCAAGTGTTTTTGCGACCCAAATTCGCCCATTTATTTCTTTTGCGCTAATAAAATTTAATTTTTCAACTGAAATCTTTTGCTCAATTAATTAACGAGTTTTATATTGCAAATCATTGGCATTGATTCAAAATTTATATGGTCAAGTGATTAATATTCTTCGAATCAGCTGTCGATTACTTAATAATAGTGCAGCATTTGCAATATGAAGTATTTCTAAGCGGATTTGTAAAATTCTCACATTTTGTGCTTGAATCTGCATATAATTTGCATGTTGATTGATTTAGCTTTTGGTTGAGTCAATAAAGTCATTCAATTAATCTCATCATTATGTTTGATGGGCCGTGAAACAGTTGTAAAACGCTTAACCAGGCAGAGCCACACCGCCCACTCGTGCACAGCCCTCCTGCCTGCCCCATGTGGCAATTGCGAGGAAATGCGCTCAGCTGTGACAAGTACCCGACGCGAGTATTATGACAACTGTCATGAGTAGTAAATTATTCGTGCTGGATAATATTTCTGGCTGCAATTTAAAGTGGGAAATTTCGTTGCCTCTTGACAAATGAATGCACGACCGAAATCAGTTAATGGCTGCCATACACCACATGCCAAATGGCACATGCCATATGCCACATGCTGGTGCCTGCAATGATGCAATTCGGCAATTGAATTCAGTGAAAAATCAAATGAATTTTCATCTGTCTACTTTTGAATAAACGTGTACATGCGACTAACGAATGCGATGATTATGTAACACACACGTTTCCATCGCTTTGCAGTTACTCGGTTTGTGTCTGGTGCTGCTGCTTGGTGCATGCCACGCCTATCCCGCAGAAGACAAATCGCTGTCACTGGATGACACCGACTTGGACAACGAGCAGGGCGAGAGCGTTAAGGAATCACAGATCGCCAAACGCTCCGGCAGCTTTGACTATGTCGCACATCTGAAGTCCGGCCTGCTGTCCAGCATTGGACAGGCTTCCGCCTCCATTGCCTCGGGCAGCTCCGGCGGCAGCAGCGGCGGCGACAGCTACAAATCCCATGATGTGATTGTTCATGTAAGTAAAATCAATCGAATTCTAACAAGCCTTATTATTTAATTATTATTATTATTAATAATATTTAAAAATATGCTTATTTTGTACTTTTTCCTTTGCTCAAAAATAAAAGTGAAAATCTGATTTTAATTTTATTTGTATTGATTACAGGGCAATTCGGTGGACTATGATCCTTGGTCGTTTAAGAAATCCGTGCTGAATACCATCTTCCAGGCGGTGAAGGCGATCACGGGCGGAGTGACGGCTCTGAAGGGTCAGCTGATCAAGGGCAGCGGTTATGCGTTGAGTGCCGGTGGCAATCTGGTTGCTGCCGGTGGTGACAAGGTCACCGATGTGGGTAAATCGATTATCAATTCGGCGCACATCAATTCGAACACCTATTCCACTGGTCACTCCAGCGGCAGTGTCACATATGTCCATCCATTTGCCAAATTGAGCTCGCTGTCGGGCGCCTCCTCGGGCGGCAGCAGTGGCAACAAGCATTCCGGATCGGCGCCAGGTCCCGCGCTCCACACAGAGAGTGAGTATGCACGCCAGCTGCTGAAAAACATAAATTTTCTTGTCTTCTGAGAAAGAGTGAAAGAGCAACAGAGAGCGAGAGAGAGAGAGAGACACTCCAGTGGACCATGAAATATAAACTAAGGTCATTATGTAACTTCGCCAAATCGCCGGCTGTTGAACTACATGTACATGCATTTATGTATAAGTAATCAATGTATATAGTACTAATTAAAGCACTCGCTAACATACAACATTGAAAGTTTAACAAGCTGGTCAACGGAAGACTCGACTCCAGCCAGCCAGCAGCAAAACTGAAGCAATTGCAGAAATCGAATCGAGCGACGTGCATTGAACCCCGTCCAGCATTTCCACTTTCATTTTCGCTCGAACCCGTTTTTGGTTAGACGTTCGCATGTTTTAGCCTATTTCAGTTTGTTTTTTATTTTGACTTTGCAACTCGCCACTCATGTCTCGTTGCAGCAATCACAACGTATGAGATACCGACGGGCCACTCCAACTACGGGCCGCCATCGAAGCCGCCGACGTTTAGCAGTGCCACACATCAATATCTGCCACCGGCTGGCTCCAACTATGGGGGTGGTGGTGGTGGTGGTGCGCCGTTTAGCCTCAACCATGCGGCATTCGAGGCGCCACAAAGCAACTATCTGCCATCGCCCTATGGACAAGATGGTGCGTAAGCTGCGACTAAAGAACTGCCCTTTCCCTTTGTACATATATACATATATACACATAATTATATCTATTTGTTATTCTAATCATATTACTAATCTCAAACCAACTCTTGACACATCTCGCATTCGATAACCAAACATCAGCTACTGTTGTTGTCGCACCACACCCGCTTCGCACCATCAATCAACACACACTAACGAACCCTCACTTCCGTCCATTGCTAACCCGTTGAAAGTGAAAGCCTCAACTGCTCATAATTTGTTTGCTGGCGAAGAGCTGACAAAACTGTAAATAAACATCTTAGCACAGTCTCGTCTCAGTCTTAGACGTAACTAGAAAAAATAAATAAAACCAAAACTCGCACTCCTACTCAGTGAATAATCTGTGAAAAATCTGTGAATACACTGTGGATACTCTGTGAATACTCTGTAATGCACTCAGCGGCGTTTCTGTTTCTGTTTCTGTGACTTGTCCTTTTTGGGCGGATTCAACTTTCAATTTCAATAACTTTTGTCTTACACAATTTGAATGGCATTGCGCAAGCTGGCAAATGGCAATGTTTATTGTTTTTTTGTGTAGATAAATATGCGTTAATAATATTCATTTAAAGTGCAACACGTCATCCCACATATTTAAATGTATATATACCCTGCCCAAGCACTTTTTACATTCCAAGAGTCGTTAAGAGTGGCAACATGTCGCATACTTAATGTTTTGTATATAGCTAGCCATAAAATGTCTAATTATATGGTATAGACAGTAGTTTAAGCCCTGACAATAAATACCCAAAGTATTTATGCATATTTTGTATCTATTTGTACATATATAAATATTAATTTTAAGTTCAAAACTATTTAAATCCAACTAATTCATAATGCTCAACTAATATTAAAATTTCTTATAGACAGCAATACGGAAAATAAGTTAAACAATTTTTAAGAATTTTTATTTTCGTTTTGCCAATGACTTAATATTAAAATTTAAAATCTATCTTTTATGAGTTTGCTTAAGATCTTTTAAGATCTAAACATAATATCAACGAATTAATCTCATATATAACAAGAACATGAAAATCACAAACACATCAATATCTGTAAAAAAAATAAACAATCTCAGCTCAAAGCCATTTCATAAACAGACACACACATGCACATTCACACACACACACACACACATAGATACACACAACCAAAAGCAGATCAAAATCATAAATCAGTCAACAAATTGTAAATAGAAATCTCTTCGATGCAAATGAAATATTTAATTGGTAATCTAATCAAATCTCACTCATTGCATACACAACAACAACAACAACAACATCAACCGAAAAACACACACAATCAAACACACACACAACAACAACAACAACAACCACCACAACATTGACAAATCAACCACCAATTGGCGTTGAGAGCACAGCCATCAGAGATGATTTCAGCAGCAACTATGGACGCCACAAGCAACTCTCGGATGATGAGGCACGCAGAGCGGCGCTGCAGCTGCAGGAGATCCTCAGCATGCTGCCCAATGGCAAGACGGAATATACTGCCTCCAAGACGGTGGCACTGGACACAAGTAATACTCCGCCCACCGGCTCCAATGTGGAGCAAGCGGATCTGTACAATAGTTATGGTGTGCCTCTGCCCCATAATCTTGGCATACTGGAGTCACTGTCGCACACGGAGTCGATTACAGCTGGGTATGCGCCGCCGAGTCCAGGGGCCGCCGACATCTATCATCAGATGGCCAAAAAGCCACAGACCCCTGAGGAGGCATACATCCAGAAGCACCCCAACGAGGGCTACGACTATCAGCCACAGCCGGCACCAGCTGCACCACCCGCAGCCAGCAATGACTATCGCGTGGAAAACTATCATGCCAACAAGAGTAATGCTTTGAGGGATCTGTCACCCATTATTGCCGCTCTGGAGGTGGCCAAACGCAAGGGTCCGGGCAGTAGCAATGGACCCGTTACCTACGCCATTGAGAAGCAGGTGCACAAGGCGACGCCGTTCCAGTATCTGCCGCCGGTGGTGCAGAAATCCAAGTATGTGTATAGCGCACCACCGCCAGGGAACAGTTACAGCGGCGGCTACAAGGTGCGACGACAAGTGGGCGCCAAGCGAGCCCGAAGCACCCATTCGCGGGCGCAGGACTACGAGATACAGGATCCGCTAATGTTCAATCGCCTGCTGTATGTGTAGGCCGGCGGCGGGGCGGGGCCGGTTGCAATATACAATGTAACCCACTAGTTATAGTCCTCTAAGTCATATGCAGCATTTATCTATAGTTCGTCTTAACCTAATTTATTTGTCTTATATCTCAATTGCTATCTGATCATTAATTGTTGAACTCTCGACCGATGGAGAAATGAAGAGGCAATAAACGAGTTGCAAGAACAAACCAAACAGCACAGCATGCATCCATATATACGATAGCACCCCTGCTATTTCTCGTACACTCTGTTTTTTTTTATTATTATTTTTTCTTTTTGTTATCTGCACCGCTTTTATGTACTTTTATCCACAATGCACTTTACCCATACCACCCACCCACCACCTGGAAACTGGAACTATCCAAGCTAATCAACTCAATCAATCACATCTCTGACCTGACGCTCTCTTTACAGTCTACCTGCAGTAGTCGCCCCAGAGGACCCAGCTCTTCCAGCCTGCCTCAAACCTGCCCGGGTTGTAGCTGTGGACCACGCCCATTCAGTTTAAAAACACTTCCGGTTCTTTAGTTTTAGCAAACGACCTTTCTCCACATTTCACCTCAAGCTCAGACAATGCTCAACTACTGAAAACTACACACATAAACTATTGGCTGAAAATTCATCGAAATTATCTATCTTATTGTTAAGTATTTAAAGAAATAATAAAAACAATAATAAATAATCGTTGAACAACATTAAAAAATATACTTCGAGTTTTTTTTTCTACTGCCTGAAAATATGCTATGCAAATCAAATTTGCTTAGAAAAGTGGCAAATTCCTCAAAAGCGGAAGTTGATATACAGATGAAAATAGTTCTGGATAATTGACTTTCCGTCGGAAATTTTGAATGCATGGATTATGCAATGGTTATGGCATGCTTAAGTTTTAATATTCACATTATATTCAGCTTATCCCAAAAGTATACAATGTTTAACGTATTTCAAAATAAATAGCAAAAATAATTTAAAATTTAAAATTATTTTTTTCCCGCTTTTAGGATTTACTTTTTGAAATTGCGTTATTTACATACTACATTTTTTTAATAAATACTTTAAATGTTTGATAATCAAATTAAATCTTTTTTTTCATTTTTTCTGTTCAGTTTCAGCCAAGGTAATGCAATTTTTTTTATATCGGCAATACTTATGAACATCAGTTCATATAATCAGTTTTTGCAACGTTATAGCAGTGGAATACTTGAATACATACCGAACAGCATTTTAAATAGTTTTTTATTTTTTTTTTTGCAAGAATTTTTTAACGAGTCTGGAGCGAAAGTCGTGTGACCAAATTTCAATTAATTATTTTCCAATAAATCAAACTGCGATCAACAAGAAATTACCCATGAAAATCGGTTTAGTTTTGACAAAGTTTTAGAAAGTTTGGATCCGTTCCTAATCTCGTTATTTTACAATTCTAAGATGAATATTATATTCCTGCTCTTATTACTTACAATTTAGGTTGATAATAAGTATATTGATAAGTGAGATCTAAGCAAAACCTCAATTTGTATTCAAATAAATCAGTTTTAGGACAAAAAATTAATTAATTTTTTATTTAATTATATAAGATCGATCATAAAATCTTACAAATGGAATATACATATAGATTTTAGTATCTAGAAGCAAGGAATCTCTGTCGTTTCGCAGATGAAATAGTTGGAACAGAAACTCTCACGGAATAGGGAAACTACGTCCAGTAATTCGGACATCGATTATCGTTGTTTTTTCATTATGCACCTGACTCAAAGAAGCGGTTGATGCGCCGCCTTAACTACCCAATACCAGTTTCTCCGGCTCCCCGCTCCTAATAATAGCCAAAGGTGATGTCGTGCAGCGGCTGAGCATTGCCCTGGGGCAGAGCATAGTCCCGAGCCAGCTGATCGAGCAGACTGCCACCAGCGCGTCCCTGAGCCTGGTGCTGCGGCTGATAGCTGCGCTGAGGTTGTGGCTGCGGCTGTGGCTGTTGCACCGGCTGTGCAATGGATCCCTGGGTAGGTCCAAAGTGCACCTGCTCCAGCAAAGGTCGTCCGCCAGATGCTGGTGCCAGGAAGCCCTGGGCGCGAGCACTGCTCGGTGCCGGCGAGGCGGGGGGCAGGGCATAGACGGGTCGGGAGATGCGCACATTCGATGGTCCGTCTCCGAAGCTCTGCGTCTGCGAATAATCGGGCTCGGGACGAGCGGGTCGCTGCAGCGGTGAGTAGAGCACATCGGTGGTGCGCTGGCCTCCCGACACCTGCAAGCGCGATGGTGTTGGACTCCCGCTGGAGGGTTGTGGTTGAGGTGCATATTGGATGCGTCGCTGCGGCTCCAATTCCTCCTCCTCCTGGTACTGCACATATTGTGGCTGTGGTTGCGGCTGTGGGCGTGGTGCGGGCTGTGGGCGTGGCTGCAGCTGCTGCTGATGCTGATGCTGGGGACGTTGAACACGCTGGCGTGCATAAGGAGAATAAACACAATTAAAGGCAAAATGCAAACAATCAGCTTTGTAGTCAACTTACATAGGGTCGCTGCGGACGCTGAACTGGCTCCTCATCGTAGTCGGGCTCCTCCTTGGTGGACTCATCGACCAGCGTGGGCGGTGCTACCGTGATGCCCTCACCAGACGGCTGGAAGCCATACTTGTTGGCGCCATATTCCACTACGCGCACCTTGCCATCGGCATCAATATAGCCATATTTGCCCTTCACCTCGCCAGTGGCCAGTTTCGTTTCGATCTTGAAGGAGCCATCGGCACCTTCATACCCGTATGTGTAGGAACCGTCCTCATTATGCCTGATTCAATTACATACAGATGATATACATACATTTTTATTTTATTTTAATAATAATTGTTAAGTTTTAATTAAAAAATTCAGTACTTATAAAAATATAAATACATTTTATGAATAATGGGTGCTATAAAATATCTGATATAGTCAAAAATAATCAACATTGATAAACTTAACTTTAAAAAATATTTAAAATCTTCAGTAACTAAACAAAATTATAAAAAATAAGGTATTTGAATTGAATTTAGTAATAAGAATACAAATAATGACAACTGTCACAAGAAACTCAATTAAATCTCAAAAAATCTATAAAATCTTAAAAAAAAGTAAATTTTTTAATTTAAATCTAAATCATTCGTTTGATTTTTAATTTTCTTTAAATTAGGTAACACTATAATCATTCATAAAATCTGTATTTGGTCAAGATAATGTTGACGAACTCACTTGTTAATCTGCTTGAGAATGGGCACCGGCGTCGGACGCGGCGCCTCCTGCTGTGCGCTGGAATGCAACCGATGTGGCGCCGATCTGGGCGCACTCTGCTGATAATCCTGATAATCCTGAGCGCTGATTAGGCCTCCAAACAGACAGCCGATTAACAGTAAACGTTGTAGCTGCAAGCAAATAGACACAGTTAGTGAAATACTGCTCAAAGCGGCAACCGGTTTGCTAATTGCGAGGCAAGCAGATAAGCAGTCAGTTGTTGCTGATATACCCGTGCACCTTGACAATGCAACAAAACATTAAGAATTTGCCACAAGACGGGCAAAGTCTTGAGTCAGGCAAACCTTTCACTTTTTTTTTTAGTTACTACTGTTTTTCATTTACTGGCCAATGACACCGGGCAATGATTGGCCGCTTTGCCATTATTGGCTGAGGGCCTTCAGTGGCAAGCAGGAACCGATGTTGGCCGATAGATACGACTTAAATATACATTTACACATCCATACAACAATATTGCAACGTTGCATAAGGCACAACGGCGAGAGACACGCGATATGCAGCGATAAAATTTTCACAAATGGGCAAAGTTTAATTGAATATCTACAGGTGAAATGCATGAAAATGCATGGAACAATCATTCAATGCGGCGATTGAATAATTCGACTGCGCACACACACACTCACACACAAATTATGTGAACGGCGGGAAACATGCAAAGCGCATTCCGTACAACTTTGTAAGAAGCAAATGAAAATTTCCCACACACGAAATGTTGCAAGTAGCATCTCCGAAAAATGCATCGCAAGCATACAAAATCCTAAAGAAAATAATACAGCAGTTGTTGAGTGGGGAAAGATGGCTGAATTGCCAATCAGCCGACAGCTTGACAAGCCAACTAAGCACTTGTCAGGCAGAGCTGTTGCGCATTTAGCATACCCTGTAATCGAGAAATGAATTCAAAGATGCTACAAAGCTAGATCAGCTTATGTTGCAGGCAACAACAAATTTGGCAATTTGAAATAGACGTTAGTTGAAAGTAACTCAGAAACCAGAAATTTACGAAATAAATGTCAGATAATTCAAAATGCTTGCCCTCAATACCAAAAATGCTCATCAATAAAGTCATCTGAGTAAATGCTTTGATACTTTATCAAAGATCGATATAAAAACTTTAGTTTTTATTATATATCAGTTTACAGTAAAGGGTGTCTCAGTGGGAGTAAGTTCCTAGTGCTAGTGCCTGTGGCTAAGCCAAGTTGTTACAATGGTCAAGAGAATACGTCCAACAGGATATTTGGTCCTTAGTTACAAGCTTTGGCAGCAACTATTTTGAGCCAGAGGGATTCGTTATTGTGAACAGCTTTTGTTCGACCATTCCGCATGCGAAAACCTTTAACTGTTGCTGTTGATATGTCATACGGCATATATGCCAGTAGCCTTGGCTCGCCGCTCACCGTTGCAAGTTGTTGGCCAGTTTGCCTGCTGGCCTGGACAGCGACGCGGGCTTAGAGACTATCGACAACGTTTCGGTTGATGCCAATTTTGTGTTTTTTGCTTACTTTTTTTTTTGTCGTATCTGCTCGACAGTTAACTGGCCGAAAAAGTTGGCTACCAGTCGCAGCGTGTGAACTGAGCCAATGTGAGTTTGGACTTGTTGCCTTTGATATTTTCGATTTTAGCCGTGCATAGCTGGGGGGGTAAAACGTGGCAAGGGAGTACAACAAAGTATTCGAATCGCAGTTTGAAGAGCGCTTGTTAGTGCAACTTTTTCTGAATTGCAGTTCCTGCAACTTTTTTCCATAGAATACTTTGCAATTACGTAGCACAATGGACACACACTAACTCACATAGACATGAGATGGCAGCTGTGCTCATAAATTATGTTAGGTGAAAAATCCAGTTACCAAATTGGGTGCACAAAAGTGTAACAATCTTGTTGCAATTGCCTCGATTGCCTGCATCAGCAATATGAACGGCTATACTCTCAATTTGCATAGCAAATTATGCGATATTTTCACATAATATATATACAGTAAACAGCACTGTCTATTAAAGGCTATGACGCAACCAGTCAGACAGGCAGCGTTCAACATTACAATTGACAACATCAAACGGCACAATAAGCACCTGATTGGCCTGCCTCGCATTCAGGCGCTCAACTTTAACCTTTGCTGGTGCAAATGGTTTATATGGAGTACAGGTCTTAGTGTTTGCACTATATATAGACATATATATATATATATATATATATATATATATATATATATATATATATATATATATATATAGTATTTTCACACATCCTGGGGAACCTACCACTTTCATTTCAGCTGGTTCTCGTTCGCGTTTTGTTCACAACAGTTATGATTCGATTAAAAACTTGATTAATGCAGCAACTCCAAAAGACCTTCGCTGGCAAATACCCAGCCTCAAAAAGACACCAACAACAACAAAAAATCACTTTCAATTGATCTAATGAACCGGGACTGAAACTGAAACTGAAACTATTGCTGTTGTTGTTGAGTTGTAGTTTTTTTTTCTCTATCTTTTTACGCTTTGCGGTGCGCCAACATTTACTTGAGACCGACAGCAACTGAGCCGCCCAAGTTGTTGTATTTCGCTTTATATACTGCGCTTATGGCTGGAGGAAAACCTTTTCCATACAAACAGTCCAACAGCACCAACAACACCAACAAAGCAACGCCAGCGCAAAAACTTCACCAACGAGTCAGCGGCTCATGCGCAAAAGGACAGAGACAAACAACAACAACAACAATAATAATTGAGCAGAGCTCAAAGCTTGGGCGAATTTGCCTCTTGTGCGATTAGCGCCGCAACGGTTCTCTCTGTGCTTTTGTGAGCTTTCCAGCGCCATCACAACAACAACAACAGGAATGGTCAAGAAGTAGTTGACTCCATGTAAGTCACATATTTTCGAAACGGCATAAAAATTCTGAAATATTTAAAAATTATACGAAATTTGCTAAATAAAATTTTTAATTATACATTTTTTATATTTTATTATCAATTGACTGTCATAATATTGTTGAAATAAATAAATAAATACTTTTTAATATGCACAAAAAAAAAACACAAAGCTTTATAATATATTTCCTTAATATACTTAACATTATGCAACAATTGCGAAATTCCATAAAAAAAAATGCCATGATACCTATATACTTTTCTTCATTCCTACCGTTCATTTATTAACAAAATAACAATAATATTTATATAAATAAATAAACTTCCTGCTGTAATGCATATAAATTTATATATTTACTTATATATTTACTTGCTTAGCTTATCATCAGAGAGCAGAACATTCCAGTTTGCCCAGCATTTAATAAATTGCCTTCACGCCCCATCAGTAACTTCTCCAAAAACTCACACGCTACAAAAAATTGCCGAAAAATACTCAAGCCTAGTCATTGAGGCACAATTAATCACAAATATAAATAAATGTGAGCTCCATAAATGTGAAAAATTACCTAAAAATTGACAGGCGACTTTTGCTAATGAATGAGCAAATAAATTAAAGTGAATTTAAGTCAAGTGTATTGTAGGAAATTTAGCTACAAATATTCGAATATAAATCGTTTGCAGAATATGCCAAATTAAGTAAAATGAGTGAGTTTAATACATTTTAATTAAGCATGCGAAGACTTAAATATATACTCAGGCTTGTCTATTTGCCACATGGAATGATATGTATTAAAAAAAATATGGATGATAGTTCAAGTAGCCTGGCAACCGTGCGTATGGTAACGTAAACACATTCATTGGTTTGTCGGTTTGTCGCATTGTGCTGCATGTTAATGAGCGAGTTGTTCCCGGCTGGAGGCAGCTAATTTACAGCCAGCACACAAAACTGAAAGCTGTTTAGATCGACCCACACACACCCAATTGTGTTGGTTAACACATGTACACACACAAACAAACGACATGGCCTTGCCGTTGCGTTGGAATTACTCGTAATGACGGAGCGTGTCATACGCAGACCACCGTTATTGTTGTAGCTACAAGATATGTGTGTGGGATAGTTAAGCTTGTTGGCCGGGCCCAGTTTACAGTCTCCAGTACCAGATCCGTACCAAAACGTATACAACGTATGCAACGCATCAGACTAGCAAACCAGCCAATCTCTTTAGTCTGACTCATGACGCAGACGATTATTCTTACTCCGTGCATAGAGTGGATTCAAGTTTCGGGACTGGTTTTCTCATGCTGCAAGCGTGTAAAAGGGACAGAGAGATACATACGTAAATAGTTTCGATTGCGTGTGCACCTGAACTTGGACGCACAAGTACGCATGATCAAGGCCATCAGTTGGTATCGTAAAAATTCCACAAGAATTGAGAATATGCCATCTTAATTACAGACTGCAGCCGTATGTTAAAAAATAAAGAATAGTCATTGAGTTTAATTGATAATGCTTTGAATGAGGAAATGCTTTCTGCAACTTTTAATATTATGTTCAGATCTTGGGTATCTTTTATAGTGATTAATTAGTGATTAATTCTAAAACTTAATTTTAATTTAAAGTCTATTGGTAACACATTAAACCAAGTTTATGGGAACTATAACTAGAACTGTAGCTCCGTAATTGCAACCTATTAAATTGTATAGTCTCTTAAAGACTTCTAATTTACAGCAAGCAGTTTTACAAAAGCATCCCAATTTGTGTTATTTACTGAAAAAGAAAACTTAAGCCGAAATAAATGCGAATTCCTCTTGACAATTACAGATATAAGTTTAAATACTTTAATACCCTCTTTTGGTTTGCGTTGTACTTATGATTCAAGTGCCACTACTGCAGACGACAACCAAAGCACAGCACAGCACAGCACAGCAGCTGCTGTGAACATAAATAGCATGCCATAATGTGTAGGAAATTCTTGAGCCATGGCAACGCCCAGACAAGTTTCACTTTCAACAACAGCAACAGCATTTGCTCTACAAAATTATATAAACTCTTGCAAAAATAATTCCATTGCCACAGTGTGGTGTCTGTGTATGTGGTGTCTGTGTGTGTGGTGTCTGTGTGTGTGTGTTAGTGTTGCATATTATTTGTATGATGTGTCTGTGCTGTGTGTGCGCATTTAAGAGGTGCAGTCAACTAGCATTTAATTCTTTGTTGTGTTGCCAACAAAGCATTTCAAATATGACCCACCAAAGTCGCACAATGGGGAAAAGAAAAACACAAAGCAAACTAGGACCGCAAAAGGGAAATCGAAAACTCGGTTGGGCTATTAAATAATTAATAACATATTAGATAGGTTAATTGAATGTCGGCTATTGTAAAAGTCTACAACAAAGTCTACAAGTCTACACCTACACAAATTCTATTGAAAGCATTCACATACAAATTTGTTAATGGAGAAATTTTATTCATACTTTTCTACAATCTTTATAAAGCACTAAATTAAATTGTATAATAAAAGTTATGTCCCCAAAGTAGCTCTACAAAGATAATACTTTAATTTAACGAGATATCTTCAATCTCTATACAGTTACATTCCTATTAACTTTAAATAACTAACTACTTAAATTTAAGTTTTAAATGAAAAACAAGCTTAAACAATTTGTCCCATTACAAATACTTTGTAGCTTATCAAAATAAAAAATAAAATATTTTTCTCAACAAATTTGACTGATTTAATTTAAAACGTTACTCAAAGTAATTTTTGTATACACCCACAGATTAAAATTGCAGTAAATCATTGGCCTATGGAATAAAATAAATTTATTTGATAAGGAGAAATTAAAATAATGATTTTTTGCTTGAGATACAGATAATTGGATTTAGAGTAAGTCGACCAATTGAAAATAATTCATTTAAAATAAAAGTCGCTAAATTGATTTAAGTCGAAAATCAAAATGATTTTTTCATCAGCTTTTTGCTACTGTGCGAATCTAAGCTGCCAACAGCTGCTGACACAACACAAACACAAACAACAACAACAACAACAGCAACAACGCCCATGCAGAAAATGCTCGAGCACCCAACGTGCCCAGATGGAGTAGAGTCTGTTGTCCGGTGCCCAACAGACTAACTGGTTGGTTGTTTGTCTGTTTCGCTGCATTTGAAAGTGGTTTTGGGCCATTGCATAAGTGCACCAAATTCCAGCAACAACACCAACAAAATGGCCAGCCACAAACAGCAGCAACAGCAACCAGACCTGGTTTCTAATAGTATCTAAATTGTTAACAATTTTTACTATATCATTCTTTGGCCCGTCCGCTTTTTCAGCTGAGCAAAGTGTTGACGTAATGCTTGCGATTATTTGCTGGATTTCATTTGGACTCTGATTTTGTCGGCCTAATTGAAGCGGAACACAAACTTGGTCGGTCGAATTGTTGGCTAAACAAAGACAAGGAATTTAATTCGATCTCATCGTGGGTTAATCGGCACTTTATTGAGTTTTCTTAGGTGCGGCAACAAATTTCGACAGTAAAGTATAGTATTACATACATACACCTAAACATACACATATACTCGTATTTACACATACATATATTTATATAGAGATTGATATCCGATGTCGGAGTGACTGATTTATTTGGCAGTAATAAATTTCCGCGAACATCAGTCGCCATCTCTCTGGGCCAACACAGAACATTAACCAAGAGTCCGCCTCTACTTACGGCCCGTATAGTCAATGCTGTAGGAGCCCGTATAGATGTTCAGATTTCGCAACGCCGGATGATGTTGCTGCGGCTGTCCATTATACTGCTGCTGCTGCTGCTGCTGCTGTTGTGGTGCATAGTAGGGCTGTGGCGCCGGTGGCTGATAGTAACGCGGCTGTGGTGCCGGTGGATTATAGTACTGCGGCGCGGGATTGTAATATGGTCGGGCTGGAGCCGGTGCAGGTGCATATTGTGGCTGCTGCTGCTGCTGCTGCTGCTGCTGTCCGCGCCCAAAGTCATTCAAACTGAACTTGCTGGCCGCGATCGGTCGATTGTACTTCTGATCCTTGTAGTAGACGGCAGGATCTTCGCGATACTGGCCATCGTCAATCTCGTTGGGTCCCAGTGGATAGGGATTGTTATTTGACAACGTCGGTGGCGGCACATTGATGTGACTGCCAGCCGGCTCAAATCCACGCTTACTGGCACCATACTCAATCTCACGCACCTTGCCCTGATCATCCACATAGCCGTATTTGCCATAGACCTCACCATTTGAATACTTCGTTTCGATCTTGAAGCTCTTGTCCGCCGCCTCGTAGCCGTAGGTGTAAGAGCCGTCATCATTGTGCTTGTCGATCTGCTTAAGTATGGGCACAGGTGTTGTGTAATCTTGATGTTGCGCATACGCAATGTGCGCCAGCTGCAACAGCAAAATCCAACCTTGGCAGGACTGTAAGAATTGTGATGAAGAAAGTTAAGCAACTTGGGTTATTGAGATATTGGAGCTGGTTTTTGTCAGCTAAATTTAACTTTAATTTATTTATTTATTAAGTAGTACTACAACAACAAAAAATTACAACTATTTATGCATTTTACTGTTAACTTTTTTCTATGAGACACAACCTTGCAAAAGAGGCGTGAATTTACATTTATATGTGTATAAATTTATATATATTTTATTAATTGAATTACAATACATTTAAATATTTCATAGTTTTCAATGATCGTTGACTCAGAAAGTTAACGATCATTTAATTGAAAACTCTAGGCGTATGCGTTTTTCAAACATATATTTACAATTCAATAGCTTTAATTGCAAAGCGTTTAAATTAATTATCTTTAGTAAATAACAATACGCTCAAGGACGTTGGCTAACAAATATTTAAAAGACCTGCAATTAAGCCACAGCTATCATACACATACATCTCAAGTCACTTGCAGCACAAATTGTTGACTTGTAAGCGGTATACAAAACCGGTTGCATCAGCATTCTTAACTTGTCTAAGCAAACTGATCGATTCACGTTGAAGTTCAAAGGTTCGAAGTGCGCGTTTTATGTTTGTTTTGCTCACCAATTTCAGCATATTGACCAAGTCTATGCACAGTAATGACGAATGTCAAATCGATTTCACCAATCTCACGGGTTTAAACTGAAATATCGACTCTTTCCACAATTGCACCCGAGACTCTGCGCAACGAAACGACAACTCAAAAGAAAATCAGGGCGTGCAACGCTTTTATACCACGAACCACATTTCGAAAAGCGCGGCAAAGCAAGTAAGTAAATATATGTATACATATATATATATGCATGCACATACATAAATAAGTTTCAAGTAAAAATGTGAGCCGAAGGCGGCCGAGAGTAAATTACATGCAGGTGCCGGGCTTTGGGGGCGACCACTTGGCAGAGACAGCGATCAGCTGCGAAATACGAAGCTTTGGCACGAACAAGAATCGAGTGCTGCGTGGAATGCCACAAAGAAATCGAAAGCGTTATGCCTGCCTCAACCCATGCTCCCCCCTCCGTCACGGTGACCACATTTGGCTACACACAGAATTCCATAGGCAATCAGGTTATTAAAGTCAGAACAAAAATTGTTGGCTGACAATTTACGCTGCCAATCCTCAGACACGCATATGGAATGAGCTTCCATCTAGAATGCGGCAGCTGGATTGATTTAATGGATGCGGAAGTTCCTCAGCTTGACCGCAATCTAAAGTTAAACATACCAATTATGTGACACACGTAAATGTTTAACCAGACAACCACAATAATCGCACTATTTACTGGCAATTTAGTTTAGTTATTGGCCATTTCTTTTTGGCTTTTTCGGAGCTGTCGAAATGCACTGACCTAGTCAACGATTGGCAAATGCCTCCAAAACAGGTTGGTAGCCGATCCCAAAATAATATCTATTGATAAGACTTTATATGCAAGTGGGCGTCGACATTGTAACAAAATGTGGTGATAATAAATGTTTTCTTTAAGGTGTTTTTGATGTCAATTAATCAGAAATTTGTAAGCCAATAAAAATAAAGTATTTTGATATTAAAAATACAAATAAAATGTAGTTGAAAATTTAAAGAACGAAAAATTTAAGAAAAATAGTGAAAAAAGAGGGTATAAAAAATGATATATATTAATGCGAATCAGTTGAAAATTTAATTTAATTAAAGAAAAGTACTCTTCAAAATAGAAAGTATTAAGAAATTAAAAGTATTTATTAAAAAATGTTGAAACTAATGGAAAATATTATAAAATGGAATTGAAAGTTGTTGTTGGGCTGAAATGGTATTTAAAGATTATATAATATAGTTAAAAGAAAGATCGAGAAATCGAAGCAACAAAATTAATTTTTTTTTTTCGTGTTTATCAAAATAAAACTGCTTTTTACTATCACAAATTGATCACCCAGATAACATCTATGCCATATTTCCAGGTAACACTTTTCCGTAATGCTAAAAAACGTAAATCAAAAAATGTGTCGTAAAAAATGTTTGGATTTTATGTACATATAAGTACACGGCATTTTCAAGTCAGTCACTGCATTCTACAATATATTTACTTGTTTTGTCCATTCCTCTATTAACAAAATTTGCATATAAAATGAATTTAATTTATATGGCATAGATGTACGTCATATGCAGATCTGGTTTTGTTTTGATTTGTTTGTTGTTATTGTTTTTATGAACATGATGATTTTGTATTCTAACAACTTAAACAATTTTAAATAAGCCATAAAAATAAATACTACGCAAAATCCGAGAATAAAAACTTGGCTGGCACATAGCGAAAGATCTTTGTGAATCGATCCAGTAGCACCGTATCAAATGTTTGCGTCAACACCGGACGCAGCACCTCGAACAGGACGCGCCAGTTCTCATTGAAGAGTTCATTGGCGCTGCTCTCGAGTTCCTTATTGCCGTTGAATAGATTTGAGAGGTTCACCCGAACCCTGTCAATGCGTGCAATATCAGTCTTAATGGCACTGACATTCATGAACGTCAATCCTTCTACCAGCTGTGGTCTCATTTTCAGTGCCACATAGAACTCCAGATTATCTGCAAACTTGATTAGCTTTAAATGGGAATTTTGCGAATCGCTTGACAAAACTCACTCAACTCAGAGCGCAGAATGCCAGTGCTATTCAAATTGAGCACCAGAATATGTCCCTTTAGTTTGTAGTTGCACGTGATGCCAATTTGTGACAGTTGCACATGAAAGCCAAGTGAATAATGATCGGAGTTGAAGAGCGTGCTGCAGGCCAAAATTTACTTTAGCAGATATCAATTTACAATTTGGCAGCAGGCTACCTACGTGCTATTGAGTATCTTGGCCCGGCTCAGACCCACTGTGCTCATATTCCTCAGGGCCACCTGCACATCCAAATTTGGTGGCACACGCTGAGCTATCCGAATTTTGCCCACCCGAAAAGGATCCAAAGCGCCTACGCCTCGCAGCCCAGGCACACCTAAAAACAATGATATAATAATTATAAGTATTTATAATTATAGAATTATAAGATGCAATTAAATGATATATGAGCTCACCATTACGCCATTGCTGGAAAATGTTCTCTATTGTGGCAGACAAGCAAGGGCCACTGCTTGCATCCTTTAAGGAGCACGGCTTAAAAAAGGCAGCTGCAGTGCAAAAATAAATTATGTTCAATATCAAAACAGATTATTATTTACAACTCACGTTGCTCCTTTAGATAATCTTGCGCTTGCACCACAGATGAAACAAGAAGAAACCCCCAACACAACGCGGCAACTGTCTTATGGAGCTGCATTGCAACCGCTTCAGTTGGCTGCCAGTCGTGGACTGGTCATCAGCTTGGACAACTGCTCAAGCAGAGCATTCGGCAATGGTGTTCAAACTTTAAACATATCGCATTCGAATCAAGCAAACGTATGTTGTAACAAGGGCGAGAGTTTATCAACCCGTCATACGAAGGCCTTGATCTGCCTGGTCAAGACCGCTGTCATTGTAACGTAAAGACAAATGCACATATATATTTATAAATATATATATATACCCAGTAAATATAAAAAAATTGTTTAGTTATACTCAATTTGCACACAATTTTATTTATACTTGTTTCCTTAGAATATCTAATTAATTAATAACAAATAAAATTAAATTAAATGATTATTGACATTATTCTATAAAAAAAAAAACCAGTTAAGGCCACATTCAATTTGCCGGCTGCTAATAAAATATTAAAGGGGTCAAGGTTAATTAGCATCTTCACTTAAAATCTATATATACAAATGCAATGGTGCCAGGGTCAATGGGAGAGACGACGACAAGTGAATGAACGCAGCTCTGGCCAAAATCAGCTTAAGAGATCTTGCAGAAAACGCACCCTGTATGTGGCCGACCAGTCTAATGCTGACAAACTTGTTTACTGTTTACTTAACTAATCCAACTGTGAAATTCACAAAGAAATATACATTAAAATTGAAATAAATTGAATTATATACGATCGCTTTTTAACGTTCTGCATTTCATTTGGAATATAAAATATATAACGACTGCACACCAAAATTTTAGAACGTTCAGTGCTTTCAAGCCAACCTAACGTTTGTAGATCTCAACCATTTTGAATAAACCAAAATGCAAACTCAAATTCGTATTTCGCTGGGACTTCTCCTGCTCTGCATTTCTGCGACTCAAGCTGACAAATATATGACCGAGAAACGTAAGGATCGCAACAATTATTATATACATTTTGTATTTTATTTATTTTATTATTTTTTTTTTTTGGAAATTAGCCAATTTTTTAACACCCTGCGTTGTAGGGGAGCCCAACTTCAACAGGTGTTTGGCGAGCAATCTGGAAGGGATGCTGACACAGTGGAAGGATGGCGTGCCCGGCACAAATACAGTGGGTCCTTTCGATCCCTTGTTCGTGAAGCGCATCAAACTCTCGCAAAATGATAACGCCGTTTCTCTCAATGCGGATATGCAGAATGTTTATGTCACTGGTGGCAGTCAGTTGACCGTGAAAGAGGCCAGGTATGTGCTAGAAACAATCTACAAATGTTCTAATTTAAAAAAATTTTCATATTTTTTTTCTTAGTTACAATCCCTCGAAGTATGTGGCCAAAGGTTTGGTGGTTGTGCCCAAATTTCGTTTTGATTTTGACTACAAGTTGAAGGGACGTTTGATTGCCCTAAATCTCAATGGTCAAGGCAAGGGTAGCTTACAGGCCGGTAAGTAAACAAAACTGAACTGTATTTAATTTGTATCACAATCCCTAATTGAATGCATGCCTTCAAACAGAGAACGTTGTGATTTTCCTGGAAATGCTAGTCAAAACGCGAAGCACAGCCGAAGCCACTTTTGCCGATGTGCAGCGTATAAAAGTGTCTATCCGGGATATCGGAAATTTTAAGATTAGGCTGCATAATCTCTTTGGAGATAATGCGGAACTGGATGAAACTGCTCACACGCTCTTCAACACCAATTGGCGTCAGTTCTTCGAACTTATGAGACCGACCATCGAGCAGACCCTTGAGGCGGTATTACTGGATCGCACCAAGAAGATATTTAATTATGTGCCGGCCACCTACTTTATCGAAAATTTTCATTGATATTTGCTGGCGAATTAATACTTAATGCTCAATAATTAACTGAAACATTATGCAAATAAACTCAATGAAATATTACTTTAGAAACTGTAATTTAAAACTTACAGACTTTTAATACTTGAAGATCTTACTGAGGTATGAGTAATAAAACGTTTTGAATTTATTTTCTGATATTGTACATTACACTGTCATATAATAGAGACTCGTCTTGTTAGACTTGTTCCTATCTCAAAGGTTTCCATTCTATATTTAATTAATGTTCAGCGCACAGCTGGGCAGCTCTAAAAGTTTGATGTAACTGTTTAGCTCTATATAAAATCGCATTTAGATACTCGCCAGGTGTCAACATGAACGTCTCGAAACAAAGCTGCTACTCGCTCGGTTTTTGCGGCGGATTGTTGGCAATTGCGGTTTTCAACGCGCTCGCCTTTAATGTGACTGCAGTTGAGTACTATACGGAGAAGCGTAAGTGATCTTTAGACAAATATTAACAACATGGAATTCAATTGAATATCAACAACGATATTAGCAACATTTTTACCATCATGTCGCATTTATGAGCCCGGTTTCACCAACTGTTCCACGAACAGCATACAAAAGCTGATTGATCAACTCAACATTGGTATACCGGAGATAACAGAGACCTTCGGGTCATTGGATCCCATGCATATTAAGGACATTGTGTTTAAGCAGGATAACAATGAAGTAGCTACCATACGCTCAAACTTAACGAATGTGATTGTTAAAGGATTTTCTGAACTCATTATCAAGGAAAGTCGGTGCGTACCCAGAGATATTTATTAATTTTATTTTTAATATTCAATTTCAATTTTGGAAATATCAAAGAGTCCAATGATCTATTAAAATGTATATTTCCAGTGTCAGCAAAAAGGACTTTAACTGGCAAACCAAAGTATTCTTACCCAAGATGATTTTGGATGCCGATTATCAGATGACTGGTCGAATTCTCTTAATACCTCTAAATGGTGCTGGCAAAATGGTAATAGAAATCGGTGAGTTCTATACAAAAAAAAGTGTGTAAAAAAGTGATTCTTCAATATTATTATTATGCAGATGATCTCGACATTCTGATGCGAACCAAAGTCCAGCTATACGAAAAGGGTAACTTCACCTTTTACAATGTGACTGGGGTGAGTGTGCAATTGAATATGACTCGGGTGCGCACGAATCTGGATAATCTATTCAATGGACGCAGCAAAGATGTGGAGCGCAGCACGAATCAGTTCTTCAATGATAATTGGCGGGATTTCTATGAGGCACTGAAGCCACTTATAGTCGATACTGTAGCGACAATTTTCAAGGATATAATGTCAACGGTATTCCATCTGATACCAGCTAACTTCTTTGTCGAGGATATTCCCACTCCACAGCAACTCTATGGCAAAGACGGTAAAGAATAAAATACAATCTAGTTAAGGTTTCGATACATTTAATAGACATATAAGGGGTTTCAAATAATCTGGTAAAACTGAGACTTAAATGCATACAATTATTTAATATATATTCGCTAATGGTGTAAGGAATGAGCAAAAAAATCATTAAAATAAAAAACTAATGCAATTTCTGTGATTATAGTTTCATGTAGGTACTTAAGGTTTAATCCTTGGCTTAAGCTTCAGGCCCGTATTATATCAACTTTATTGGCCGAAAAGTGAATACCATAATTTTTTTCTGCAGGAAAGATAGGAATAATTTACTAATTGAGCTTCAAAACTGATTAGTTTATCAGACTTTACATACCTTTTTCTTCCACGCTGTATGCGCGTTGCTTAAATATGTAGAAAACAGAACAAATTATTAGCGCCAGAACCACAGAGATGATAATCAAAACGAGGAATAACCAATTCTTAATGAAGTTATTTATGCTGCCTGTTCGACCTGCATTTTCTATGTCCTCAATACTCGAACACTCAAAGTCTCCTTTTGCGATGGTCCCATCGAAGCAGGTGCACACATCTGGAGATGCACAATAACCGTGGATGCACTGCCTCTCACACACGGGCAGGCACAGAAGATTTGTAATATTGATTGCATCTTCGGTCAATCTGTAGTTTGGTTTACAGCTGCATTCACCATCAATGCAGGTTCCATTCCAACACCTTTCATTGCATGCATTCATCTGAATACCTTCCCCTTTTCCAGACATTTCCGTTTCCCCAATTCTTGCTGTACTGGAACTTTCAGCATTCATTTTAGACATGCAAATATTTTCTATTTTAATGTACCCCTCATTGCAACTGCACTCCTCGGGAGCATCGCAGACTCCGTGCTCACATCCATCTTTACAAACTGGATAACAACTATTCTGACTTTGTTTGGAGTAACCTTCAAAACAAGTACATTCTCCAGGAGCTGAACAAAGACCGTTCTTACATCCACTATCACAAATCGGAGCACAACTGTTCTCACTTACTTTAGTATAGCCTTCATTGCAGGTACATTCTTCAGGAGCAGAACAGAATCCGCTCTCACATTCATCTTTACAGTCTGGATTACAACTGCTATCGTGAAATTTACTATAACCTGCATTACAAGTGCATTCTTCAGGAGCAGTACATAATCCATTCTCACATCCGTTTTTGCAGATTGGAACACAACTATTCTCATTAAATTTACTGAATCCATCATGACAGGAGCATTCTCCAGGAGCAGAGCAGAATCCGTTTTCACATTCATCTTTACAAACCGGATCACAACTGCTCTCATTAAATTTACTGTAACCTGCATTACAAGTGCATTCTTCAGGAGCAGTACATAGTCCATTCTCACATCCGGTTATGCAGATTGGAGCACAACTATTCTCATTAAATTTACTGAATCCTTCATGACAAGAGCATTCTCCAGGAGCAGAGCAGAATCCGTTCTTACATTCATCTTTACAAACTGGAGAGCAACTGTTCTCTATTACTTTTGAATAGCCATCGAAACAGGAGCATTCCCCAGGAGCAGTACATAATCCGTTCTCACATCCATTGTCACAGACTGGAGTACAACTGTTCTCATTTACTGTAGAGTAGCCATCGTTACAGGAGCATTCTCCTGGAGAAGAGCAAAATCCGTTCTGACATTCATTTTGACAGACAGGAGCACAACTGTTTTCCTTAATTTTAATGTAGCCATCGTTACAGGAGCATTCCCCAGGAGCAGAGCAGAATCCATTCTGACATCCATTTTTGCAGACTGGAGAACAATTGTTCTCAGTTATCTTAGAGTAGCCATCGTTGCAGGAGCATTCTCCAGGAGAAGAGCAGAATCCGTTTTCACATCCATCTTTACAGATAGGAGCACAATTGCTCTCAGATATTTTCGAGTAGCCATCGTTACAGGAGCATTCTCCAGGAGCAGAGCAGAATCCATTCTGACATCCATTTTTGCAGACTGGAGAACAATTGTTCTCAGTTATTTTAGAGTAGCCATCGTTGCAGGAGCATTCTCCAGGTGAAGAGCAGAATCCATTTCCACATCCGTCTTTACAGACAGGAGCACAACTGTTTTCTGTTATTTTCGAGTACCCATCGTTACAGGAGCATTCTCCAGGGGCAGAGCAGGATCCGTTCTCACATCCATCTTTACAAACTGGAGAACAATGATTCTCTGTTATCTTAGAATAGCCATCGAAACAGGAGCATTCTCCAGGAGCAGTGCATAGTCCGTTCTCACATCCGTTTTTACAGACTGGAGCACAACTATTTTGATTAATTTTAATGTAGCCATCATTACAGGAGCATTCTCCAGGAGCAGAGCAGGATCCGTTCTCACATCCATCTTTACAAACTGGAGAACAATTATTCTCTGTTATTTTAGAATAGCCATCGTTACAGGTGCATTCCCCAGGAGCAGTACATAATCCATTCTGGCATCCATTCTTACAGACTGGAGCACAACTATTTTGATTAATTTTAATGTAGCCATCATTACAGGAGCATTGTCCAGGGGCAGAACAGAATCCATTCTCACATTCAACTTTACAAGCTGGAGAACAGCTGTTCTCACTCATTTTGAAGTAACCTTCAAGACAGGAGCATTCTCCAGGAGCAGAACAGAATCCGTTCTCACATTCATCTTTACAAACCGGATCACAACTGCTCTCATTAAATTTACTGTAACCTGCATTACAAGTGCATTCTTCAGGAGCAGTACATAATCCATTCTCACATCCGGTTATGCAGATTGGAGCGCAACTATTCTCATTAAATTTACTGAATCCTTCATGACAAGAGCATTCTCCAGGAGCAGAGCAGAATCCGTTCTTGCATTCATCTTTACAAACTGGAGAGCAACTGTTCTCTGTTATTTTAGAATAGCCATCAAAACAGGAGCACTCTCCAGGAGCACTACATAATCCGTTCTCACATCCATTGCCACAGACTGGTGCACAACTGTTCTCAGATATTTTCGAGTGGCCATCATTGCAGGTGCATTCTCCTGGAGAAGAGCAAAATCCATTCTGACATCCATTCTGACAGACTGGAGCACAACTGTTTTCCTTAATTTTAATGTAGCCATCGTTACAGGAGCAATCTCCAGGAGCAGTACATAATCCGTTCTCACATCCGTTTTTACAGACTGGAGCACAACTGTTCTCATTAAATTTAGAATAGCCATCATTACAAGAGCATTGTCCAGGAGCAAAGCAAAATCCGTTCTCACATCCATCTTTACAAACTGGAGAGCAACTGTTCTCTGTTATTTTAGAATAGCTATCGTTACAGGTGCATTCCCCAGGAGCAGTACATAATCCATTCTGACATCCATCCTTACAGACAGGAGCACAACTGCTCTCATTCACTTTAGAGTAGCCTTCGTTGCAGGAGCACTTTCCAGGAGCAGAGCAAAATCCGTTCTCACACCCATCGTCACAGACTGGAGCACAGCTGCTCTCACTGATCTTAAGGTAGCCATCGTTGCAGGAACATTTTAAAGGAGCAGAGCAGAATCCGTTCTCACAACCGTCCTTGCAAACGGGCGAACAACTGTTTTCAGTTATTTTAGAGTACCCGTCGTTACAGGTGCATTCTCCAGGAGCAGTACATAATCCATTCTGACATCCATCCTTACAGACTGGAGCACAACTGTTCTCATTCACTTTAGAGTAGCCTTCGTTGCAGGAGCATTTTCCAGGAGCAGAGCAAAATCCGTTCTCACACCCATCGTCACAGACTGGAGCACAGCTAATCCCAGTTTTTTTGGAGTATCCCGTGAGGCATGCACAAATTCCCGGCGACTTACAAATGCCGTTGAAGCAGCCGTCTTTACAAACGGGCTCACATTTGTTGTCGGTGCTCTTTTGGTAATTCGCATGGCACTCACAAAATTCCGGTAAACTGCAGATGCCGTTATCACATCCAGTGCTGCAAACTGGATGACATTCATTTAGGGTAGCATTTAATTGGTAGCCCTTTTTGCACTCTGGTTGACAGATCTGACTTTTGGCATTCAGCGTGAATCCCTCGTTGCAGGCGCAATTTCCGGGAGACTTGCAGATTCCATTCGAACATCCGCTGACGCAGATTGGAAGGCAATTGCCACTTGAGGCATCAAGTTTGTAGCCCTTAGCGCATATGCACAGACCGGGCGATCTGCACTGGCCATTCGTACATTCGCCCTTGCATTTGGGTACGCAGCTGGCAAACAAAAGATTCGGAATTTTGAGTTTCTCAAGTTCAAGGTCAAAACTCACCGATTAGAGCTCAAATGGTTGAGATTATCGTAGCCTGGGGAGCAACTGCAAGTATTTGGCTTCACGCACTGTCCGCTCCCACAATTCTGTTTGCAGATCGGACCACATGTAAAGGTCTTGGCTCTCAAACGCTTATAGCCTCTGCAGCAGTAGTTTATCTTATTAATCTGGATTTCAGAAAAGTATAAAAGCCTAATTGCAATGTTGCTTAAATTAAATTACATACTTTTTGTATCCCATTAAGAGTCTGTACTCTCGTTCGTACACAAATCTGTGCCAATACAAAACTGGGAAAGAAAATAAATATCAATATATTACGGACAAGCATTGTGCTGTAATTACTCCGATCCACTAACTAATGCGACTGAAAGCGCCTCGCAAAAAACTGAGAGCGGGAAGAATCCACACAGTGTGCAAAATATTTGAATGGTGTTGGGACTGATTTAGTTTGCTGCTTTCATGCCAATGTACACTTGGAGCAAAACTCTAATTGCTATTTAGGGCGACACAAATTTCACTTGGTTGTACTCAGCTTTAAATGTCTCACAAAATAATTTAGTTCAATTGAAACACATTTAAATACTTGCATTTCTTTCTGTGTAATTGCGCCTGTAGCCGTTGAGGGCTTATCACAAATTTAACCATGCGGACAAAGCCTGAACTTTGATTCGCATATCTTCAATGTGTTTCACAGCAACTTTGAAGTTTAAAAGACAACTTTTTTATATACACTTCCCCATTGCAAAGTAATGTCCATAAGCACTAAATTAAAATCGAAAATAAATAGAGCTTAATAAATACATTGAGAATTACCCATGTATTTGTAAAGTCTAATCAAAAAGAAGAGTGTACAATCTTCAATATTGTGCACCTAACTCAAATAATATTCACATAAACCTCTGTGCATATAGTGCTTATTTAAATTAAAGAGGAGCTGTAATAAAAGTCTTTTTATACACTAAAGCCAGAGAAAATGGAATATAAGATCTCGTATACCACACGCAAATCAAGTTTATTTACTTTTTTCAATAATTTTTGAATATATCCTCATATATAGATCAACTTTTTCGAATAAGTAACGCGGATCTTATTAACCAAAGCGTATTTTCATATTGAACAAACCACATAACAGAAAGTGCAGGCATGTGTGAGAAGAGAGCAGCAGGATAAGCGAAGCGAGCGTTTCTCATAAGTCGGGGCTATAAACAAAAACATTTGCTGTCTTCGATTTTATTTCAGCTATGCCACTCATCAAAATGAGAGCTCTTATATTTGCATAACTATCCACTAACATATTACTCATTTATTTATATACATATTTATCAGTATGGTTCCGAGTCGGGCTCTAAATGTTGCTCTCAATAAATACAGCAATAATATTGAAATGGTATCAGCTAACCAAACTGCTGGAAGTTATATAAAACGTCGCTTTAAGCGACCTTAACTACAATGAAGTCATTTTAAATAAAGCAAGGCACAACATTATGAATCGACTTATAATGCCATGTACATTATGTAAATAAACATCCAAATATGTAGATTATCCAATCTGCTTAAATTCATTTATATATGTACATGAATATACTTTATCTTTATGTTTGCTTTGACTGCTGTAGTTGCATTAAAAATAAATTACAAATGTATGAAAATGAATACAAAACTGGCAGTTTAATTTACATAATTTATTTTTGATTTTATTTACAATAATTTGTTATTTTACCAAAGCTACAGGCGGGAAGCACGCAATTATATCAGTCAAATATTTTGTTTACTTAGATATTACAGTAATTAATTGTTCAACGTATTTTCCACAAATATATTAGCTCAGTTGTACGATGCAATACAGAGTCAGCTTTAACCGGTGCTCAGAGCAGGTATATCTGTATACGAACTGTAGGTTCTTGAATTAAAAAAAAAAAACAGCTTTAAGGCCAGCTTATATCTAATACAACTCGATCTGTATGCATTAATGCAGCTAGATGCTATGCAGTCGTAAGCCATATAAAATTCAGCATCTCGCTGGAATATCTCTCATTTGTTCGCGACTAACTCGATTGGGCGGTGACGCTGCGACGGTAACAACTTTTTACAATGCTAAAATCATCGCTTAACATACGAGTACTCGTAATTGGCTTACTCTGTGCGAGTCTCGCCTTTGTTCAGACTCTTGAATATTATACGGAAAAGCGTAAGTGCATCAGCACTTGACTTGATTTAATTACCGTAAACAGGTTAATGAAAATGAATGTGTTGTCGCTGCCTGTTTTTATGTTTTCATTATGCTTTTGCATAAAAAAAAAACAAACAAATTAATTAAATAATTAGTATAACAATACGAAATGTGCTCGCTTTTCAGCCTCATATATCGAATCGTGTCGGATTAATGAGCCGAACTTTACTGAATGCTCAACTCGTTCCATACAGGGATTCCTCAACGCTGTTATCAAAGGTGAGCAGCTAATTTAATGAGGCCACGTTATTCAGAGTGCTTCACTTTATAGGTATACCCGAAATTGAGGAGTCTTTTGGACCGATAGATCCCATGAAACAAGATCAGCTGTCATTCAAACAGGAAAACAGCGATGTCGCCTCCATCTCCGCAAATATATCCAATCTTGTAATACGCGGCTTTGGCAAGATGGTGCTCAAGGAGAGCAAGTGAGTATATCCAATAACATCTTGAGTACACTTGCACTCAGCTTTACAAGTAAGTGCCTATTAATATTCAACTAATGAATAATTGAGTGCAACTCAACGACTTGAGTTATAGCTCGTTAAGGTCGCATTTTGAAGTGTGTGGAGAAGTGTATCGTAAGATCGTAGATTTAAAATAAGAAATATACATACATATGTACAAGTATTACATACTTCACAGTCTCAACTTTCTGAATAGTAATTCAATCGCTTTATAGACAGATGCAACTATTGATTAATAGACAAGTTCTATTTCTGTAGTGCAGTTGGGAAATTTCCATGCAGACTTAGGGCTTATATTCCAAAACTCCAATATTTCATTTATTTGTACTTAACTTGAACTATTGATAACACTTTAGGGTAAGCAAGAAGGACTTTAGCTGGCTGGATCACATTTACATCCCCAAAATGCGAATGGATGGTAATTTCAAAATGCATGGACGCATTTTATTAATCCCACTGCACGGATCTGGCACTTTGTTTATCGAGATAGGTAATTATAGAACACCCATTATTACATCTTAACAATATTATATTATGGCAATGACAATTGACAGATGAACTTGATATATATATGAATGCCAAGACACTCCTCTATGAAAAGGGCGGATACACCTTCTTCAATGTGACTGCGGTTAGCATTAAATTGGATGTGGGCCGTGTCTGGACATATATGGAGAATCTGTTCAACGGCCACAGCAAGGATGTGGAACGCAGTACAAATGAGTTATTTAATGACAACTGGCGTGAATTCTACGAAGCGTTACGTCCACTAATTGTGGAAACAGTGGAGCGCACATTGCTCGATCTGCTGCAGAAGATGTTTCATTTGATGCCCGCCAATTTCTTTATTGAGGATATACCCAATTCCCTGGCTTTGTATGGTCTCAAAACGCGGCTGATAGCGTAGAATTGTGCGAATATTGAGAAAGGTCCGCTTACAATTACTGGTTAGAGTTAAAGAATAAATGCAAAAGCTCAACATACCTTATTATCTACATTTTTTAAATGTGACTTTGCGGATTATCTCATCTTCTTTAAATTTCCTAGTCGAGGATATTCCCATACCACAACACAAAGACAGTAAAGAATAGAATACTATATAAAAGTACGACAAAAAGTTGTGAAAAATATATTCCAATCTGAAAAGAAAACCAGAATTTGTATTCTTATGCGGAAAATTAACTTTAATCAATAAACAAATAATGTGAAAAATCAATTATAATTTTAAATCGATGAAATAAAAATGTTTGTGATTTGCATAAAATAAGTCGATTTAAAGCAAAAACAAAACTATAACTACGACTACAGTCTACCAAGGTAAATGCATAAAGTAAATCAACAATGTTGAAAATTGGTCAAGAAAATGATGAAAAACACATTAATTATTGAGGTAATAATCTAATTCAGTTATTGCGAATATTAATCCAGGTAAGTACTAACGGGTTACTCTTCGGATATTGCCTCAGTTCCATATCACTTGGAATAGCGAATTAAATATTTTTTTTCTGCCGGGAAGATAAGAATAACTTTGTAATTAAGCAGCAAAACTAATTAGTTTATCAGAATTTTCATACCGATATTTTCCAGATTGTAGACGCGTTCCTTGAATATGTAAAAGCGAATTATTAGCGCCAGAATCCCAACGATGCAAATGACACAAATGACCACAAATAGCCAATATTTATTATTAAATAATTGGCCGAAAACTGGATAACAACTATTCTCACTTTGTTTGGAGTAACCTTCAAGACAGGAGCATTCTCCTGGAGCAGAACAGAATCCGTTCTCACATTCATCTTTACAAACCGGATCACAACTGCTCTCATTAAATTTACTGTAACCTGCATTACAAGTGCATTCTTCAGGAGCAGTACATAATCCATTCTCACATCCGGTTATGCAGATTGGAGCACAACTATTCTCATTCAATTTACTGAATCCTTCATGACAAGAGCATTCTCCAGGAGCAGAGCAGAATCCGTTCTTACATTCATCTTTACAAACTGGAGAGCAACTGTTCTCTGTTATTTTAGAATAGCCATCAAAACAGGAGCATTCTCCAGGAGCACTACATAATCCGTTCTCACATCCATTGTCACAGACTGGAGCACAACTGTTCTCAGATATTTTCGAGTAGCCATCATTGCAGGTGCATTCTCCTGGAGAAGAGCAAAATCCATTCTGACATCCATTCTGACAGACTGGAGCACAATTGTTTTCCTTAATTTTAATGTAGCCATCGTTACAGGAGCATTCTCCAGGAGCAGAACAGAATCCGTTCTCACATTCATCTTTACAAACCGGATCACAACTGCTCTCATTAAATTTACTGTAACCTGCATTACAAGTGCATTCTTCAGGAGCAGTACATAATCCATTCTCACATCCGGTTATGCAGATTGGAGCACAACTATTCTCATTCAATTTACTGAATCCTTCATGACAAGAGCATTCTCCAGGAGCAGAGCAGAATCCGTTCTTACATTCATCTTTACAAACTGGAGAGCAACTGTTCTCTGTTATTTTAGAATAGCCATCAAAACAGGAGCATTCTCCAGGAGCACTACATAATCCGTTCTCACATCCATTGTCACAGACTGGAGCACAACTGTTCTCAGATATTTTCGAGTAGCCATCATTGCAGGTGCATTCTCCTGGAGAAGAGCAAAGTCCATTCTGACATCCATTCTGACAGACTGGAGCACAATTGTTTTCCTTAATTTTAATGTAGCCATCGTTACAGGAGCATTCTCCAGGAGCAGAACAGAATCCGTTCTCACATTCATCTTTACAAACCGGATCACAACTGCTCTCATTAAATTTACTGTAACCTGCATTACAAGTGCATTCTTCAGGAGCAGTACATAATCCATTCTCACATCCGGTTATGCAGATTGGAGCACAACTATTCTCATTAAATTTACTGAATCCTTCATGACAAGAGCATTGTCCAGGAGCAAAGCAAAATCCGTTCTCACATCCATCTTTACAAACTGGAGAACAACTGTTCTCTGTTATTTTAGAATAGCCATCGAAACAGGAGCATTCCCCAGGAGCAGTACATAATCCATTCTGACATCCATCCTTACAGATAGGAGCACAACTGCTCTCATTCACATTAGAGTAGCCTTCGTTGCAGGAGCACTTTCCAGGAGCAGAGCAAAGTCCGTTCTTACAACCGTCCTTGCAAACGGGCGAACAACTGTTTTCAGTTATTTTAGAGTACCCGTCGTTACAGGTGCATTCTCCAGGAGCTGTACATAATCCGTTCTCACATCCGTCTTTACAGACTGGTGAACAACTACTCTCAGTTGTTTTCGAATATCCCGTGAGGCATGCACAAATTCCCGGCGACTTACAAATGCCGTTGAAGCAGCCGTCTTTACAAATGGGCTCACATTTGTTGTCGGTGCCCTTTTGGTAATTCGCATGGCACTCACAAATTTCCGGTAAACTGCAGATGCCGTTATCACATCCAGTGCTGCAAACTGGATGGCATTCATTTAGGGTAACATTTAATTGGTAGCCCTTTTTGCACGCTGCTTCACAAATCTGACTTGTGGCATTCAGCGTGAATCCCTGGTTGCATCCGCAATTTCCGGGCGACTTGCAATATCCGTTTAAACAGTTACTGCTGCAGATTGGAAGGCAATTGCCACTTGAATCATCAAACTTGTAGCCATCGTAGCATCTACACACACGTATGGATTTACAATAGCCTTTCTCACATGCGATCTCCACGCACTTTCCACCACCACAACCGCGAAGGCAATTTGGTTCACAATTGAAGTCCTCAAATGTTGGACGAGTATAGTTAGGACAGCACTCCTTTATTTGAATAGGCTGTATTTTAGAATAGTTATTTTCAGGTTATTACAGTGTTGTCTATACTGATGAATTAGAATGCTTACTATCTTTACGCCGTTAACAGTGTTTTCTTCCGTTCTTATACAAATCTTGGCCAGCAAAAAGCTGGGAAGTAATATATATAAAAATGATTTTCGGACAAACATTGTGCAGTAATTACTCCGTTCCACTAACTAATACGACTGAAAGCGTGTCGCAAAAATATGAGAGTAGGACTCATTTAATTTGCCCCATTTCCGCAAAGCTGACACTTATCGCACATAACACTACAGATTAATCACCATGTATATTTTACAAAAAATACTTGAATTTCTTTCTGTGTACTTGTGGCTGTAGTCGTTGCGGCAACTATGGCAGCTATTCATCTTATGCGTAATCGTATATGACTCAATTGATTCAATTGAAGTCATCTTAAATAAAAATAATTCAAAGGAACTAATTCGGATTCCATGTTATGTAGATTTTATTATATTCTGCATATTTAGAAAATGTTTGTGATTTGCATAAAATAAGTCGATTTAAAGCAAAAACAAAACTATAACTACGACTACAGTCTACCAAGGTAAATGCATAAAGTAAATCAACAATGTTGAAAATTGGTCAAGAAAATGATGAAAAACACATTAATTATTGAGGTAATAATCTAATTCAGTTATTGCGAATATTAATCCAGGTAAGTACTAACGGGTTACTCTTCGGATATTGCCTCAGTTCCATATCACTTGGAATAGCGAATTAAATATTTTTTTTCTGCCGGGAAGATAAGAATAACTTTGTAATTAAGCAGCAAAACTAATTAGTTTATCAGAATTTTCATACCGATATTTTCCAGATTGTAGACGCGTTCCTTGAATATGTAAAAGCGAATTATTAGCGCCAGAATCCCAACGATGCAAATGACACAAATGACCACAAATAGCCAATATTTATTATTAAATAATTGGCCGAAAACTGGATAACAACTATTCTCACTTTGTTTGGAGTAACCTTCAAGACAGGAGCATTCTCCTGGAGCAGAACAGAATCCGTTCTCACATTCATCTTTACAAACCGGATCACAACTGCTCTCATTAAATTTACTGTAACCTGCATTACAAGTGCATTCTTCAGGAGCAGTACATAATCCATTCTCACATCCGGTTATGCAGATTGGAGCACAACTATTCTCATTCAATTTACTGAATCCTTCATGACAAGAGCATTCTCCAGGAGCAGAGCAGAATCCGTTCTTACATTCATCTTTACAAACTGGAGAGCAACTGTTCTCTGTTATTTTAGAATAGCCATCAAAACAGGAGCATTCTCCAGGAGCACTACATAATCCGTTCTCACATCCATTGTCACAGACTGGAGCACAACTGTTCTCAGATATTTTCGAGTAGCCATCATTGCAGGTGCATTCTCCTGGAGAAGAGCAAAATCCATTCTGACATCCATTCTGACAGACTGGAGCACAATTGTTTTCCTTAATTTTAATGTAGCCATCGTTACAGGAGCATTCTCCAGGAGCAGAACAGAATCCGTTCTCACATTCATCTTTACAAACCGGATCACAACTGCTCTCATTAAATTTACTGTAACCTGCATTACAAGTGCATTCTTCAGGAGCAGTACATAATCCATTCTCACATCCGGTTATGCAGATTGGAGCACAACTATTCTCATTCAATTTACTGAATCCTTCATGACAAGAGCATTCTCCAGGAGCAGAGCAGAATCCGTTCTTACATTCATCTTTACAAACTGGAGAGCAACTGTTCTCTGTTATTTTAGAATAGCCATCAAAACAGGAGCATTCTCCAGGAGCACTACATAATCCGTTCTCACATCCATTGTCACAGACTGGAGCACAACTGTTCTCAGATATTTTCGAGTAGCCATCATTGCAGGTGCATTCTCCTGGAGAAGAGCAAAGTCCATTCTGACATCCATTCTGACAGACTGGAGCACAATTGTTTTCCTTAATTTTAATGTAGCCATCGTTACAGGAGCATTCTCCAGGAGCAGAACAGAATCCGTTCTCACATTCATCTTTACAAACCGGATCACAACTGCTCTCATTAAATTTACTGTAACCTGCATTACAAGTGCATTCTTCAGGAGCAGTACATAATCCATTCTCACATCCGGTTATGCAGATTGGAGCACAACTATTCTCATTAAATTTACTGAATCCTTCATGACAAGAGCATTGTCCAGGAGCAAAGCAAAATCCGTTCTCACATCCATCTTTACAAACTGGAGAACAACTGTTCTCTGTTATTTTAGAATAGCCATCGAAACAGGAGCATTCCCCAGGAGCAGTACATAATCCATTCTGACATCCATCCTTACAGATAGGAGCACAACTGCTCTCATTCACATTAGAGTAGCCTTCGTTGCAGGAGCACTTTCCAGGAGCAGAGCAAAGTCCGTTCTTACAACCGTCCTTGCAAACGGGCGAACAACTGTTTTCAGTTATTTTAGAGTACCCGTCGTTACAGGTGCATTCTCCAGGAGCTGTACATAATCCGTTCTCACATCCGTCTTTACAGACTGGTGAACAACTACTCTCAGTTGTTTTCGAATATCCCGTGAGGCATGCACAAATTCCCGGCGACTTACAAATGCCGTTGAAGCAGCCGTCTTTACAAATGGGCTCACATTTGTTGTCGGTGCCCTTTTGGTAATTCGCATGGCACTCACAAATTTCCGGTAAACTGCAGATGCCGTTATCACATCCAGTGCTGCAAACTGGATGGCATTCATTTAGGGTAACATTTAATTGGTAGCCCTTTTTGCACGCTGCTTCACAAATCTGACTTGTGGCATTCAGCGTGAATCCCTGGTTGCATCCGCAATTTCCGGGCGACTTGCAATATCCGTTTAAACAGTTACTGCTGCAGATTGGAAGGCAATTGCCACTTGAATCATCAAACTTGTAGCCATCGTAGCATCTACACACACGTATGGATTTACAATAGCCTTTCTCACATGCGATCTCCACGCACTTTCCACCACCACAACCGCGAAGGCAATTTGGTTCACAATTGAAGTCCTCAAATGTTGGACGAGTATAGTTAGGACAGCACTCCTTTATTTGAATAGGCTGTATTTTAGAATAGTTATTTTCAGGTTATTACAGTGTTGTCTATACTGATGAATTAGAATGCTTACTATCTTTACGCCGTTAACAGTGTTTTCTTCCGTTCTTATACAAATCTTGGCCAGCAAAAAGCTGGGAAGTAATATATATAAAAATGCTGACTTGTGGCATTCAGCGTGAATCCCTGGTTGCATCCGCACTTTCCGGGCGACTTGCAATATCCGTTTAAACAGTCACTGCTGCAGATTGGAAGGCAATTTTCACTTGAATCATCAAACTTGTAGCCATCGTTGCATCTACACACTCGTATGGATGAACAATAGTCTTTCTCACATGCGATCTCCACGCACTTTCCACCACCACAACCGCGAAGGCAATTTGGTTCACATTTAATGGGAATAAAACTAGCACGAACATAGCCAGGACAGCATTCCTTTATTTGAACAGGCTGTAGTTTAGAATAGTTATTTTCAGGTTATTACATTGTTGTCAATACTGATGAATTAGAATGCTTACTGTCTTTACGCCGTCAAAAGTGAATTCTTCCGTTCTTATACAAATCTTGGCCAGCAAAAAGCTGGGAAGTAATATATATAAAAATGATTTTCGGACAAACATTGTGCAGTAATTACTCCGTTCCACTAACTAATACGACTGAAAGCGTGTCGCAAAAATATGAGAGCAGGACTCATTTAATTTGCCTCATTTCCGCAAAGCTGACACTTATCGCACATAACACTACAGATTAATCACCATGTATATTTTTAAATACTTGAATTTATTTCTGTGTACTTGTGGCTATAGTCGTTGCGGCAACTATGGCAGCTATTCATCTTATGCGTAATCGTATATGACTCAATTGATTCAATTGAAGTCATCATAAATAAAAATAAATCAAAGGAACTAATTCGGATTCCATGTTATGTAGATTTTATTATATTCTGCATATTTAGACCAAAGTTTGCAGATTAATAAGTCTACTTCAATTCATTCGTAAGCATTTTTATTCGCATCCCAAATTCTGCAGAAAAAGAATGAACTTTAATAATAATATTATGTATGTATTTACTATATCAATTAAAAACGAATCATATGTCTTGTACCCTTTGAGCGGAGGTATTTTATTACACAGCTATTTAATATCTTAACGTATTTTCCAGAAATATATTAACTTAGTTGTGCCATACAACATGGGAACAACTTTAACCGGTGTTTAGAGCAGGTTTGAATTGTAGGTTCGTGAATTAAAAAAGCTTTTGAGCCAGCTTATATCTAATACAAATCCAAATGTATTCATTAATGCAGGACAACTCAGCTAGATGCTATGCATTTTCAGGCCATATAAAATTCATAACCTATTTTACATTTACATAACAATAATGAAATGTGCTCGCTTAACCGTATTGTGGCGTAGGAAGACACACAATACGGCTACAAATCAGGGATGAAGAAATACAGATGCGGGAAAGGAGCTGGGCAGAGACGCCAGGACTCCGACAAGCCAGAAGTCTCCTAGGTGGCTATAATCAAAAGCGATTTGAGCAAATGATATCCATGGGGAAGAATAGACTCAGAATACTCACAGGTCTATTGACAGGACACTGTAGACTGAGAAGTCACCTTACCAAATTAGGTATTTATAGCAGCAAGGTATGCAGGTTCTGCGGATACGAGGAGGAATCCTCGACGCACATCCTAACAGAATGTGTCGCTCTAACCAGGAAAAGATGCAGCATCCTAGGGCAGCATATCATGAGGCCCAAGGACATAAAAACCCTCAACCCAACAAAGATTCTAGCATTCGTGCAGGAGTTAGGATTGATGGAAGAGCAGTAGGCTCAGTAAGGGGGCACAATTGACCTTATAGGTCGCAGTGCTAATCTTTCCCCAATTATAATAATAATAATAATAAATCAACAATGTTGAAAATTGGTCAAGGAAATGATGAAAAACACATTAATTATTGAGGTAATAATCTAATTCAGTTATTGCGATTATTAATCCAGGTAAGTACTCTTCAGATAATGCCTCAGTTCCATATCACTTCGAATAGCCAATTAAATATACTTTGTCTGCCGGAAAGATAAGAATAACTTAGTAATTGAGCAGCAAAACTAATTAGTTTATCAGAATTTTCTTACCATTACTTTCCTGATTGTAGACGCATGCCTTGAAAATGTAAAGGCAAATTATTATCGCCAGAATCACAACGATGCAAATGACAACCGAAAATAGCCAATATTTGTTGATATCTAACTGGCCGGGATTTTCTATGTCCTCAATGCTCGAACACTCAAAGCCTCCTTTTGCGATGGTCCCATCGAAGCAGGTGCACACATCTGGAGATGCACAATAACCGTGGATGCACTGCCTCCCACACACGGGCAGGCACATAAGATTTGTAATGTTGATTGCATCTTCGGTCAATCTGTAGTTTGGTTTACAGCTGCATTCACCATCAATGCAGGATCCATTCCAACACCTTTGATTGCACGCATTCATATTTATTTATTTATTTATTTATTGTCAACTAAAAGTCAGTTGACACAAAAAATACAAAAACTTAAAAAATTTGATTTCATTCAATTTAAAATAATATCAAAATTATAAATAAATTTTAAAATAAGAGTAATTAAAATGATTAAAATGATTTCTGGGGGTATTTAAAAGCAAATTGGTCCAACATCTGTTGCATGAATTGGGGAAAACTCAGAAAAAACCCAATTAGACCAAACATAATTTGTAAGAGTTAGTAAGAATTAGTCCACCACCTGTGCAGGCAAAAAAGTTATTCCCGAGATAGGGCACACATCTACATGTATATGGGGTGTATTTATTGGAAAATAAAGAATGATCTGAGATATCAGGCTTCAACCAACTTTCGGTAAATACAAGAATATCAAATTTAAAAGAAAGACATTTCCGTCTCCCCAATTCTTGCTGTACTGGAACTTTCAGCACTTATTGGTTGACAAATCTGACTTGTGGCATTCAGCGTGAATCCCTGGTTGCATCCGCACTTTCCGGGCGACTTGCAATATCCGTTTAAACAGTCACTGCTGCAGATTGGAAGGCAATTTTCACTTGAATCATCAAACTTGTAGCCATCGTTGCATCTACACACTCGTATGGATGAACAATAGTCTTTCTCACATGCGATCTCCACGCACTTTCCACCACCACAACCGCGAAGGCAATTTGGTTCACATTTAATGGGAATAAAACTAGCACGAACATAGCCAGGACAGCATTCCTTTATTTGAACAGGCTGTAGTTTAGAATAGTTATTTTCAGGTTATTACATTGTTGTCAATACTGATGAATTAGAATGCTTACTGTCTTTACGCCGTCAAAAGTGAATTCTTCCGTTCTTATACAAATCTTGGCCAGCAAAAAGCTGGGAAGTAATATATATAAAACCTGTTGTCTGAAGAACTAGTGGGATGGTTCGGATGGGGCTGAGCTGAGGCCACCAGGCGGGTCGCAGGTTGCGGATAGCGAACGGCCTCCCTTTATGGAGGTTAGCTGTGAATAGCGTGGCAAGTGTGCCCGTGAATAAGCAGTCCCGGACAAACAGCGGGGGCACCGACAGGGCGCTTGTGTGGCCGCCTCTTAAAACATAGCCCCCCCACCCCCAATACTGCAGCCTACCCCCATCCTATCCCCACACATCTCACTCCGGGCCGGACTAAGGTGTCAATCGAACCGTGCCGAAAGTCAACTTGGCTGGGGGCCCGGACTAACAAATAGCCCAGTCTCTAACGGTGTGCTCAGGCAGATGGCGACCGCCTGTTCTATTCAGCCTTACTCGGGTATTGCAGATCTCTGCCCGGGCGGACCATAATTTCTCTGCATCTCGTGGGAATATCATGAATAAGAACAATAATAATATAAAAATTCCGCAGGATATCACTGCAAATGAAGTCGCAAGACTGATGGAGGACCGAGCCCTGAACGGGGGGAGGTCCTCTTATGTGGCAGAACATCCTCCACAACCCACTCCAACACCAAGGAGGATGCCCTCTGCACAGCAGGGGCACAGTCAACAGGCACTTGCCCTGAGAGAAGAAGGTATGGTCGGATCAGCTCGACCACCACACCCAACAGCAAGAGCTGGTAGACAAGCGGCGTATAGGCCGAAGAAGAAGGGGGCCTTCCTCCCACCGAGGGGCCAAACTGGAGGGCTGGACGACCCGAACCGCAAAACTCTCAGCGGTTCACGGGTCAAATGGTACCTAAGGTACCTCCAGCAGGGGATGGCCCCGGATGACGCCCTAAATAAGGCAAAAGAGCCGAGGGACATAGCGAGTGCGGCACCAGCCCCCAAAAGAACAAGCAGTGCTCTGACACCGCCGACGGCCACCCCTAAAAGGTGGTGCTCGGCGGTCAAGAGCGCTGCTCATGGTCCAATGGGGACACGAGTGCCGAATAAGAAAGGTCAGGAGGAATTGGACACGCGCCCGAGCACATCACGTGCAGCGGCTAACGTGTCCGGCTCATCCGAATCAGAAAGGCCCCGCATTTCATATGCGGCGGCAGCTAAGAAGGTCAGGGTGGCGGTATTACCGGTGAACTATCCCCAGATAATGCTCAACCACAAAGACTTATCTGCCCTGGAGGAGGTCATCATAGATGACCTCATTGTAGATTACGCAGGTCGGGACCCCGCGATATCATTCGCGGGCATTCACTTCAGGATCGGCTATCTGCTGATCGAGTGTTCCAACGAACGCTCAGTCAAATGGCTGAGAGACAATGCACCACGGCTGCGGTCGTGGAAGGGAGTGCCCCTAGAATGTAAGGTGGGAGACGAGATACCGTCGCCCCACTGTATCACATTATTCTGCCCAAGAAGTAAGGGTCGGTCCTCAGATTTCCTGTTGCATCTTATCGGGGTTCAAAACGGGATGGACATCTCTACCTGGAAGGTTATCACTAGTAGAAATGAGGGGGAAGGAGTCCTCCTAGTGATAGGTATAGACGAAATGTCCAAGAGGACGATCGTTGAAAACGGGCACCAAATCAGTTTCCGCTACGGGAGCATCCCCGTAAGCGGTCTGAGAAAGAAGGCTGGAGGGAATACGCAGCCCGCCCCAACACAGAGGGAGGACGCGAAGATGCACCCATCGGACGGACCGAGCAGCTGTCAGCCAGTCATCATCGATCTGTAGGAAGATCTGGCAGAAGATGAGGACTTGGCAGACATGACGCTCGGACCCGATGAATTGGGCGAAGCAGAAGACGGGGACGTAATAATGTCCTCGCAAGAGCTAAAAGAAGAGCTAGAAGGAGAAGAAGCAGCTGACGTCACACTGACGGGCAGCGGTGACGGGGGCAGCTCCGAGCCCCAGCCACCATGCAAGCAGGAGCCCCTCCTCCAGTAGATGGCGGGAGTCATCACAACGGGCCTGGCCCAGGTAAACATCCACCGCGCCAAGGCAGCCTCGGCTGTCCTAGCGAGGATGTTTACCAAACGACATCTTGGGCTAGCCCTTGTGCAGGAGCCATGGGTGAACAAGGGCATTAAAGGCCTGTTCACGGCAGGCTCAAAGGTAATATGGGATCAGAGTCACCCAACACCCAGGGCGTGTATAATGGTAAGGAAAGAAATTAACTTTACTATCCTTTCAGAATTCATAACGAGGGACTGCGTTCCAATAGCCATACAGGACAAGGGAAATGTAACCCCCCTGGTAATAGTATCGGCCTACTTCGCAGGAGACGGAGCCTGCCCACCACCGGAAATAACAAAGCTGGTGGAACACTGCAGGAAAGAAAAGATGCCGATAATCATCGGATGCGATGCCAATGCGCACCACACCATATGGGGCAGCAGCGACATCAACACGAGGGGTGAGTGCCTCGCAGATTTTATATTCAAACATAATCTAGAACTTGCCAATGTCGGATCTATACCGACATTCGTAACCAGAATTAGGGAGGAGGTACTAGATATCACCTTCACCAGTAGGTCCCTTCAGCCACACATCAGGGACTGGCATGTATCTCAAGAAGAATCTATGTCCGACCATAGAATCATTCTCTTCCGAGTAGAACTGAATACAGAGAGCAGTGTACCCTGTCGAAATCCCAGAAAGACAAACTGGGAGGGGTTTAGGTCAACTCTAGAGCTTAACCCCAGTAGTGTACAAAATTTACCCAAAAGTCCACTTGAGCTAGAGTGGGCTGTAGAAAATCTAAACAAAAGCATAATTAGCGCCTTTGAAAAGAATTGTCCGGTAGGAAAGAAGTTCAGAGAAAAAGATGCCCCGTGGTGGAATGAGAGCCTGGAAAGGCTACGTCTCACCACACGACACCTCTTCAACAAAGCGAAGAGGGACGGCACATGGGAAAGCTATCGCGAAAGCCTGACCTCCTATAACAGGGAAATCAGGAAGGCCAAGCGAGCTAATTATAGGAACTTCTGCGAAAGCATTGGAAGTACCAGCGAAGGTGCCAGGCTCCACAGAGTGTTATCTAAGCGGACACCTGACGCAAACGTAGCATTGAAACGAAGGGATAACTCCTTCACAAGTAACAATGAACAGAAACTGAAACTGCTCTTCGAGACGCACTTCCCAGGCAGCATACCACTGCAGAATAGTGTTATCGAAGTGACAGGTAACAGAGGCAGACCATCTGCTAACGAATGGGCATGTGCCAAGTCAACGGTCACTCCGGAGAGACTAGAATGGGCAATTGGAACTTTCCAGCCCTTCAAATCTCCTGGACTGGACGGAATATCGCCAGCTTTCCTTCAGCAGGGACGAGAATTACTCCTCTCCCCTGTTAGGAAGGTACTCATTAGCAGCCTAGCCCTCGGTTATATACCGAGAGCATGGGGCAGAGCTAGGGTGGTCTTCATCCCCAAGGCAGGGAAGAAAGACATCACCAACCCAAAGTCCTTCAGACCCATCAGCTTGACATCGTTTTTATTGAAAACGCTAGAAAAGCTGGTGGACTACAAAATTAGAAGCACTCTGCTAAAGAAGCACTTTGCATAAGGCAGAGCAGGCAGGTCCACGGATACTGCGCTCTACCAATTGCGCCGCACACTAAATGAGGCAATGACCAATAAGGAAGTAGCATTGTGCGCCTTTCTAGACATAGAAGGCGCCTTTGACAATACATCTCATGAGGCGATTAGGGCTGCCCTCTACAGGAGGGGCCTGGACTCCATCACCAGCAGGTGGATACTTGCCCTGCTGGGGTCCAGACAAGCCACGACATCATCGCATGATGTCACGGTAACAGTCCTAACTACCAAGGGCTGCCCCCAAGGGGGAGTACTGTCTCCGCTGCTCTGGAGTCTGTTGGTGGATGAACTACTTAACAGGCTTACCACCAGAGGTATCCAATGTCAAGGATATGCCGATGACATTGTCGTCATGGCGCGAGGCAGATTTGAAGAAACACTCTGTGACATAGTTCAGTTAGGGTTACAAATAACGAGCGATTGGTGTGCGGAGGTTGGACTCAGCCTGAACCCCGCAAAAACAATCATCGTCCCCTTTACTAGACGATATAAATTACAGAGGATGAGACAAATAAGGCTATCAGGTAGCCTAGTAGTAACAAGTAAAGAGGTAAAATACCTCGGAGTCACATTTGACAGTAAACTAAACTTTGGTACCCATGTAGAAAATACTGTATCAAAGTGCTCCAGGGCACTTTATGCATGTCGCAGCATAGCCGGCAAATCATGGGGCACATCACCAAAGATAATAAGATGGCTATACCTAATGGTAGTAAGGCCCATGCTAACCTACGGAGCAATAGCATGGGGAGACAGGGTGCGGCTAACAACCGTGCAAAAACAGTTACAAAAACTGCAAAGAATGGCCTGTGTATGTATGACAGGGGCAATGCGCACCTGCCCCACAATGGCCTTGGAAGCCTTAATGGAGCTCACACCACTCCACCACACTATAAGGCTCCAACAGAAAGCAACGCTTCTAAGGATGTCAGCTGAAGGAGTTGGGGGCAATCACATCCTAAGCCATAAAGATGCCCAACACCTAGCAGATGAACTTCCCCTGATTATGCAACCCAGGGACGAAATGACAGCCGAATATTCATTTGAGCGAAATTTCAAGGTTCATATGAGTAGCAAAAGGGAATGGACGACGTTGAACGAAGTCCACCCTATGAAACCGCACACCATAAAATGGTACACCGACGGATCACTAACCACACAGGGAACAGGTCTTGGAGTGGTGGGTCCTCGGGTATCATACCATGAGTCCCTAGGAAAGCACACTAGCATATTTCAAGCAGAGGTGTGTGCGATAGGGAGGTGTGCGGAGTTTAACCTGAAACGATGCTATCGGAATGCGGATATATCCATCCTCTCCGACAGTCAAGCAGCAATAAATGCTTTAAATGGGACGAAAATAACGTCCAAAGTAGTTCACGAAGTAAGATCCAAGCTTGACCAACTCGGAAAACACAATAGGCTCACCCTAAGGTGGGTTCCGGGCCATAGGGATATAGCTGGAAACGAAGAGGCAGATAAACAAGCAAGAATGGGGGCAGAGAGACCCATGATAGGCCCTGAACCGTATTGTGGTGTAGGTAGACATACAATACGGTTACAAATCAGGGATGAAGAAAGGCTGATGCGAGAACGAAGCTGGGCAGAGACACCGGGACTCCGACAGGCCAGAAGTCTCCTGGGTGGCTTTAATCAAAAGCGATTTAAGCAAATAATATCCATGGGGAAGAACAGACTCAGAATACTCACAGGTCTACTTACAGGACACTGTAGACTGAGAAGTCACCTAACCAAATTAGGTATTACAGTAGCAACATTTGCAGGTTTTGCGGGTACGAGGAGGAATCCTCGACGCACATCCTAGCGGAATGCGTCGCCTTAACCAGGAAAAGAGGCAGCCTCCTAGGGCAGCATATCATGAGGCCCAAGGACATAGAAACCCTCAACCCAACAAAGATTCTAGCATTCGTGCAGGAGTTGGGATTGATGGAAGAGCTGTAGGCTCAGTAAGGGGGCACAATAGACCTTGTAGGTCGCGGTGTTAACTTTTCCCCAATTATAATAATAAATATATATAAAAATGATTTTCGGACAAACATTGTGCAGTAATTACTCCGTTCCACTAACTAATACGACTGAAAGCGTGTCGCAAAAATATGAGAGTAGGACTCATTTAATTTGCCTCATTTCCGCAAAGCTGACACTTATCGCACATAACACTACAGATTAATCACCATGTATATTTTTAAATACTTGAATTTCCTTCTGTGTACTTGTGGCTGTAGTCGTTGCGGCAACTATGGCAGCTATTCATCTTATGCGTAATCGTATATGACTCAATTGATTCAATTGAAGTCATCATAAATAAAAATAAATCAAAGGAACTAATTCGGATTCCATGTTATGTAGATTTTATTATATTCTGCATATTTAGACCAAAGTTTGCAGATTAATAAGTCTACTTCAATTCATTCGTAAGCATTTTTATTCGCATCCCAAATTCTGCAGAAAAAGAATGATTTTTAATAATAATATTATGTATGTATTTACTATATCAATTAAAAACGAATCATATACCTGTACCCTTTATTATTTTATTTTATTACACAGCTATTTAATATCTTAACGTATTTTCTAGAAATATATTAACTTAGTTGTGCCATACAACATGGGAACAACTTTAACCGGTGTTTAGAGCAGGTTTGAATTGTAGGTTCGTGAATTAAAAAAGCTTTTGAGCCAGCTTATATCTAATACAAATCCAAATGTATTCATTAATGCAGTACAACCCAGCTAGATGCTATGCATTTGTAGGCCATATAAAATTCATAACCTATTTTACATTTACATAACAATAATGAAATGTGCTCGCTTTTTAGCCCCATCGAATCGTACCGCATTATGAGCCGGACTGAACTAACTGCTCAACTCGTTCCAGGGGTTCCTCAACGCTGTCATCAAAGGTGAGCAGCTAATTTAATGAGGCCACATTATTCAGAGTGCTTCACTTTATAGGTATACCCGAAATTGACGAGTCTTTTGGACCGATAGATCCCATGAAACAAGATCAGCTGTCATTCAAACAGGAAAACAGCGATGTCGCCTCCATCTCCGCAAATATATCCAATCTTGTAATACGCGGCTTTGGCAAGATGGTGCTCAAGGAGAGCAAGTGAGTATATCCAATAACATCTTGAGTACACTTGCACTCAGCTTTACAAGTAAGTGCCTATTAATATTCAACTAATGAATAATTGAGTGCAACTCAACGACTTGAGTTATAGCTCGTTAAGGTCGCATTTTGAAGTGTGAGGAGAAGTGTATCGTAAGATCGTAGATTTAAAATAAGAAATATACATACATATGTACAGATATTACATACTTCACAGTCTCAACTTTCTGAATAGTAATTCAATCGCTTTATAGACAGATGCAACTATTGATTAATAGACAAGTTCTATTTCTGTAGTGCAGTTGGGAAATTTCCATGCAGAATTAGGGCTTATATTCCAAAACTGCAATATTTCATTTATTTGGACTTAACTTGAACTATTGATAACACTTTAGGGTAAGCAAGAAGGACTTTAGCTGGCTGGATCACATTTACATCCCCAAAATGCGAATGGATGGTAATTTCAAAATGCATGGACGCATTTTATTAATCCCACTGCACGGATCTGGCACTTTGTTTATCGAGATAGGTAATTATAGAACACCCATTATTACATCTTAACAATATTATATTATGGCAATGACAATTGACAGATGAACTTGATATATATATGAATGCCAAGACACTCCTCTATGAAAAGGGCGGATACACCTTCTTCAATGTGACTGCGGTTAGCATTAAATTGGATGTGGGCCGTGTCTGGACATATATGGAGAATCTGTTCAACGGCCACAGCAAGGATGTGGAACGCAGTACAAATGAGTTATTTAATGACAACTGGCGTGAATTCTACGAAGCGTTACGTCCACTAATTGTGGAAACAGTGGAGCGCACATTGCTCGATCTGCTGCAGAAGATGTTTCATTTGATGCCCGCCAATTTCTTTATTGAGGATATACCCAATTCCCTGGCTTTGTATGGTCTCAAAACGCGGCTGATAGCGTAGAATTGTGCGAATATTGAGAAAGGTCCGCTTACAATTACTGGTTAGAGTTAAAGAATAAATGCAAAAGCTCAACATACCTTAGTATCTACATTTTTTAAATATGACTTTGCGGATTATCTCATCTTCTTTAAATTTCCTAGTCGAGGATATTCCCATACCACAACACAAAGACAGTAAAGAATAGAATACTATATATATATATTCCAATCTGAAGAGAAAACCAGAATTTGTATTCTTATGCGGAAAATTAACTTTAATCAATAAACAAATAATGTGAAAAATCAATTATAATTTTAAATCGATGAAATAAAAATGTTTGTGATTTGCATAAAATAAGTCGATTTAAAGCAAAAACAAAACTATAACTACGACTACAAGTGCAGTTGGGAAATTTCCATGCAGACTTAGGGCTTATATTCCAAAACTGCAATATTTCATTTATTTGGACTTAACTTGAACTATTGATAACACTTTAGGGTAAGCAAAAAGGACTTTAGCTTGCTGGATCACATTTACATCCCCAAAATGCGAATGGATGGTAATTTCAAAATGCATGGACGCATTTTATTAATCCCACTGCACGGATCTGGCACTTTGTTTATCGAGATAGGTAATTATAGAACACCCATTATTACATCTGAACAATATTATATTATGGCAATGACAATTGACAGATGAACTTGATATATATATGAATGCCAAGACACTCCTCTATGAAAAGGGCGGATACACCTTCTTCAATGTGACTGCGGTTAGCATTAAATTGGATGTGGGCCGTGTCTGGACATATATGGAGAATCTGTTCAACGGCCACAGCAAGGATGTGGAACGCAGTACAAATGAGTTATTTAATGACAACAGTGGAGCGCACATTGCTCGATCTGCTGCAGAAGATGTTTCATTTGATGCCCGCCAATTTCTTTATTGAGGATATACCCAATTCCCTGGCTTTGTATGGTCTCAAAACGCGGCTGATAGCGTAGAATTGTGCGAATATTGAGAAAGGTCCGCTTACAATTACTGGTTAGAGTTAAAGAATAAATGCAAAAGCTCAACATACCTTAGTATCTACATTTTTTAAATGTGACTTTGCGGATTATCTCATCTTCTTTAAATTTCCTAGTCGAGGATATTCCCATACCACAACACAAAGACAGTAAAGAATAGAATACTATATATATATATTCCAATCTGAAGAGAAACCCAGAATTTGTATTCTTATGCGGAAAATTAACTTTAATCAATAAACAAATAATGTGAAAAATCAATTATAATTTTAAATCGATGAAATAAAAATGTTTGTGATTTGCATAAAATAAGTCGATTTAAAGGTAAATGCATAAAGTAAATCAACAATGTTCAAAATTGGTCAAGGAAATGATGAAAAACACATTAATTATTGAGGTAATAATCTAATTCAGTTATTGCGATTATTAATCCAGGTAAGTACTAACGGGTTACTCTTCGGATAATGCCTCAGTTCCATATCACTTCGAATAGCCAATTAAATATATTTTGTCTGCCGGAAAGATAAGAATAACTTAGTAATTGAGCAGCAAAACTAATTAGTTTATCAGAATTTTCTTACCATTACTTTCCTGATTGTAGACGCATGCCTTGAAAATGTAAAAGCAAATTATTATCGCCAGAATCACAACGATGCAAATGACAACCAAAAATAGCCAATATTTGTTGATATCTAACTGGCCGGGATTTTCTATGTCCTCAAAGCTCGAACACTCAAAGCCTCCTTTTGCGATGGTCCCATCGAAGCAGGTGCACACATCTGGAGATGCACAATAACCGTGGATGCACTGCCTCTTACACACGGGCAGGCACAGAAGATTTGTAATGTTGATTGCATCTTCGGTCAATCTGTAGTTTGGTTTACAGCTGCATTCATCATCAATGCAGGATCCATTCCAACACCTTTGATTGCACGCATTCATACCTTCCCCAATTCTTGCTGTACTGGAACTTTCAGCACTTATTGGTTCACAAATCTGACTTGTGGCATTGAGCGTGAATCCCTGGTTGCATCCGCAATTTCCGGGCGACTTGCAATATCCGTTTAAACAATCACTGTTGCAGATTGGAAGGCAATTGCCACTTGAATCATCAAACTTGTAGCCATCGTTGCATCTACACACACGTATGGATGAACAATAGTCTTCCTCACATGCGATCTCCACGCACTTTCCACCACCACAACCGCGAAGGCAATTTGGTTCACAATTGAAGTCCTTAAATGTAGGACGAGCATAGTTAGGACAGCAGTCCTTTATTTGAATAGGCTGTATTTTAGAATAGTTATTTTCAGGTTATTCCAGTGTTGTCTATACTGATGAATTAGAATGCTTACTATCTTTACGCCTTTAACAGTGTTTTCTTCCGTTCTTATACAAATCTTGGCCAGCAAAAAGCTGGGAAGTAATATATATAAAAATGATTTTCGGACAAACATTGTGCAGTAATTACTCCGGTCCACTAACTAATACGACTGAAAGCGTATCGAAAAAATATGAGAGCAGGACTCATTTAATTTGCCTCATTTCCGCAAAGCTGACACTTATCGCACATAACACTACAGGTTAATCACCATGTATGTTTTTAAATACTTGAATTTATTTCTGTGCACTTGCGGCTGTAGTCGTTGCGGCAACTATGGCAGCTATTCATCTTATGCGTAATCGTATATGACTCAATTGATTCAATTGAAGTCATCATAAATAAAAACAAATCAAAGGAACTAATTGGGATTCCATGTTATGTAGATTTTATTATATTCTGCATATTTAGACCAAAGTTTGCAGATTAATAAGTCTACTTCAATTCATTCGTAAGCATTTTTATTCGCATCCCAAATTCTGCAGAAAAAGAATGATTTTTAATAATAATATAATGTATGTATTTACTATATCAATTAAAAACGAATCATATGTCTTGTACCCTTTGAGCGGAGGTATTTTATTACACAGCTATTTAATATCTTAACGTATTTTCCAGAAATATATTAACTTAGTTGTGCCATACAACATGGGAACAACTTTAACCGGTGTTTAGAGCAGGTTTGAATTGTAGGTTCGTGAATTAAAAAAGCTTTTGATCTAGCTTATGTCTAATACAAATCCAAATGTATTCATTAATGCAGTACAACTCAGCTAGATGCTATGCATTTGTAGGCCATATAAAATTCATAACCTATTTTACATTTACATAACAATAATGAAATGTGCTCGCTTTTTAGCCTTATCGAATCGTACCGCATTATGAGCCGGACTGAACTAACTGCTCAACTCGTTCCAGGGGTTCCTCAACGCTGTCATCAAAGGTGAGCTGCTTTAGTTATAGATCGCTAAGGTCGCATTTTATAGTCTGGAAAGTGTATATCACGCTCAAATAAACATAAATACCATTGGCTGGGCCTATATATGTCACTGTTCCCACATTCTAAATCGTAATTCAATGAATTTATACAGAGACAGATACATATATTTATTTATAGACAATTACTATTTCTGAATCGTAGTTGAGTATTTTCAATTTTTCAAAACTGCAATACTTCATTTATTTGTACTTGAACTAATTCATAATAATTTAAGATAAGCAAGAGGGACATCCACTAATTGTGGAAATAATGGAGCGCACAATGCTCACACTGCTGAAGAAGATGTTCAATTTGAATATATCCATACAATTTCTTTGCTCAGGAAAAAGGCGACTGATAGTATAGAATTATTAGATCTGCTTACTGCTAACTGTTACAGTTAAATAATAAATGCAAAAGCTAAAAGCTAGTAAAATATATGCATGGCACAGAGCATTCCGAGAACTCGGAATTTCCAGTCTGCTGCTCAGTAGAACCAATCGTACTTGAGATAATCGCTCTCATGCTTCAAAGCCGCAATCGACGTGTGACGCACGTGTCCAGTGCGTGCAAAAATGCGTCGATTGCCAACTGGCTGCAGGGTCCGGAAGTTGTCCACTAAAGCTCCATCTTGTGTATCTGTCAGCTGGCGGAAACGTGAAATCTGTCATGGATTAAATAAAACAAAAAAACGTTACTCAACCTCTCTGATGCTTTATGTGTAAGGATTTACCTGTTTGGGTGAAATTGGTATGGGATCGGGAAACAGAATCCAGGTGACTGCCTCCGAACAGGGTGGCGTCGTAAGCGAGCCTGCAAGGCATTGAGAGACGTGACATGACAGTCAAATATGTTCTATGTCCATTTATCAAAAGTTATTCAATTTCACACAGATTCAACGACAACGGCAACCGAATTGATGAAAATCCGTTTTCTTTATACCATGATTTTAGTTTTCCTTATTTGACCAATAATTGATGTTATTTCCAACTCTTCAAAAGCCATTTAAGCATGCTGAAATTTCACACCTGAAACGTTTTTGCTTTATAAGCAATTAAATACGGAAACCCGGACTTTTAAGCCATTTCGCTTCAAATTGTTGGGGAAATTTATAGATGACAAAAGTTTAAATTGTAAAATTTTAAATTTAAAAAAAAAACCCTTAATACAAATAACAATAAACCCCACTTTTTAATTACTTTTTCCCTTTTCGAGCTACAAACTAAATTAAAATGTACTACTTATACGCAAAAAGTACTCAACAAAGTAAATTAAAAAACCATCAGTAAAAATGTTGTTATATTAACCACATTTCAAGGCGAAGAATAGAGATAAATTTATTTTTTTTTTTTGTCACTTACCCTTGTAAGTGTAGAACTTGTCCACATCCACATTGGCTATTAGCGATGATAGAGAAAAAGTGACATTAAGGGCTGCCTCCTTATTGGCATCAGCGATCAAATGCAAATGGCGATTGATGGTTACCAGGCCCTGGCCCTCATCCTCATCCAACTGTGAAATTTGATAGTAGTATAAGCGCAACTGGGTCACATTTGCATATTGGCCCCACCCCACGGCATCGGCAACCCAACTCACGTTGAAAAAGAATCCGAGGACTGCCGCACCATCGGGATGGTTGAGTGCCTCTCCCAGGGTGGCATACTTCTTGTTGCGATGCACAATGTGCATTTCCATTGTGTAGCGTATGTCATTGATAACATGCTCCGAGCCCCGATTGTTCTTGTCGCCCCAGTGGAAATGCAATCCCTCCACCTCAAACTCTCCTGGCAGCTTGGCACCCCTCACATAAGGCAGAAACTCGCCATTCTCTTCGCTCAGATTTCCTTTGGGTATGCCAATGGTGACTGAAGAATGCCAATGTGTAATTAATGAATGCAATTCTAGCGACCATCTACCGACAACTTACCGGTGTGACCATTGTTTATCAGTTTCAACGGATATGGCAACAGATTGTGATACCCAATCATGTCCACAGCCGGCATATGAACGGGTATTGTCTAAAATTGATCAATTTGGGACAGTTGTCAGCTAGTTGAAGCTAGGATGCAACTGCTATCGGGTTCACTTACATGGCTGGAGGTGATAGCAATTGGTGACTGCGTCTTGCCGGCACAATGACCATGATGACGAGCCCAGCGACGCTGGTTGGGCTCCGAGTAGCCAAAAACATGACTGCTGACCACTGCAAGTGAAAGATGACCAAAGTCGAGATTTAAGACCTGCCAACAATATTTATCTTAAATATCTTCTAATTAAATTAACAATGCATTCATGATTATGATTTCTATGTTATTTTAATATTCATTTTATATATTTATTAAAATTGAAAAGAAATAAAATTAATTAGAATTTCATTATGTCTATCATGAGGTTAACATTTACTATTTATTTATTATAATTTAAATGATTCTCTGATCACGTGTCCCACATTATTTCCTCACACCTCAAACCGTCCGAAAAGAGTCGAGCTTATCACTGACGTATATGAGCACTTGTGAATTATGGCAAATAGATGTGTCAGCAAACAAATGTTAACTGTTTGCTGCTTAGTAAATACATAAATTGATAAATAAATTTATAAAGAATATACAAGTCGCACAAGGGCACGCCAAACACGGTAGACATTGACATAATCATTGATATTGATATATGTAGATAATGAGCGGAAAAGGTAAATATTATTCAATAATTTATAACTTTGAGTGAGTTCCGTCTAACTTGTTATACAAACCGGATTATATTTAGAAATATTTTTCCAATGAAAGTTTGTTTAGTGATCATCAGTATGCATATCATATGACAATTGCAAAATTTCTGGAGGGAACAGTCCAGAACCAGCGTGAAGCGAGTAATTCTTTTGCCAAATTTCAAATATTTAATTTTTTTATCTTTCAGGAACCTGCTACAATATACTTTAACTATCAATCTGTTTATATTTGAATTGTACTTAATCAAAATAAATGTCACCAAACAATATGTATTAATTGGCATTTGAAAAATCTTAAGTTTGAGTGCTACAAATAACATTAAGTAAGTGCAATAAAATGTGTAAGGTGTGCACTTAGAATCGTGATAGCGAAAGCTATTTCGGGTGCAAGTGATTTATACAACCTTGAACCCTTGTAGTGGTAGTAGCACCCTTGTATATTGTAGCACGCGAACCTATGACTAGTCTTAGAGATAAGAACTATAAAATAACAAAGCTGGCAAAGTCAGCAAAGGTTCACATGAAATTGATATTGATTGGATTTTGGAATTTCTTGAAATGACAAACACTTTTTATTTACTTTGATTTATTTAATGGCTGCACTTTTGACACAATGATAAATGTATCACATGACTAACTGTGTGCAGCCTTATGTAACCGATATTCCATATATAACTAAACGATATAACAAAATGTGACGGTACCTTGAGACCAGCAGATTACCAGAAAGACTGATTGAAGTATAATTATTTGCATTGCAGGCAACTAAATTGCGGTTTTCTCCTCTTTCTGAGCACTCGACAATTGCAACACCTAGCGGTTGGGTGGCTGATTCTGAACTGCGCGGACGTTTGTCGTTTGAAACACCTTCACAACTTCCTTAGCGTCAGCGAACTAATTGAAAACTCAACAGCTAAAATTCGAGCGCACAGCGCGTGCTCCACACTCTGATACAAGCCATAAAAATAAAAAAAAAAAAACACACACACACACACACAAACCCAGACACACACCTGCCAAATAGATAGATTCGGAATCGCAGTCGAATAGTCGCACGAACAACGCCTGACGACGGACGAGCACACGATCCATCGATCGGTTCTGTCTGGGGCATTGAAGTATTGAGCTGTTGGAGCTTCGTCACTAAGTTACCCACTTAATGAAATCGAATTTGAAGTTGTATTATGTGCCTAATGCTAACGTTGTGGCACACTGCGTATGCTTAACAATCAGTTAAATTGTGCCGCCAACCAAAAAAAAAATATCCAAAACCAAAAATAAAAACCAAATGTAAAATCAACAAGCAACAACAAAAGATAATTCGTCATAATTCACACTTAACTAAAACAAACAAGAGCGGAAACTGCCTTCAGTAATTTGATAATATTTTTTTTTGCATGCCTACAATTCGGATATGAATATTTGTTTGTTCAACCATGCAAATATTGACAGCTTTATGCAGAAGGAGACTTATTGATAGCGTGGTTCTACCATTCCAGCCCAATTCAATCAATTATATGATTTTCGCACGGTTTCTGTATACATATGCATTGGTGTATATCTATATATATTAACAGCTAATGAGTACAGATATGCCTTGTCAAAACCTGATTATTATTAATTCATAATTGTGATATTACAACTACTCCAAATTAAAATATAGGCAAGTAAAAAAATAGTAATTTTCTAGGCACAAAATATTATTTTAGATATGCGTCCCGCATTAGTCAACATTTACATAACTTTAACAAACGCGTGATTTAAATGACGAATGCGAAATAGCCCAGCTGTGTAGAAAAGCGTACAAATTTATGCATTCCAACGATCACATACTTATAAGTTAGAATTTGGCATAACTCACATTATCGAAAGCTTTAGCAACTGCCAACTCAATTTGATTTAGTTCACAACTCCAATTAAGAGCTTAAAAGCTGTAAAACTGACCCATGTCAAAAAAATAATAATCTAGATTCTAGGAAGCTCACATTTTAGTTTCATTGCCCAAATTTGTTCAGTGAATCCGATCAATTATAATAAAATTGACAATAATTTTAATGAGCAAACTCCCATCATCAATTATGGCCAAACTCGCATTAATTTAATTACCAATAGCTTTTTGTCTAGCTTACTTTTCAGTTAGTAATGTTATTTGATCGTGTATTAATAGTTAGTTTTGGTTCTAATTTCCATTATTTATTTTAATGCCTTAAAAGGTGTTAATCAGAGCCATGCGATGAATGCATGATCATGCTAACTGTTATTCCATTTCAATACTAAAATAAATATACCACGACCTGATCTCAATTCCTCCACTCCTCGCTGTCAAAAAGGATATTGAACCCATATTATTGGTACGAGAAATACAAACGAATTATGTAAGGTTTTTTTTTTATTATTAAATCGCTCTGACGGCAAATACTCAATAAACAAATCAATCAAATAGACAGACAAATGTGTCAAGTCAAAATTCCCGAATGATCTACAAATGTGATGTAATTCCACACCAATGAAAAAAAAAAATAGTACCGGTCTGTTTGATAAAAACGTGTGAACAGTTAGCACATTTTTTAAAGCTATGTTTTTCTGACACAACATGTGATTTAGTGTCAATTAACTTAGTTGAACTAAAATCAGTGAGATTTATCAGGCTGGATCGATGAAATATGGCATAGTGCTATGAGCACAGCGTCTGTTCATTTAGCATTCATCGCGTGGCGCATCCGAAATGATGAGCACATTTAAAACACATTTATTCGAACATAAAGTAAGCCATAAAACTGAATGGGTGAATCTAACAATACTTGGATAATTTGTCTATTCAATGGCATTTATTTAAAATGCTATAAACAAAAAGGAAAGCAGTGTTGAAATCAGCGCATGTGATCGTCAAGCCCATACAAAGTACTCAGCCATCGACGCGAGAATATTAAAAAAAAACATATCTCGTTCAGATATAAATAAAGAACGACACCTGAACAGCATGTAAAGTAGCCGAAAGGTGCACTACAATTTTATCAATTAAAAATACCTAGACTCCGGTACATGTGCTCCGTTCATGTGCTTGGTTATATCCATAGGGCTGGCGTCATTTCAGTTAACGTGCCATGCATTTCCAAAATTGGTGAGAGATACTGCCTTGGTTTATTTTTAGCCATACTTGCCAAATAACTTATCACCGTAACATTAATCTTTCTGTCTCGGTTGGCTTAGAAATAACACCATTTTATATATAATGCTCATCGGTTATGGTTGATCGGAAGATAACAGCATGTTAATAAATTGACGATTGCCCATTGATAGTATACTTTTGATGCCTTCAGAAATGTCGCCTAAAAGATGTCTGTAGATTTTGAAATAGGTACAAGTCATTTCAGTATAAAGAAATATATTAAAATTCTTAAATTATACAAAATCTTTATTATTTTTTTCAGAATTTTTAAATAAGTATAAATTATTAATAATACAAATATCAAGTAATAAATTGAAATTCAGTGGTCATTTGGAAGTTATTGCTTTATAAATTTAGGATCGACAATAGATTCCTCGAATCTAAGTCTTATATTTTTCAGCACAAATTATATGATATATATAATATGTTAAATTTTAAATTATTTTTATGGATCAATATCCAAAGTCGTTGGATTTTTATTTTAGCAGTAGAAGCGATGTAATTTGCGAAAGACCACTGCACAAGTAATAATAATTAATAAATATAAAATATCTTTATAAGCTTTTTTCAAATAAGCACATACGAAAACATTAATTAAACAACACAACCAACTTAATAATAACTGTACTCAACAACAATTTTGGTGTTTTTAATAATGAAAGTCGGTCGCCTGCAGTTAATAAATAAGGACTTTGACAAACGAACTTTGGTGTACGTCGATGAGCTATGTAATAAATAAAGCATGGAAATGGCAAATTAATTAATTATTTGTGTATAATTTAAATAGATAGGACGCGGACAATTTTAAAAATGTCCATTATTGTGTACTAGGATAAAAAGATATCCTTCCAAATAGGGGACATTTTTACCAGATATTTGGTACATGTAATGTATATGAATGCATAACAGTTCACATAATGCAAAAATGCGTTCAAACACAATATAAAATTAATATTCGATGTTTTTGCACTTATGGTCAGAGTTTCCTGTATGATGTATGTAAGTGATGTATGCATGTGATATATACTTTAGACGTAAGCCTGAGATGTATGCATATGATGTGTATGTGCTTATAAGGCGAAAATCAATTGTTTTCCTGGGAGCCAAAGTTGCTTGGCGTTTATTCCTCTTTCTGCTCCTTGGCCGACAAAAAGAGTTTTTGGCACGTAAATGTCATCGAATCTAAACGAAGAATAAAAGAAAAGTAAATATGTAATTGACGTCTGCACATGATAATATAATAAAATAGCAGCGACAACGAAAATAGCTGAAACTGTTTTCATAACGCACCAATCGCTTGGTGCACCCATTTCGGTTTGTTCTTCCACACTACGCCGACATAATAGAATGGGATGCCAATTAGTGTTATTAGCACGCCCATCGCGACTTCGAATGGGGCAACGTAAACAGGAACGATCACCAGAAAGGCGCACACAATGACAAACACGGTGGGTATCCACAAAGAGACCTGCGAAAGCAATAGAAATTATACAACTAATATCACAAACTTTTTAAATGTCCGGACTTTACTCACTTTAATTGGACGCTCCATATCGGGGCGCTTATAGCGAAAGTACAAAACAGCCGACACCGAAAGCATTATAAAGAACGACTCCACAATGCTGCTGTATGTGATCAAAACATACACATCGCTAACAAGCAGCATCACGATCGAGAGCAGGCACTGCAAATAAACAACAAGTGTCAAGTCAATTGAGAAACTTCTTTTGTCCATCAATTTGTAAACGGAACTCACTAAGAAAGCCAGAGACGGCAGCGGCGTGAAGCTCTTAACGCTAATGTGGGACAGCAAAGCTGGCATATGTCCATTCCTGGCGCCCACAAAACACATGCGCGACGAAGTCATAATATGCACAGAGAGACCGCCAAATGCTGAGATCGCCACCATAATGGGTATAATCAATGCAAAGCTACCCATTATTTTGTTGCCAAAGGTCTGCAAACAAATACATGCAATGAATTTAATGGTAAATAATTTAAAGTCAATTAATGTCTACCTACCACCGCAATGGCATTGGAAGCGATCATTTCGGGTGCGGTTAGCACTGCCAGATATGCCATATTAGCCAGCACATAAATAGCGGTGACCAGAGGCAGTGAAATGTAAATAGCACGCGGCAGATTGCGATATGGATCGCGCAGCTCTTCTGTCATAAAGTTTAAATAGTTCCAGCCGGCATAGGAGAAGATGCCAGAGTAAAATGCCACCGATAGCTTGCCGGGATCAGTTTCAGTATCATCAAAGGGCTGATTGAAGTTCTCCACATGGCCCATAAACATCCAAGCCATGCCGACAACAATGATCAGTACCAGAGCCGCAATTTTTGTGAACATTATAATGTTTTGCATTTTCGTTGTGATCTTCATATAATAACAGTTCAAATAAGTGAGAAAACAAATAGTAACCGCTGCCAACAGTTGCAGAGCTATTTTTGGTATCTCACAGCTATCTTCAAAAAAAGGCTGCAGAACGTAGGAGGCGAATGTCAGGCCCATAATCGCATTTGTAGTTGGCCTGTGAAAGAAAAACAAGCAAAATAGATTTTAAAATCATACATAAAATACACAGTCCATGTCAGTCTAACATTTAATTATTATCAATTTATAAATATTGATTTATAAGTGGAGATTATGTTGACAAATGTTTTATATTCAATTTTACTTATACACTGTAGAAATTGAAAATCGTAAAGCTTAAGTTTTTATAATTTTTTAAACAGATTAAACAGGTTAGATAGATTAGATAAATTTATATATATATAACCTCAAACTCTAGGCCATTATATAAATGTATCGCAGCTTTTCTTTATCTTCCCACAATTACTCAAAAACAAAATTAAATTACAAGACAATAAACACAGAAGTAATTCAAGAGTTTTGTTTATCATTTTTCGGTACGAAGTACAGATCATCTCCTCTTACTTGTTTATCTCGACAGTTATCGTCCAGCAAACAAATATAGTATTGCGATAACAATAACAATAATAAGGTAATTAATTAATACTGGCCCGACTGCAAAAACCATACTTTTCCTCAAAATAATTCCAGATAAGCACGTTTCGCATGTCTGAGAAAGTGAAACGAGTCAGCAGTTCCACAATAGCTCAATGAAAGACCTTCGCTGTAAAATTCTTTAGACGTCGCATGATGCAATTGAAGCATACATTTGCAATTGAAAACAATTTTATAAGTCGATCGCTTAACCCAATGAAATTTGAGGTTATCCAATCAAAGGCAATTGCAGTATACTTACACAAATATCATCATTGCATCCCATAGATATAGAAATGCTGGCAGTGAGCCGTATGCCTCGAATATATAGGCATAGTCGCCGCCCGATTTGGGTATGGCTGTGCCCAGTTCCGCATAGCATAGGGCGCCGATCATTGAGAGCAGGCCGCATAACACCCAGATGATGAGCGATGTGCCGACCGCTTCCACCTCCCGGATGACACCCTTGGGCGAGACAAATATGCCCGATCCAAAGATTATGCCCAATATAATGGCCACTCCCTCTAGCAAGCCAAGCTGTTTCTTCATCACAACACGACTACTATCCGATTCCGCAGATGCTTCCCGTAACGGATCCTTCTCCTTGCTGTCGGACCCTCCTCCTGCTGTCATTATGCTCCGTGGATTCTCCGAGTTTGGTGTGAGCAGCACCATTTCGCTTGTTGGCGATTGCAATTCGTTACTTGGCATTGTGTTGTTTTTTTTGTTATCGTTAAACGCTTGCCACGCACGTTACGCTTAAAGTACAGCAGCAGACTGAGACCACAATACGGACTGCCGGACTGTTGGACTGCTCGTCTATGTTGCGTCCAGCTAATTGATTAAGCGCCAGAGGAGTGCCGCCTCGTTATTCACGTCTGATAAGATTGACGTGTGTGTGTGTTGTTATGTGTGTATGAGTTTGTTGTGGGTGTGCGAGTGTGAGTGGGTGTGTGATGTATGATGGCTTATCATCAATAAAAGTGTGCTTCTCCCGCATTCAATAATCCGTCGCCGGTTTGCGATTTTTGTAGTTCACTCATTCATTGTTTTGCTAACCCACTTCGTATATATACTTCGCGCTCTTTCTCACAACTTAGTCAAACTGTACAGCTATCCTGCTCACGTTTCGCGCACATGTAATTCACACGTAGCAAAAAAATATTTTTGCTCATCAATTTTGTACTTTGAGGTTTTGTTTTTACTATTTGACAGTCTTTTGGTTCTAAGGCTTTTGGTTTTAATATGGTTTTAAATAATTTTGTTTTCGCATTACAGCACAATTTAATTGAATATTAGGCGAACAATCACATGCAGCGGTACACGAAAGAATAGAATTATTAATATCGTTCAATGTATCGATACACATAAAAGCACGATATTACTTTTGCAAATTTATCTTTGCAACAACAGCACTTCGATAATTTAAATCGCTTGTGAAATTTAAGGCGGGATACGTTAACCCTTATGTGCCCAATTGTTTGTTTCAAAGTGTTTAACTATCTTCATTAAAAGTTTACATTATTCATCAATAATTTACGAAAATAACAAACATTATAAAATAATTTTTGTTAATTTAATAAATATTTAGACCATATGAATTTTACATTTGAAAATATTATTTTTCAAATTGATTAAAACACATTGATAAAAATTCTGAAAATACTTTATAGACAAGATGAAAAAAAATGCAGATTATTAATTTATATTACAAATGACTAATCTCTACTTCTTATCCTTAGCTTGCAGTTTTGAATGGATCATGTCCTTGAATTGTGTCAATATCTTATTCTCTCGCTTCTGTCGTTCCTCCTTGCTGAACATTGCCAGAGCACGCTTCTCGTCGGCGGAATAAAGTTGATTCTCCTTGCGTATACGGACAGCTTCCATGCGCCGATGGCGGCTTCCACTCATCACGTAGCCGACCGACTCAAAGTTGGCTATCTCGTCGGATGTGAGTCCAATTTCACCACGTCGGGGTATGCGTTTGCCCTCGGCAATGTAAGCGGCCATGGCGGCACCTTCTCCTGGCAGCAGGGCACGACCAAAGTCCTTCTGATTCAAGCTGCCGCCACTGCGCAAAGATGGGCCCACATCCTCGTCGTTATTGGCGGCACCTGACTTCGACTTCGATTTTGATTTGCTGGCACCGGATGAGGACTTTTTGTGCCTGTCGGAGTCGGACTTGCGTTTTTTCTTTTTCTTCTTGTGCTTCTTCTGTGCACTCTTCTTGGATTTCTTCTTGATGGGCTTCTTAACGCCATCCGCAGTCTTTTCCAGCCACAGATCCTCCTCGTCCTCACTGTCCGAGCTGTCTGTGCTTGTGGAGCTGCCCTCGCTGCTGGAACTCGATGATGATGATGAAGAGGATGTGGAGCTGCTCTCCGATGAGCTGCTGGCAACTTTTTTGCTCTTTTTCTTTTTTGATTTCTTCGCTTTCTTTTTCGATTTCTTGCTGCTCTTCTTTTGGTTCTTTTTCTTTTTGCTGGGGCCAACAAAGGAACCCTTAACCAGCTTCACATCCCGGTCGTGCGTTCGTGTCGGACTCGAGCCCCACACCTCGGGCACACCCTCCTCTCCAATGCGAACACGTTGCGCCCGTCGCGCATTTAAGACTTTTGAATCCCATTTGGCTTGCCCCCCGCCGCCACCTCTGTGGTGCTGATTGCTTCGACCTGTACGTTCTGCCGGATCGTTGATAAAGCTGCCTTCGGGTGCACTTCCCCTGAACGGATTCCTCTCGTTGTTGTCCTGGAAGCGATCATTGGGCCAGCGTTCAACAGGCTTTTGTCGCTTTTTCACCGGGCTCCTACTCCGATTGCGTGATTTGCTCACGCTACTTGTGCTGCTCCCGCTGCTGCTGTCACTGCCGCTGCTGCTGCTGCTATCCGTGCTCGATGAGCGGGAGCGAGAGCGCCGACGTCGCTGTGGCTCTCGTTTCTCATTACCCTTTCTTCTTTCTGGACGTGTTTCCCTTTCCCTATCCCGCTCTCCATCCTTAGACTCTGGACGACGACGATGTGAAATCGGCTTGTGCGAATCTTGCCTGTCTGAGCGCGCATTGCCGCTATCGCGTCTTTCTCCATACCGGTCTCTGCGTGGGCTGCGCGAGCGGCACCTGCTACGCGAGCGCATTATTTTGGTTTTCTTCTGTATGTCCTAGCTTTTGTCGGGCATAGAACTAATTTTCTTCAATACGTTTGACTCTGTTCGTACTGCAAGAATATATCGATATTTGTAAAGGCATAATAATATTTCGATAATAATACTCGGTAAAAAACATCGTTTAAAAATGCGCAAAAACTTAACCCCAGGCTTGTTTGAAATGATAAAAAACAGATTTGTTAATTAAAGTAGTTCTGAGTTTCTTAAAAAAGATGAGAATTTACATTTACGGAATACAATCTGCATAAATATACCCTTCTTATATATTTGTTTCAATATCGTGCATTAGATAAAATCAAAAACAATATTTTCTATAGAAAACTTGTGAGCAGCGAAGCTGTTAAGTCCCTGTTAGATTTTAGCAGGCAGCAACGATTACATCTGAATGGCATCCAAACTTCTTCTTGCTGTGCTGTGCGTGACGTGTACGCAGTGCGAAAAATCAAGAATTTTGTTGCTTAATTTCACAATTTAATTTCATTTTTAAAACGTTTCCGAATCAGTTTTAATAACAATGGGTTCATTTCGTCGCGAGAAGGATGAAGAAGAGGACGGTAAGTAATCAAGAAACAGCTGAAATATTACTAACAGTGAAGCGCCGAAGCGGCAAACCAAACAACTGCCAACACTGGTCGCAGAAGGTGCTCTGCTGGCAGCCCACAAAACACACACACTCCCAACGGGCCACAATAAAAATTAACATACATTCGAGCAACAACAACAAAAAACACACAAATTTGTTTTTATACAATTGCCTACTGCTCGGCTGAACAAAATGAAATATTTTACTTCAAACTCGCAAAACAAACGCACAGGTCCGACGAACGCATACCAGAATCTGGAGAAGACCTCGGTGCTGCAGGAGACGCGCACCTTCAATGAGACGCCGGTGAATGCACGCAAATGCATTCACATTCTGACCAAGATCCTCTACCTGATCAATCAGGGGGAACAGCTGGTGGCGCGCGAGGCGACCGATTGCTTTTTTGCCATGACCAAACTGTTCCAATCCAAGGACATTGTGCTGCGTCGCATGGTATATTTGGGCATCAAGGAGCTGAGCTCCATTGCCGAGGACGTGATCATTGTCACCAGTTCACTAACCAAGGACATGACCGGCAAAGAGGATCTGTATCGTGCCGCCGCCATAAGGGCCCTTTGCAGCATAACCGACCCCACCATGCTGCAGGCCGTTGAGCGTTACATGAAGCAGTGCATCGTGGACAAGAATGCTGCCGTCTCGTGTGCGGCTCTGGTCAGCTCCTTGCGTCTGGCCAGCACCGCCGGCGATGTCGTCAAGCGTTGGGCAAACGAGGCCCAAGAGGCCATGAATAGCGACAATGTTATGGTCCAATATCATGCTCTTGGCCTGCTCTATCATATACGCAAATCGGATCGATTGGCCGTTTCCAAGTTGGTCAACAAATTGACTCGCGGCTCGCTCAAGAGTCCCTACGCCGTTTGCATGCTGGTGAGAATCTGTTTTTCTATATATAATCTATGAACTATGATTTATAGTTCATTAGCCCTAAAATGTATAGGATTTTAGGGTAGGATCAATGTGATTACTTGTTTGTTACTTGTTTTCAAGTAGTCATCAATAATTAATGAAGTCAAAGATTAACAACACAAATTAAGTTTATGGAATTTAACCTTCAATCCCAATATTATTCTGAACATAATAAAGCATTTGATTTGTCTGCTCACAGATTCGCATTGCCTGCAAACTGATCGAGGAGGAGGATCTGCCGGCGGAGGAACTGTCAGACTCACCGTTATACACGTTCATTGAGACGTGTCTGCGCCACAAGAGTGAAATGGTCATCTATGAGGCTGCACACGCCATTGTCAACATGAAGAACACAAATCCACGCATGCTCTCGCCAGCCTTCTCCATATTGCAACTGTTTTGTGGGTCGCCAAAGGCAACGCTTCGCTTCGCCGCTGTGCGTACGCTCAACAAGGTGGCCATGACGCATCCGGCTGCCGTGACCACATGCAATTTAGATTTGGAGGGTCTAATCACCGATTCGAATCGTTCGGTGGCCACGTTGGCCATCACCACTCTGCTCAAAACGGGCGCCGAATCGTCCGTGGAGCGTCTCATGAAGCAGATCTCCACGTTTGTCGCCGAAATCTCCGATGAGTTCAAGGTGGTGGTGGTTCAGGCCATTTGTGCCCTGTGCGCCAAATATCCGCGCAAGCACACCGTCCTCATGAACTTCCTCAGTGGTATGCTACGCGAGGAGGGCGGCCTAGAGTACAAGAGATCGATTGTCGATACCATTATAACGATAATCGAGGAGAATGCGGATGCCAAGGAGTCGGGTCTGTCGCATCTGTGTGAGTTCATTGAGGATTGCGAGCATGTCTCACTGGCCGTGCGCATCTTGCATCTGCTTGGTAAGGAGGGTCCATTTGCGGCCACGCCCTCCAAGTACATACGCTTCATTTACAACCGTGTTATCTTGGAGAGCCCCATTGTACGCGCTGCAGCGGTCACTGCGTTGGCCCAGTTTGGCGCCTCTTGCCCCGCCCTTCTTGCTAATATTCTGGTGCTGCTCGGGCGTTGCCAAATGGATCCCGATGATGAGGTGCGTGATCGTGCCACCTATTACCTAACCATACTTAATACGGCCAAACCGGAGCTCTATAAGAACTACATTATCGAGCGCGAGAATTGCTCACTGGCGCTGCTCGAGAAGGCACTGTCGGATCACTTGAACGGCGATCTGCAGACTCACTTTGACATTTCCGTTGTGCCCAAGGCGGCCATTGTTAAGCACGAGATCAGCAACGATATCATGATGGTCACAAGCGCACCACGTGCACCGAAAATCACAAGGGAAGAGGAGAGCGCCGCCCGGTTGGCCCAGTTGCCGGGCATTCAGGTGCTGGGACCCATACATCGCAGCACTGCACCCGTACAGCTGACCGAGAGCGAGACGGAGTACACGGTGCAGTGCATCAAGCATATATTCGCACAACATGTTGTATTCCAATTTGATTGCCTAAACACGCTCTCCGAGCAGTTCCTGGAGAATGTGCGCGTGGAACTCACGCTACCCGAGGGCTATACGACGCGTGCCATCATTCCGTGTCCCAAATTGGCATACAACGAATTGCAGACAACATTCGTGATTGTCGAGTTCCCGCCGGATCCCAGCAGTTCGATAGGTAAAGCTCGAATTTTAACTCGAATTATGCAAATATTCTATATATGTTTCTCTTTTAATCTGGCAGCTACATTTGGCGCCACTTTGCGTTTCGCGGTCAAAGACTGCGATCCGGTTACGGGCGAGCCAGACTCGGATGAGGGCTATGATGATGAGTATATGCTGGAGGATTTAGAGATAACAGTCGCAGACCAAATACAAAAAACAAAAAAGAACAATTTCCAGGTGGCCTGGGATGCCGCCGACAGCGAGGGCAAGTTCTCAAATCAGATAATACCTTCCATCCACATAATAATAATTTGTATATGTTTGGCTTACAGAATGGCTACAAGCCGAGGACACGTTTGTACTTTCAGCCGTTAACAATTTGCAGGACGCTGTCAACACCATTATTAAAATACTGGGTCTGGGAGCAGCGAACCTTTCTGAAAAAGTGGCCGAGGGCACGCATCTGCACACCGTACACTGCTCAGGTATGTTGGATGAACACATCCGGATATCAATTATTTCTCTAATCGTTTCCTTTGCATTTGGGCAGGCACCTTCCGAGGCAGTGTCGAGGTGCTGGTGCGTGCTAAACTGGCGCTCTCCGAGGGCGTTACGCTAAATCTGACAGTGCGTAGCACGGATCAGGATGTTGCCGAGCTCATAACGGCAGCCATCGGATAAGATTGCGAGCCATGCAGAGATCTCGTTGGGTTTCTGCGTGCCATCAATATAATATGATAAAAAAAATATATATATATCTAAATCTATAACTTAAATGTAATAAAAAATATATAATGTTGTAGCTTTAAGCGACGCCTCCCCTCACCTCTTGTAATGTTTGCAATTCATCCATGATTCATCTTTATGATCATCTGTTGCGCTGCATCATAAATTTGGATCGATGAAATCTTTGATTTTGCGCACTTGTCCGGGCTTTCAAAGGGTATTATATTGTTATAGCCGCAAGTAAATGTCGGCTTTAACCTGAGCGAGTTTACCTTATGTATTCCAAAACCAATTTTTAAATACAAATATGCAATAATAACTAAGATACTGAGTATTGAAGTTTAGACAAAATACAGGCTCTGTTTGTAGCTGAACCAGCTTTCTCTACTTAATCGGCTAAGTGAGAACAAAACTTTCGATTAAATAACTATTCGAAATTCAAGATTTGCAATTCTTTAAAAAAAAACATAGCTGTCATGTTATAAACCTATTGCCATGATAAGCCTAGTTGCATTTTAGTGTATGTAAAAAATGAATTGATCGATTTTAATATTTTCCAAATTTGAATTTGTACACGGCTGAAGTAGTAGCAAAAATGACCAACGTTTTCAACTTATTTTGTATTCATTTTTATTCAATTATAAATAACTTAAGTTGCAATTTATACAGTTTCTGTTTCTTCACGCGTTAACTTGTTAATGCTTAAATTAGTTCTGGTTGCTGCATTCATAATAATTTCTTGTGCTTTCTTGTTCGCAATCGATTTCACTCGCAATTTCTTGATTTTTATTTGTTTTTTGTTTTTATTTTGTAAATACACTTCTCATCAAACCAATCGATGCATTAATACCCTTGCGTTTAGTATGCATATTAAGTATTTTTGTTTAAAAGTTCATGGTAAATTGACGCAAGCGTACAAAACAAAAAACACCACACGAAAGATTTGCTTTTTGTCTCTTAGTTATTTTTTTTTCCCCATTTTAATGTTTTATTTTTGTTGATGCACGCACAGAATTGAAAACAATTTCACACAGTTAATTTCTGTTCGTTACAATTTTGTATGCTCATTGTCAGATCGGTTATTAGATTTTAAAGATATCTTATTTGTATATGTATAGTATATGCATGCACTCCACGCTTAAAACCCTAATAATTCGAAAACAAATGTAAAATGATCGTTTTGTGTTCTCCTCCTTACATGCTGTTGTCCTTCTGCTTGGACTGGGACTGCTCCGCTTTTCTAAAGTTCTTCTTGCATTGAATTAACACATTGGCGCTAATTTAAATTTCATAATTCTCATAATTTTGGTTTTAAAATACACGCTAGTAGGTTGATATATGCGTTCGTTCGTTATCATCTACACCTATTTCAATCGACGCTATCATTCGTCAATTCAATGTGTATTCTGCTGTTGTTGCTGCTATTGTTTTGATTCTCGCCACTTTTCCGTTACGGTCGCTTATCTTTTTTCTAGCTGACAAACCATACAGATATAGATTTATATATATCTATATATATATACTATATTATACTATATTACATTTAGCATACATATTTCGTTTTCCGTTTGTTTTTTTTTTTAGCTTAAGGTTTGATTTTTAAGGATGCGCGTATTGAGCCTGGCCGAAGCGACAAATTCACAACACTGCTCCGGCCACGTTTGCTGTATATATATATATATATATATATATATATGTATAGTGAGTCGACGATTTTAAAATTGTTGGATTCGTTGGGGACCGTTTTGACTATTGAGCGCATATTTTTTGATGGTACCCTAAACTGCTTAAACACTATAATTAAAATAGTTAATGCTTGAATATTTATACAGAGTGAATGAGTGCTAGCTGGTGGTGGTGGTTGTTGTTGTTGTTGTGGTTGTTGCTGTTGTGGTTGTTGATTGGTTGTTATCGTTGTTGTTTTTGTTGTTGGTTTAGTTGAATGGGCTTAAGCAGATCTTCAGCATTTGAACTTGACCATGGGTATATGCTTGGAAGACACACACTTGTCACAGCACCACTCGGCGAACACCTCCTTGTTGAGCATTTGAAAGGCCGCCTCCGAGAGTCCCACACAGGTTCTAAAATGGATAGAGGAATATATATAAAATTTTAATGTTTCTATTTTGGTGACTGTTTCTTGCTTACCTGTGAAAGAAGAAGTTACAACCAGATTCACAGAAGACTGCTTCGTCGTTGTCGTTGACCTCCTTGTGGCACATGCCACACGGATAAATGGGCGGTGCATTAGGATTCTGCGGATTGAAGACCATCGGCTGACCAGGTGGATACATTTTGCCACCGCTCATGGTCATTGGCTTGCCCATTGGTCCCCCCATGTTACCCATGGGGCCGCCCATTGGCCCTGGGCCCATGTTACCCATCGGACCCGGACCCATTGGGCCACCACCGCCAAACATGTTTGGACCGCCCATGGGACTATGTCCGTGCCCATGATGATGTGGGTGTGTGTGTGCGTGGTGAGGTGGCATTCCATGGTGCGGAGGCGGCCCATTCATGCCGCCTGGCCCCGGACCCGGTCCAGGCACACCGCCCATATGCCCATGTCCCATGTGTGGGCCGGCATTGCCATGTGGTCCCATCATGTGCGGATTTCCACCACCGCCGCCGCCGCCCATGTGCGGCGGCATGCCTCCCGGGCCAGGGCCATGCATGCCCGGCCCCGGGCCCATCATGTGATGCGGCGGATGCGGACCGCCCGGATGCGAATGATGCGGGTGCGGATGATTCATGAGCTGCGGGTGCGGTGGTCCTCCAAGATGCGGCGGTTGCTGTGGCGGCAGCATTTGGTTCATGCCCATGCCCATGGGACCGCCAGGTCCATGACCGCCTGGCCCATGCCCAGGTCCACCAGGTGGTCCACCCATATGGACGCCCATTGGCCCGTGCTGCTGCTGTTGTTGGTGTTGTTGATGTTGTTGTTGCTGCTGTTGTTGTTGCTGCTGTTGTTGTTGCTGCTGTTGTTGTTGCTGCTGTTGTTGTTGTTGTTGTTGTTGCTGTTGTTGTTGCTGTTGTTGTTGCTGGTGCTGCGACATAGGAACATTTGGGTGCATTTGCTGGGTCATCATGGGTCCATTGTTGTTCATGTTATTATTATTATTATTGTTGTTGCCGCCACCAGCGCCGCTGAGCGCTGGTGATTGCAGTGGACTGGGCCCGGAATTGGGCATGCCCGGACTGGGACCGGCACTATGGAGCGCATGATGCGGTGACATGGCGGGTGGCGCTGGTGAGGAAGTAGGCACTGATGTGGTCGCCGTTACCGACGATGTTGTCGTCGTCGTCGCTGTGGACGCTGCTGATGATGATGATGCCGCCGGCAATGGACCGTTGGATTGCATAGAGTTGGGTACTACACCACCACCGCCACCCAAACGGCCACCCGGCGCCGCTGGCGACAGATGCGGATGAGGATTTTGATTGTTGTTGCTATTGTTGGGATTGTTGCCACCACTATTATTATTATTACTGTTGTTGCTGTTGTTGTTACTGTTGGACGCATTGCCACCCATCATGTTGCTGTTGTTGTTGGGATTGGCTGGCGACATGCCACCGGGTCCAACCAAGCCGCCCGGCCCAGGACTTGGACCGGGACCGGGTCCGCCGGACATGTGACTGTGATTTGTCGGCCCATTGCCCAGAGGACTGTGCAATGGCGGTGGACCCATTTGGCCATTGTTCATGTGAGTCTGCTGCGGGTTTTGTGGCTGCTGCTGCTGTTGCGATCCTTGCTGCTGTTGCTGCCCCGGTCCTTGTCCGGGTCCTGGTCCTGGCCCTGGTCCGGGACCCAGTGGACTGCCAATCTGGTTGCCCATGGGTGAGCCCATAGGCAGCGAGTTCATTGGCGAGTTCTGGCCGGGCATGGGTCCACCAGCGCCGCCCATGGGCGAGCCTTGCATTGCACGTGGATTGGGCCCGTTGGGGCCACCCATGGGCGATAAGCCGCCCATGCCCATATGATGCGGTGATATGCTTGGTCCGCCCATATTACCCATGGGACTCATGCCGCCCATGCCAGCCATAGCGCCCATCGGACTGCCCATGGGAACGCCACCGGCACGGCCATGATTCATGTGCGGCGGCAGACCAACGCCGGGTCCCATCGCATGCGGATGTGGATGCCCACCAGGTCCCAAGGGGCTCATGCCACGCATCGGCGGCGGCCCGCCCATATGATGCGGTCCGTGCGGCCCATGGCCCATGGGTCCGCCGCCGGCGCCCGGATGATGTGGATGCATATGCGGATGCATGCCCATGCCCATGCGTTCCTCCCAATGCGGATGCGGTCCAAAGTGTCCCGGTCCGCCGGCGCCGCCCATTTGATTCATGGCCGCCATGGCAGCGGCCGCCGAGCTGGACATGGCTGATACCTGTGGGCTGTCATCGAACGGATTGGAGGCAATGATCGTGTCACCGAAACCGCCCATCGGTGGTGGCGGCAACAGATCCTGCGGCGTAGGCGGCGCCGACTGCTGCTGTTGCATGGAATTGGCAGCGGCCGCTGCCGCAGCAGCTGCGGCCGCCGCAGCGGCTGCTGCAGAGTTGGCCGCATTCGATGTTTTTCGTCGCTTCTTTGGATTACTCGGCGCCGAGATGATATCCGTCGGAGGCGGTGGCTTAAAATCAGGCGGACATAGACCGCCCGCTGGACCCGGCAAACGATATGGCGCCATACCGATATTGTGGGTCATATTCGAAGTGTTTTTCTTCCGAATGGTGGCAGCTTTTCTTTAACAACGGGGCGAACGAAAATTTCAATCCAATGGCGTCGTCGATCCGCTGGACCACGACGCGTCAATCAAAACAAAAAATATGTTGTTGCTGGTGGTAAAATATGCCCTTTGCAGAGATGGGCTCCTCTTCAGTGCTGTTCTTGGTTAAAACAGGATGCGAGGCTGTGTGTGTGCGTGTGTAGGTGTATGTGTGTGTGCGAGAGAGAAGACATCGAATGATGAGTATTACAAAAATGTATTTATTGCATTTACTGCATCACTCACCAGTGCATCCCAGTTCGAAATGTGTTCAATTTTTGAAAAATAAAATACAAAACCCTCCGTTGCTGCTAATTTCCGAGCTGGCAACTCTAGGCGCGCATGTCGTCAGCGTTGGCAGCACCTGCAGCAGTAGCAGTAGCACCAGCAGCAAAACAACAAAAAATACAACGATAAATTGCGCTCAGGTCGCGCTCTGAAATTGCAGAGCTGGCTGCACGTTCAAATAATTAAAAGTCTTTTTTGATATGATGAATTGATTTCGCCTAAGTGTCGCGCGATTTTAGCGATAGGCGCACGCCACAGCGTTATTTTTTTTATGTTTTCTTTTTTTTTTGTTTTATTTCACTTTTCTCAGTTGGCGGCTCTTCTTCTTGCCAGCGATTTAATGTTCTTTTTGCACCACCACCGCAATGCAGCGGCAGCTATTTAGCTGCTTCTTTTGTAATTATAACTACACGCACAATTTGTTTAGCGCATTTCTATGAGCATCGATTTGGAAAATGATTTGCACGTTTCACAATTTTACCATGCGATCTTGCAGTTTGCGCACGCAAATTTGTTTTGTCGTTTTCGTTTTTGTTGATGGCCGCGGTGCCAGTCTAAATTTTTATGGCAAATCGGTTGCTGCGTAACCATTTGGAAAGCAATTGTACACAACTGCGCCGCGTTGAGCACCACACACTATCATTTGGTCGCAAATGCTTAACTATTTGTTTGAATCTACAATATTTTGCAAATTTTCGTATGCGTAGCGTCGTGGATTCTAAAATATAAATAATTTTCCTCGCCTGCCAGCCAAGGTGACCGTATTTTGACAACAATAAATACCTAAATTCCATTCTTCATTTTGAAACTAGGGTAACCATCGCTCTGGATATCGATAATGCGCTAAGTTCGACAAATCGAAATTTACCAGAGTTTAATAACTTCAATAATAATATATCGCGCTATTTTAATAGTAGTGGTGAACTTTTCTTATCTAAAAAAGTAAATTTCATTGCTTGAAAATGTATTCATTTATGTTCAAAGAATATATCGATATTATCGTTAAACTGCCGTCACTATTGGCCTCAAAGTGACGCATTTAATTTGGCGCTGGTTGGTTTAAATAATTTTCGAAGCGACAAAAATATGTGGAACAACTTTGAAGCATCCGTGGTGGAGGATGAAACCATATCCAATGCCTTCTCATCGCGTAGCATTTTCAAAATAACCAGCGAGGATGCGGTAATTTCTATGCAGTTGAGTCAAAAAAAAAAAAATCTGATTTGGTTATGGTTTATTGTTAGGTTACAAAATATCCTTCGATTCAAGCGTATTCGCAAAGTGGCAAAATGGTCATTTCAATTGACACAAGTCTGCTGCTGCTCGAGGACGAGCTAAGGGCCAAGTGCAGTTTCCTTAGCTTTGGCGCGCACATCGATGCCATCGCCATTTCGAACAGCGGCAATCTAATTGTGTGTGGCCTCACAGACGGCGAAGTCCATGGCGTCTACATCAAGGGTCTGCTGCTATTCAGCGTGTGCATCAGGATTGAGGATGCCAGCATCACAAGCGGCACATTTACGAACATTCAGCAATTAGGACAGCACTTTTACCTCACATGCAGCAACGGCAGCGTCTACTGGTGAGTGCATTCCATACATATGTATATATATATTTATATATATGATCTTATATTTATCTGACTCTTCGTTAATTTAGTCTCAGCAAAATCGATGAAGCTTCGCTCGAGTCCTTGCCGAATGTCACCTTAAAGGATAGTGAAAATATGGCTGCACTGCTAGATGATATCACCATAGAACGCACATCCGCCGGTGGGCGGACTCATAATGTGGACAGCGCTCTGCTGCTCAAGCAACCAACATTCCACCATTATGCCGTGAACAACCAAGAGACGCAGCGGACGGATCAGGAGCTGATCATAGCTGGTGCACAGGGCACGTTAAGTTATTGGACTACCTTCAACGATGTCACTCGCATCAATTTACCATCGCAGTTTGGCAGCATAAGGGGCATCTACAATATAGAGCATTATATGTAGGCTGGCAAATCCAATAATTATAACTGAATACTTAACTTTATCTATGCATATACCCCTTCAAATAGCATTGCTTTGATGGAATCTGGTCACCTGCTGCCGATTTGCCCATTTACACGTACCGTCAGCCTGTGTCAATCAGAGCAGAGCAGCAAGCTGCTCATTGAGGATATGCTGGTGATGGAGTGCAACGAAGAGCATGTGGAGCTATTGATACTTACCAAGCCCACCGCAGACGGAGAGCGTTTCATTAAAATTGTCGAATACCCCTGTAAGAGTTATTGCCTATTTATAATTGCTTGAGAGACATTATTTTGCCTGCTTGTTGTGCATTCTTTTCAGCATTGAAGTGCAAAAGCGAGATTGAAGTTCCGTTGAACTCTTGGCTTATACGCCAACCCAAAAGTGCCGTCAATCTGTATTATCTGTCAAGCAAGGCAGATGGCGATTTTCCCTCGGAAGTGGAAATGATGATGGTTTCTGAGACGGATCCCAGTGATCGTTTTAAGAAACTCATCGCTAAAGGACGTCTGGAAGAGGCGGAGGTAATTTTCCGCTCTTATTTGCTATATTCCTGAATGTGTATTATGTTATATATATGTATATATATATATATTTTTTTTTTTTGCTATCCCTGCCTTGCAGAACTTTGGCAAGCAATTCGATCTGTGCCTGCAGCTGATCTACGAGGCCAGAGCCAAACGTATACTCGTCGAGCTGTGCAATGATAAAGTGAGCAACGCCAACTTAAAGGAGCTAGAGGAAAAGTTTCAAATGCTGCTCAATCTGCTGAGTCAGATCGAAAGCAAAGCATTCATCAAAAATAATCGCATGGTCAATTTGAGTTCGCGTCAGATTTTGGATCGTTACCTCAAAGAAATACAAAAGAGATTGGATTTTGAAGTAAGCGGTGCATCTATCTGTGTCCGTGTAATAATACTAATCGATAGATTTACAGGAGGATGAGGCGGATGTGCTTGAAATAGACGAGCAATTGCATCGCCTTAAAACTCTGGCCATCATCGATCCCTACGAGTGCAATACCGAGTGGCAAAAGTTTGTCTACAACACGAATCTGGTGAAGGTGGTGAAGAGCATGTTTGGCACTGATATGCCCACGGCCTGTCTCATCTGGCGGCGTCACTCGAGCAGCATTTTGCCGCAACTCAACGACGATGAATTACGAACGCTGCTGGGCTTCATACCCAGCAGCACGGAGCCGCTTAATGTTGTGCAGTGGCTGCGCCAATTTGTGCCCATGGTCAGCAATACGCATCCAACCATTATGCCGTTCATCACCGACTGGAGCATTGAAATGACCCGCAAACTGCAGTACGGTGATCACTGGCCAGATATTGGTCTCGAATTCGCGACCAATATATTGGATATCTTCGAGGAGGTTCGGTTTATCTACTCGTAAGTATTCCATTAATTGTGGCTTATTCATTTAAATCCTTCATCAGAAATATGACACTTTTTTAAGATTCATAAATATGCGTACAAATCCAGAGGTAAACCCGTGAAAATCAGTAGTGTATATTAATCTAAATATATTTTAATAACTGTTTCTTCTTTTGCCAAGTGATGTGGGTCGTCAGCAGGAGCGTAACACTGGTAAGCTGCGAGATTTGGTTAATGCTCTGCAGGACTTGTCCGTGTTGAAGAAAAGCTACAAATTGATCTTCACGCTGGACAATTATATGCAGGACTCAATAGATGCGACAGCCTTGCATATATTGCAGCGTGCACATTTGGACAACGTGCAGAGCCTGGTCAAGAACTTTCTCTATCCCATCTATCAGGAGAAGGGACGCCAGCCTCTAAACGTCATCAAGCAGTACATAGCACAGTTGGTGGCGAATCGTCAATCGCTTAGCAACTGGCTGGAGCGAGCGATGGCCTGCATTGAGCTGATCCACAACGAGGACACTCGGTTGGAGTGCGCGCTTTCGATACTGCAGAATGCACCGGTTCCTTGGCCAGAAACATTGGCGCCGCTTATCAAGCTGCGCAACTCCACGCATCCGCTGAGCTTCAAGATCAATGCCGAGTATGAGATACAGGTGATCAAGATAATGAAGAGTAAATACGGCTGGCCAGCGGATAGCGCAGCTGGCATTAATCTCGAGCTGTTCATGATGCGCATCGTTAAGCTGAATCTACCGGATATGCTGGAGGATATTCGCACGCTGATCAAAGCGGCGCCAGATATATCAACCAGTGCCAATTTCAACTGTTGCTATCAGATGGCGCGACGAGGTCAAATCGAGATGGCCTACGAGTTTTATAAGTCGCTCAGCAGCAAGAATAACTCCAATCAGGGCTGCGATGTCGTTGAAATCCTTGCGAATATTCTTGAGATGAGCTCCGGATCGTTTGCTAACGAGGTCAAGGAGCAGGAGCATGTTAATCAGCTGGAGCTATTTAAGCTAATGCTGCCCCACGTTGACTCCGCTTACAGGCAACGTTATTTGCTCGTCAAACACTGCTTCCACCTGCGTCAAAAGTTCAATTTGCAACTGAACAGCAGCAGTGATCTGATTTCGTTGCAAAGGCGACTCGAACTGCTCGATGAGGGCATTGAGCACATCATACCCCAGTCGCAGGCCACGTTGAATGTGTGCGCATTCATGGTGAGTAAAATGGGTGAATTGTGTACGGCGCTCGGTCTCCAAAAGATTCGCGGATTGTTGCGCATTAGCCAGCGAGTTGGATGCCTGCCCCTCAGCTGTGCTCTGGCTCAACACGCTCTAGAATTCATCGACTGTGTGCCGGCCAACAGCGGCGACTTCATCAACTTTGCCATTGAACTGCTGGTGCAGCAGATTTGCAATGCCAAGAGTCGTGGTCCTGGTAAGTTACTACTCGGTTTCATTAAGTGACAAGTTCGAGTTAAGTTTGCAGAGTTGAATCGGTTTATTTATTTTATTTCGATGAACATTGTTAAAGACCCGTCAATTGCTTAAATTAGTTCTTGGAACTTTTTCCATTCTTAATGCAAAAGTCATCAAAAACAAAAAGATAATGAAATAAGTCCTTGAATCTCATCAATGACTGAATTCTTAACTAAAACTTTTCTTTTACGACCTGGATGCACGGATTAGACACGCGTTCTTCGCTCCAGATGCTGACAGAGAGTGATCCGTTGAGCTTTCCGCTCGCCTACGGGCTGCTGACAGAGGCGATGATGCACGAGCGGAGTCTTCTGCGGGATCTAACTGAGCTAACCAAGTATGTGCGCGTGGCCGTCATACACTATCCGATGGATGCCATTGAGGCGCATTATCGTGGCAAGGAACAGTCTGTTAACGAGCAGATTTGCCGAGCCCTGGATGGCGCACCCATTGCCTTGGGCGAGACAATGCTAAACTTCTCGACGGCGCTCAATATGTCAATTGACGTTAAGTTAAATGTGGAGCCGCCGCCCAAGAAGCGCTATTCGGTGTCCATATTCGATGATGTCGATGTTAAGCCACAGCAGCAGCCGCAGCGAAAGGTAAGTCAAGCAACAAACTAAAATCCACATTTCAGCTGTATTCCAATTATGATTCGTCTATTTTACAGAAGCGCCTTAGCGGTAGCATGCCCATTATTAAGTTCTTGGCACGAACGCTCCTGCTCATGACAATTGAGACTGATCCCAATAATTCGCTATTGCTGAAATTGCGGAATTCTTTGCCCCCGGATGTCAAAGAGGATGTTGAAGGTGCCTGCACCGATTTCTTTTTGTCTTTGGAGCATTTAACCAAGGCCAAGGAGCATGAAGCTTGGTATATTATGTCACAGTATCTACTTGAATACCAGAATCAGAACCGTTGCAAGAAAATCATTAATGAGGGCTTTATTTCGCTGCAATTGCGTCGCATCCTTCGCAATGCCATGAACAACAAGGAGGCCAACTTAATTGGTAAATATGCCTGCTAATTGATTAATCTCCAACTTGATCACAACCATATTTATGTGATTTGCAGAGCTGTTTGTCATGCTGGTGGCGGATAACGAGTCACATGCCTTGCTGGAGAAACTGTCCATGGATTTGAAAACGGATCAGCAAAAGATTCATTATCTCACGCTCTCCGCCATGTATAACGAACACTTTAACGAAATGGATAATGTGCAAATTTTGCGTGCCAAGTAAGTTAAATCAAAACCACATTTGAATTGTGTATGCTTAATTTGGTTAACTTTTTAAAAGGCGCAACAAACTGTATTACTATTTGGAGTTCTGTCAGCAGGATCCCAGCATTAAGGGTAAATTTAATGCCGAAATGGATAATATTGATCAACTGCTGAAAGAGTTCCACAACAAACGGCTCAATGTGCAGCTGCTGGAGCGCATGAGCAATGATTTCGGCTTGGACTATCAGAAAATGCTGATCACACAAATTCTGAGCATATTAAATGCCCAGGAGCTGCGCTACGAGATCAAGACCAATAGCTTTGGTGAGGAGGAGATTTTAATGTTGAGCAGTGTGCGTGAAATTCGTGACTTTTGCCAGCCCTACATTAATGAGATTAAGAATGTGGAGCTGTTCACCTCCAAGCTGCAACAATTCATCGAGGAGGTGCGTTTAGCCAAAATGGAATTTAACCGACTTGTTGTACAATTATTACTCATGCTGTGCTATCTTTAGATCAACATTTACTTTTATGAGTTGTATCTGTGCGTTATTGAGATACTTATGTTCTTTGAGGCTGCGCCCAAGCAGATGGAAACCTGGGTAAATATTTTGCATTTTTTGCGCCACAAGATGATAACGCGTCGACGCAATCGCGCTGGTCAACTGGAGACGGACATGTGGCTGCAGTCTCAAAAGGAAAACGGTGTCCTACCAAAGATTGCTCGCTATCGCCTTCCCTTCAGGCCCATTGTGGAGAAGCCGCTAAGAGATATTCTCGGTGTGTTGTTTCAAATGTATACAATATTATTTTGTTATTCAATTCCTTGTTAAATTTGCCCCTGCAGATAGCGAACTGAATGTGGACAACTGTCAGAGCTGGTTTCCGCTCATACTTATGTGCACCGAGTTGAAGAACTCCAAGGACATCACACAAAACTGTGACTATTTCTGCATGGCAGCAGTTAAAAACTCAATAGCCGAATACAAATCGAAGAACGATTCGGAGACATGGAGTTTGCATCCGACCAATAATGCATTCCTTAAATCGGTACGATACAAGTTACTGATCTTAACTTTTTAGATTCCATTAAGTAGTTATATCGCTTTGTTAATTGCAGATCTTGCGCTTGGTTAAGAACGTTCACAACTCCAGCAAAGTGTTTCTCATTTTGTACTTTGTTGCAAGCTATGCTCCAGAGGGTGCCGACCAAGTGGAGGCCTCCTACGAGTGCTGGAAATATGCCAAGGAGCATGAGGCACTGAATAAGGATCCCAAGTGCCAGGATCAGTTGATCAAGATAATGCGCAGATATCCCATACAAAAGACACAGCATTTGCTCTATGTGTACGGCATGACCGATGAGAAACTGCTGCGCCTCGTCGAGAATCCTCCAGAGCTCATACATTGTCTATACCATCATGAACTGATACTTAAATCCAGCAAGGTGGATATTAATGCTTTGGTCAAGGAGATTTGCCTGCTGCACGAAATCAGTCTTGAAGGTATTCAGTTTAAGCTGCTGCAGAAATGGTTGTCGATAACAATGGAATCTGGGGATGGGACCATATTGGAGGAAACATTCCTTGAGGATCACAATTGGCCTGAGAATGGTGGCGGCAGCAATGGTGCCGACGAAACCAACAGTGCCAGCGAGAATGGCGTTCGGGCATTTTATATACTTAGCAGCTGGCCCAAATCGGAGGCTGTTCAGTTTCTGGTGGGCCTTATCTTTAAGGGCGGGTAAGCTTGAAGTAATCAGCAATAAGAGAGTTTATCTTCTATTAATGTGATGTAAATGTCGCCCTGCAGCTCTGCAAGCACCTCCACGCAGCTGCAGATGTACGAGTGTTATTCCAAGCTCAACGATGGTAGCAATTCATTCAGCAACACCATAAGCCAACGCCAGTTCATCACCATTAAATGTGTCCATGAGTTGAAGGCCCTCGGCTACAACTCGAATATTGAGAAATTTGCAGATGAGCATTGCGACAAGATAAACATACTGAAGATGGTGTGGCAGCGCAATGCACAGAATCCCGTCTCACTCAAGGTGATGGCCGACATTTGCCTGGGCTTCAATATACATTTACCCAAGATCTGGAATGGTATACTCAAGCGCATGATTATATTTAATATGGTGGAGGAGCTGAACGCATTGGTCGATGTGCTCAGTTGCAAGCCGCAGCTGCTGCATCTGGATGGACTGGCGATGGCCTTTGACTGTGTGCTCACCCAACCGCTGAAGAGTGCAGGCGAGACGCGCTCCCACGCCCAGGAGGAGCGCTTACATAAGACGCTGCTGCGTCTGCACGGTTGCCCGGTTGTGCACGCGCTCAATCTATACCAATTTGCCGAGCACTGTGTGCTCATCCAGCGTCCACACATGGCGGCCACTGTGCTCATCTTCTGTCAAAGTGCTGAGCAGCGCAAAAAAATAGTTGAGGTTAGCTGGGAATACGATTTGTGTTGTTCATTATAATAATTTTGATTTCATTTGCAGCTCATCAAATCCCGTCGGGTGAATAACTTACGACAGCAAATTCTAGAGCTGGAGGATTCCGGTTTGCTGCCAATTGTTCTAAACTTTGCGCTCAAGGAATTGAATATTTAATGGAGCACATTAATTAATTTGTATATGAACTGTAGAATTACTTAATTGAATAATAAACTTTTGTATTTTCATCTTATGTTTTTCTTAAGACTTGTGTGAGAGAGAGAAGAAGAGAGTTAAACTCCGGAGAGATTTTCGATTAATTCAGAAATGCTTTTTGTACAGATTTATGTGTTTAGCAAACAGTTGATTATGTTACTAATCACATTTAATGAGAGCAAGCTGGAAAACTAGGGCATTCCCGATTGGGCGAAAGTGCTAATCATTGATGACATCACTTTGCAACTAATGCACAGTGTGGCACTAAGCAGATAAGCTACAAACACCTGCGCCGATTATTTACATATGTTATGTATATAATTGATTATAAATATAAATATTTGCATTGTTTACAATAGCAAGATAAACACGCAGCTGACGCAACACTCTGAAAATATCACGCGTGTGCGCATTTGAAGCAGATTCATTTTATGAATGGTGTCACTGTGCGCTGTCCGCAATCAGCTGTTCGTACAACAACTTTAAAATATGTGTATGTGTGTATGTGTGTGAATGCCAAGCCACCTCCAGTATACAGAACTAATATCGCCAGTTGTGGAATTTGTTCTGTAGCAAAATGTTGCGTTCATTGATTGGGGCACAAAAGTGCTCATATCTGTTTAACAGAACGGTAAACAAGACGCGAATCAATTTAAATAATGTGGCACCAGTGGCATCGATGTTATCCATGTAAGTAGAAAATGACGCAAAAAAGATTAGCAAAATTTTGTCACAAAAAGTTAACATGAAATTGTTATCTGTATAGACGGAATTATGCGCCACCCACGCATATTAAACAATCGGCGGTGCCAAATGATTCAGGCACCATGGCTCAGGGTAAGCAAACAGAATGATTAAAGGTCAACTTAATGAGCCAAATCTATCGCTACAGTCAAGCTGGAGATGATACAACGCCTTGGCTTGGACCAAGGTTATCATCCGGTGCCAAAGTCCCGTGAGCATCTGTTAAAATATCAGCCGAAGCTGGAGGATCTGCCAGCGCGTGCCATGCAGGATTCTTTCACGTCGGCCATTATACCCCTCAGCACGAATCGGTCTCTGCAGGACAAGTATGTGACCTACTTGGGTAATGTGCGCATGGGCAGACTGCTCGAGGATATGGACTTGTTTGCCGGTTGGTCGCTTCTTATAATCCCAACATAAACTTGATTCTAATCATTGTCTCAATCTGTGCCAGCTTGGTGCTGTCACAAGCATTTGATGGTGCCGCAGCTGCCGGCCGATGTGCATTTGCCGTATACGTTTGTGACGATACTCGTGGATCGAATTGATTTCACTGATACTGCCGCCTCCGGCACGGAGGATATCCGCCTCTCCGGTCACGTGTCGTGGGTGGGCACCAGCTCCATGGAGGTTGTCGTTTGGCTCGAGCAAATGCAAAATGGCAGCTACAAGAAGCTGACACGTGCCCTGTTCCTAATGGCAGCACGGAGTGCCACAAATACGTCGGCTGCACCAGTGAATCCCATCCAGCCGGCGAACGAGGAGGAGAAGATTATTCTAGCTGGCGGCCAAGATCGCAAGCGTAGGCGTCAACTGATTTCCGCCCAGTCCATCTTCAAGGTGGAGCCCAATGATCCGGAACAGTCGCTCATGTATGAGCTTTATAAGCGGACCACGCCCAGCGACACCATGGAGCTGAACAAGCGCATATTGCCGCCAAATTGCCGCTGGATGTCAGATTCGTATCAGATGAGCACGATTCCTTCGTTCCCCGAGAATCGTAATCATCACAATCGCGTCTTTGGCGGCTTTCTGATGCGCACCGCCCTCGAGATTAGCTGGGCAGCGGCGGTGCTTTACTGCAAGACGCGTCCCAAGCTGGAGCACATTGCCGATATTAGCTTCGAGAAACCGGTTAGCGTCGATTCGTTCATCAAGATGACCGCCTATGTGGTGTACACCAAACTGAACTATGTGCAGATTATGACCGTGGCCGAGGTGCTGGACACGCACACCGGCAACCAGGTGACCACCAATACCTTCTACTACACATTTTCGGCACCGCAGCCAGTCACGGAAGTCTTGCCACTCTCCTATCACGAAACAATGTGGTACATACAGGGACGCCGCAAGTTCGAGTACAGCATGGGACTCAATAAAACCTAAGCTAATCGAGAGATAATCATGATAACAATCTAATACGAGAGGCTCGTATGATAAGCGGTAGCCGTCAGCAAATACTCGTCAGCTGGTACAGTGAAGCTTGCGCAGTTGGTCAAACTTAAATGTGAAATGAACAACTTGCCCAATAATCAAATAATTCAGTCTATAAAAAAAAAAATCAGAATATTTCTTTTTAAATTGCTAATTAAATTAGTCTAAAAAAAACTCTAAATTGAATTTATTGCATATTTTAGTGAATAGCATTGTATTTTGTGCTTGATAAATAAAACATTGCAAAATTATAATTAATTTCGTACGAGAATTAGTGTCTCGAAATAGTCCAATTCTTATTTTAATAGTTTTTAATGTATGCCCCAAAGCAAGTTTCAATAGTCAGAGGTCAACAAAAGCAGCTTTCACTGTATTTACATGTACATTTTAGCACTGTTCTCTGTTGTAATGAACAATAATATATGCACATATATATATATATATGTACTGTACATGAATCTTGGCATTAATGTGGTAAACGGAAGACTAGTTGACAGCAACACACAAGATTCAGAGAGAATCTGAGAAACCAATACACTATTAGAATCCGAATCCGAATCGGAATCCGAATCGGCATCGGAATAGGGGATAACCTTCGTACCTTTGCGCTCGCTGCGTTATTTAAATTTGAGGAACAGTTTGTCTAGTGCTCAGTGCGAATATTTTCAACTTACCCATTTGTTACGCGGACAATTATTATTTATTTTGGTATTTAAACAAAATTCAGAGTATTTTTCAAAATTAACTGCATACCAGCAAAATGCAACGGATGTTGCGTCTTAGCAGGCTATGCCCGGAAAGGTGGCTGTTTTTGTCGAGGTAAAACATGGCTAATCTAATATTTGAATCTTGGAAATTGTGATCGTTGTTTATCGTTGTAGGCAACGTTTGCCACTGGCGAAAAATGCAGTGAGGCATTATCGGATGGGTGATTTTTTGAAACAGGCCAAGGATCATTACTCCGGCACAATGGCAGAAGGTTAGCTATAAACATAATTATGCCATGTACTAAAGGCTTGCGGTCACTTGCAGTTGTGGACAAGATTCGCAGGCGAACCGATGTGGAAATTGGTTATCATGTTGTGCCCAAGTCACGGGAGCATTTGCTGAAGCACCAGCCCAAGCCGGAGCAGTTGCCGCCACGCAGCATGCAGGATTCGTACACGACAGTTAAGCTGCCACTGAGCGATGAATTGATTAGGGAGCGCTATATTAATCACATGGGCAGAATTCGAATCGGTCGCCTGATGGAGGACATGGATATGTTTGCCGGTGAGAGATGCACTTTGATTATCCAGGACTTGCAAGAATTGATTACTGATCCCATTTTAATACACAGTTTGGCTTTGCCATCGCCATATAAAGATGCCCGACCTGCCGGCAGGAGTGCCACTGCCGTACACTTTTGTCACGCTCCTCGTGGATAGAGTGGACTTCTCCAATATCGAGGCGATCCAGATTACCAAGGATATCGAAATAAGCGGCTTTGTATCGCTTGCCGGTCGCACCTCAATGGAGATAACAATGTATGTGCGCCAACTGTTGGACGATCAGTATCTGAACGTAACCAAGGCCACCTTTCTTATGGTGGCACGCAATGCAACCAATACGGGCTCGGCGCCAGTCAATCCCATTGAGCCCGCCAATGAGATGGAGCAGCGCTGCTTTGACGAGGCGTTCCAGCGGCAAAATCAGCGCAAATCGGAGAATGCGGAAAGTGTGTTCATCTCACAGCCACTGGAGCACGAGCAGGCGCTGCTGTATAGCCTGCTGCAGCGTACAACGCCGACGGATAGCTTTGATTTGAACAAACGCATCTTGCCACATAATTGCCATTGGATGGCAGATTGCCAGCGTTCGACGGTGATGAATTCGTTTCCCGAGAATCGCAACGCCCAGAACACCATATTCGGTGGCTATCTGATGCGTCAGGCGGTCGAGCTGGCCTTCATCATGGCCAGCATCTATGTGGGCGGTCGCCCCTTGTTGAAATGCATATCGGACATTAGTTTCATGCGACCCGTCAAGGTCAACGTGTTCCTGCAGATAACCGCCTATGTGGTCTACACGGCCCACGACTATGTGCAGCTAATGCTGGTGGCCCAAAATGTGGATGCCAAGAGCGGGGAAGTGACGACAACGAACACATTCTATCTGACCTACAAGGCCGAGAATATTGTGGATGAGGTGCTGCCGGGTTCGTATCGTGAGATGCTCTGGTATATACATGGAAGACGTAAATTCATCTCGGCACTCGGTCTGCACTTGGAGCTGCCGGACAAGTCCGAGTTGAAGTCGACTGCAAAATAATAAAGACGACGCTGACGAGTTTTCTTTCGCATACCTCGACACAAGAGTTCCGAATTTTGTAATGTTTATTTTACAAATTGTTTAGTTTTTTTGTTGTTGTTGTTTATCAGCGGGGGCTTGTACAAAGTATGTATTTAAAAATCCTTAAACTGAAGTTGCATTTGGGCTTTTAGAAGCGCAGACGATGTGGGTATTGGGAGGAGTGCAGAGCGAACATGTTCTGCAAGTACTTCTTGAAGAATTTACCCTCGGGATGCGCATTGATCACCTTCAGCAGGGCGCTGTCGATCTCCTTCTGGTCCTTCTTGCGCTGCTCGTTGGGCACAAAGCGCTCCTTCTTGGCTGCGAAGATGTCGGCCTCGCCACCCTTCTTCTGCTTCTTGGCCTTCAGGCGACGGAAGTAGGCGTCATTCAGATGCTCCGGCACATTCAAGGCGCCCAAATCCACGCGCGATGATGTTCCGATCACGAAGCGCTGCGACACGCGACGCAAGGGGCACGAGTTGAGAGCGAACGGACCGGTGACCAGCAGCAGGCCAGAGGTCAGTGTCTTCAACAGAATGACACGCTTGCCCTGATGACGGCCAGCCAACAGGATGAGGACAGTGCCGGGCTTCAGGTTGTGGCGCGTGTTGCGCTTATGTTCGCTGAAGTTGGCCTTGCCGGGACGCTTCTTCACGAATGTCTTAGTTGGGAAGTTAGCCTTGGGTTTGCGCAGGTAGACGGTACGCTCACCACCGTTCTTGGGGCCTCCAATCTTCTTCACCTTCTTGATGGGCACCTTCTCCTTCTGGACAACGGGGTGCTTCTTATCCTTTAGGCGGTACAGCGCACGGCGCTTGTACATCTGCAAGATTAAACAGTTACCACAATCAGTCGCATTTCCACACACGTATACACAAACATCATGTTGCTGCCACCAACGAATTAGGCAAGGCAGAAGCAAACACGAAGTCGGCGTCATAGGAGCATTTCCCACTTTGGCAGCATCATTTTGAATGTGATTTTTTATGGGTTTTTACCTGGGCCTTGGAGTAGCGCAAGATACCGCCCTTGAGGTAAGAGTTGACAGGGTGCTTCTTGCCTTTTTTGGCCGATTTGGCGACCTTTTTAGCTTTTTCGACGGGTGCCATTGTGGAGAACACGTGTACACAGCACAAAAAATAATTAGAAAAGGAAGGTTATGTGTCACGGCGTTGCCAGCACCAGGCAAAACACTGCATGCGTTGTATCGATACATTTTCGTGACAACTCTGGGATTTTGTGTTTCTCAACACTAACGTTTAGCACACTGGCGATAAGTAGCTATCGATAGCAAATCAAACAACAGTAACATCGATTTTTTTAACAAGTGGCTACGAGTAGCTTAAGATTTAAACTGCATTTTTTACGATTTAATAATACTTTTTTCCATTTATTTGTTGTAATGTGTACACAATGAATTAAATCACGATTTGTTGATGTTCTTATACAGCTCTCTCGCTCTGTTGTTTTAACACAATCTCCAGTTATCTTACTTAATTGTTCATTTGCTTGTCACGAATCGTTTAAAACTTAAATATAACTCCTAATTCAAATTAATTAATAAATGAATGATAGATAATTTACAAAATGTGTTTTTTTTTAGTTTCAATTTTAAATTAAAACTCTCAAAAGTACTCGCTCATAGTCGATGAAATGTAAAAATTATTTTTGTTTTTTTCTTTGCAGTTGCAAAATTAATTTTCCGTTGCAAAATTATATCTAAAAACTAAATTATGATAAGAATGTAGTACATTTGTTGCTCTCATTTGTACTTGTAATACAATATAAACTTTTTTGTGTGAACGATGTTCTTTAAAATGATTCGTTTCTTCTCGCAAATATTTTACTAACTCCGCGCTAAATACATGTAAAATTTGCTAGTTTTAAATAACATACAATTAATTTCAAAATATCCGACTGCTCAGCAGAGTTGACGGCTTGTTTGTTTTGCATTGTAGAAAGTGCCTTAGGTCTATACTTCTTTTGTTACTTTTACTTGTCTTGCTTATTTGTCACTTGCCATTAGTTAAAAGTTAGACTAAGTTTAAAAATTTTGTTGCAGCCTGGCAATGAACACACAGTTTTTCTTCGTCTTGCTTAAGTATTAAAAATAGTTTTCGCCATTATTGTGTACAAAATTTGTTAGCTTAACCAAAAACAAAAAAAAAAAACATGAGTATTGCCATGGTTGTTGAAATTTTTACATGAAATTTTGCAAAAAAAATATCAAAGAAAACTATTGCACATTCACTAAAGTAGCGTAAGAAATGTATGCGAATAGTTGTAAATTGTTTTATTTACATTTGCAAGTGTTGTGCAGAGTGCGCTTAGAAGTCATCTTCTGAACGGACAGTTGGCTACTAAGAGATTTGTTTGAAATGTACTCACATTTGTAGTGCTCAGAGAGAGATAGAAAGTTAGAGAGAGCGAGCGGGAGAGAGTGGCGGCCATCTGTGGGCTGTGGGTTTTCCACTGAGGTGGGCGGGGGTCTTGCTCTGCTGACAGTCTGGTTGATTGATTGGTTAGTTGGTTGATATGGAAACGGATACGGCTGCAAACGCACATGCATACACACACGTACACATACACACACACCGACAAAGGTAAATAAAACATTTGGATTTGTTTGCAAATATTCATCAGAAATTGTATGCCACTGTGCACAGTGACACGCGCATTTATTTAAATGTACAGAATATGTTTATCGAAAGAGTTTCGACATTTGCATTTGCTTTAATCGAATTTAAGAAATGTTGTTGAAATTGTTTGTCATTCTGCGGGTAGTTGTTGCAACAAGTTGTTTGTCTGTTGCTTGATTACTGCTCTCCTTAAGGGAGCCTCCTGCCTTGTTCTTTATGTTTCTCATTGCCGTGTATATATATTCATTATAATGCATCATAATTTTTAATCAAGAGCGCTGCGCTTTAATTTAAAAACATATTGTAAGATAATTACTAATTGGTGCTGCGGTTTTTCTTTACTTTTTTTTTTTTTTCTTTTTTGCTGGTTTCGCTTTTTAGTATTCACTATAAGCTATTGATGTTATCGTATCGTATATTTAGTACAACATATGATTGGTTTATCTTTTTATATTTGTTGTTTTGTTTTTGTGTTTTTACAAGTTGTTTTGTTGTTTTGTAATAAATAATAATCATTAAATTATATAACAAAAAAGAAATTGAAATGTTTACATATGCATACTTTAAAAATAATGATATGCATACATACAAATATAGCTATATAAAATTGATCACTGTTGTATTTGCATTGTTCTAAATACATTTCACCGCCCATTGCCATGGCGACAGGCGGGGGCTGGCGGGGTGTTACCTCAAAATATCTTGTTTTGTTTGTTGTTTGTTGTTAAACACATAATAACAAATTCACTTAGATTGAAATAATAATGAATGCTTTCTATTTTGCGTTGACAGCGAATTGCGATAATGCCGTTTTTAAGTATTCTTTTTTGTTATATATATTATATAGAGCAAAAATGTTCGACTACACTCACAACTACATTTTGATTTGTTTTTTTTTTCTTGATTTGTATTATTATTTTGTTAATTATTACTGTTATTGTTACGAATTCTTAGTTATAGGTTCTTCAATTCTGAGCGCGGCCAAAATAATTGATAAATTTGATGGTTTTTATTTGTTGTTGAACATTTAACTTATCGTTTAATAGTCTGTCTATATTTAATGATTTTTTGTACTTTTTTAGATTTTTTGTTGATTTTTTTGTTGTTTTTTTTTTTTGTTTTTCTGCTAATGCTCGTGGGTCCACCATATTTTAATTTAGATAAAGTGATTACAAAACAAACATGGAGAACAGAAAGTTATTTAAACTAAGTTGAATTGGGGGGATAGAGATACTTGTTTTTTTTTTTTGCATTTTGATTTGTTTAAATTTTTTTTTAAGCGCTACCGACAAAAAATTGGTGTTCTATTCCGTGCGCCTATGTTGTGGTTGGGTCCTTTCTCAATTCTCAAATCGATTTCTCTCACCGATCTCAATGGCCCGGAACGACATCAATCTTTTGTATGATGGTCCGCAGCATTCCTTTATATTTATATATAATTTTAAATTTTTTTTTTGATATTTTTCTTGTTTGCATTTGTGTTTTTTTTTTGTTTGTTAACTTTTCCTTTTTGTCTTGCCGCAAATTAATCGAAAAATGCCTGCCGTCGAACGAAACGAGAATATCGTCGCCGCTGGCTAACTTCGCATTTTTCTCATAGTTTCTTAAATGGTAGAAAACCAGCGTAAATAATATATATGTGTATATATATATATATATATGCTAAACGAATTATGATGCATTCTAGCAATATATACACACGCACACCCGCATTCCACACACACAAACGCTCACAAATTGCGGACAATCATTTGTTGTTGTTGTTGCTGTTGTTCCTGCTGGTTTGTAGGCGCCGCCAATCGTAGCTGGGATATGTCTCTGATGTTGTTTGTTGGTGTCCAATTCATCTGTTGGCCACAATTTGTGTCGCGGTGTGTGCGAATAGTTGATTCCTGCTTGCTTGCTGTCTGCTGCTGCTTCATTCTTGCCCCACATTCATTGTTGTCCGTTCCGGGGGCTTTGCTGCTTTGCTTGGTTGTTCCTGCTTACTTCGCTGCTTGCTTAGCTGCTGGGTGCTGCTACTAACATTGTTCGAAAATTGGAATAATGGGTGAAGTTGGCCAGTCCTCTTCCTCCTCGGAGCTAATACTCTCGGTTCTACAAATAAAGCACAGAAACAAACAACTCATTATTAGTTTGCGTTTTTTTCACTTATCTATTTATATTTATTTTTCAAGCGCACCCTGCTCTTTGCAACCACAATGTCAAGTTGAAGGCTGTTTTCCATATATACATATAGCAATTTAATCAGCTGATAATAACACACCTCTGCAAAAATGCAATCGCGCTCAAGTCATTGAACTTAAACGCTTTATGACTAATTTGCTATATAAATAAAAAACACCTAGCAGATTACAAAAAACATACAAGGTCAAATCAACAAAGCAGTCAAGACGCAGACAAATTGTTATTGAAATATCTTGATACCCTTGCCAAAAATCAACGGAAATAAGTATTTAAGTATATATGTACACATATATATATATATATGTTTTGTATTTTTGGTATATCGAACTTTGCTTGCCAAGATAAAACAACATGCTCAATGTCAAGATCACATAATCGCCAGAAATGAAACAAATAAACATTTGGCAATCTGGATAATAATTAAGCTTCGGCTCCAGGGCTCCATACAGGTCAGTCTTTTCTTAAGGTACAAATTACGGAAAGCCGACAAAAAAAAAAAAAAAAAAATATAACAACCCATACACCACACCACTGAAAATACACACAATTTTATCATTTTACGAAACACAACTCCAGCAGCGACTCTCGCACGATCCAGGCACGTGCCAGCCCCGCTACATCTCACCCCGCCCATCACTACATTGCTTGCCAGTCGGCTGTTGGTCTCTCTCTCTGATAAGATTGTTGTCGACAAAAGCACAGTAATATAAACATGTATTTGTTAATATACAGACACACACACACATACTTATTAGTCCACATAAAATGAGCATATGTCGACTGGCTGCCAAACGGTATTTGTGTGTGTGTGTGTGCGTGTGTGTTATTGTCAGACCACTTTTGGCAAATGTTCGAGTTAAAAAAAATCAACCAAAAAAAAACAGCCACTAGGTCTCATGATTCTTATGCGAGTCGAGTTTTTGTTGCTGCTGTTGTTGATCGCTAGCTGTTGTGATAATGAAATTGCATTAATTCTAGAAACTTGTTTACCCAAAACTTGACAGACAAACTCGCCTACATACAAATTAGTCCAGAGAGTCGAAAAAATAGTGCTAAAAATAGTAACGGATCCCGTCGTCTTCTATGGGACAAAAACAAAAATAAAAAGGTTTCTGAGCATTTCCCCACTCCCTTCTAAGCTCTAAGCATTAATCCCATTAGTATTATTATTATTATTATTGTTATTATCGTTGACTTACCTGGAGCGCAGGCCTTCGTCTAGGGCATTCGATATGCCCTCCTCGATGGTGGGCAGATCGGATGAGAAGCGATTGATCGGGCGCAGGACGCGCAGCGTGCGACTGGATAACTTCCAGACAAGCCGCTGCTTGTAGGGCGCCTTATTCTGGCCATTGTAATGGGACAGAATGCCTGACACAATGCTAAATCCGCAGGTGAAAACACGATCGGGAATCTGCAGCAAATGCATAATAATAAATGATTAAATTTGGATGATGATGATTCACATTCTGATGATTTCAACCTACCCTCATGTATTGCTGCAGGAAGAGTATGTACTCAAAGACGTGCTTTAGCTCGGGGCTGCCGCGCGTGTACGACTCCTTGATGTGGAAATCGAGATGCAGACAGATGAGCACCAGGGCCAATGTCGCTGGCGTAATCACCGTTGTCTTCACATCGCACAACAAGATCTCCAAACGGTTCTCCAGCTCCTCGAGTTTGATCAGATGCTGAAAGAACTTGAAGAAATCGCCGCCAATCTCCTTCGCCAGGTTGCGGAAGAGAGCGTAATAGATGCGCAGGTAGCTCACTGAAGTGATAGGCGCATGTCCCATCTGTACGCCCAGTTTGTTGGCAATAACGCCGGCCATGCGTTCCAAATCGCCAGCGGTACAACCACACTGCCAAACGGATAACAAAAATAAATAAATATAACTGTCATTATTATGAGGTGTATGTTAACCTACCTGAGATATTGTAACCAGATCGTCGGCAGGTATGGGCTTCAGGTCGAGCTGCTTGATGGCCAGATGGAAGGAGGCAACGCTCATGCAAGCCATATGCTTCGGCTTGACGGCCATACGATCCAAGAAGCGATCCACCAGGCTCATGGCCGAGAAGAGCACATCGGATGGCAGCTCGTACCACATCTTCAGGCACCGCAACACATACGCTGAGCCATCACGTCCACCAGCGGTCACCTCACGCTATAACAGAAGAGAAAGAGAGCAGTTAATTATAGCTAATCGTCTCGAGGTGATGACTTTTTCAAGTACTACTTACCCTCGACTCCTTGGGTAGCAGCAGTACGGTATGATATTTATCCTGCAGTGCATCGTACTCCTTTAGGGTCTCGTACAATTCATCCGAGCTCATTGCATGTAATTGATCTTCCAGTTGCTTCAGTGCTGTTGTTGGCTCAGATGCTGCTGCTGCTGCTCCAGCGCCTGCTCCAGCTTCAGTTTCCAGTGTTGTCTGTTGTTGTTGTTGTTCGTACTTTTGATATTCCAAGCCAGCAGCACCCGGTGTGCCATACCGGCCCTCGTCCGCAATCCTCATCCAATCAGTTGCCATCTCTGCATTGTGATCGTCGTCGATGCCACCATTGCCATTGCCCAAATTGCCGCGCAACAAATTTGCAGCCGCCGCCTGTGCCGATGTTGATGGTTGCTCATCATCGACCAGGATAGCATTGATGCTAATTGCATCCATGTTATTGGTGTTGTTGTTGGCGACGTTGTTGTTGATGCTGCTGATGTTGTTCTTCGTGGGCAATTCAAATCCGGACATCACCGACGACGACGACATCGACATCGATGACCGCTGCTGCTGCATCAACTGCTGCTGCTGCCGCACCGCCTCCGCCTGCTGCTCCGCCTCCGCCTCGACCAGCTGCTGCTGCAATTGGCAATACAGTAGAGCCTCCTCCTCCTGCTCCTGCTGTGCGTAGTATTGCTGCTGCTGCTGTTGCTGCTGCTGATATTGCTCAAATTGCTGCAGCTGCTGCTGTTCGAGTTCGAGTTGTTGCTGCTGGCGCTGCTGATGCTGCTGCTGATATTGTTGCTGTTGTTGTTTGTGGTATTGCTCTTCTTGGGTTAGAGTATTATCCAAACCACTATCAACAACGACGGCGTATTCGGCGGCAGCAGAGTAGCATACAGGGACAGACATTGTGAGGGCTGGCCTAGTACCTGTATATTTAGCAAGGTTTTTTGTTTTTGGTTTCTCTTATATGTGAATGTCGTAAAACACGCAAAAAGGAAAAATCTCGTTGCGTTTTTAGGCCAAACAAAAATGTAAATTTTTGTCCCTTATTCAAGTTGTTTGATATGTGATTTTATTTTCAGCAAAGCCCAAAACGATATTTCAAGCCAACTTTTTATAGTATTTACTATTTTACAAAGATATCAGCGAGTGCACTTTATAAAAAGTACTCTCTCAATCTGTAGCTCGAAATCAAGACCGAAAATGCAGCGCTTCAGGGATTATCACTATCAAATAGTATTTATATATGTATATATATATATGTATATAATCCACTGGTGGCGCAAATGCAACCGAAAATAAAACAAACTGTTTGCTACTTGTGCTGCACACACCGGTTCAAGGAGCCCAGAGCCGAAATGCAATTTGTTTAAATCAAATCGAAAAAAAACAATATACTTGCTCTGTTAAATAGCCCAAAAGCCTTAATGCAATTCTTTCAACGATTTGCAAACAGTTAACAAACAAAACGCCCTCAACAATGAATCTATACACAATATATTATTTATATATGTGTGTATAACGACAATTATTCGCAGTGTACTAACGACAATAACGATGACAATTATATATATATATATATATATATTTCTTGTCTTATCAGTCAGTCAAAACGTACGCTGATCTTCAAATTGTCTTTTCTATTTTTGTTTTTCTAGTGAAAAAAATGCTTAAACAATTCAATTTTTAATGTCAATGCGGTTTATTATGTGTTCGCTCAATGCTTGTTACGATAATAAACACTAGACGCTGAAATTGTTTACAGTGTATTTGGTTGTCTTGGTTTTCTTGTAGTTTGGATTTCCCCGCAATGAATGGAAAACCGTTCTTTGTGCTAAAAATTCATAAAAACTTACGCGCTGCAAAAATTGCGCAATTAAATTAAAACATTGTTAATAAAATAAAACATAAAATGTGTACACAAAAAGAAATACGTTATTTTGTTACAGTGTAAATTATATATGTATGTAAGAAGGTGGTGTAAATGTCAAATGAAGTTCATTAATGCTGAATTAAGTATGTAAATTTCAATTATAATTCTGTTATTTTTTGTCGATCGAGTGCGTTGATCTCATTTTGGTTGTAAGTTTATATATATGAATTTGAACTGTACGCAATACGTTGAACGAACTTTAATTTGAGTATATGTAGTATATATATCCAGAGACCTTAGAGAATTGAGTATAATTGAGTGCTGTGTGCGCGACACATGCGCACAGTGTGACAAATGCGTTGACATTGGTAAACATTTTGATGTATTTCGTGACCTTCTTAAAAGCCCACATATAAATTGCTTACATCTTTATTCAAATCACAATCATGACATGAAGGCTGCCTGCGGGCGGTGCTTGGGGGAGTGAGCAGGCGACCGCTGCCCCAATGCAAAACACTATAAATGCCAGGCGATGTGTGTGTGTGCATTTATTTCACAAATTGCAGACAATATTGACTTCCCTAAGATCACAAGCAATGATAGATTTTTTATCAAGACAAACAATAATCACAAAATAATAATAATAAAAAAAAAGGTCACTATACGCGCACTTGACTAAACAAAGTGGCCGCCATCTTGTTCCAATTCAACTCTCGCCTTACAAACACAAACAAAACACAGACGCACACACAGACAGACGGCTACGCTGGGATTGAGAGATAACACAAGCAACAACAACCAGGGCTGGGCTAAAATTCAGGCTAGCGCTTTCTCCAATGATGCTGGCTGTTTGTTGTCGGTAAGGAAGAGGAAAACAAAACAATACATTACATAATCTAAACAGAAACTAGCCGATAAATGACATAAAACTAACATAACGGGAAGAGCGCAAAGATCATAGTTCAGTTCACGAAATCGGAAAGAGCAGCAGCTACTTGAAGCGAGGAAAATTGACAGATGATAATATATTGTTGCTCGCTATTTATAAGCTACAATGTAAACAGCATGCAACCATGGCGGCGTCGCAATTGGTAAACAACAAGTATTTTTAAAAACACTGTTGTAAGTAAACAGCTCAAAAACCCAATTCACAAGGCTAAAAGCATTACGACCAGCTTAAAATAATACCAGAGTTAACAATATTACCCATATGAGCAATACTTCTTCAAGTTCGACTTGTTTCGAATGTAAATCAAGAATAGTTGTGGTTAAGAACGACCCGCACAAGCCTTAATCATAATTCATAATATAAATATGAATGTGAATCAGCACAAATGCACATCTGACGCAGAATATGCAAAATTCAAAATCAACTGTTTCTCTTATAAACAGTCAAATCATGCTTTTGACTTCCGCTTATGAAGCAACACAAAGAAATCCCAATCAGCGGCTCGATCGATGGTTCCAAGTGTTTCAATTCAAGGTCGTCCGTCCATCCACCAAACTAGTTTTCGATATTTTTGTACATTAGCCCTGCGATGCTAATTGGCGTAGCTTACAAAAGCACAAAAACTAACGGCAGGTTAAAGTTCAGTTAACATTTACGCTGTGCCGCACACACCACACATAAAGCTTCACAGAGCGTAACAACAAAGCGACAAGCTTACAACAGCTACAATTTGTTGGTTGGCCTTTTCCCTCTTCTTTTCATAATTACAACGTCTTTGTGCTGGAATTCCCAACAGATGTTGTGTGGTCTTCTGTCTGCTGTATAACAAACAAGGCAATCGTTCTGTTGATCTCATTCAAGGCTCTCTTAATATATATATTTGATTTTATAAAGTGGAATGCAGACATATGGACGGCCACACATATCTATATTGGCGAGTATTTCAACTTGATTCAACAGTTTCTAAAACGAATTATGATTTTGTTTTTTTGCCTTCTAGTTGTTCAAATATGTCTGTATGTTGAATGTAGACTTTATTATTGGCTTATAAGTAACAAAAATTTTACGCGCGCTGCTGACGCAAAGCACGTACACAAACAAACACGCGCACGTACACTTACACATAGTGATATGGAATGTACGAATGTGTGTGTAGCTGTTTTTATTTATACACCAGCCAGCTATAGCTATAGCTAGGCTAGTTGTAGTTGTTGGTTGCTTTTAATATTGTTGTTGCCCCCCGTTTTCGCTGCTGCTGAAAAACAACTTAGCCAACATTTTGCGAGAGCTTGTAAAAAAAATATAAAAAAATTTCACTTTTTGCCTATTTTTGTAATTGGCGAACTGAGGAAGAGGCGCGGCCGTTTGTTCAGGTGTGAATTATTTCAATATGCATAAAATACTTGGCAATGTTTGCGTTGCGCTTCCAGTATGAAAGAAGTACAAACAAAAGCTTTGCATGTAATGCAACAACTGAATATAATAATTAAAGAGAAAATGAAGCAAAGCGCAATGAAACTGACACAGTTGGATGAATTATATGCACTTACTTAAATGTACTATTACATACACACGCACACATACCAAATTTAGAAATCGAAAGTGAATTGCGTATCTGTGTTTGTGTTTATTCTTGCTTGTTGCTTTGGCTAAGTGCACGGCGCCAAAACATAATGGCAAGCTTAAAAGCTTGCAAAATACTTTTTCATCATATTTATTTGTGTCGCTATTTAATTAACAGACGCTGAAGCAAAAACAAACAAGTGCGAATGAAATGACCAGAGTCTGAAAATGAAAAATTTCACCTGCATAAGAGCGGGATGGCGCTTGTTACTCAGCAGTTTTTTCCTCTTATGTTTTTGTTGTTTCTTTTTACTTTTCGTTTTGTACTGTGTCCAACAACAGTTTATTCATTTATCAGCGCTTAATTGAAGATGGGGCTGGCTGCCTATTTAAAGCTGAACACGCTGAAGGTCAGCAAATGACAAGACACTTGTTGATGAAGCTACCGTTCAACGAGAGAGATTTCGAGAGTGAAACGATTGCTTGCCAGTTTCAACAACTGGCTTGTTGCAAGTGAACACACAATTGCATCAGCAACTGTGAAATTTATGACGCTCGGTGAGGAGACGTGACGCATGCAACAGCAGTAGCCTCGTGTTAAGCCCATGTCCAACCCTTGAGCTTAAAATAACATCAGCTTTCGCTTTGATTAAATTATCAAACGAAATTGTGCAACGAGTCGTTTTTAAGCGCGAACGCTTCAAGCAACCCCCGCTCATTGCAGGAAGCCACACAGTCGAGTCTATAAATTGCTTTCAACCCCACTGTCAGGCAAGCAAACACACACATAGACACTCATACATACACACACATATACACATATATAAAGTGTATAACGCAGCAACAAAGGCGGAATAGAACAGAACAAAACAGTTTTACGGACAGACAGCGCAGCCGCAGCAGCTGCTCCTATCTGTTGGCTGTGGCATGCGCTGCAAAATAATTTATTGATTTCTATTTTATTTTTGTATATTACATCGGAAGAAATAAGTTTGAATATATTTTTAAATATCTAACACTACTCGAGTGTTAAACAAATACGCTGACAAACATTTATTTAAACAAAACCGAAAAAAATAGACAAGAACTAAACAAGCTGAATGAAAGCGGGCATTGTTACCCATGTTTTTATTCATCATATTCTATTATCACTCTTTCCATCGCATCAGTCTTAACGCACTTGAAAAAATTGTCGAACTTTGGATTTCATTAGTTTAGCAGCCAATTTCGTGTCTATTTCATTACCTGCGTATGCATGTCTGTGTGTGCATTAATTGCTGCCGTCTGCTGACGTATCAACTATCCGTCAATGTAAGAAGAGTTCATAAAAATAGAATACAGACAGGCGGCGCATTGGAATTGAAAAAGATTTGCATTTCCATTATCGCTTGACTTACGCAGACAGACAGACAGAGTTAATTTAGTAGGACAAAGGCGACAAACTGCCTAACAAAAGTAGATGAGTATAACAACAAGTGTAGATAAAGCAAGTGGACAACACACTTTGTACCCAAGATTAAACGGTACAAAAGAACCGATAAGAAAACTAACAGAATGGCAAGCTATGCAAATGCTTTTGGTAATCTCCAAAATCAAAATGGTTGATTTTTATTCATACGACCGCAAAAATAAACACCCACCGGACACGACAAATAGATAGCGCTGTAGGTATTACGGCGTTTTACAGCTGGTAAGCTAATAATGACATATTCATTTCAATTATCTTATCGATTGATGGTGAAGTAAAAAGAGCAGTCTATGACGTAAGTAGAGTTAAGCAACAAGTTCGATCATTCCACTGGAAAAAATTTGTATGTCTGCTGTTATCTCTTTCTCTCTCTCACACCTTTTCACATTCCAACAATGGAATGACAGCTGCGAGTGCAGATCAGAGCAGAGCAGATGCTGCTGCTTAAAACCTGGCATTGGAATATGGCAGCAGCCGCAATTCTCCTCCTAAATTCATTTACAAATGCATATCTAAAAAAAAAAATTTTATATATATATAAAAAAACAAAGGGTATCTATGAGAAAGGGATGGACAAACGTCGATTTAGCTTGGCACGAGCTGTTGTTGCCAATGGCAACTTGAATCACCAGCGTAGCTCTAAGCGGGGTTGCAGCAAATTCACCTTTTATTTATTTGATGGGATGGGGCATTAGGCATTACTATAGATTAACTTTCGCTGTGCGCACTTGAAAAATGCTTATTGGGCTTATTTACGTTGTGGATATGTAAATAAAAAAAGCAAGGCGCGGTGTTCCCAGCTCAACTGACAAACAGCTGTCTGTAGTGAGTTTTTTTTTGGCGGGGAGTCAGATTTCACTTGAGACAGTTTTTGAAAATTTGCAAGACAGTAATGTGATATTTTTATACATATATTAGTTTTCGACTAGTAACCGAAGATAATGTCAGCCCTGCTGTGCATATAACTGTGCATCTCCACTACAAGTGAAATCTCAATTGGCGAGACGTCAAATGTGAAACGGATTGAGAGAAGACAGACGGACAGGCAGACAGACTGATGATGACCACACAGTCAAGATCAAAATGGCTGCTTTCTCTATCTCTTTCTTTCTAACAGCATACGCATGAGGAAGCTACAAATCATTGTGTGCAAAAGAAGCAACAATAAAATATTTAAACAATAAAGAAGACGAAGAAGTATGTAAAGAAGGGCGTTCTAAATGAGATGGGTAAAATAGAAACGAAATTACAACGGTAAGCAAAGCAATATCACACACACACACACACATAGAGAGAGGAAGAGGCATGCAAATGTATATGTGTGGGAGCTCTTATGGAGGTTACTGAAAAACAAATGAAACATAACAAAACATAATAATATAAGCAAATTTAAGTGTATGTTGCTTGCGCTGCTGCTTTATTTGCTGGACGACACCAACAAATTTAAATCAACAAATATGACCCAGAAAACAAACTGCGCCGAAGGTGAAATCAAATCAGAGAGAGAGACTGAAATTAACCTGAGGCAACAAGCTGAAAGCCAAGTTATTTGCACTATATTATCAAAATATTGGGAAACTAGTTAAAGACGCTAAAACTTTGTACGTTGGTTAGTTGGTTTTAAAATAAATTTTTCAATTGGCTGACGCAATTTCAAGCTCGCATACACACGCAAACACACACTCTGAATATTTATGTTAGTATTGGTGCAAGAATACAAAGCGAAAATACAAATGGGAACATGAACATATAACGCACACATGCAAAAGTCTTTGTTTGCCCGTTGCTTGTGTGTGTCTGTGTATGTTTGTGCTGCGTGTGTATGCGATAGAGAGCGAAACGCTTTGGAATCGAAACACTGCCACAATTATTGGAGCTCGCGCTCAGTGCGTATATAACTAAAAAAAAAAGGCGTTGAAACAACAATTGAAGGCAAACTCGTAAAAAGAAAAAAAAAAACACAATATTGGGTTAAATAAATAAGCAAGCGTTGGGTTCATACATAGCATAGTCAAATTGGCTAGCAACAAGTATGTGCGTAATTGTTTGGGTAACTGTACTAATGGGATACCAGCAGCTTAAATAGTTTTTCTCCCCATCAGCCTATGAATAGCAGATCCACTTACACACACACACTCATACAGTTAGACGCTCTTATGCGCGCACGCACACATATGCAAACACTTTTGATCAAACAGCTGGGAAACGAACTGGGACGTGAAACGAACCAACACGTAAATTGTTTCTACTTGTTTTTGTTGCTACTGCTGCATTCAAACAAATGCATATACTATATATACACACACATACACTAATGCAAGTGTCAGTGTGTACACACACAACTACAGAGAATCAAACAACTGACTAGTGGACAAAATTTGTGGGCCTTTTTAACGCAATAAAATTTGTTGTTTAAATCAATAAGCTTACATTTTTACAGCCATTTTGTTGTTGTTATGTTGCGCAGGAATGTTGAGACGATATTTTGTTTAGTTACTTGAGAATCTTGACGAAAATCTTAATATTGCACTTAAAAATAAGTGAAACAATTGTTGTTGTTGTTGTCGATTGGCTATACTAAGTTTTTAACTAATTTGTACTGCAAATTGTATCACAGTTAACTTTTTGTTTTTGTCGCCAAAGTTTCTTTTTTAAGCCAACATTTTAGTATTCTTTGCAAAAACAGTTTGTGGATCGATTTTTCCCACGCACCAGTTTAAAAGTGGTAGGTTTTTCCCATCAGATGCACATTTTTGCTGTTGTTATTGTTGACTTTAATATTGTACTTTTTTTATGTACACATTTGTTCTTGCATGTGGGGTGCTATTTAATTAATTTACAATAAAATTATAAAAAAATTTATGCCAACACACACACACACACACATATACAAACACACGCGCACACTCTCTCAATACAGCCCAAACGGTACTTTGCTTTGTTGCTTCCAAATGTAAACTGGCGTTGAGGAGCAGAAAAACAGTATTTGAAACAGAATGGGAGAATGTTGACTCACTCGTTCGAATGTTGACTCACGAAGCGAATTGTGTATGTTGTGAAAGAAAATGTTGCACCCCGAATGTGTAGACACATTGTCGCATTAAACCTCACGGTATTAAAAATACTGCAAGTGTACCAAAACGAGTATGCCACATTTTTTCCATATTGCCACTTGTTAAAAGTGTAATTAGGTGGCAGCATACTAAGTTAGCGGATCTTTCGAAAGGAATTGCAAATGAAGAAATATTTCAAATATCAGGTAATATTTAATCTTTCAATTTGCAACATTTTCTTGGATACTTATACATTAATTTTGTTCAGTTTTTAACAAACATATATCTCAATTGTTTTTATTTACTTTAGAACGAGCTGTTGTCAAGTGATTTAGTGAATGAACTTGCGGGGGCGGTGTGAATGGAAAGTTTAATTTCACACACACACATACAGCTGACGTATACATATGAGCTTGTGTGTGTGCTTCCAGAAACTTGCAACAAGCTACATTTGAACACATTCAATATTCTACATTAAAATAAAACATAATGAACAATTACAATACACAATTTCTTAATGAGAATCCTAATCAAATGTTCGATTAAGTTAACATATGTACGCAAAGTAATCTAAGCAATAACCTTCATTTTACTATTTCGTCACACTCACACACACACACATTCACATAATACTCATTCGAAGAAACGCGTGGCGCAGTTTGCAGTTTCGCATTTAATATAATGTTAACAAAGTCAGTTTTCGTATTGAATAGCAGTTCAAATTTAATGTAGTGGGTTAATTTAACTCTTTTTAAATACACTTACCCGGATGCCTCTGCGTTTTTATCAGTATTTGGCTTCTTTTTTTCTGAACTGCGACACGACCAAATATATATAAATATCCAAATGAAATGAGCCGAAGGGCTGACAGGCCGGCTGGCAGCTCTCTGATTTAGTTCAATTGAACTATTGCGTGAGCTGTAAATTGCTGTTCATACAGACGTCATTTCAATTTTAAAAACATATATATATATATAATTATAGTTCTTAAATATATAAACTTCAATAGAAGTGACTGCAGATAATCAGTATTTAGTATTATGCACAGTAAAGATCGTGCTTGAAATTTAAATTGTTAAATGTGTTTGTTAAATTTTAAATGTTGCTGCTGTTAACAGGCACTTATGTTAATTAACATACTGTAAATAGTTTCAAGTAGATCGGATACAGTTTCATATGCAAATTGACAGTCACAAAATGAGTTTCAAGGCACAGCCAAAAAGACAAAGGCAACACACGCTGGCCAGGAACATCGCTTGTGTCATACCACAAATAATATTGAGTCTGGCTGAATTGCCCGCAGTCGTAACGCCCCGGTTCCTATTGAAGATCGTGATGCTCTGCCTCCGACTCTCGATGGATCTTGAGGATGCCTTAAGTTTGAATAAATAGTGAAATAGTTTCTTAAACAAACAACCAAGCTTCTCATACAAAAAATTAATCAATATATTTTTTATAAAACTGATCAGCTATATATAACCCTGGGAGACGTACTCCGGAAATCCAGTAAAACTTAATTTCGCAAAATTGTCCCTTTTTTTAGTTTGGTCTACAAAAGAATTCGGTTTTTACATTCATTGAATATAATTTGTTATTTTTATTTTTTAAATATAATTATTTTTGAGAACTAGTTTATAGATTCTAGACACGACTGGGTATACTTAGATTAGGCATATATATTTATATATATGTAGGGGATTATTGGGAGCTGTAATGCGGTCCTGGAGTGGGCACGCTTTTTAGTGGCGAATCAAAGTCCACCGGGGGCAGATCAACGATGGGCGTCTCCGGCGCCGCAACGGATCCGATGCGCTCCTGGAGTGTTTCAAACAACTTGTGGATCTGCTCATTGTGCGCCGCCGTCGGCTGCATGGCCTTCATCAGGGTAGCCAGGCGACCGGCGGGCAGCTTGTTGTAGACATACCACAGCAGCTTTAGCATGTGCCGCGAGGTGACATTCTCCCGGGTGAGACCCGCGAAGATGAACTCATCGAAGAGTGTGGTGCAAAAGTCCTCGGTGGCGAACTCCTCACTCATCGGGATGAGCAGGGCGATCAGCGAGTGCAGGAAGGGATCCTCGTATGCACGATCATCTTTGCAGCCGGACAAAATGGCCAGGATACGCAGCACACCCACCCGATCCCGGCTGCGGGCCGTGTGAAGTGTGTAGTACATGGACAGGATGCTGGCCACGGAGCTCTCCTGGACGTAGGCCTCAACAGCACTGGGTGCCGGACCCGAGTGCTCGATGATCGTCAGAGCGGATTCTCGCTCGTCGGGCGGCAGTTTGCCATGCAGACTGCGACACTGATCATCCACCATGAGGGACATGAGGGCGGGCAGAAATTTGGTCACCACCTGGCTGTCCAGTTTGGGCTCCTTGAAGTCCTGCGAGTCGATCATCACCCAGGCGCTTAGACCGAGCGCCAGCATGCGCAGCAGCAGGATCAGAATCTGATTGTCCCGCGGCATTCCATCGTTGTTGATGAGATGATGGAGAATTTTGATGGCAGACGTGGCGAGAAAATTGATGGCATACGGATCGCAAAGGGTCATCGAGAGGTCGCCCAGCACCTGCTCCTGGCCCCTCTTGATGTTGTCGAGGAATCCCTGCAGTTCGCGCGAGCGCTTAATGTCCACATTCTTCTCGCGAATGCAGGCGTCCAGGCACCAGGTGAACTTGTGGCACGGATCAATCGAGATGATCTCCTGCACCTCGAGATCGTGCAGCGCCATCAACAGCTCCGCCCGCAGCGTACAATAGTGGACGTTGCGTGTGCGCAGGAACAGCGTGCGGAGGAACTGCAGCACCATGTCATACAGCTTGACGCTGTTCCCGATCATGTTGGCCAGCTTCTGGACAACCTCGCCCTGTCTGCGCACCTTCGGCGTCGGCTGAAAGAACAGATTACTCAGATTGCTGTGATCGAACAGGACGTGCTCCTTCTCCCGAATATATTGCGACAGCAGCGGCGACACCTCGTCCCCAAACAGTGATTGATTGTCGCGCCAAATCTGACGCTTCACCTCGGTGTCGGTGTCCGCGTATAGTTCGCGATCGCGGACTAGCACCCGCAGATACTTATCATCGATGTGCTGAGTGTTCCTGAGGATGGCCATCACAACGGGACGCAAGTATTTCACACGCACCACGGGAAAACTCTTGACGAGCAGCTCTTTCAGTTTCTTTTCGCGCTCGCGCACATCCTTCTGGCCCAGCTCGTTGATGTGGGCGATCAGCTTGTCGCGCAGCTCCTCCATCAGCGACGTATGAAAGTCCAAGCGCCGCACGCCGTGCAGATCCAGCAGCGGCAACATTGGACGCAGCGATGGCAGCAGCACCCCATTCTCCAGCTGGAAACTCTCAATGGCTTTCAGTGGATCTGTGCAGGAGGTGAGTGCCTCGCGCAGAAATGCCTGACCCGGTATATTGACGTCCTCCAGGCCAGTGCCATTGTTTTTAGCCGGCGTGCTCATCTTAAAACATAAACAAATCCTCCCGTTTTGTTTTGGCCAATCGCAGTGGATGATGTGCCAGGGCTGCACTAAATACCTATTAGAGATGAGCGTATCCTACAAGTTCACATGAATTGTGCAAATATTATTTTTATTATTTATTAGAAAACCAATACATATGCAGATCTAATAAATATGCAATTTGATTTTTAATCTTAAAGTAGAACAGAAATTCATTTATCACAAATCTATGCACAAATAAAACAGTTACTTGTTACGAGTAGCAGTTACAATTGCAAATAACTCACATCTCTAGAAAGAGCACAAGCTCAGAAAAGCAAATTGGGTGGAAAACTGGCTATGGATGTGCGGAAAATTATTTAGTGCATTTTTGGTGCCGAAAATTAAGTCGCTCCAATTGACAAAAAAAAGTACAAAAAGTGCAAACACAAAGGAACCAAATTGCAGTCAATCAACAACAGCTCAACTCTATATGTGTGTCGTGTGTGTGTGTGGGCTAAAGAGTTTCTGTTAGTGCTGCTGCTGCAGCCGGACGTATTGAGTGAAGAAGCAGAAAGAGGAGCAGAAGCAAAAGAGGAGCAGGAGGAGGAGAAGTAAGAGCAGAAAGAGCCCTCGCACTCCTAGTTGCATCGAAAAGCCTCACTGTAATTACAGCCAGCTTTGTGGGAGTTCAAGTTTAACAGCGCGCGCGTCTGTGTGCATGTGTGCATGTGTGAGTGTTTGTGTGTGTATGTTCACAAAACAACTTCGATGTGCGTGTGTGTGTGTGTAGCACCCCCAAAGGCGCTCTCTGCAAGCAATCACTGATGTAAAGTTAAAGCAACAACAACAATAACACAGTAAAGTTGCAAGTGGAGAGAGGGAGAGCAGGAGATTGTAAGAGTGGGAGAAGAAAAACAACGGTCGCTGACTTGCCGTTTGTTTTGTGCGCACATTCGCGTGCTTGTTGTCTTTGTTTGCTGCACCTTTCGGTTGGCGCTGCTCGTTTGCAACGCTTTCCAGCCAGCCAGCTTCGCCTTGTGGCCATCAGCTGGATACGGATTTTGTGACGGCGGCGACACCAACAACGCCGAAGTGGATGCCCATGCACGCGGTGGCCTGGGCATTGCCCAGGACTTTGGCATGGCCGGACCGGCCACTGGCCCCCCAGCCCATATGTACGGCGCCATAGCGCAACAGGACAGTAAGTTGATCAGTTAATCCCCGCAAATGGTTGCCACATCGCTCAAAAGTACCAAAAGAACGGTACATTTTTTCCTTTTGCTTGTTTATAATTAAATTATGTACAGAACGTCCAAATTTAAATTTTACTGTAATTAGAGATTAATGAAATTACACAATTGAATGCAAAAAAAATTTCTTTGATCTTGCCATGAGTGATTTTAGGCAAGGTGGCAACCGCTGACAACAATTTCCCTCTTGTTAATCTTTTCTGCCTTTTGTACTAATCGTTTTTCTCTCTCTTTCTCTGCCTCTGTCACAGTTATTGTGCGGGACATGGTACAGATGCCGCCGCCGCCGCCATCGAATGCGCCAACGTCAGCGGATGCGTGCCTGAGCATTGTGCACTCGCTGATGTGTCATCGGCAGGGCGGGGAGAGCGAGGGATTCGCGAAGCGGGCAATCGAATCGCTTGTGAAGAAGCTGAAGGAGAAACGCGACGAATTGGACTCGCTGATAACGGCAATAACAACGAATGGCGCCCATCCCAGCAAATGCGTCACCATTCAGCGCACGCTCGACGGCCGCCTGCAGGTGAGGCGCCAACTTGGCCCGGCCCTGCCACTTATCGCTTAGCGAGTGGGCTCTAAATTCAATGTTTGTTTCTGCATTTCATTCTCGGTTTCTCTGTTTGTTTTCGTATTTATTTTGTGGCATTTCCGTTTGCGATAGGCGATCATTTGTCACTCACTGTTGACCATTGTCGATTAAATAAATTGATTGTTGCTTTTTTGACTGCAGGTCGCCGGTCGCAAGGGCTTTCCGCACGTGATCTACGCTCGGATCTGGCGCTGGCCTGATCTGCACAAGAACGAGCTGAAGCATGTGAAGTACTGCGCCTTTGCGTTCGATCTCAAGTGCGACTCGGTGTGCGTGAATCCCTACCACTATGAGCGCGTCGTCTCGCCGGGCATCGATCTGTCGGGGCTCAGTCTGCAGTCGGGGCCCAGTCGCCTGGTCAAGGATGAATACTCAGCCGGCTCTCTCGTCGGCAGCATGGACATCGATGGCAACGACATCGGCACCATACAGCATCATCCCACGCAGATGGTCGGCCCGGGTGGCTATGGCTATCCCCCACAGGGACCCGGACCAGGTGAATACGGTATGGCCAACTATCTTCTAAGCTAATCTTCATTATTCCATATCGCCTGAGAGTATCATTTATATTATTATTTATTAGATATCCGTTTGAGACTCACTTGTTTTGGCTAAGATCAGTTTTACATATTTTTAGAGATTTACAATTGCAATACACAGCTAAAATTGATTGATTGATTAATTGAACATTCAGATTGCTAGGCATTATCTATATTTGTATCTGTAAATGTATTTATATACTAGATTATCTTTTTTGGGGAATTACTTTAATTTGCATAAGTTATGCTATATTTAAGTTGCCATCATTTTGTGTTGCTTGCATTTTTGTTGGCTATGTTTATTTTTTATTTATTTTATTTGGTTTTGTAGTCACCGATGCTAATCAAATGAGTGCAATGTTTGCTGCCGGGCGCGCAATACCAAAAATTGAGCCAACGGACGGCGCCGGGCCGCGCAGCTCGTGGATGGTGCAGCAGCAGCAGCAGCCACCGCCGCGGCTCAGCCAGGCTCAGGCCCAGCAGCAGCAGCAACAGCAGCAGGCAGCGACGCAACAGCAGCAGCAGCCACAATCCCAATCCCAGCCAGCGCCGCACACTCTTTGTAAGCCTTCATTTTGTTGATTTCATTTGGTTTGGATGCACGCAATTAATTTGGAGTAGCATTTGCAATCGATTCTATTTAAAACGGTCTTTGTTCTGTAATTTCAGCCGTACCTCATGGCATGCCGGGCATGGGCGCCATGAATCCTGGCCCCGGTGCAGTTATGGCGCCGCCACCCCCGCCCACACAAGCCCAGAGCGCCCAAGGCAATGGCGTGCATCATGCCCAGACCAGCTCACCCACGGACGCCGCAACGCTGGCTGCCATGCAACAGCAGCCACCGCCAGGTGGCGGTGGAGTCGGCGGGGGTGGAGCCAATGGACCCAATACAGTTGCCAGCAATTCCACCGGATCTTCTGGCAGCGCTGGCCAATACTATGGAGCACAGCCTACCGGCACACAAATGCAGAATGTCGGCAACGATGTCAGCAAGTTTGGCAACAATGCCGGTGGCAGCAACACGGGTCCATCCACAGTGCACGCACAGCAGCAACAGAATGGCTATGTGCCCCAGTCGAATGCCCAAGGCACAGGCGCCGGCAGCTATGGTTCGACGCAGGCCACATCTGGACAGCAGCAGCAGCAGCAACAACAACAGCAGGCAACCGCTGGCAGTCAGGCAAATGCGGGTGGATCTGTGGGACAGAGCAGTGGTGGAGGCGGTGGCGCTGGCGGTGGCACAGGCGGCACCTGGACCGGACCCAACACACTCACCTACACACAGTCCATGCAACCACCCGATCCGCGCTCACTACCGGGCAGCTACTGTAAGTGAAAGAAGATACACCTCAATTGAAGGCTTTCAGTATAAATTATTCCCTTCTTTTTTTTAGGGAACTCAACGCTGGGAGGGGATCTGGGTTCGCCGCAGCAGGCGCCGCAACAGCAGCAACAGCAGCAGCAACAACAACAGCAGCAACAGCAGCAGCCGCGTCTGCTGTCGCGTCAACCGGCACCGGAGTACTGGTGCTCTATTGCGTACTTTGAGCTGGACACACAGGTGGGCGAAACGTTCAAGGTGCCGTCAGCCAAGCCAAATGTCATCATCGATGGCTACGTGGATCCGTCGGGCGGCAATCGTTTCTGTCTGGGCGCCCTCAGCAATGTGCATCGCACCGAGCAGTCCGAGCGTGCCAGGTGAGCAACCAGCCATCAGTTAATCGATGACTAGGATTTCAAATTTTGTTCATTTTCCACACAGGCTGCACATTGGCAAGGGTGTCCAGCTGGATTTGCGGGGCGAGGGCGATGTCTGGCTGCGCTGCCTAAGCGATAACTCTGTGTTCGTACAAAGCTACTATCTGGATCGCGAGGCGGGTCGAACGCCGGGCGATGCAGTGCACAAAATCTATCCAGCCGCATGCATAAAAGTAATCACTTGGACGCGCTTATCCTTTATCACTTTATAACTGATCCTTTTAATTGAACCTGAACAGGTGTTCGACTTGCGACAGTGCCATCAGCAGATGCACTCGCTGGCCACCAACGCACAAGCCGCTGCTGCAGCGCAAGCAGCCGCCGTGGCAGGTGTCTCCAATCAACAAATGGGTGGCGGTGGCAGAAGTGAGTGCAACACAATTATTACAGAATTATAATTATTCAGAGTTGAGCAACATTCTTTTTTATTTATTTATTTATTTATTATTTATTTATTTTTTTTTATGATTGTTTAATCAAATTTGGTTTTTGTTCTACTTTTGAGGAATGTTTTGGAATTACAACCACCTCTGAAATAATTTTAATTTGCGAGCAAGTAGCTCAGTTTAATATAATTAAATTTGTTGTATATTTTAGGCATGACGGCTGCCGCTGGCATTGGCGTGGATGATCTGCGTCGATTGTGCATACTGCGACTGAGCTTTGTGAAGGGCTGGGGACCTGATTATCCACGTCAATCGATTAAGGAGACGCCCTGCTGGATTGAGGTGCATCTGCATCGGGCGCTCCAGCTGCTCGATGAGGTGCTGCATGCCATGCCCATCGATGGAGCCGCTGCCTAAATGGAGATTGGAGTGGCGCAGAGTGGAGCTGTCCAACTCACCGAACACATACACATATACACAAAGCATATTTATTATTCATAGCAGCGCAACAAGCAAAGAGGATAACGGATAGAGGACAGAAGACGAGAACGAGGAGGATAGAAGGAAGGAAGGAGCACAGCACGTCTAAATGTTAGTTTAAGATTTAAAGTTTTGAGCAGCTATCGTTAAGTTAAGAGCCGAGTGCAAACAGAAGAGAGTATGAAATATTTAGCTTTGATTTGCAATTACAATTATGATTATGTTTGCCTTTAATTATTTAATAATAATTTTTATAAAAAATTTAAACATCAGCTATAAAATGTTAAGCGACTAGTTTTATGTACCATATTCAGACACAGATCCACACACATCTATATATACACATACATAATATATATATATTTGATAACTGACTTGCGGCACATCATTTGATGCCAATCCTCCTGCCACACACCCCAAAAAAACACACACACACACACGCAGCATTAGACAACAACTACAGCCGCATCAGAACATAGAATGAAATATCGAAGGCAAGTAAAGAAAGTAGTTGTAATATAAATGTAATAAACAGAGCATAAACTAAATACAGATTGATTGTTACTTATGCATAGATCTCAGCTGTGAGCTTCACCTGGTCATTTAGCCAGACCAGCCATTCTGCTGTTAGGATCCTTTCCAAGGTCACCTCGTGAAAAACCTCCACGCGACGTGTCTCAACAAACTGAAAACTCTTAAAAAGACGCAGCGAGGCGGCATTGTCCATGTCGATTTTCGCCTCGAATTTGGACAGAGGCAGCTGCTGATGGGCATATTTGAACATGAGGAGCATTGCCTCGCGGCCGAATCCTTTGCCCCGTGCCTCGGCTGTTGCTATCATGATCTCCGCCTCGGCAACATATTGGGTGGGCGTCTCCTCATCGGGGCGCAGGAAGAGATTTGTGTCGCCCACCATGGCAGCAATCTCATCATTGGTCTTCGCATATGTGTATGTGCAAAGGACAATAAAAGTGAGCTTATCGTTATCCTGTCGCCAACTCTGTTGCATTGCGTACTCCTCGCTGAGGGTCAGTTCATCCGAAGCAGTCTGGCTGCGCAGCGTGGCGCTGCTCATCCATTCGTGATACTTGGGCACATGGCGTGCCTCGTAGGGCACCAGCACAACGCGTTGCCCAACGAGTTTGGTTTGCTCATTAAGTCGCATGGGCACTGAAATTATTTTAAATGCAAAAAAGTTCCCATATCACAGATGCGCTACTAGAGATGGGCAACAGTTAAATATCGATATACAGATTTTCGGAGCGAACTTTAATTACGTTTTCCCAATTAATTTTGAATAATTAAATACAAAAATAAAATTTATGCTCTCCGGTTATTTTTATATTTAATGAAATCTCAGCTAAAAATTTAACAATGCATATTTGCTACTTATCGATTGGTGAATATATCGAAAGTCGACGATATTTGTAGTTCACAATAGTTGGTGCGTCTGCACTTTACAATAAACAGCTGATTGCCGCGAACGATTCGAGTTGTTAAGAAAATTGTGTAAATAACTCGATGAATTTGTAAGATGAATTTTAAACAAATGTCTGCACGCTGTCGTACCTGCGGCAAAATTATATTTTGTCTCAATCGCTACAATCTATTTCGACAAACCGAGAACATTATGCTCCATCAAATTGAGGCTTTAACGGGATTTTTTGTAAGCATGGATTTCGAATAAATTATCTCTGATCGCATTTCTAAAGTAGTTGTTTATAGTTGCTCGAGCAGATGGAATTTCCTGTGCATATTTGTGGACCCTGCCGGGTGGCGTTGCGAGACGCAATCGTGTTTCGTGAGCGCATAATAAGGACTCAAGAGCTACTCTTGAGCAGCCCAAGCGTCGAGGATGTCCTGCAAAAAATAGACTTACATGAATTGGAGAATCTTAACCTGGATGTATGTGACGAGGATTATGATGATGCTGATCCATCCAATAGGTATGGGGAAAGCCCCGACTATGATTATGCAGCGGATGAAAACGAAACTGATACATTAGACCAGCAGCAGGAGCAGCAGCAGCGGGAGCAACAGCTGCAGGAGCAGCAGCAGCAGGAAGAAAACTATGAATTGTCAGTGAATGATGATCCATCCGATTCAGAGTCCGTGCCGCATATGGAGACGATGAGAGATGAGACAAATGCAGAATCCGCTGCGACTGCAGCTGCTCCAGTGCAATATGCGGAACGCAAACGGAAACTGTATGCAGCTCTGAATTTTGAAATCGATTCGAGGAAGACGCCCCGCATCAACTGGAGCAGGTTGACGGAGGATGAGATAGTGACGCTTAAGCGTGAGCGACGCCGGCGTGACTGCATCTGTGAGCTGTGTGGCAGGCACTTCACGTGCCCCAGCAACTTCAAGGTGCATCTGCTGCGACACAGCGGCGTGAAGAGATTCCCCTGCAAGCAATGTCCCCTTAAGTTCTACACGCCACACCTGTTGCGGCGCCACGAATTAGCGCATCTATGCGAGAAACCCTATCCCTGTCACTATTGCGAACAAACATTTGCCGATCACAGCGGACGCATTCAGCACGAGCGCAAGTAAGTCAAACTTACTTTAAGCTGGGTTTGTTTCTAAGCATTTTGCGTTTTGCAGTCGCCACACAAATTATCGGCCATACAAGTGCAGCAAGTGCGACAAGTCCTTTGCGGTGAGCAACAAGCTGAAGCGGCACATGATCAGCCATTCCGGCGTGCGAAGTTTCCAGTGAGTATATAAATGTCCTTTTATTCATGTTTTAACTACAATTATGTTATGCTCTTACAGCTGTGAAATATGCAAGGTGTCCTTTATGCGGCGCCCCCATTTGGCTGCCCACATTCGATCCAAGGGGCACGAGCAGAATGCACGAATCTGCGCTGACATGACCAATAATGTGGACATCGATATAGAAAATGTACTTTCATAAAATCACTTCATAAGCGTACATAATAGTTTGTAAGTTGATGTAAATGTAAGTTTTTACAGAAAAAATTGACTATTACATTATTTATTAATTATAAAATATCAGTAAATATCAGCTAAATAATAATTAAGAATTCCGCTGCTCTTATTAAAGGGGGGAAAATTTAAAAATGCTTGGAGGCAATATCGGAAACATAGATTGAGCGACGCAATTCCATATAATTTTTAAAAGTTGCTGTTTCCTCACCATAGTTGCATTGATCTAAGGACTTCTGAGCTGGAATAGTTTCTGATTACTTAAAATTAAACAACATTTAAGAGTTGCTTGTTTTACAAATGTGCAGTTTGAATAGGAAAACCAAGTAGTCCTGAAAAAGATGCTATATCGTGTATATATTTTGTAAACTGGAAAACTTGAGTTTAAAAATGTCTTCCTGCAACATTTTGGACTTGCCCGATGAGTGCCTGTTGACAATACTCCAGCATTTGGATGCAATGAGCCAGTGTCAATTTGCTGTTGCCTGTGGGCGCTTTGAAGATATCTACGAAATGGAGCATAAGAATGATTTTAGATCTTTCACTTGGTGCAAAACCAGCAACAAGTGGACGGATCTTCAGATTAAAGCATTCTTCAAGCTAAATGGCCACAAAATGCAATCATTAATAGTTACTGCAAGCGAATTCGGTACGCAGCTAAGTAACCCCAAAAATTTGATAGTCGTATGCCCATATCTAAAGAATCTGAGCTTGCTGATATTGAGTGTAAACGGACAGATAAATGATGTGATTATTGCAATTTGCACACATTGCAAGGAATTGAAATATCTTACCATTGATCACAGCGATCTTCGCAATTGTCCGAATTACGAATGTTTTGTTGAGCTGCCGAAACTATCAAGCTTGGATATTCCATATTTTAATAAAAACTCTTGTGATAAAGTATTCCAAAGGTTTGCCGAGCTGTGTCCCGATGGCTTGGAGTATCTACATATTGGATCGACACTGACAAGAGAGCAAATCAAATACATTGGCTATTTTCGTTGCCTCAAAATGTTGCACATCTACAAGCCGGACTCTTATTTCGTCGACCATTGTATTGTTCAATTGTCAAATCTGACGGTTCTTTGCTTAACAAATGCTAAGGAATTGCAAAGCTATAATTTCAGGGATATTATTTTTAAACTCAAGTTTTTAAGCAAGCTGTATATAAGAGAATGTCCGAATTTCAATTACTGTTCATTATTATTGATAGCTCGTTATTTGAATGATGAAGTGATGAATGATGTCAGTCTTCGTCATTTACCATTTAATTTAGATCTAACTCGAACGGCAGTTTCAAAAAAACTCAATGGTTCGATAAGAAAGTGTGAAATGGACGTACTCCTCATTCGAGTAGTAAGCTGACTTATCGATAGCACGACGATAAGACACTATAATCGACGTGGCAGCACTGGCATTCGATAAAAACAGCTGTTTGTGGACTAAATATCTCAGCGTGTCCTCCGCTGTGGCATTATATTTTGTTATTATTTTTTAAATACACATATATATATATATATAGTTTTTTTAAAAATCTGCAAATAAACATTGACAATTGATAACGGCGCATAGTGAAACAGGTTTAGCAACTTTTGCCTTGGTATTTTGATTGACATAGTATCCATTGCGAAAGCAGCTACCCAAGCACAGCCGGCTTCACAATTGCAACATCAATAATCAACAACAACAACATCGACAACAACAACAACATGATGCAAACGTGTTTATGCTGATGCATGCTCTAATTAATGTGTAAAGTGCGAGTAGTAATAGAATCTTCACAAAAGGGAGATTAAGCAAAGCAAAAAGGTTATTCAGTTCTTAAATAGATTGGGTTTTCTAGCTTAACCAATGTGGCACTTCCAATGAAAAATCAATTTGCAATCGTTGGATGTTCTCAGTATTGGTTATTGGCCAGATGAACCCAAACACAGCAATAATTAAAACCAAATACAATAACAACAACAAAAACTCGTTAAATATAGTATAAGTTTTTAAGTAAATACAGAAAATGGCAGATAATAATCTGCTATCTGCTGCGGCACCACCTATCGATGATGCAGAGACTGCGATGCCAGGATTTGTCCGGGATTTGAAACGTCCGCATCTGGATATTGAGGAGCAAGAGTTGAAAGTCGCCGGCTTCTCCCTCAGCGCCATCAAGGAAATGCGTCAAACACGCGACGCCGAACTCATGTCTGAGCCCATCAACCAGCAGTTGCGACAGTTCCAGGTGCTCGACGAGGTAGCCACTGCAAGTGAAGACGATGACTCAAGTAAGCGAAGACTAACACTAACACACACACACACACACATACGAAATAAACAAATTCATTCTTCTCGGTTTATGGCGCACAACAGCTTCTATACCAGAGTCTTATCTAAAGATCTTGCCACAGTTTATCACTATCTAAATAAAACCTGATAAGCATTAACTTGACAGGTTGTGCGTGTGTGTGTGTTGTACTGTAGATCTGCCAAGCGCATTTGCTAGAATAATTTCAAGCTGTTCGCTTGCGCTGCAATTGAATGACAAAACTTCTGTGATCCTTGATTCCTGATCCCCGTCTGTGGAGTTGCTTGAAAGAATCATGCGCATGCTACCGATTGTTCGCCTAGAATTGAAGCGGAAATCGCTCAAGTCAGGTACAGTGATCACTCGATCAGTTGCATCTTTGCAGCTGTCTAAAGTATTATAATGATTTTGATAATATTTTGAAAAGTTAACATCATCGGGCGATCACTGAACAAACCTATAGATTTTATTTATATATATTTATGATTTGGCTCACTAATCGTGTGCATTATGTTGCAGATGACAACAGCGACAAGCTGAATGGCGATAATTATGCCGACGATGACGATGGTGATGTTGATGGCGATGGAGATGGCGATGCTGGTGATTATGATTCATCCGATTTCGATGACGAGGAAATTGAAAATCTGCTGGATGAAAAACTGCCCGACGACATGCGGGAATCGAAGCGACCAAAATACGAGCAGCGCTTCAAGACTGTGCTGGAAGGTGAGCAGCTTAAATCCGTTCCCAGTTTCGATTATTTTTCAATCTATTCCCTCGTACAGAGAAGCGGCACAATCACTTTGAGGTGCTGCCAGAGGGCTGGGTGCAGGTGACCCACAATAGTGGCATGCCGCTGTTCCTGCATCGCAAGTCGCGTGTTTGCTGTGCAGCTCGACCCTATTTCCTGGGCACGGGCAGTGCGCGCAAGCATGCTGTGCCGCTAGGCGCAATCCCCTGTCTGAACTATCGACGCGCCCTGGACGAGGAAGCGGGAGTTGCGGAGGAGCCCGCGACGGAGGACAAAAAGCATCCGACAGAGGAGGGAACAGACGAAACGCTGTCCGCTGCTGTTTGTCCAGTGTTGCATGCAGAAGCAATACCCATGGAGCTGGATGACAAAGAGAATAAAGACGCGTCTGCTGATGTAGCCAGCACGGGCGACGCTCCCCAAAATGAGGCCTTGAAGTCGCTGATTCCGGCGGCCAAAATCGTGACCGTCAAGGAGAACACACAGAAGGAGTCGGTGACACCGGATCAGCTGAACACCTACTGCCAGAAACTGTTCAAATTCAAGACGATTCGTGTGCTGCGCTTTCGCAGTTGGAATGCCCGTCGCAAATTCACCAAGAATCGCAAGAACATCAAGAATATACAACGACCAACGCTGCCCGACGGCACCAAGCTCATCAAGTTTCCCATTCTGGCTTCCGGAAATGCAAACGGTGGCTCAAATCCGCGCGGACGCCGCGAATGGATTATGAATCCGAATGGCAAGAGTTTTGTTTGCATCTTGCATGAGTATGTGCAGCATGCGCTGAAAACACAGCCCACGTATGAGTTCAAGGAGCTGCAGAACGCTGCCACGCCCTATTCGGCAACGGTTTCCGTTAACAGTCTCAAATATGGCACTGGCTACGGAACCAGCAAGAAGCAGGCAAAATCGGAGGCGGCACGGGAAACGTTGGAGATACTTATACCCGATGTAAAGGACAAAATAACGGGCAACAACAAGGATCAAAAGTCGGGTACGGTCAGGAAGACACAAAGTGATTTATCAGTAAGTGCATTCATAAACAATTTGGGGGACTGACTCAATTCAAAAATGTTCGATGTACAGGTTTTCGATGACATTCGCATCGAGGATCCGCGCGTCACCGAGTTCTGCAACAAAACGACGGAGCCCTCGCCAAACGCGATACTATTGACATGCCTGCAGCGCAACTTTGGCGGCGATGTGCAGATCACTCAGGAGATCAATCGGACGGCCAACAACAAAAACGAATTCACCATGACCGTTGGCAAGCACACAGCCAAGGTGGTCTGCAAGAACAAGCGCGAGGGCAAGCAGCTGGCATCCCAGGCTATTCTGCAGGTAACTTAAATAGGGCAATGCCCCGAATGTGTATAATAGGCGGATGGATCACTCCTGTTCCCAAACATTGGCCACGGTATCGAAAAAATACATTATAAAAAGAAGTTAAGAAAAATAAAAAAAAATGGAATTCAGTGATTTCAACTCCAATTTAAGATTCTGACAATACGTAAGCATTTAATATTCAGTTACAGCGTATCTGCAAGTCGGTCAATTATGTCAATTTATACTCTTTTTATATTGTGTTATAGGTACTGCATCCGCATATACAGACTTGGGGCTCGCTGTTGCGTCTGTATGGCAACAATTCGATCAAGACGTTTAAGGAGAAGAAGCTGGAGGAGCAGGAGATTACCGTGCTGCAGAGCAAGGCGGCTGTTAATCAGCCCAACCATGCCATTCTTGAAAAGCTCAAATGCGAGATGTTGAAGCTGAGCGCGAAGCGAGATGGCGTCCACACCATGGGCACCTTTGTGCCGCCCAGCGATGTTGACTTGCCCACATCCTCCGGTTCCAATTTACACAACGTTGAGTTTTAGTTGAATTCACCTTCTCTTTGTTGATTCCCCCACTTGCATGACAAACTGTGACACGGTTACTCTATGTGATCCATTAAATTATGACAAACAAAAATATAATGTGTACCACGTCGTACATTTTTTTAGCATATTACCTACTTAAACACTTAATAAATGCACATGATATTTGCCAAAATTCTAGTAACAATAAATATAAACGGATCTATAAAAATGAACTTTAACTTTTAAAAATACGAAGAAAGTCGAAATACATCGAACTTTGCTCACGGAATCAAGTGACATAGCTATTAAGGAATATAAAAAAAATAATAATAATGATAAATGCAAATAAAAAATGAATTATTTGAATTTGCGCTATAAGAATGGGAGTTTTCTTTTAGCAGGAACTTGCCATAAATTCAGACAAATTTAAAATTATAACAATTCGCATTGGTTTCCACGTGTATGCCCCGTGTCTATATGTACGTTTGTGTGTGCATTAATGTGTGCGTGCAATTATTTAAAAGACAATGCCATCATAAATTATGCTACATTTTCATTTCATTCTAACGCTTCGTTTTTTATCGCATTCCTCGGACACAACACACACACACAGACAGACACTCATACACTCACACACTCACCGGCGAGAATAGGCACGCGCAAGCGAATTCGCCGCGCTGGGCAGCACTGTTTACTGCGCAACGAGAGCGCGCAGCATCAGACCAAAGACGGGCAAAAAAAAAGAAAAAAATTGAAAAAGTGCCGTTATTCCTTTCAACCGTCGCATGTTTCTTCAGTATTTGTTGGTTGCGTGTCGAGTGCAAAAGCAGGCGTTTGGCCCGTGAGCGCTGTGCCGCCAAATCCGTATTAATTAAATCACACTGAATTGAAAACACATCGAATTGCTGCCAAGGTGCCCAGGGAATAAACAATCACAATCCCAATCGCAAAAAGTGTGAGTGGGTCAAGCAAGTGTTGCTCTATCTACGCCAAATTTATGACCCAAGCGGCATTATACTAGTGTATATAAAAGCCAGACGCGATTTCGTTAAAAAAAAATTCACAGTTGCAAAATTGGGTCTCGTGTGAAAAACGAAAAAAAGAAAAATTGAAACGGGTATACATTTCGACGTCGTTGCGGCTGCCGCTGCCGCTGTCCTATTCCTATTGTGTTGTCCCATGCATCATTATTACACACACTCACACACACACACAGGCACGCACACATTCGGTTATAGAGCTATGTGTGTAAATAATGTTCGGCCTGCGCCATTCAAATACATGTAAATTATGTAAAAAGCGATTGGAATTTTGTCAACGCATCGTCCGGAATTAAAATCAGCAGCAACAACAACAACAACAGTAACTAATACACGCACAAGGTAAGTGAGGCGCATCAGGCGCCAAGTGTCAGTCAAATGTTGGAAATTCAATAATCCGCCACAGGGCACCAATAGTAATTCCCCCCCCACCCCTTAAGCCCACCACCCCAAAATAGCATATCAAATGTGGTTCGCTTTGCATTCGCTGTCGTCTGTTGCGTCGTCGAAAAACTAGGTTGACTTTTGGTTTTGCTTTGTTTGCCAATTCGCGCTATTTCAATATTTCGGTTTCGATTTCACTTTCAGCTAATTTCAGTAAATGAAAGAAAAACAATAAGCAGCAACAGCGAATGTTGACACATTTTGTGAACCTCTCTCATTTCCTGTTTGTTTATTTATTTTGGGTCCAATTGAAGTGACCCAATCTATTGTCAAAGATGTGTTCTTTCATCTTGGATAAGCAAATTAGGCTTCTTTTTTTTTTATTGGCCCAAAAGGTAGGAGAGATGAGCGCACAAGCCCGAAATCAACAAAGTCCCACCAATAATACATAAATAAGTAGTAATAAGTTTTAAGCCTAATCGCTGCTTTTTCTGCTATGGTTTTTATTAACCTTATCCTTTATAGAAAGAAGTTTTTCAAATCAAATTTTACATTCGTTACCGAAATATTTATAGCTCTTTAGGGTCAGTTTAAGCTAGCTAGCTAAGCTAAATAATATTTATGATAAAGGCCGATGTTCCTAGTTAATTTTTCAAATTTAAAAAAATTTGCTCAAATTTAAAAAAGGACAGATGTTTCACATGATAAATAAGTTCGGTTGCGCCAAAGTTAAGAGTAAAAAACTTTTTAATGAATTAATTACTGACCACAACAAATCATTTTGGGATTCCTCTTGACATAAAATTAAAGTCGGGGATATGGTTTAGGTCGACAAGGCTGGATTATCTACTTTGATCAGTAGAATGAAAATGGAATCAATTTGAATGACAAGCTGTTTAAAATGTTTAAATAAATAGATGTTTAATACATGCAAACGACATACTAATACTAAAATAGACATTCATATGTTTAATGCTGATTATTAGCACCTTCCGACTTTGTTGCATCTGTTGCCGTGTCAGTAGCTTGTTCTGAACTTAGTTTTTCTTTTGTTTCCACTGGGACAGCAGGCTTTTGATTAGACCTGCGATTAGGCAAGAGTAAGCCTTCCAGAACACCAAACGGTGCCTCCATAATGATGTAAATGATATAGCTTAGCAGCAGAAGGAAACCGAAGCTACCCCAGAAATTCAGCATCTGTTGAAAGAGCCAAAAGGTTGAGTGGCATCCGAGGACCGCATTATAAGTCTAATTCCACTTACCACATCATAATCGGAGAAGAAGGTGTTCGTTCGCATACGCCTTCCGTTTATTTGTTGTATGAATACGTGAAAGATATACGCGGAGTAGGAGAGCTTCGAGAGAGGCTGCCACATTGGCGAGGAGAGGAAACTGTTGGCCAATCCCCCATAGCCATGCATGCAGGCAAACACCACCCAGCACAGGCTGAGTGGCCAAGCGATGCGGGCCAGTGTGTAATAGGATGCCTCCGATAGCATTGACAAATGTGGATTCAAAAAATCGACATATGGCAAGAGCACAAACAGCACGGTGAACATCAAGCCCAAACTGATCACCCAGCCCAACCAGATCGCAATCCGATCCAGCTGAAAAGACTTGTTGCGATTCACATGCACGAAATATCCGAAGAGTGCTCCAATTAACCAAGGAGCTGCGTGTACGTGTGTTGCATAGTAAAGCTTACGTTGAGCCAAGTCTGGAGTTACTCCATTTCTGCAAAACATGATAATAATCGTATTGGGTAAATCGAAGAAAGATCAATCAAGTTCCTTACTCTATTTGTATGGGATATTTCTTGACCATCATTGTGCTGAAGAGGCAGGCGGAAAGTAGAAGCATCAAAACAAATATTCCAGCTGCGGTTTTCTTGCCCCATCTGTACAAGGCAATGAGGAATATTGGAGATATAAAATATAGCTGCATGTCCACGCCCAAATACCAGCTGTGATTAATGCACTATAAGGAGTCAAATTAGGGTCAAGTTCTTCCGTTCGATTAGGTTAAGATTGACTTACAAGATCTTCTGTTGCATAGTTTTGTATATATAGCAATGTCCAGAACCAGGTGCGCTTGCAACGGTTATAGTCATCAAATTTAACGCTGTCAAAGAGCGGACCATCTCCAAGCAGGGGCAACAGTGTCATGTACATGAGTATGGCCAGAGCTACGACGGGAGTGAGGCGCAAATAGCGATGCAGATACATCAGTGGGACGTTAAGTTTACCCTTTGTTCTAATGGAAGGGAAGGAGATTAAATTGGCAATGATGGATTTGATTGATTTGCCTGTCACTCACTTCTCGAGGGAACGCAGCCCAACCGCTATCAACAAGAGGCCACTAAGGAAGAGAAATGTATCCACTGAGAATGTACCGTGTAGAACAAAACTTGTGTAGGGTTTCTCGATCCACTTGAAATGAGAAACGAGCAAAAGGCGTTTGTGAGACAGTCTTTTCTGCTTTGGCAATTTATGTGTCTTACATTTTTTATTCGAAATCTATTCATATTCGGCGATATCAAGGCGAATAGGTTTTGATGTCCATAGATAACCCACAGCAAGGACATGCAACGCATGCCGTACAAACAATCGATAACATTGGAATTTTGCTTGGGCTCTACGATCCGAAACAGCGCTCGGGAATTGGCGCGTGCCGAGAAAATCTTAACCAAGACGGGTAATTGTTCTGTAAATGATATCAAATTAACAATTAAGGACTCTTCATTCCTAGTTCGCAACTTACTCTGAGTCTCGCAGCATAAATAATCGTAGGTCGTGGCCAAGAAAACAGCAGCAAGCAGCAGTGAGACTAGGACACTGTTAACGCAACCAATTCAATTGAAATGTAAAAAAATAGTTTGATAACGAAACAAAACTCACATTGTGAATATAGTCAAACCACTGAGGGGCTCTCGCTCGGACGTGCGACAACCGATCTCTATTACCATCTCCTGCGATTTATCGTAGCTGGGAAGTCTCTCGAATACCTTTCCCAGAAATGTATTAATCTGCTTTGCGGAGCAAGAGGCAGGAAAACATACCGATGTCTGTGTGCTCATGCCCAATAGCTTGAAGGGTAAGGTCGCAATGCAATACTTGCCCTTTATCTTGTAGTTATCACTGATCGCCTTGGAGATACCGATGCACTCGTCATAGTTGCCCAAGTCCAGGGAGTTGCCGTACAGAACACCCTTCGGTATAAGGCCCCATGAATCGAACACTAGTAGGCTCAAGATAAGTTATCTCGTTCAACTAATTGTTTGACTCCACATACTCATTATGGCCCAAATGCTGCCCGAGGATAGTCCACTCATCAGCTGATTCATATCCGCCAAACACTGCACCTCCTGCTGGCTGGGTGTGCTCGTCAAACTCGGGTCATTTATTGTAATATTTCCATTGTACTGCTGTGTGAATTCGACAGCAAGTGGACGCATATCCATTATCCTGTTGTATTCCTCCTTGGCAATATAGTCCGACTGTGCCAGCTTCATGGAACTGTTGGCAAAATTTAGCCCGTACAACACGAGCGTACAAATGATTTTGAACATGTTTATTGGCGAATCGATTAATGAGTATTAGCCGGGTTCCCAAGCATGTGTCCATTATATACGCTTAAATGTTCCGACGTCGTGGCGATAATCAGCTGGGTCCTCAAAAATTAAACTTGTGCTGATAAATTCGAGGTGCTTCAAACAATGCGTTATCTCAAGTCGTTCCGAAGGTTGAAAAGGATCATTATCATTTTGATATTGCTTCATCCATTTTGAAGTATGCATTTATTTTGATATCACTATTTAATACAGGTTGTTAGAAAGAGAAAGGCAGAAATATAAATCTATTTATATTAGACTAAGTAAATATTGTTGAGCAACTTGACACTTCTTGGCAAAAACGTTGGGAGTCCCCCTATGATTCATCAGAAAAAATCTATTTAATGCTAATGAAAATTGTTTGCATTTCTTCATATTATTAAAGATCAATTGCAGATATTCTATATATATAGCTAGTTAATAATGAAATTTTCAAATATTCAAATTCAGATCGGAATTCCTTCCTGATTCTCATCATATTTGTGATATTACATTTATTATCTAAACAATCTCTATCGATTTAATCGATGACAATTGTAAAACGTTTCTTAAAATCTCAGACTTTAGACGATTAGATTAAGATGAACTTACATACATAAACACAATGACATATATACATTTTGCTGATTAAATACATGGGTCTTCACCTAAACAACAATATTCACAGTCATTCAGTGCACGTGTTAATGGATAGTTGTGGTTTCCGACATTTGCAGCACGGCAGATTGGTTTATTGGTGCAGTTTTTGACTTGGTCGACGTTTGGGCATCAGCATACACTGGAGAACACCAAAATGATATTAATAATATATAAAAATGAATAAATTATATCTTTTATTAAAATAATTTCACTTAACACATCTGAGAAAATGGTGTTAGTTTATTGAGCATAAATATGTGAAAGCGTTAGCAGCCAGATATGGGTGAATTACTTTGACTTATCTTGACCTATTCAATGTACTCTATATGTATTGCTATAGTTATTATTGAATCAAAAAAATTCATTCGAAAAGAAGAATCATTACCAAGGAAAATGTGGTTTATTAAATTGAGTATATTGATCAGTTAATTGATCAGGATTAACAGTCGAGTCGATTAACCCATGCTTTTCTACTAACAATCGGAGTCGGAAGCTGGGTTCAGTTTCCTCATCTAACTGTCTAGTGAATTCTTATTTGTATTGGTCTGAGTCCAAGGTATTTCCAAGTTAAGCATATCACTATATAAATACCTATAATTATATCAAAATACATCGATTAGTTAATGTGTTCTCGTGTACGTCACCCATCAGCTGTGTCGTATCAGTGACACACTTTGTCGTTGCGTCTGAACAGTTAAGATATGTGTGTTTATAGTTCCCCCTGATATGGTTCCTACATAAATAAACACAAATAGTTAATCTGATTGAGTTAAATCAAAAATCACAGTTCTGTCGAAAAACACAAAAGTTAATTTTTTCCGAGAACTAGATTAGATACACACTGATTGAAAGATTATTTCAATTTTAATTTGAACCGTGGCAACACCAACATTGTCTGGAGATAGTCGTAAAGTGAAAGGCCAATATCTTATCTGTGAATGTTAATCAGCTTATCAGTTGTGCAAACACTTCCTCAACTGTACTTCGAAGTAATATGTTTAGTTAAGGAGGATTCTTTCACTGTCCAACACTGAATGCCAAAGGACTCAGTCATAGTTATCCACTTGATTTTGGGCACTTAACCTAACAATATTTCGTTGAAATAATTCAAGTTGCGTATTATAATCCAATAATATAAGATAAGCATTTCACAGGAGCACAACAAAATATAAAACCAAAAGAAAAATAAACACTTTCCAATGTAAATACACATTAAAATGTGTCGCTGAAAAAGACAAATTCAAAATAGGCTTAGCAGATCCTTGCGAAACTTAAGCCAGGACCCACAGCCCTTCGATTGCTGTGATTTTGAGCGTCGCATTATCCACACGAAGAGAAAAATCAATAAACATTAATCTTGACGTGATTTTGCCCTTATCCAGCGCCATTTGTGTATTTGATGCTGCCAATTCCGGGGGTATTTGATAAAAGATTCAAGTTAAATGGAAAAAGCAAACCGTAATGCACGGCAAGGCAAAAGATAGCAATTATCATTACCAGGACCAGGACCAGGACCAGGACAAGGGCGAACTCAGAACTCCTGGATGCCAAACTTATGAAAACTCAATTCCAAACGGAATTCACACAATTATGCACAATTACCAGCAGTGCGGTCTCCGTGTGATGGATTTGTGTCGCCCCCTTTCCATGCAACAAGACAAGATAACGTCTAAGATGATGAGTAAATTAGAATGCTTGTCAATATGTCAGCATATATTTGCTCGGAGTAGTGAAATGTGTTGTTAACGCTTTATAAAGATTGCCATGCCTGATTGCCTTATCAAACTGTTATTATTCACATTCCAGCGTAGTTTAGGGTTTGGCAGTGGGATGGGTTGAGGGCCAATCTGCCACAGGACCTTGAGGAATTTCCATAATGTGAGAAGATATTTACCTCGTCTTGTGTCACCTTGAAAATTTCATAATTAAACTTAGACAAAGCCACAGAAATTCGTCGCTGAGTTCGGTTGTAGATATTTACCTTAAAGAATTCTAATTAAATCATTGAAAAACTTTCAGGACTTTGTGCTGATTCATGTGTACCGGCAGCTGCTGCTTTTCCAAGCTGAGACCCAAACTTTTCCCTTGGGAGACCAAAAGAATTTGCTTGATTTGTATACCCTGTTATAGCTAATGTGCTCTGCCACACACACATATCAAATGACAGGCAAATGTGCCGCAGGGTATCTATAAGTTTGGCACTCAAAAGCCTTATGTTGAGTGTTACTTTTTTTTGGGATGTGTTTTTTTGCTTTCATATTTGTTGTTGTCGAGTTGCCTCCACTTTTGTGCCGTCTAATTTGTGGTGTTTGCTTTGGACTTTCGGCTTTGGCCAGGCAAAGAGCCGACGCTCTTTTGGCTTATGCAAAGCATGTTCTAAAGCCCTATATGTGCCTGCCGTTGCTGCTCGAGACTGAGACTGGGACTGAGCCACTGGGCAGCCAGTGCGTCGGATTTGCCTAGTTTGCCCAGATTGTTGGCGATGGGGTTGAAGGGGCGGAGAGGGCAACGACGGCAACGCTGGTGGCAGCTTGGCAACCCGCTTATACCGTATCAGTATTTCATGTCGCTACACACTCACACACACACACACACGCACACCCGCAAGATTCATAGACTCATAAATCTTTAAGTATTGAATACCATTTTTGCATATAGTACATAAGCAGGAACTCACGCCGAAAACAGTATCGAGCAACCAGACCCATCCAATAGGCCAATGTCCAGACTGGCCAAAACATTTGCAGAACTTTGCTTGAGGTGAACGCGAACAACATGGCGCCGAATACCAAACAGCTATGCACAAGAACATATATATTTACACACAAAAAAAAATAGATGTATATTGACTATACAGATTAAAATAAACTAAATTTGACTTAATCTTTGATATAATTTACATAATATGCCCCTAATTCTTATTCAAATTGAGGGTTATTATTGACTTCAACAACACCAAAAATATTTGTAGAAATATAAGAAAAAATATATAAAAATTAATGACTTACTTGTTTACTTACAATTTCGTGATATATTTGTGTATATATTATTTATTTATTTATATTTGCACATTTATGGCATAAAATTACAATAAAATGTTATCTTTATCTTTGCATAATTCACACAACAAGTTTCAAGAGAATTAAAATAGTTTTTCGCTAATTGCCAATATTTCTTAGGCTGCATTTGAAAGCAACATTTTCAATAAGTATATGAATTTTTTTTTGAGTGTAGAATATTTTTGCTTAGCAGCCGGAAACATTGGATGCCAATTTAGCAGCCGATCCGACGGGGCTGAAGTGAGTGTAACTGAATCTGGTTGGTAGTAGGCTTGTCGCCACTGGCGGTCGTTTGTTGGCCTGCCACGGCACGCTGGCCAAAATCCACCGAAATAATGTTGTATCTACACACACATATTTAAAGCCAACAGCCCCCATATATAGGCTCCATATGCTCCAAGCACTCGCACAACACTCGCACTCACACACACATAACACAGCACACACACACAGAACACACACACACTCGGTCTGTGAAGAGTTCGCATTGGGAGAGGAAATATACTCGTATTCATGAAATGGAATAACTAATGACTTTATGCTAGAAGCGTGTTTTGTTAATTGCATTTGCTAAAAACGAGTCACAGTTGTACTTGAGGGGCGGCTTTTGGCTGGTCAAATGTGGGATGTGTCTATATAAACATAGTTAGCAGTAGTTGCCTGCCATTTGGTGGCAACTTCAACGCTCGTTCGCTTCAGCTGGCTTCTCTGTGCACTGGGTTCAAGTTGTTATGGTTATGGGGCAGTAAATGCGAAAAAAAATTTCAATGGCCACCGAAAACTTAACGAAATGAAAGGAAGCCAAGCGGCAAGCCCATAGATACAACCGCAACCGCATTTAGAGCCGCAACAATAACAACAACAACAGCAGCAACAGCAACAACAACAAGTCGACAGACCGCGGCTAATGAAACCGCAGTTGATTTGGGAATGGGAATCGGATGGGTAAAATGTGTATAAGACGAAGAGAAAATCGCTTCTCAAGTAGCTGGCAACATCAGTTCAGCTTCCGCACGGTGGTTGGCAACAGTTTTCTACCAGCATGCAATACAATCTGTGCCAGTTCTCAAGCAATCGATAAGCGACTTATCGACTTAATCATTTGTTGCGTAATATTTTGTACTCGATCAATAATTGTTAAGTCCCTGTGGTTAATATCTATGTACTGATGGCATTCAATTAATAAAAACTGCTCTTAAACAGTGGTCCAGATCAGGTGCCTAGCAACATGACATAATCGATGACCGATAGATTAAAACCATTTGCAAAGAGTGCTTGTAAATAGAAATATAAAATTTGTTTAAAAAATATGGTTTAATTTAATATATAATATCGTTTGTTAGATGCCGACAACTTGTGCCTTTATCTTGTCCATTCCTCTTAGTGTTAAACTACTTTTGGTGGATTCTGTGCCAGTAGCAGACAGATTGCAGCCACTGTGTCCGCAGCGTGATAGCTTTCCGGAGGTTGAAGCTAGAGGTTCGGCCATTGATGATGGCGACAATTTGCCAATGCATGCGATAAGCGGTGTGGGAGTGTGAGGGATGTGTGTGTGTGTGTGTGTGCCTGTTTGGGTGTGTGTGTATTTTAGGCTATTTTTGTTGAGCCGAAATCGAGTGGCAACGCCAATGGATGTGCAAAGAGACGAAGATTGAGTCTTTGTTATCTTAGTAAATCGTCAACTTGTGTGTTCTTCAAAAAGCACACATCCCAATGTCTACAATCGATAGACGCTTGACTAAGTGAATATACATAAATATATATAGTGTGTGTGTGTGTGTGTGTCTTTGAGTGTATGTTTTTGTTTTGATACAATTTGCTGCTTGTCGAGAACAACCAAACATAATTTAATCAAGAATGCGTTGTGCTCACAGTGCTTTATGTGAATTTCATACATATTTGTGAATGCAAAATTGTTGTGTATTATGTTTATGCTTCAACTGGCCCAATTAGTTAGCCAAATCAGCTCAGCATTTATTTTGATGGAGTCGACCAGTGCTGCAATTGATGCACTTCCTCTTCAAGTTAATTGGCTGAACTCGAAGTAATGATTTCGAGAAATTTTCCATTTTCCATGCCCAGTCTGATATATGTATATTTAAATAACAAAATCATTAAAGCTTAATAACACAGCAACAAAAATATGGCCACAACAACACTCGAATTGGTCAAGTCAAATGGAGCATTCAAATGGAGACGACGATGGCTCCCCCATCCCGACGAGACATGTGCCACAATCACGTTAGTGTTTGCCTGTCTCCGTATCTGTTTGCGTACATGCTTTACACGAGTGTCTCCAAACAGACAAACATCCGTATGCGGCGCACACGGGAAGCCAGACGGAGGGGAGGGGAGGGGGACAGTCACGTCCTGTCGTCCTGACCAAAATGTGCCTGTCGGATAAGCACTCGAGCATCATGGCCAACTTCCTCGACGTTCAATTTGTGCACTTAAATTCATTTCACTTTAATTACAAAGGTATTCCGTTTAATATTTGATGGCTACTGCTGTCAGCCCAGCTGAACTTCACCGCTCATCTCTGTTGTATGCCTTCATCTCCTTAATGTGTATCGTCATCGTCATCTTTGTTGTTGTTGTTCTTGTTGTTCTTGTTTTTGTTGTTGTTGTTGTTGTTGTTCATCGTTGCTGCTGCTGCCTTGCATGTTGTTTTATTACGTTTATTATGTTTGGCATGTAAACATTTTTACAGCAAACTGAATTAGGGTATATGGATGTTCATGTATTCATAAATTGTGGAATATGTTACGCTGCCTGCCACTGCCACCATAGCAGCAGCAGCTCAGCGCTGTAGTTAAGATTTACAAATATTAAAAGCTTAACAACTTTTTGAAGGCTTTTTCGCACTTCAATAACGGCTTATGCTAATGAAATTAAAATCCGATTTCAGTTAACATTTGGGTTACGCTATTAGAAACCCCCTCCCCCCTCCCATCACGAAGCGACGTGACGCCCCTGCCTGTTGCTAACGACACTTGAACGCATTTGGGGGCAAACCTTTTAATTTTGTCATTCTGGGCGTTTTGGCAAATTGAGCTGCAACACAATATTAACCGAAAAATCAGAATGGCATATTGGAAAATTTGGTAACGGATCTGATGACATAAAACCGCCTTAACATGCCCATGCTGACTAAATAGGCAGCAACAAGCTGACTTTGTTCACTGGTGCTGCCACCACATTGACAAAGTGGCACGAGATGCTCATCAAATACCAACCAAATGGTGTAAAATGCCTCATTGAATGCTGCGCGAAGTCTCAAAGCACTACTTACCTTATATATGCAACCATATACATGCATATTTCTGTATATACACGTATATATATAGTGAAGTATATATGTATATGCCAACGTCTCCACTTGCAGAAAAACTTTGCAGTTTACTCAAGTACAATAGACTTAGAATTCCTTTCCACCTGTTTTGAAAACCTAAAATGCAAATTGGTATTTTTTTATTTTTTTTTTTTGGAAAAAGTATGTTATTATATAAGAAGAAGAACATGCCATTAATGCTTCGAAATTGACTTGGAAATATATCAATAATGCTTCGTTATTAAAAAACAGCTTTTAGTACTTTTTATAAGCGTATTATATTTAAGCTGACATTTGAACTTGATTGAAAAAACTCGAGTGCTTAAAAAACTTACGAAATATATTTATTTATTATATATATTTATTATTACATTCATTCACTTTCATATAATTTGTAGATTTACTTAAGAATTTGAGTGCTTAAGAGCCGAAGTAAATCTCTTACTCCAAGTTTCTTTAAGAGCTTAAGTTTAAGTTTTGAGTTCAAGTTTCTTTTCTTTATACCAAATTTAAGATCCAAGCTTCATCTAACTTGGCTCTTATTAAATTTTGGAACTGTGACAAAATACATGACTGATTTTTTCAAGTGCCAGACGAGGCGAGTCAGTCTGTCTGGTTGGCATTGGGTGCAAAGTGGGCCGCCGATACTCTGGTTGCGTTCTCGGCGATGTTCTCGACGATGTTGTTGCCGTTGCCGTTGTCGTTGTCGTTGACGTTGACGTCGCGACCTGCGTTGGCCTCGTCGCAATTGCTTTTTGGGGTTGCGGCGCACAACAAAGAAAGCTGGGTGGTGCTGGGTGCTGCTTGCTGCTTGCTGATGGTGCTCTAAGAACGTGCGTTACTGAGATTTGTAATGCTCTCCAGGCCCACCTACGTCGCCTAATGTGCGGCATGTATATATGATGTCGGTGTGTATGTATTTGTTTTACAGTATTGCAAGCAGTCGCTGATGGGAGTGGGGGGAGTGAGCAGCAGCAGAAGCAGCCGCTGCTTTTTATGTGACCATTTCGACTGTGCTGCGACTGAGTTCGTGTTCATTAACGTTGCTATTACATTTTAACACACCGAATCGGAATGTGTCCCGTCGTCGGCGCATTTATATATATATATGTATATATATATATAGATATATAGACCAGCAGTACACCCCTAATGTCATCCCTCTTGCTAACGGCTCTTTGCCTTGCGTTTTACTTTCATTTGTCGGTTCGTTTTTGTGTTCTTGAATGTTGAAATATCCTGTTTAACTTTATTTCATTTTTCCACAGCATCCGACACGTGCCTTCTACACGCACACCAAACACTTTATAGATGTGTGTATTTGTGTGTGTGTGTGTGAGTGTTTTAGTTGGTGCGCATAAATTTTTACGTTTGTTGTTGTCTTATCAGATCATTTAAGGGTCTTGCTGCTGGTTGGGGTGTTGTGGCGAGGTCGCCTCCTCGCATTACTCTTGTTATTTGCATGTTGTAGAAAAATATCAATTTGCGCACCTCCGACGTCGACGTCGACGCCAGCGGCAACCGTTTAACATTTTCCGCTATTTGCAGGCCTATTGTATTGTGTGTGAGGCTGTGTATGTGTCTGAGTGTGTGTGTGTGTGTGGGTTTTTGCTACCATTTATCAATGGCTCGTAGCATACAGACACACACACACACACACACACACAACCTATCTAAATGTTGTGCAAATGCTTGGCAAGTGCGCCCATTTTGAATCAGAATTTATAGCGTATGCTGGCGACGTTGCGTATACGCAATTTATGTAATTCGTAGCGCTATTTGCATAACTATGAGTACTTACGCGTATGTCCTTGACGCTATTGTCCTCTCCGGCCGATATAAATTGCGTATGACCTGCCTAGCATTATGTTGATACATACATATACATACTCGTATACACAGATCTCTACACATATATATATATTTATATATGTATATATATGTTGCCCTCTAGCTAGCATCATAAAATCCATTGCTACTTTGCTACTTCATTTTTATTTGAGCTTCCTGCATGGATTTATCACTGCCGTCTTTTTGTTACCGCATTAGTGCACATTGGGAAACAGAGACAGAGATACGGATACAGATGGAGAGGGAGATTGGGCGAAGGTAAAGTGCAATTTGGTGAGCATCTTTGGTCGCATCTCTGGAATTGTTGTTTTGGTGTTGCTTGGTTGTGGCCAATTCCCACGAGTCACGTAACTTCCGTTAATGTCTACGTGGCTTGACCAACGTTCCGCTCGGCTGAGGCATTAATAAATTTTATGCTCAGCAGCGGCAGCCACCGATAACTTGCCCCGATAATATCTAACAATCACCCGGGCCAAGTAGCCAGAGACTCTAATCCCAACCAGTGCCAAGCCAAGCCAAGTAAGTCAGTCATCCAGTTAGCCAGTCAGAGCCATTCGGAGCCAGTTAGCTCCCGAAAGCAACATCAAATTTACTAAGCACTTGTTGGCCAGCACATTTGCACACTTTCTCTCTTACACGGTGGAAAATGAGTCTTAATTCGCGTGGAACTCGAATCAAGGAATGGTTAACAGGAATACCCTTGGAATATTATTTACTACCAGCGGACATAAGCAATTTTAGCCGGACTAACAAATACTCAGTCAAAAATTACTTTTATTAAATAAATAATGAAACGAACTTAACTTTAATTAAAGCCCATGCTCTGTTGAATATCAACTATTCAGTTCAGTTCTTAAAGACTAAATGACTTAAAAATAAATTAATAATAATATTAACAGTTCAACAGCTCACATTAGACATTACACTTCTGACTACACAAATTGTATCTGATCAAAATACTCGAAAAGAAATACTTGATTCTTGGCTCTCTGTGTACTTCCTGCACTTCTTCACATTGCACGCCACAAATATTTCAGATGGCGACTCTAATGAACTGTATAACACAAGTAGTCGCCTCCAGCCCACTCAGCCAAAAAAAAGAAAGAAAAAAACGAAAAAAGAAAGAAGAAAACAAGGAACGACAACGAGGACATCGTTAACAACGACAACTATTCATGGGTCGTATACGTAATGTGAATGTAGGTGCTTAGCATGTGGTGGGTTGGTTGTGTGGGTGACTGTGCAAAGTGTGGTTTTCCGTGTTTTTTTTTTATTTAGGCACGCACTCATCTCATATTTGTGTCAGTTTGACAATTTGCAGTGATCAAATAAATGCTGTGTAATTATTCGAAAATAATTCATTTACAAATCGAAATGCTCGCATTGTTCGGTATGTGTTTAATTTGATATTGCTATTATTACTGTTATTTACTATACATTGCAATTGAATACATTTTTACTATTCAGTTTTAGGCTTATTTTGTTTAATGGCTTCATTAGACCAAATTAAGTATGTAAATAAATATTTGAATACTGTTGAAAATGAAATTCATTAAAAATGCCTTTTGACATTGATGAACAAAGTGCTCACATACAATATACATAAGCGCTCCAACCGCTTCCTCGTTGTGCCCCAGCATGGGATGTCCTTGCTCCTCTGCATGTGTCCCAAATGTCGTTTAAGAAGCAATACACGCACATAAATTTATGTGTATATATATGTGAATGAGATACAACATGATGTGTCCCCCAAACTCCAATAACAACCGCCGCCTATTTACTGTGTATATTTAGTCAACATTGTAGCGAGCAAGGGAGGGAGGGTGGCAAATACCAGAGATACAGCGATACAGGCACAGACAGAGGGCTTCCTTAACTCTCTTATCGATATTTTGCAAATAATAAAAACGCAAGACAACTGCGCAAATGAAAAAATAAAAAAATAAGTATGAAGAACAAAAAATAAAAAAAAAAATGAAAGAAAGAAAAAAACAAAAAAACAACTGATAAACCAGACTTGAGTTCCATCTACATGACATATAGCTGGCTCGGCTCAACGGCTCCCATCTGCTTCGATTGTGATTTGCACATAAAGACGATGCTCCTCCTGATGCTGATGTTGCTGCTGTTGCTGCTGTTGCTGGTATTGGTACTCTTGGCCTGGCCTCAGCTGGGGCAAACACTTTTGATAAGGTTTCAGAATTGTTTTCATTTTTTTTTTTTTGTTGGCTGTGTAAGAAATTGCCTGTCGCCAATGCTCTTCAGATATAGCAATTTTTAAAGTGTCAAAGTATATATGCGCTTAAGTATGTAAGCATAAACATACACATACATATATAATATGATATATAAGTGTATTTTGGAAGCGCTGCTCATATCAGGCATGAATATGTAAACAGATAATGACAGCCTTTAGTTCTTTTCTTCTTTTGGTTTCGCTTATTTTTTTTTTACATCTTATTTGTTGCCTGAGTTTGTTGGCCCAACACAACAGGGCAAAAGAACGACCAAAAAAAAAAAGTGACATTTAATTTTTTGCCTCTCGTTTGGTTTTTATTCTTGGTAAGCAAACTTTTGCAAAAAGAGAAAAAAAAAACATTGAAATCAACATATTGATTTTTGTGGTGTTGGTAGCTAAAGCACACTGTAGGATCAAAGCATTTAGATACACACCGCTGACGTGTGTGTTTTGTATCTTGTATCTTCTGTGTGTGCCTTAGATGTTTGAACATTTTCCACTTTTACCAATTGTGATAACAGAGATAAACACACAACGTGGGGGGGGCTTTGGCTACGCAACATTCATTTATTTGTTTCGCTTTGGCATTGAGCCAAAAATCGTATTTACTAATGGTCAGTGATATCTCGCAACTATCTGCGCTACCATCACCGATTGTGTGCCCATATCCGTTCACTACAATATTTCATTAAACACTGATTTGCCATTTTGGAACCTTTTTGTAACTTTTTTGTTTTCTTCGCTCTTTCACTTAATCTTTTTTCACTTTTGTTTTGTGGCGCATCCCTTAAACTCCCATACACACACACACACACCCGCATACATATACATATATATATGTTTGTATGTATATGTATAAGTAAATAGCAGATAAACGGCAATTTAACAATGAAAAATTAAAAGAAAACACAAAGTATTGCCGAAAAGAAGCTTATTTTTCATTGCCCAAACTGGCCGGGTGGGTAATGGATTTGGTAAGTAATTACAGTTGAATTGTGACTAAAAACAAAAATAGAGCAACTGGAAAAACAAGGGCAGTGCGAAAGAGAGAAACAAATAAAGAGAGAGTTATATATATATATATATATATATAAAGAGAGAGAGAGAGAGAGGGAAGATAGAGTGTGGGTGTTCGGGGCTATTCAAATATGTTTTCTCCTCGCAGCTTGTGCAAATTGGTGCCCCTGCCCTCCCAATGGGATCAGCGCTGGCCATTTGTCATTTGAGCAGCTTTTGTTTTTCACAAATATATATAACTTCGATTTTTTCTTAATGCTCGACTACATAATGTTTAATTAATGAGCCAGCCATTAAATATTGCAATCGCATAATATGAATTTCATGCATATTTGCATTAAGTGAATTCAGGACAGACTGCATTTACTGATCCCTTACCCACACAACTTTACAATATGCCCGTACACAAATTTGCACATCAAAACCAAATTCGGAGTGAGAATCCCAAAATTAAATGCAATATTTTGATAACCTTTGATAAGGCTCATTGAAGAGCAAATCGATTTAAATTTGGGTCTAGTGCTGACCCGCACATGACTATCATTTGTAATGCAAATAACTTCGAACTTTTTCATTAAAAGTGGCCGACTGCTAAATACTCTATACTTAGTGCAAACGAAAGATTCTGTAACTTTCTATATCTTTGTGAATTCCTTTTTAAGTTTCACTTGTAATTAATCCGATTATTAATCCAATGTTGTTCCATTTTTGAATACAGTCTCACGCCTAACCGTGTCTGAGAAATAATTAGATTTTTGTTGTTGCTTTTAAAAATTTGCATATTTTGTTTTTTATATTTGAAGTTTCGATTAAAAATGTTGGTATTCATTCACGTTGTTATTCGCTGTGTAAATGTAAATTTTTTTCTCTGGGCAGCACATTTTTAATAATGCCATTAAAAGAATGTTGCGCGAAAATAACTTTATTGTGTCAGAGCCGCAAATTTTTGTTGCATGTACCTGCCGCAATGCCACAACTGTTGTTCGTCCTTATTTGTGTACATTTTACCATCAGGTCGACCTTAATAATCAATAATCAAATAAATCAAACCGGCGGACTCTTGTTTTAAGAGTGCAACTAAAGCCAAAAATATACAACACTCTAGATCGACTTTGACAAAGCATATAATATTATGCATGGGAGGTCATAAAATACACATATACACTGTTTGCACAATGGGAACAGGGCATAAAAAGCGTAGGAGACACTTTTAAAATGTCATTAACGTACACATTCTCACATCTGAGACTTTACTGCTGACTTCTTGCCATAAATCATTGCATATTTCAAAGCTTAAGTATTGTTGTTGCCACTTGCTTGTTGTTGTTGTTGTTGCCACTTGCTTGTTGTTGTTGTTGTTGTTGCCACTTGCTTGTTGTTGTTGTTGTTGCTACTTGTTTGTTGTTGTTCTTGTTGCCACTTGCTGGCTGGTTGTGTCAACTGGCTGCTAAATACAAACACATATAGATATAGATATACATTTACATATACATGTACTTATGTATGCATACATATATATATATATATGTATATATATATATGTATTTAGTTATATGTTCACCCAGGCAATTCCAAAATGTTGGCTCATTCGCATTCCTGTTCTTGTTTTGTGTGAGTGTGCGAGTATTTTCTGCTTTTACGCTCTACAACGGATCCAAAAAGTTATGAAACTCATTAAAACACGAAACTAATTCAAACACCCCGGGCCTAATTGCCGCCTTATAGCCCCGGCCAACAGCATCAGCATTAGTATCAGACAAGAACCAGTCCTGCCCCTGCTCCTAATTTTGCTCCTTCCTGCCCCTGCACCACCACCGCAAACTGTCGCATGGCCCTTGGGCAACAACAGAAATGATTCCAAAAATTATTTAACGTTAATTTCCATAGAAAAATGTGCGCGTCAACAGAAATTAAGTGTCCCAGCTAATTTAGCAATGGGGTCCAGAATGGGACCCAAGCACCTATACACAGAACCTGGTGCTCGCTCCTCGTTTTTTGCTCCTCGTATAACCAGCTGCGTGGCTCAGCTGACGCCGCAGCCTGAAACGCATTGAAATACTTACAATTTTAATTTGAATAATTTAGCCGGCTTTATACGTAAATTACCCTCACATTTCTCAGCTGAATATACATGTATATATACATTCTTTTCTGCTGGCTGCCCTTTTTTTTATATATATTTTTTTATTATTTCATTTCGCCTTTTTTTTTTATATTTTTGCATAAGCATTTTGAGAGATTAAACTTGGCGTACTTGAATGTTATTATACGTGGCAGTGGCAGTGGCACGACAACAACGTTGCCCAACGCCAACACTTTCATTTATTATTATTTTTTACGCTTGGTTCGCGTGCCACCCGAGAGTACCACCCAATTGTTGCCCCAAAACCAACCCATACAGAAAAATCACACATCGTTAGCTCAGCATTTTTGTTACCATTTTTTTTTTCTCGCTCGTCCTTTCCTTTCAATATATTTTTTTCTTCTTTCTACTACTACTACGGCATGCGTTGTGCCCTTGTCCCAGTGGCCAGGCAGAGCCGCACAGGCTACCAGTCAGCGCAACCAGCTAGCAGCAGTCTCATAATATGGAATTTTCCATAAAAATTGCTTTGCTTGCCTTGCCACAGCAATGGGGGCGGGCACGGAGACGGGGAAGGTGACGGGTACATGGACGTAGACGTAGACGAAGACGCAGTTGAAGCTGATGCTGGGACGTAGGGTTGTCTTCTGTTAACTGTCCCGTTTGAGTTTGTGGATACATTTGAGAGAACTAACACACGCGCATTATGTGTAATGTGTGTGAGTGTGAGCGTGTGTGTGTGTGTTTGTGTGTGTGTGCGTTCAAAGTTTCTTTATTTAATTCAGTGAACTGTAAAATGTGCTGAAATGTTAGATTATTGCTTTCCCAACATCCCAGCATCCCCGCTTCTGAGCATCGACAAAAGCAAAGCAACCTTGTCTAGAGCCTCAACTAGCGACCATATACTCTAGCGCCTACTGCCCCTCCCATCACATGTACATATATTGACCTGCTTGCCACTCCACTGACAGAGAAGGTTGTTGTTGGTGTTGTTGTTGCCGCTTTTTCTTCGTCTAGCACAACAATTTCCAACTGCACTCCTTTGACAAGATAATACGTTGATAGCCCCTACAGTGTGTAGAGCCCACAAACCAACAAAAAAAGAAAGAAAAAAAACGGGGAAAAAAAATTGGGCAATTTGCTTACACAACCAACAACAAGAACGGCAACAAGATTAAGCATACAAGTAAAGAGTGAAGGGCGGAGAAAAGAATGAAACGAAAAGCAACAGAAAGTAGCAACAGAAAGTAGCAACAGCAGCAGCAACCCCCCCTCCCCCCTCAAGTTGAGTTGGGTTGGGTGGATACCGCTCTGGGGTTGGCAGAAAGGTTAGCGGCACGTGTTGACGTCCCTCGCTGCACAAAGGCAAAAGAGGGAACGGGGGCGAAGGGGAGCTTGGCTTGGCTTGGCTTGGCTTGGAGAAGAACCTAAAGAAAATTCAAAATAAATGCGTGGCTTTTCAATTTTTTTTCTACCTAAGTGGCATTGACGTACATCTCAAGAGAGTATTCGAGAGAGAGAGAGAACGCTTAAAGGAGACAGCTAGACAAGAGACTGGAGGGCGAAAGGGAACAGATCACTTTGCATTTATCAATATAGTTAGAATAAAAGTTGAATAAGCCAATCGATTGAAGTAGACTATAATAATATACAGCAAGCGTAGGAATATTTTTACAGTTGCACATTTATTTAAATTATCTATTCTGTTTAGATTAATAATAACTTGATAGTTTCATATTTATAAGAATTGATTGTTGTTTAGCATTATGAATAACTGAAATACCTAAAATATGATTAAAATACAAAAATTCGCTGACTTTTCTTCTAATGCCATATTCGCTTTAATGAACGAATACCTTTGAATTATTTACGACAGTTTCGCAAAATTCTGAAAGTTAAACGTTCGCCATAATAGTTAGAAATGGTTTTGATAAAAGTTTTTATGGTCCATAACTGAAATTATTGTCTGATTAAACATTTGATAGTCCACCAAGCTGAGCAAAGCTTGTAAATTTAGTGCTTTCGCTGCTTAAGTACTTATTTCTACATTAACTGCTCAGCAGACTATATATGCAACTATATTTTAGTTTTTAGCATTTGCCACAGCTCCGATAGATTCGTCAAGCTAAAGATAAGGTACCACATACATATGTGTCTGTGTCATAAGCAACTTACAATGTTTTAATTTTGCCAAAGCATCCACAATGTATCTCGGAAATCACATTTGCCATCATCACGTAAGCCGCTTAAGCACTCAGTCAATGGCAAATGGTTGACACATTTTAAATGGTATTTGATGCAGTTTGTCCATCGTACATGGAACGTCTTTTGGAGGAGCCGTTTGTGCGCTCGTTCGTTAAACGAGGATATGAAAAATTCTGTGCATGCTCTGCCAAAATATTCGTTAGTCCTCCCATAATCTTAATGACGAAACTTAAAAAAATTTACGTGAGCTGCCTTGAATTATGGCAAAATGGCGGGGCGTGGCAAAATGTCAGGATGTAGAGGGGAGGGGATTACCTGTTAACAGCTGGCTGTGTCCGTCCTGGACTTGACTGTCAGCAATTTTTGCATTAAGATATATGCCACTAGCACATACACACAACACACACACAGATTGAAAATCACAATCTGAAGCCAGACAAAAAGCATTGTAAATTGGGGTCGACAGCAGGCGACGTCGTTGGTGACGACAACAACGACGACGACAGATAACAGAGTGGCAAGCAGATTGGCTCTTGGCTGCTCCTACCATAGCCGCCGCTGCTGTTGCTGCTGCTGCTGGACAGACACGCCTGGGCATGCCTTGACTGGCAAATGCAGCTCTCGGAATTGACGTTTGAACAGTTGCCCTCCATCCGCTGCCCTCCCTTACTGGCCGCGTCCAGTCACGCGCAAGTGTCGACACCGATGGCAATAATACACACGCCCCACTTTCTTTAGGTGCCGCCATGCCACAGCCGTTGCACGCCCCCTTTTTGGTTGAGGCAGCCGCCATTGCTGCTTATGTCCTTGCCGGGACTGTCTGCTCTGCTCGTCTGCTCTGCTCGTTCGTGCCTAACGAGCTGCACTCGTAGCGAAAGAGCCACACGGAAAGAGCGAAAGAAGCGGAAAAATAAAAAAACAAAAAATGTATACAACAAAATAAGGAGAAATGCTTCGGGGCTCGCTCCAGCTCAGACGATGCTGTGATGGCTTTAGAATGGATAAACCAGACTTGGTTGCCTGGATGGCTGGATGGCTCGTTGAATTCGCTTGATTCCTTTGCCCCGGTGCGTGCCACAGAGTCGTTGCCCCGCTCCCGTGATTTTTGCCACTGCTCGCGGATATTCTTGCGGCGCTCCGCTTGGTCCGGTCTGTACTCGATTCACGATTCACGAGTTGCTCCTCGGTGGTTGTCAGGTTGAATGCGTTCGCCACTCTAAAGTTGTTTAGCGTTCCCCACCCGTTTTCCACAGATTGTTGATGTTCGATTTAATTTTAGCGCTGCTGATTTTTGTGTTATTTATTTTATTATAATACCCTTTACAGTTAACGGCACGATAAGGCATATTGACTTTGACATTAATTGCTTGGCCGTGTTTGAAATGATTTTGCCCGTCCGATGCCTCAAAGGCATCTTCTTCGCCTTCTTGTTGTAACTGCCACTTGAGCACGACTTTTATTGACGGTCATTAACGTCACCGCCAGCGCATCCAATCGAGCCGAAGGGTTGCCCAGCCCCTCTATTTCAAGTTCCCCTTTAAGTTCGTGCTATGTAATGCTCGAACGCTCGACGGCACAATTGTGCAATTAAAAAAAAAAAAAAAAAACAATTTGATTTTTATTTCATATTTTTCCAACGATTGTTTTTATCATTCAAGTGCAATTTGTCAAAACTTTCGCTGCGCACTTGAGCAAACTATAAAGTTTTGATTATGTTTGTGCAATCAAATTGTTTAAACTTTTAACAAAATAAGTTCCATTAGGTGATTGGTTCCGTACCGTACACTGACTGAACAAAGGGGTCAAGGAAGCTACACTTTGTGAACTAACTTCGCTGCAGGCTGTGCATTAACAAGCATACACATTTTTCCATCAAAGTGTAACCCTATCTATATGCTGAATAATTTAATTTACTATTGGCTCACATCATCCCGAAAGCCATGTCCTGTCAAGTGTATCATTTTGATTGACAATATACATACATATATATACATGTATGTGCACAAAAGGAGTAAACAGTATCTCCGAAATATGCCGAGGTCGCTTCAGTGGCTGGATTGTGTTAGACAGCTTTGGCTGGGCCCGAGTGAAATCATAAAGAGGCACAGTTTTTAACATTTAGCAATCAGAGTGCTGTGAGGCAGCCATTATGCCTAGCTGAGCTGTCTGGCTGTCAAGTAACTTTTATATGACAAGAACATATTGCTTTCAAGGTCTCCGGTTGTCTATTAAGCCATATTAGAATAAATGCCGACATATGCTCACCCAAACCCTTTATGTTAATCAGCGTGAAATAATATGGAAAACTTTTTTGCAGAAAAGCCAAAAAAGTCTCTGAAGTCACGTTGCAAGCTCTTGGCGAAATTGCAGATGCATCAGATTTGTTGAAGTCAAAAACACACCTAATTATAAGCCACATATGCATGTAATTATGGCCAATATTTAGCCACAAGTCATATTATTCCAAAGTTCAAAGCTGAATTTGTTAAGCCTTCAGCGTTTTGAGCGGTTTTGACTTTACTTAAGGCTGGACTACATTTTTGGAATGTATTTATGTATAGATATGTAGCCTGCAGGTAATAGCATGTTGTGTATCTTATGGTTGGGGGCGCAGCAAGGGGAAGGTCGTGCAGTAATACAGAACAGTTTCTTCCGCAACATGTGGCATACAAATAAAATCAATAGAGAAACCAAAGCATTTAGTTTATACACTTGGAGACAAACGCCAACTAGTTTCGATGCATTTTTTATGCATAAATATTTTTTAAGTAAATAATAACATTTGTATACAAAATTTTATTTTAAACAAAGTTTTATTTTAGGTTGATATGGGGTTTGCCTTTAGAGGTTAAGTATCTAAATACATAAATATTGTTTAACAATTTGAAAGATTTCGTGATTATACAAAAAAAATGAAAATACGAATATTGTTCAATATTGTCCAGGATTTTCGCAGTTAGAAAAAGTTTATCATTGACTCATCCTCAACTCGCAAGCTATGTTCTTTTTTTTCCAGTGTACTTTTTGTATGTATATGTATATGTATATGTTTATGTACATGTATGTGTGTAAATAATTCGAGTTGCCATTTATATGTAAAGGCATCTTTGGTTCCTGTTAATCTTTAAATATATCATTGGGACGATATTTGCCTGACTGTCTGTCTGTCTGTGCAGTTGCTTTGTGGCGCACAAGTATTTTGAGCAGTCACACACACTCACACACACACACACACACAACCAAACACTCACACACTCATGAATATTAATAGGTATCCAGCCTTGAATGGTTTTGTATTTGTATTTGCAATTGCTTTGCTTTGCTCTGCTCTGCTCAGCGTTGACATTGCAAATAGGCAGATAGATTCAACCTGTGTGCGTGGAACAGAATACACACGTGCCTAATCAGAGTGTTGTGATGCGGTATTAAAATAATCTTTAATCGAGTAGTATTTTTAGCTGGAAATGATTAACATGGCAGCCTCACCCCATCGGTACGCCTTCCTCTTGCCAGGCAATCTGGCCAAAATCTGAGCGACTTCCTGGGGATTAGCTAGCTCCAAATGCTAACTGACTTTGTGTGTGTGTGTGTGTGTCTGTGTGTCTGTGTGCGCGTGTTCTTTACGGGGCCCTAACAATTTAACGCACTACCAAGTTCAAATACACAAAAGCGACTTGGCTAACAAAAGCACAAACAAAAACACAGCCGTAGAAAAAGGTGGGCACCAGAACGACCCAATGCACACGCCTCTGTTAACAATAATTTACGCAACTTTGCGCCTCTTTTGTAAAAAGAAATAACTTACAAAGCTCCCCAAAAACATGCGAATCCAAGTGGGGGTGCAACAAAAAAAAAGAAAAAGAAGCAAAACGCCGTCAGACGACGGACTGCAAAACTCATAGTAAAAGACCATTAAATTATCCAGCTATGTTTCTTGTGTGTGAGTTAGACTCAAGGATACGTGTGAGGAATGTGGGGTGAGGGGTGGAACGGGTGTGTGGGAACAATAAATGTGTGCGGCATACATTTGTCAAATTGCAGAACCACAAGTTGGCCAGCTTTCAAGAGCGGCAAGCTGACAACAACAACAACAACCAAAACAATAACAGCGAGAAGAATCGTTCAATATTTTATTAGAGTAATTTAATATTTGTTTCAATCGTCGCGTCATCCCAGCGGCCCCGCCCACATATCCACATTGACTAATTTTTGTGACGCCCCTCTTTAATATTTATTAAAAGTCATGTGCGTGCCGCCACTGGGGAGAATTATTTGAACTTTCTGAGTGACTGAAGCGAGCAAAGTCAGGCTAAGCTTTGCTTTCTTCGGGTTTTGTGGTTGAGGTTTCTGTGTTTTTTTTTTGTCTTTCTGCTTTCTTGATGTGGGTGTGGTGCCTATGAAATTTCATTTTCATTTTGAGTTGGCCACTGCCATCGGTTGTCCGTCTATCTGCTGTCTGCCAAGGACCAAAATGATGACTGGCGCTCGCTTCGTAATTTCATTTTTTTTACGTCACTAAAATTTTGCATTTATTACATCGAACGCCTTCATTACATTTCCACAGAACTGACAAGTGACGAGCAATTTCATTGTGGGCGTTGCACAGTGGTACAAACAAGCTCAAAATGTTCTTGCTTCGAAAATAACAAATAATAATAAAATATATATAAATAAATTGTGAAATAGTTTGCCCCAGCAATTGAAATATGTATTGTCAACTAAATTAAACTGAAACGTTTGACAGCAATACAATCAATGCCACAAAGTACACTTGAAATATAATCAGGGGGCAACGAAAAATGTGTGCAAACATTTGATGACGAATATTTTGCATGTTTGTTTTTTTGATTACAAAAATGTAAAGCATTCTTTTAATGTTGTACGCCATTACAAAAGCAATCCCATTATGTATATACACACATATATATTTATATGTATATGTATATATAAGTGTGTCTGAATGCATGTTTAATTAGATATCAATGGTATTCATAAATGACAGTTAAATTAATGGAAACTGACTCCTTTGCAATACACACTTCAATCATTTTACCCATGAAACAGTAATTATTCGATTCGATTTTCACCTTTATATATCACTCGTTAAATGGATTCAATGAATTCATTTGCGGAAAGGGAAATCAATGTTTCGCAGAATCTCATTGAACAAACGCCCATTGTTTCGGTCGCCAATGGAAGGACATTGGCCAGTCCAAGGAAATGGCAACATCGATGAATTCATCCACTGTTATCCAGGCATTATATCCTTCTGTTGGCAAGGAGCATCGCTCTGCCTGTCATTTAGTATGTAAATTGAGATAAATCGTTTCTTGTGTCTGCCATATACAAGCACACCCACAAAACACAACACACAACACATAACGCCATATACATATGCATGTACAGAGGGTGAGGCACCTACACATACACGCAGACACTTATTATATAGGATGCTATATATACATGAATATATAATATATAAGACTGGTGTAAGTAAGTAACACGTCCTTATGCCAAACAACAATGCCAACAACAACAACAATAAAGGCAAAGGCGGAGGCACCAGCAACTGTCGCTGATGTATGGTTGGTGCGGCATACGGCGCGTATGAGTTATTTCCTCTGCCCAGCTATTTTATTATTAAAAACCAGACGGAAAAGTTTTCATCGGCACCCCGAATATAACATACACTTAATAACTGCCGCCTAACATCATTTCAAAACTGATTACGGATATAGTTACTATATGTTTTAACATACTTCATGACAAAGTTATATTATCCTGTGTGAGGTATATATTAAAAGAGACTGTGTGGCATGAGTGCAAGAGTGAGATAGCGATAGGGAAACGAAGTCGCAGCGTTGTTGTGGCAACAGCTGGCGCTTTCAGTAGTTGGTGCTGCCTCTTCTGCTGCACGCCACTTGAAGATTTAAGTGCATAATTGACTTAATTAGCCACCAAAACGACTTTTGGCTTCGCAGCTGTGGTTGCTGTTTCTTCTGCTGTTGCTGCAAGTGCGCATTGCCACTGGTCGCGGCTCCTTCGAGGCATAGCCTGAAGGACATTCGTCTCTTGCACTCATACTACACACACACTCACACACACACACACACTCATACATACATACATACATAAACCAAAAAAATCACAACCGCCTCCCATTGCCCAACGGCAAAAGCTCAACTTTCGTCAGTGGTGCAATATGAAGAGAGCGCTGCTTTTGCTGCCAAACTGATTAATCGCCAAACGCTTTGTAAGCACTTTGTATGGTGGCATACCCTTAGCGACCCCATTTAACAGGCCCACTGCGAACTCTGTTCCCAATTCCCATCGCCCACACCCAATGCGACCCCAGCGTGCCACAGCGTGCCAACCTGCGCACAAATCACGAAAACTACACGAACTTTTGTAATGCGCTTATAAATTTGGTCTACACAAATTTAATCGCTTCCCTTTCTCCCGTTCTTCCCCCACTGTTTCCAGCCCTTCTCTCCATCTCTTCACTCTGTTGTTTATCAGTTCTTGCAGTTATCGTTTGATAGTGAATCCATTTTCAGTTTTCTGCCTAAAAGCTATCGATTATGTGTATAGTATATTGCTTGCAATGCAGCCAAAATGAAAAATACAAAAAAAAAAAAATTAAAAATACCATTTGTTGCCGCATGCTTTGCAGTTTACACTGGCCAACAGCCAGCACAATGAAAATGGCTCAAAAAGCTTTTATATTTATTGGTTTAAAATATGAAAAATATTTGGGTTTTTTTGTTCAAATTTTTGCTTTATTTTCTTGTTCATTTTAGCTTTCTAAACATGGTTTTAATTGAAAAACTATTGCACTTCCTTATTATTATAGATCATTTGAAATTGTTTAAATTTGTACATTTTAAAGTTTTTGTTGCTAAGCCATTTTACGCTGCTTTAATCAAATCGTTCAATATTTATTTGTTATTCATTCAAATGTAACTTCAAAATTTACATGGAGATTTTTTTCTTTGAAATTTATATTTTATTAGCAGGAAAAAAGTTACATTTGGATAACTTTCATATAATTTGATAATTTGTCAGTTTGCGCGTAAATAGTTAATAGATTGTATATTACTTATCATTTTTTATATAAATTCTATGTCTATATCAAAAAGCGAAGTTCTTTGCACATCTCTCTACCTCTACTATTTGACAATATCTGACTAGAAACCTTTTTATAAATTGTTGTTCTCAGAGAGGAAATTCTGTGTGTTCTTTATGTTGTGTTTTAACCTAACTATTAAGCAAATAGATATTTATTTGAAGCAATGTAAATTGAGGTTGTACTTCCTTTACTTAGCCCATTGGTTTGTAGCTTTCGTTTCACTGTGCTACATGATAATTGCGATTTAATTTGAGGGGTCTATGTGTCGACCAATTTATTGCCGCTTCCTTAACGTTCTGTTGCTGGTTGTGGTTGAATTTCTATCCTGCCGTACACACACACACAACCACCACACACACTCACACCCACAACACATACGCACACACCTTTTCCATGCAAATAGCTATACAGATTTGAAAGCCCTTACTTGTACAGTTGCACACACATTGGAATTTTTTGCTTAGCTGTTCGGGATGTGTGGGTCGGTAATTGCTTTCCAAAGAAATAGAGCATAACAAATTCCACGTGTTGAAGTTGGTGTGCCTAGCTCGCTTTTCAATCGAGCTGAGGAAAGCTGATCATAAGCGCGGTCCGAATGCAAAATAAAATTGTGAACCAAACTCGTCCAACTGTGTCAACAGAAGCAGCAGCAGCAACAACAACAGTTGTTAGCGGTTTTGTGTGGCGCTTAATCGAAGTTTCACTTAGCAAATCAACAAAGTTGTTGCCAGTGGCTGTTGTACCTTTGTTGTTGTTGTTGTTGTATACACCTAGGCATGATTAGCATTCCAGTGAACGTTAAAGCCAAAGCCACAAAACGTGGCGACGACGCAACAATTTGTAAAGTGAATTAACATGCCAACGTTCCGTACCACCTAGTTATCCACCCCCAAAAAATATATAAGGGTGGACAGGGCAGTCAAGGACGCAGGATGGAGGACGGAGGACAGTCGCCACTAGCAGTGGCGCGACATGCTCAACTTTTAATTCACCATTTGGCAGTGTGCGAGCCTCAGCTCGGGGCCCACGCCGTTGACGTCAGAATCAGTGTCCGTAGCCGTGCCAGTGTTGGGCAACGAGCCATTTTGGGAATTGGTCGCATTATCTCGCGCTGGCAGCACAGCGGGTGGACAGGGCTGGGTTGGGTTGGGTGGTGTTGGGTTGGTTGGTTGGTTGCCTCGGCTAATTGGCCAACGGCAGCACAAAATTATAATTTGCATTTATAATTTTATTGACAATAAAAAGTATTTAATTTTTAGCCAAACGAACGTGCCCCAAAATCTGAATTGCCCCGTGCTGTTCGTGTTCGCTGTGGGCATCATCAGTTACCAACAAGTCAACGTTGTAACTAATGTTTAGCGTCCCCACAACAACAACAGCAACAGCTACAACAATCATAACAACAAACAGCAATCTGAGCAGCAGCAAAACAAAATGAAAACTGCATATTTCGACAGCATTTCAGGCGCTTGCTGATGAGCGTTTGCTGACAGTGGGTGAAGGTGGCGAGAACTGAAAGGCTAGCAAAAAACTCGCAAATCCTCTTAATAATTCATAAAACTTTAGAAAACTACTTAACTCTTAAACTACTAACTGAATCAAACCAAACTAAAGCAACTGCTGCCACTGCGGACCCTGCTGCTGATGCTGGTGAAGCTGCTGCTGCTGCTGGTGTGTGTATGCGATGAGGTTCACACTTCGGCGGCGCCACATAATGGATGACAAGTGACAGCACTCGCAAAAATGTGTGCGCTTGAATGGGGATATTCACAGAACGCATAACTCAATTACAATGCACATTTTTATTACATTCTAGATAATATAAATAAAGAAATCGGAATTTTCTCAAAGGCAGAAATAAAATTAATTAATTTTAGAGCTTTTCATCAAATTTGATATAAATTTGATTTGCATAACTAGTGTTTCTATAAATTGGTATGTTTTAAAAATTTGTTTTGCTAATAAAAAATACGATTTTTATTTTGATTGTCGATTTGAAACATAATTTGAAATTATTTCTAAAGAAAATCGGAATCCTTTCTAGATTTCTTTTCAGTGCGTATTCTTTTAATTCAAGATCACAGTTTTTTTTGAGTGTTGGGGCAACTGGTCGAGTGAGCTGCCACTGCTGCTGCCACTGCTGCTGTTACAGTTACAGCTACGGCTGCAGTTGCTGCTACATCTTTAGCTTTTCAGCTCGGGCTGTTGAAAATGTCCGCCTTTGGGCAACAGCAAACTTTTGCAAGTTGGTCGACTTGGTCCGAAATAATGCTGTAGCAAGAACAAGAGTGGAAGGAAGGGGAAAAGGCAGCTAGGCAACAGTTCATCATATTTACAGCCTTGTTAAGTTATTTTTGTTGGCCCATAAAAGCGTTGCATGAAAAATGCATGACTGCTGCCCGGTATTCGGCCAGCTTCGGGCTACCCCATTGCAGGTTGACAAATTTAGTTGGCTCCTCATGATGCCATTGTATTGTTGAGATTGCCTATTTATAAGCCAATTTCGAGCATCTTTCCATAAAATACGTGCGAAAATTTATTACAAAAGTTTTCGTTCAGCTCCGCTGAGAACATCAAGTTTTTGAGCCTTTCAATTCCTTGAAATACATATTTACCACTACCAGCAGTGAGCTGGGAGTCCTGGGATCTGTTGCGCTGCTTATGTTCCTCTTCGTAATTGACAGCTGCCAAAACTGGCTCATTCACTGCAATCACTGCTCCAGGGAGGGAAAACTTTTCATACTCAAAATGAGAAACTACTTTACTAAAACTCCATAAAAAGAATTTGAAATGAATGCCGCTTGCCTGTTTCTCTGTCTATTCCTCACTCTGTTCAATTTCCTTTGCGCCTGCCGTTGAGTGGTTTCAACTAATTAGGTCATCGCCAGTTGGTCATTGACCACTGACTGCAGTTGCCTCCAATTTAAATCGTAATTAACTAAACCCGTCGAAGCACAAAATCCTTAAGAAATCCAAGCCACTGAAGTGCTTAGTGTTCAATTAGAGAATTCCTTGCCAAAACCCAAAGTTCAACTGCCAAAATATTTACAAATATATAGGCCTTAAAAGCCAACACAATCGAAAGGACACACAATATCAAATTTCCTTATTTTTTTCATACGAATAAAATTAGTTTTCACAACAATAATAATACAATACATAATAAATCAAAAATTCACAAATATAAAGAAAAAAACGTTAATCTGTAGAATAAATTTGAATTGCTGATAACTCAGGTTCTTAGAGGAGTGAAGGAGGTGCATTTACTTCGAATGAAACTCGAATTAAAAATAAATTGCAATTCAATTATATTTGTGAAAATTGTTAAGATTGCTAAGATGTAAATGAATCCAAGGAGAAGCATTTGCTACGCGATCTTAACTCTTGATAAACAACTAACTTTGAATAATTTGAAACAAATATATTTGTGTATATACGAGTAAAAGTTTCACAAAAACTTGACATGGACTGTGATTGAATTTGGTTTGTTTTTTATTTTTTAATGTTTTTCAAGCAGATTCCAAATTCGATGCTTTAATTTTAATGACAGTTTTAATTAACTGAAAATCAACCCTTTGTTACTGAGACTGCTCTGTAATTATTTGACACATTAACCGTTTTGCGACGACTCATCCGATGAGTATAAACGAATCTGCACTCACAAAAGAAGAACCCAAAAACAAAAAGGTGCGTGGATAATGAACATAAAAAACAAACAGCTTTGAATATTTGAAACGCTCGCTTTTTGCATTCAGTAATTTGAGAGTTCTGTCTCTGGCTCTGTCTCTGCCTCTGGCTCTGGATCTGGTTCTGGCTCTATCGCATTCAGTCAACACCCAATGCCCAGTGGACATATTAGAGGGGCATTAAAAGTGGAAAAAACAGCAGCAAGCAAATAAAAGTTAAATAGGAAATGTTTGTAAAGTTTTCACACGCATCCGTTGTGAGTCATGTGGATGTTTCTCAAAATTCAGCATTTAAATGAATGTAGATTTTTATCAATGTTCAACTTCAAGCACTTGTTGTTGTTGTTGTTGTTATATTTTGCCAGTTCATTTACGAAACGCCAAATGAAACCATCTTTTTTAGGGCTGTAAAAGTTGCTCGTATTGTTTGTTTCAGCTTTATTTTATCTGTTTTATTTTTTATTATTTTTTTTAATATGCAGCACTTAAAATCCGTTTAATATTCTTCCGCATTGCTTTGGCCGCATTCAGAGGCTGCACCACAGTCCGCTGCGGTTTTGGGTTATGAGCTACAAAGCATTCACGTATAGACAGAGTTCCAGGGTGCTCCCGAGGGTCCGGTCTAAGGAAATGCAACTAATTTTGTACAGTCTGCATACAAAATTGGCAAACAGCAGGAATAACAACAGCAGCAGCAGCAAGCAGCAGCAGCAGCAGCAGCAGCAGCAGCTGGCAAGAGCTTGCTTTGCATTCCTGTGGGCTCGTCCACGTCAGGCAAATGAATATATGAGTATGAGCATTACGAATAACTGCAGTTCCTCAAAACCAAGTCAACATCCTTTTTGGTTAGCAGCAAAGCGGAGCCGGCATTATTATTGTTGTTGCTGATGCACCTGCTGCTGTTGCTGCTGCTGATGCTGCTGCCGCTGATGCTGCTGATGCTGTTGCTGGTGGTGTTTGCTTAACACACTTCCACTTGACTCAATGGTTGCTGCAGTGCTTCACACACACACACACACACTTAGATGCATATTCATACGTATGAGTGGACCATGCAATTCGAGGTGTGCCACATAACTCCAAGCAGCCCCAAAAAGCGACAACAAGTACAACACCAGAAGTAATCACATTGAGGCTACTCAACTCGTTTGCTTTCTTTGCTTATATCCGCATTATTTAGTTATTTATTTATTTGCAGGCCAGCCACACAAATTGAATCAACAAAGAAATTGTTACTAATTTGCAATTTAAATATTAACTTAGATCAAATGATATATATATGTGACATCAACTGGGAAATGTGTTAGTTGTGCATACAATTTGGGGCACCATTTCTGGCAGTCGATTAAGATATGATTTCAGTTTATTAAATTAAGGAGTAAGCATTGTGGTTCATATTAAGCGACTGGTTGAGTTTTCTACGTTTCTCAACTTACTAAAAAAAACTATAAAATTTGTATTTATTTATGTATTTTAATATTTTAATTTTGAAATTACTTTGAAAGCTAAATCAAGTCAATTGCTTTAGAAGCTTTAGATAACACCTCGCCAAACACTTGATGTATGTGTGTTTGAGTGTGTGTGTTTGAGCGTGTGTGTTTTTGTGTGTGCTGTCGTAATAGATCGCCAGACGCTTCCTTTTCGGCTGCAGCACGTCGGCCAAGTTTCTTATCTGTGTAGAGCAGGACGCAGAGTTAGAGCTGCTACGGAGCGTTAGCCTTAGCTTGTCCTTTAGTCTTGGCTGCGTTGTCATTGTGGCATTCTTCTTCTGCTTCTTCGCCTTCTGCGCCTGCTTCTGCTACTGCTCCTGCTACTTCTTCAGCGTTGTAGTCGTCGTCTTATTCTTCTCTCGCTATTGCATCTACCACTTCCTGTTGCGGCATTTCACATTCTGTTGCACGTTTGTTTGTATTGTAATTGTCTGTAGTGGATAAATATGTATGCAAACACAAATAACCGACATGTATACACACTATGTTGTCTCTCATCTTGTCTGTCTGTGCCTGTGTCTGTGTGTGTGTGTGTCCACAATCATTGTGTTTATTGTCACTTGCTCCTTGCTGCTGTTGCTGTTGTTGGGTCAACTGCTTCTGCTCATCATCCTGCCTGCTGCTCCCGTTATTGTTGTGGTTGCTGTGTATTTTTGCGGTTTCACACAAATATACTGGCTGCCTGGCGAAACACACACACACACACACATACTCAGATGCGGCCTTTTGGCTCCCAAATTGCTCTGGGGTCATGTCCATGTCACCGTTGACGTCGATGATTTCTGTTGTGCGCCACAGGCAACAGAGTTGGAGTTGGAATTGCGCAGAAGGACACACGAACGATGGTGGTGTTGTCAACTCAAATGCTTTTTAGTTGTGCGGCTGCCAAGTGCAGCGCAGCTGCAACGTCAGCTCCGACCGGAAATGCGAAAGAACAACAACAAGGACTAGCGAACAATGACAACTTCTGACAGCAACAACAACAACAGCAACAACAATTGCTGGGTTAAGCGTCGTCTGCCTTCCTAAGGCGAATGTCCTGTTTTCAACTGCTACTTGCTACAGTTGCACTTGCAGTTGCTGTTGCAGTTGCTGACAGATAATTGCGCTGCACTGTGCGGGACGTGTGTGTGCGTGTATGTGTGTGTGTGTGTGTGTCTGTCTGTAACCATTGCCATTTCCTTTTTGCAATAAAACTCCAACACGCTCACTAATCTGCGCCCATGGCAGCCAAATGTCATTAATTTTATTTTTCTGTGACATTTTCCGATTATATGCGGATTTGCTGTTGCTGCCAAGTTCTGCTGCTGCTGTTACTGTTGCTGTTGCTGTTACTGCTGCTGCTTATGCACAAGTTTTGCAGTTTACACTTGGCTTGTCTGTCCTTGAAAGATTGCCGTGCCTCAACAACAATGAGACACAAAACAAATAGGCGTGTCGACACAAAACACTGCGATAAGAGCAGCTTGCTCCACTTTTTCGTCATCGTCTTTTTTTTGTGTGTTTTTGCGTTAATGTTTGCTCAATTTTAAAAGTTTTCTAGCGCACGCAAATTCGCACTTGCCTCTGACCGTGCAACAGCAGCAACAACAAGAAGTCAATGGGGCGTCGGCCGAGGCGCTGCCAAATGGCAAAGTCACAATATATTTGCATACGCACCGTGGTGCGAGCTAAAACGATGTCGAAGCAAAAGTTTCCCCATCTGTATATAGTATATATATATATATATATATTGTTGTTGGCCGAATAAGTTTGTTAAGTTTTTTGTTTTTCTGTTATAATTTGAAAATGCAGCGTAGAGTGTTGCCTCTAATTGTTGGCCCTTGCACAGCGATTCTGCTGTTTGTTCTGCGTTTTCTTTTTCCTTTTTTTATATTTTTTTTGTTGACTCGCCTCATTTTGTTTTAACTTGTTTTGTTGAAGCAAGCAATTGAGCAAATGAGGTGGGCGTGGCCAGTTTAATTTGCATATGCCACAGCTCAACTAACTTGTCAATTGAATTGTGCAAAATTGCAAAAGTTGAGGCACACATTAAAGCATCCACAATAAATGCCATCAAATATTTATAAAATGAAGAACAGAGCGTTTAATCGAATATGTACATCTGAACGTCTCCAGAGAATAAAAGACAAGATTGAAATATAAGATGGAAAAATGTTAAGCCACTTTTGCATTTAATTCAATTTAGTTTTGACTAGTGGAAGCATGTCTTAAATAATCATAACTAAAATCAAGAGTTGGGCTTATATTGTAATGACATCTCGACATTTTCTATTAATACTTGGTCTTAGTTTGGGCATTTGAATAGCAGCCACATCGACTAGCCAAATAATTGTGTTCACAAGTCAAGAAGGTACAATGTAAATAAACCAAGGCTTCTCTGATTTGTTTTCACATGTCCAATAGGAGCTTAGGTATCCAAATCAATAAATTGCATTTGGCCATGCGTAATATTTGCCAAAGTCTAGACTAAATCGTAGGTGAATTTCGAACACAGATGGTAATTAATTATCCCACACATGTGCTCTTTTAACAAATGTACTTATTTACCGTTATTTTCGGTTGAATTCAATTGAAAGCAAATCGAGCAAATGAAAATTCAAATTGAATGCTTTTCACATCAATGTTAATTTTTAATGTCTTGCATTTATAATCCCTAAAAATAAAATAAATACCAAAATTCGTATTCTGAGTTTGTGTTGAATTCGCTTAATACACAATATGAAAACTTTTCACTTTTCACTTTTCATTTGATTTTATTGTTTTCAATTTTACCAAAAACTACGTTCATAAAAAACGGATAAACAAGTTGTGGAAATGTGTTTAACAGGTAATGCAAACACACCGTCCGTTCATTGACTTTATATATATGCATATGTATTTTTGATCAGGCCAACATCTCCCTCTATCATTTAAAAATTGTATTTTTGGTATACTGTTTTTATTTTTTTTGCCGTAATTTAAAAAGTTTATAACGATAATTTATTGTTATTGAGTAATCCAGATTAAAAAGTTTGCAGACCATTTTATTTATTATTATTTTAAGAGATGTAAACTGGGTGTTAATCATAACTGTGTTATTCTTAACGACTGCGCTGAATGAGTTTAAAAATACCAAAATTCTACTTGGAGTGCTCTTATTTATTTTAAATATATTTCGAAACGAAACTTAATTACTTGAGCAGAATGGCAATCACAAATGTTGTTGGTTGAGTCACAAATAAATCCAATTACGGCCCAGACGCTGAGCTTCCAGCGGTCAACTGGTGCCTGCTGCCAGCTGCCAACTGCCAACTAGCAATTGCTAACTGTTTTTGTTGGCCTCATTTCGGTTAACTGCCAAGTAGCAGCACTGGCTTAACAATCGTATAATATGCAACCGTATCAAGCTGTGCAACTGCAACTGACAGTTTGATCTGAGTGCTTATATCGATGAGTATATATCCCAAATAATAAGCATATTTGGTGCTCTATATCAATGAGGACATCAGTTAATTGATTTGCCTTTACGACATGTGGCTGCAGTATTTCTTTGCTAGATCCTATCATAATATATTTTTTTAATATTCTGCAACGATTTCAAATACTTTGTACCGTCGCATTTTGGCAATTGGCCATTAAAATTTGATTTGCCTTGTGTGGCCCACTGTGCCACATTTATGAATACATCAACGGGTCCAGCTAGTGTGTAGTAGTAGTGTCTGCCACTGCGGACCTCTTCAAGTGAGTGTATGAATGTGTGAGTGTGAGTGCACAAATAAAAATGTCGACGATTGTGAGGCTCCACGAGTATACTGCCACACACACACACACACACACACACACATAGATAGACACACAGTCTCGCACACTCAGACAACACACACTTTGGCATCAGGCTGGCAAAAATCAGTTGAATTGCCAGCAAAGGAAACGAAACGAAACGTTAGAGGTCGAGCGGGGTGACGGAAGGACGGAACGGTGAGTGAGGGAGCGGAGGAGGGGAGTAATGTAGCCTGAACCCGGCGCATCCATTGCAATTGCGCTGCCAACTGCTGCACTGGCACAGGAAATATTATCCGCATTGGCAAAAGCATCTTAGCCAAGTCAGTGAGAAAAAATTTAAAGAGCAGCAGCCAGAAAAGTGATAGATGGAGTGAAAGAGAGAGAGAGAGAGAGAAACAGTATAAGAGATGGAGTATGAGTTTGCCAAGGGAGTGCCGCCAGACAATGGCTAGAGGAGAGGGGGATTGATGAGAGAGCGGGCGCAGGACCAAGCGCACAAGCGTCCAAGTGAATTTCACAAATACAAATTCAAATGGCAAATTGACAAATGAACCTTCAGAGCGCTTTACATTTTCATTGTGTGTCTATCTGGGTGTGTGCATGTGTGTGTGCATGTGTGTGTGTAGGTGGGTAATTCAGCAGTTTGCAGTTTTATTTTCTTTTTTTTATTTTATTTTTTTTGCTTCTGCACCATGGGGCGTATTTTAACTTGCCCCATTTCCACACTCCCCACTTTGAAGCGTTAACAAAACAAAAAAAAAAGAGAAAAAAAAAGTCAGCTTCCGACAGGCTTTTGATGCTGATTTTGTAAAGATGCCTTTGCCATTCTAGTGGACTGCTTGGTGCGCCTGGTGCGCATTGTTGCTCTGTTGTCCATTCAAGCGACCCTCGCCCCCGCACCCCGCCCATTAAAACCGAACCCAAGATGAACAACAAACTACAAATTGTTGTTGATGAGCGATTTTAAAGCTACTGCCAAAGGCCGATCCCATTTTACAATTGGCCATTGTTTGCCATTCCATTTACAGGCCGAGGTTCGGTAAATTGAGATTACCAATGAGCCAACTAAAATTACAATCAAAACAACAACAACAACAACAAAAACAGAATCAGAAGCGGCAGCCGCAGCAGCAGCAGCAACTAAACAATGCACATTGTTCCCAAAAATATTCTTCAAGAAAATGCCGATTTGGTTTAGTTTGCATTTTTACTTTAAGAAGACGCTTTGAGTCAAAAACTTTTCGTAATCGAAACTTTATGAAAACTTTGGCCAAAAACTAGCTTTTTTCTCTTTTTGCCATCAAACTAGTTTGATGCAAAGCGAAACGAAAAAGCCATCTTAAAGTTGTGGAATTTTAGTTTAGCGAAAAAGGAAAGGATTGCAAATTTCAAAGCAAGTTGTTTTACTCGGCATCAGGAGTCGACTCAATAAAACGTCGATAGAGTGAAAAGGATATCTTAAATCTTATCATTTGAAATTTTATTTGAAATTTAATTTAATTCAATTTGTTTTACTTGTTTTCACTGACTTTAGTTGACATTAAATAAATCTAAAAGCATTAGTTACAAAATATGCTGCAAGATAAGACCTGGTAATAATAATTAATGGTTTGATCACATCTCTGAAACATAAGAGAAAATATAAATTAGCAGAAATTTTTCTCTTATAATAAGTCAATTTTGCTTAATATAATAAGTCGATTATTGATAACATTTTAAGTATTCATCAAATTTAATGCACCCTCAGCAAGTAATATTTCACTTTTTAACCTTTTGCCTTTTGCATAAGAAAATATACCTAAAAAATAGATTTTTTTCGCTTATTTTTCCTTTTAGTTCGGCAACACTTGTTAAGCCCCTGATGCGAAAGGGGGGAGGGCGAAGCGGGCGGTGACAAAGTGTGTGTAGTGGAGCGAGAAACGAAAATTCACAAAAACAATATTCAATAAGAATCTGTCGCAGTCGCAGTGCAACGAGAATTTGCCTTTGTGCCAAAGTGCCGGGTAATATGTAATGGATCCCTTTTTCGCCAGCGACGGCAACATGATGTGAAACATGGCAATCGAATCAGCCAAAGCCATTTAGAGTCATCAATTGGCGAGGTCGCGGCGGTTCTGGCCAGGCCAGGCAAAGAGGGGGCAGCAAACACAACGCACAGCATGGCAGCCAAATGGAGAAGCAGAAGAGGCAGCAGGAGCAGCAGGAGCACCAGAAACAGCGGCAGGAGCAGGAATGAGAGCATCCGACTGCCAGGTAAAACAAAAGATTCAAGCTAAGGTCGTCAATCATTACTTTTTGTGTATTTGTGCCAACCTTTGCCTCGCTCTCTCTTTCTCTATCTCTTCCTCACAATGCTGACTTTTTCTGTTTGTTTGTTGCAGTGTGGAAGCATCTGCTTTGGCTTCTGTGCCTGATGGGTCTCCTCGGTTGGGTGTGGGCCGATGACTGGTCGCAGAGCTGCGCCTCCAACTGTACCTGCAAATGGACCAATGGCAAAAAGTCGGCCATATGCAGCTCCCTGCAATTGACAAGCATACCGACAACGCTGAGCACGGAGCTGCAGGTCCTGGTGCTCAACGATAATCACATACCATATCTGAACCGGGAGGAGTTCTCTGCATTGGGTCTTCTCAATTTGCAGCGCATTTATTTAAAAAAATCCGAGGTCCAATACATACACAAGGAAAGCTTTCGCAATCTGAAGATACTTGTAGAGATTGATCTGTCCGACAATAAGTTGGAGATGCTGGATAAGGATACGTTCATGGGCAATGATCGACTGCGTATACTCTATCTCAATGGGAATCCGCTGAAGCGCTTGTCGGCATATCAGTTTCCCATATTGCCGCATCTACGAACTCTGGACATGCACAACTGTTTAATCTCGTACATAGATCCCATGTCGCTGGCCAATCTCAATCTGCTGGAGTTCTTGAATCTCAAGAACAATCTGCTGGAGAGCTTGAGTGAGTATGTGTTCCAGCACATGGCCAATCTGAAGACGCTCTCCCTGGAGGAGAATCCCTGGCAATGCAACTGCAAGTTGCGCAAATTTCGCAGCTGGTATGTCAGCAGTCGCCTCAGTTCCGTCAGTCTGGTGTGCAAGGGTCCGCCCGTGCAGAAGGATCGCACCTGGGACAATGTCGATGATGAGCTCTTTGCGTGTCCGCCACGCGTCGAGATCTTCAACAATGAGGAGGCCACCAACATTGATATTGGCAGCAATACGACGTTTAGCTGTCTGGTCTATGGGGATCCCTTGCCCGAGGTTAGTTGGGAGCTGAATGGCAAGATTCTGGACAACGACAATGTGCTCTTCGATGCGGAGAGCATTGCATCCGATAAGTTGTGGAGCAATCTGACCGTGTTCAACGTGAGCAGCCTGGATGCGGGCACATATGCCTGTACGGGCAGCAATCTAATTGGATCGATGACGCAGAACATCAGCATTTACCTCAGCGAGATTGTGCAGCATGTGCTGGTAAAGACGCCGGAGACTTTCTGGTATTTTGGCCTGATCATGGGCATCTTTGGCACCGTCTTTCTGCTCATCGCCATCTCGTTTGTGGTGTGTCTGTGTAAGCGGACGACCCGCCAGCATCGGCATGCCAATAAGGCTGGCGTCAAGTCGAGCGTCAGTTTCAATGACCAGGAGAAGAAGCTGCTCGATTCGAGTGTGACAACGACGACCAACGATCGTGGCGACAGCTATGGCATCGACAACAATCCCAGCTCCATCAATAAGACAGACTCCAGCCTGGGCTTCAATCAAATTGAGATCCATGCGGTCGAGAATCATCGACAGCAACAGCATCAGCAGCAGCAGCAGGCTGGACAGGGTCCGGGACAGGCTGGTCAGCATATGCGGCAGCAACTGATGACTGTCAAGGATCCCACATGTGGACTGATCTCGGTGCCCACCTCAATGGCCAGCTATCAGCATCAGCATCAGCATCAGTTGCAGCATCCGGGACAGCACACACATTCCCATTCGCATGGACATGCACAGCTGTCGGAGGAGTTTCCGTTGAATGTGGGCGTGTTTCCGCCACCACCGGAGTTCTGCTCCAATATTGTGCCGAATCCCACCTTTGGTAACATATTCATACGCGTTTCTGTCACGCAGGACATGCTCGATGGCGCCGACATTAATATGTATCCCGATCTGCTGAACATACCCAAGCGCCTGCAGGATGTGCAGTGCGATTCCTCTGTGGCATCCAGCTCCAGCGATGGTGGTGGTGGCGGTACTCAAACTGTGGCACATTGTGCCACCCTGCCACGTCACACGACGCGACGCGGCATTCTCAAAAAGGACCCATCGCTGCAGCCCGGCGGTGCAACGAGTTTTTATCCACATGACGAGATAGTCACCTACAATCTGGAAACGGGCGCCTATCATTGCAGCACCACCAATGACATGGAATTACCGCCGCCACCACCACCGCCAGCCGTCACAGCAGTCGTTCAATGCCATCATCCGACGACGATAGCGACGCCAGTGTCCGCCGCCAATTGTGTCAGTTGCATCAACAATGTGCCATCCTCCTCCTCCGCCTGCAGCACGCCGCCCATTGTCGAGGCGACGCCTCTGCGACCGTTGTGCAAGAGCAGTGGACCTGGCGACAGCTCTGCCTATCCCAAATACGACAACATGGGAAGACGAATCACCGCCAGCGGCGGATTGGGCAACGAGAACGAGACGCTGTTCAGCGAATCCTCAGAACAGTCGAATCCAATGGAGCCAATGGAGCCCCCCCAAGATTCCCATCACCAACTACAGACGATGGAGCAGTCGTCTGCCATCGACAAGGGTGGCAGTGGCGAGTTTGTGTCCCTCTAGTATTACGGTACGCACGTGTAAATAGAAGTTGCAAGCGCATTAGCGCCACCTGCCGGTCAATAGATTGTCTGCTTCCTCACAGAGCATATACGACAAAATATATATAAAGATATATCTATATATATATATATATATATATATACAGATGAAATCCACTGTGGCAATCGTTTTGTTCATATCATGTACCAAGCAGCGAATCCCCTTAAAAGTAATATTTTATAATTATAGCATTCAGTATGAACGATCTATTGACTGTCGCAGTTCAAGCCGAAACTATATTAAGCTGAACATATATATATATATATATATATATATATATATCTGTATGTACCATATATATATATATATAATAGCGATCCAAGAGCAATTTATGTAAAATCAAAATCAGCAAACAAAACCAAAAGCCCATGAGAATATGAGAATGGTATGTTAACAACCGCAAAATAAAAGTATTAATAATGATTTTATTACACTCTCATAAGTAGAATAATTAGTCATATAAATGTAGAATTCATGGTAGCCCATTCCTAACATTTAGCCACATTCCATTGGTGTGAATTCGACAATGAATCACTTTTTATTAGTGGCCCGTGGAATTCGTCTATAAACTTCAGTAGTTGTTTCAGTCTAATTTGGTAAATGTTTCGAATGCATAGCGTGAACATTAAAGCGAAAACGATTCTAGACCAAAACTTTCCTTCAAATTGTGTAAAAACTGACATTTATGTAAAAATACAAAACTATAAATATTTACACATATACAGAAATATATATATATAAAGAGAATGTATTGATATTGTCGACATATATTCTAACAGAGCTTGACAGTGTTTTTTTTTTTTTCGGTTGGAAATGATTTTAGTGCTCAACGCCAAGTTTATGGTGAAAACTTTGCTCATTGTATAATCCTCTGTAGCCACATTGATATATGCATATAGAGTTAGAGATCCTAAGTAATATACCTGATATATATATGAAATTATCTATTTTAAAGATATACGTATATAACTTTTAGCCGTGCGATTGCATTTAATGAGGATATTTTATTTATAGATTCAACAATTCGAATTCGAATTCGAATCATCTTCGATATGCATTCTATCATTCTGTAAATATGTGTGAATAAACATTTATTTACATGGATTTTAAAATCAAAAATTGTTTTAACGCCCAGCTCAATGCTCAATATCAAAAATCACAGCTGAATGTCACAGCTTTTGTGGTGCCAAATGTTTTAATACTCTCTTTTAAATGTTAAACATAATTGTTATGCCCTCGGGTTGCTTTTAAATTTAATCGGCACATTTAGACAAACATATACAAATGCGAAGCCTCAGTTCTAGATCATTGATGCTCTTCCATAACCAAGCCAAACTTGTTAAGTTTTTGAACTCGATTAGTAATATTATGTTTGCTACACATTCCCAATTATATAAATGAAATCTGTATATTTTGGCTCAGTTCTATGCATTAACTGTACATAAACTGATGTAAAAACCATAAACCATGTGCCATGACATAATTAATGTGGCCAGCCGAAAATTTTACTAATTATAATGAATATGCATGTACTACATACAATGTGTGGATGCCACAGCAATGAATGAGTATATCGTATTATATATTGTATAATGCATAATCGTACACACAGTAGCAGTATACAAATACATTTAATATATATATATATATATATATATATATATATATACTTACTTACCAGTACATGTATAGATTAGATGTAACCCATATGTAAGCCAGAAACAACAAATGCAGCATAATAATTTTTGTGTAGGATGTTTACAACTCGAGCTTGATAATATAAATGTAAATTATAAACTCGTAATATTTAAGTATATATATATATATATATATAATAAAAATCCACATTTTCATAGCCGTAAGCCAGCATACAATTTTTGTATTCGAATATGTTGTTTTGAGTATGTATGTAAAGCTACTTGTAATACGCATGCCAAAAGTAAATAAAAGTTTTCCGCGAACAAATCATCCAAATTTACATACATAAATATACAAATAAATAAACAGAAAAATATATATAAAAAAATATACATATAGATATATGAAGAAATGAAGAATAACGCAAATCATCAAATACAAAATGCGAATTAAGAAAACAGAATAAACAAAATACAGACAAATACTAACACATATGCGAGCAAATATTTACACAACTCAGATACACGCCCACTTTTTTGTGTAATGTGGCAAGTGCGCGAAAGGGGTTTTTGTTTTTTGGAGCTCTGATATCTGCAGCATAGTAGCATATGAAAGCATGCTAAAGTCTGCACGTTTCACAAAAAAAGAAAAATGAAAAATATCTAAAAAAAAAAATAAAAAACAGAAAAAAAAAAAACGTCTAAACAATAGAGATAGAAATATCGGTAAATAGTACATTTTTTCCTTCAGATCTCATAGTTCTCCAAAGTTAATACTTATATTAAACGCCTAGATGCTGCACGATAGTATAAGGTCAATGTATAGATGACACTTTGATTCCATATTAGTTATTTAACAAATATACTTTGATTGTGAATTATCAAATGTATATGTTGCATACCACATGACACTGATTGTATTTTGCTTGAATTTATGTGACTCTCTGAGGCATGGAACTGATAATCATTTTTGTTCACTTCTAACGCCTCCGCATTTATTTTTGAGATACAAGTCTTAACAAGTATCTTCTCATTCTTTGATATCTATGTATCTATGTGATTTCGTATACAAATAAAAAAATGTACATATATATATATATGTATATGCCACATAGCATTAACCATATTAAAATCCACGTCAAATTTCACTTAAAATAACTCAAATGCAAGGCCATGTAATACCTTTTGCATTGTTTTAACTAATTAAACCGCCAGAATGCAGACAAAGCTAAACTCTGGAAAATTGAAGCTAAATTTTTAAATACAAACAAAACACACTTGCACACACTCTCACACACACACACACCCTTACAGTACTTTCGCAAAAGGCAGCTTTGCCCATGCAACAAATATAATTTTAATTGCTGTGCTTACTGTGCTGTACACATGACTGTATCTGTTTGTGTGTATCTATATATATATATATATTTATATATATATATTATATAAATGCACTTAAATGGAATCAACTCGTACAATACGGTTAGGCACATTGCAATCCACTGATGAATACACAGTCGGATAGAATTACATAAGCCTCAGTCCCTCCCCCCCTGTGCATGTGCAGCAAAGTAACTGAAGAAAAAGAGATAAATAAAATCAACTTTGTTTGGATGATGTAATGCAGAAAATAAATAAACTCAAAAGAAAAAACATAGTTGCATTTTTTACCTCTACAAATTGCAGCCGATATATTCATTTTGCCTGCCGTACGATGTCAAACACATAAACAAGGTGCAAATTGGATATATTTTTTTAATAAAGTCGAACCCGATGCCAGAGTCATGTGATTAAGTTTATTTTTTTAATGCATATTTTCTTTTTGCCATAAGCAAGGTTCAAACAAAATGTCAAGCAATTTGTATTTTAACTCAAATTTAATTTGCAATTTACACGTTTTGCACATTTTTGAAACATACATAAAATAAAATAAAACGATAATAAAATTAGCAAGCATGACACAAAAATACACACATAGAGAGAGAGAGAGAGGAAAACGTGACAAAATATTGCCAAAAATAATAAGTATATGTATGTAAAACTAAACACACATGATGATAGCATTATTCTTTGGTATAGATTGTCAAGCTTTACTACACACTATATTAAAATAGATGAAATAATAATAAAGAAACACAAAACAGAAATATGAAATAAATTGAATAAAAACTAAAATGTAAATGCTGATTTTACTTGTTGCAGCGGACTTTGTTAATATAAATGCAAATTAAAATATGGTACTCCAGTTGATGCCGATTAAGTATATGAATATATATGTACTACATTAGTTTAGCCATCATATATTGTTAAATGCACGTTGGAAAGGACATAACTTTATATCTTTTGTGGCTTATCGTCAGTTAAAAGTGAAATATTGTCATGCCTAAAATTCGTATCTAGACAATATCTCAAAATGTTTAGTAAGTTTGGCTTTTCGGCTAAGCCTTTGGCCTGCAGAAAATACTATGGAAAATAAGCCAATCAATTCCAGTTCCTTTGGGTTTTTCAATTGCACTTGCAACTGGCAACTTCCCTCGAATATCCTACTCAGTTGCTAATCTGCATAATTTGGCAGGCGAAGCGTATCCTTTGGCTCAGCTATCACTTGTTGATCAAACTTTCGACAGCGCTTCTCATATCTGGAAATGTGCGCAAATTTCCGTTTGCATTTGGTTTTATCTCTGTATGTACATCTCCCCGCACGCCCCTTCGGCAATTCAGTTTGCCATGTTTGTGCTCACATTTTGCTGCATTTCCGCGCTTAATCTCCGATGCCGCAACCATGTGGCACTGCTGCCGCTGCTGCTGCCACTGCAGCAGACCTCACAGTATGTTGCAATAATGACTGCACGGAAAGCAAACCGTTGAGCTGAGCAGAGCAGAGAAAGCAGTAATAACATTTTCATCTTAATGCACTCAAAACACATTTAGTCAAAGTTACCAGCATCTGCCTCTCTGCCCCAAACGCCGTCAGCATCCGGTGCAGCTGCGGTGACTGCGGCATCGCCCAACCTCCAAGTCAGTCAGCCAACACACACACACACACACACACATAGATACATTTAGAAACGTATGTGGGATAAGGGCGCCAGAAGCCATCAATGGTTTGGCTTCATTTGCCAAGGCTGCACCGGCTAGAGCTTGTGTGCAGTCCGTCCTCCAGAGAATGTGACGCATTGAGCACGTACCGTTAGCAAACCACAAAAACCCATCCCAACACCGACACCCACATTGCCGAGATACACTCCTCGCACGGCAGTTGCAGCTTCTTGTGCAGTTTTTTCTTGACGTTACGAATATAACATTCATTTTTGACAGGCATAATTTGCGGTTGGAACTGCAACCGGTTCCTGGATTCAGGCAACAGCAACGGCATCAGCACCATTGGGATGGCAGCCGACACTGGGTTGGCGCTTTGGTTATTTACAGTTCTTATGGAGCAGGCACTTCTCTAATGCAAAAATGATGCACTGCAGCCGTGGTGCTCTGCGGTCAGACGAGCAGCCAGCTGGAGTCGTGTATCTGCCAGCGCCAGCGCCAGCGCCAGCAGCAGAACCTCCTGCCAGCCGCAGTGGCAATGAAAGTTTAGAAACCAATATTTTTACTAGCAAAAAGGGGGCCCAGCAGCCAGCAGGCAGCAGTTAAGTGCAACAACAATGCGCAGGCAGCCAGCAAAAATAAATCTGTGTGCCAAACAGTTATTGCACTTGTTTCTGTGCACCGCCCACAGCAGCCAGTCCTGGCAATATATGCCTTCACTTGGCAACCGCTCAATAATTGGCAATGCCCAGCTGGGTAGCAACGTGTTCTACACAGCAAAAAAACAAAAAAATAAACACAAGAGAAAACTAATAAGCATTAAGCAAATGATTATAAAATGAATCAGTTTTGGCGGAGGAATTGCCTAAATTGTAATTACCCTTCGAGTTGGGGAGGATCATAAATTACACATCTGCATTCTGGTAAGTGAGCCAAATTCAAAGCATACTCTTTGGCTAAAAATAAAATCAACGAATATACCCAGCATTTGGTAAACCCTATATTTTTAAAGCTTACTCCTTGGATGATACAAAAAAGCAGGAGAATCAAGTTTTTAAGCAAAATTACTGTAAGAAAACTAATTCTTTGCAGATTGGCAAGACCAACTCTCTTGATTGGCATTCAAGCATAATTATTTTCATCCAAGAGTCAAACAGTTGGCCAAATTCACTAATATGGCAAATGGAATCGGGTCAAAATTGCCAGTTATTTGAGAGCTCGGAAATTATAATGACGATTTGGATGTCTTTTGACTAACTCTCGGTTCTTAATAAGAGTAATTCGAATCGATTGATACGCAAGGATACGCCATAGATATGACCACTATTTCATATGCAGAGAAAATCTATTTCTTTTGGTAGCTTAAGGGACATTTGTCCTTTTGGAAGCAAACTTCGATTTGCCAGGACAATAACTATTTGTAGGCCTATAAACATTCACATTGTCCTTGAGCTGGATAAATTACTGATTCAGTTATTCAGTTTATTTTATTTTCCACTGCGAAAGTATTGACTGAAGTTTAATTAAACATTTTTAAATAGCTTGTAAATCGATCTTAGTTTCAGATTTGGGGCTTAAGTAAGGTACAAAATCTCACAACTAACTGAAACAAAAATCTTCTTTCTTCTTTAAGTGCAAACAAATAATTTGAAATCTAACGTTGCTTGGATGAAGTGTTTAATTTGAATGCCGCTTATTTTTCTGAAGTGTATTTTTGTTTTCTCCAACTGCCTCTCGTCCTGGCTGCTGGTGCACTCAGGTGCTGCAAGGCTTTCTATAATTCCGAGTAAAACGATTATGCAAGTGTACTCTTCTCCGGTCGAGTGGCAACGGTAAGCTGAATCTGCCTGCCGCTCCAGATCAACAAAATGAAATTCAATATGTAATAAATGGCCGGCATCGCCTTAGGTCCAGCAAACAGCAGCAAACCGTTGTGGCTCAAAGCCTAACGCCTTTAGGCCAAACTGTAGACCAAAACTTGCCAGCTGCCCAATCCCATGCCCGAGGTTTTTGTTTTAGCAATTGGTGTTCTTTTTTTTCTGTTTTATTTTTTGGTTATTTCAAATCAATATGGCCCATTGCTTAAAGGTGCATTGCACCGCATTTTGGCCCCTTTTTGCCCTCTGCCCGACTGAGCATTGATTAAAGTGTTTCGTTTGCAAATTTATGTGCCAAATATTAACCCAATTGCTCCCCGAGGAACACTCCCGCAGCAGCAAAAAACAAACTTTTTTGCTCGTCCAGAAACACACACACGCACACACACATACAAAATATGGGGAGCCAAACAACTTTTTTAACAATTTTGGATTTTGGAATAAAAATGATGTTAGTAATCTCCATTTATTGACATGTTTCCAGCAGCAGGTACACAAATGCATATATCGCTCGAATATGTGTATTTACACATACATAGACACATACATACATATAGGGTATTTATGCCCAAATAAGGTCGCCTAAGGACTGCTTAAGTCGACCTTTATGCATGGGGTTCATGTGTGCCAACTTTTGTTCTGCCGCCATCATTTGCCATGAATATATGGAAACTGCTATATTTAGTACACTTTGCTTAAGCAATTCTTTTCACTTCTTTCTGAGTGTCAAATTGCTTATTGTTTATGGTTAGTGCTGCTTTTGTGACAATATACAAATTAATAAATGTAATGCCAGCAAACAAAAAAACCAATCATTTCGTTCACGTTTAATAAATAATTCACCTCTGAGAATGAAAGATAGTTGAGAGCGCTTAGTTTAATTGTTTACTGTACATATGTACAGATGCTTAAACTCTTCGCAAAGCACAAAAATACATTTCAAAAATAATAAACATGAGAAACTCAAACAAATACTTCTCAAACTTAAAAACACGATGTGCAAAAATTCAAAACTAAAAAAAATTAAATTCGCTACATATGTGCAATTACTTACATTAATATTTGATGAAACACTCACACGCAGTTACATACATTTACGTAAATATATAATTAAAAAAGTATCATAATCAATGATGAGCAAACAAAAATTCACCACATTGGCCCACAAATTCAGTAAGAGAACGTTTCAACGCAAAGAGAGCCAAACAAATGTCATGAAGAGCGTGAACGTGAGAGTGCGACAGCGTATGAAGTGAGCATAAGCACCGTCAACATCTGACAGATTTGAGCGAAAAGCAATCGAGGCGAATTCATTTTCATTCGTTTGCCGACGCATTGAGTTTGGTGTCTTTTAGTGCGGCAATTTTCTGCTAAATGTAAAGTAAAATCAACAATATTGAATGTAAAAATCACTGAACAGAATAGTTGTTATGAATTAACAAAGAAAACGCTGCACCAACGCTGACCGCATCAACTGGCAACATATTGTGCGACTTCACACACAACGCAGTGTGCCTGAAAACCAGAAAGAGATTGGTAAGACGAATGATAATCGTTTGTCTGCATATGTATGTATACCACCTATGCATATGTACGTATGAATGTATGTATATGCATGAGGGTACGCAAATACAATATGTTCATGGGTACATACATATATGCACATGCCTATACATAACAAATGTAAATTGTGTTCAACCTTTTTTATCTTGTGTACATTTTGCAGTTGCATGCATCAGGCTGGCAACCACAACAACAAAGAGGCGAGAAAGAAATGGCAATTGGGAGAAAACTCAACACAACAATGCACATTTTGCTAGTCTGCTAACAGCAGAAGAACAACACACAAGGCATAAACCAAACTATTTTCTTTTTTCTTCTTCTATACATACAAGCATCGCTTTGCAGTGCACTTTGTATGTGTATGCGTATGTCTGTATGTGTGCCTCGCTCTGGCGAGCAGCAGAAGTTCTGAACTCAACAAAGTCCTGGTAAGTTGGCATTCTCTCATCACACGCTCTCATATTGATGTATGCAGTCGCCAGTCAGTGTGGAAAAGTAGCGAATGAGTTGACGAATTAAGTAAAAATCTGCAAACAGGCAATATGTAATTTATATAAATTTTTATATATTTAATAAAATTCACAATTTTTATTGTGCATACTATTGCTGCTCTTCAAGCATAGTTACATAAGGTAAGCCTGTGGAGCTCTTTCGTTTTGATGAGCAATTTTCTTCCTCTTAACAAAATGATAATGAAGCTAAATAAGCCTTAATCATTATGTCAAGTCTGACAGCTTTGAGTTTTTGATTTTTGATTGTGTTAAATAAGAATATTTGTGCATATCTATTAAAATATATATAATGGGGAATATCATTTCGCGTTTTTCTTTCATACAGTGTAAGAAATTCTTCATCCCAGTACATAAATAGAAATCCAGAATTTTTAAAAGCTTGTATTTTCAATTGAAATAGTTGTTTTAAAAGTTATTTGTACAGTGTACGGTGTCTGCAATAGTCGGTATATTTGCGGTCGTGTTTTGTGTTTCGATTTGCTATATAATGACATGTGTCATTTTGTAAGACTGTATTTGATTGATTGGTTTGTGTTTGATTTTCAGCTAAAGAGATCTGCCATATGGATAGCAGCGACGACGACGTGGACAGCGGCAAATCCATACCGCGTCCCATCTACGAGGCGACATCTGCCATTGACAGCCCTCCGCCGCATCTGAAGGATGCAGCAATAAGCAACAAGCGATTGAAATATGTGGTCAGCTCTCCACCTGGCTCGGCCAGTGGCGGCAACAGCACCAGCTCCTCCAACTCCAACAAGGCAGCCACGCCAGTTGGCTCTAGCTCTAATTCCGGGCACGCTTCGCTCACCATGAAGCTAATGAAGGTCGTAACGTCGACCCCAACGCCCCAAACAAGCGAACCAAAGCCGAGCACATCGACGGCCAAGACGGAGGACAGCAAAGTGCGTGTGCCAAAGGAAATGGTTGCCCTGCAGCGTTCACACAACGAGTCCGAGGTGCTCACAGGCTACGTGTCGGACAGCTCTAAGCTGAAACGGCGCAAATCACGGGCTGTCCTCAAACAGCAGGCGGCGGTGGTTGACCACCCATCGCGAGGATCAACAGAGTCGAGCAGGGAGCAAGCCAAGAGGGCCAGGCTGACGCGCAGCAAAAGCATACCGGCACCCAAACAGGACTCGGATGCGGAGCGGGATTGGTACGAGGATTCGGAGCTGAAATTCAATAAATCGAAGAATCGCACCTATTCGATGGCATACGACAATAGTGTCGATCTGAGTGCGAGCGATAAAAGCAAGAGTAATCGACGAAGTGGCCGCCAGAATTTCCGTTCGCGCAGCAAGACGGTCTCGCGGAGCAGCGAGGAGCACCAGCCACGCCGTGGCAATCTGCGCTCCGAGAACGAGGAGTTCGCTCGCAAGCGTATGGCCTTCCTCGAACGCTACATCAACGACACGGTGGATGCTGAGCTGCAGGAGCACGAGTATCAACAGATGGCTAAAGATGACTGTGGAGAGTGGCAAACCAACTCGACTGTGGACACGGATACCAATCACTCCCTCTTCTCGGATGCCAGCGAGTCGAAGCTAGTGGCGAGTGCATTAAATGATGGCGAGGTGATTAACAAACGCCTCAACGGAATTTGGCAAGCACCCACAAGGGTAAGCTATTGATTATCGGTGATCGATTACCGATTGATTGCCAGCATTGTATTTGTATTGCGCTTTCACAGGTTGGCTGGGATCCGTTCTGCTGGAAGTGCCGTGGGTGCGGCAAGGTGATGCCCTGCTCCAAATGCCTCCGTTCGTTTCATACTTACTGCGTTCGGCCGGCATCGACGAAGTTCGACGGCTCCTGGAAATGTCCCGAATGTGTGCTCATCGAGAGTGCGCCCAAGCGGTAAATTATAATTGCAACTGTGAATCAGTTAAGGAGCATATTCTCTATATCATATATCATCAGCTGCATTTGTTTGTATTACCAGGTCACGTCGCAACGATGTATCCCTCGATCTGCTCAGTCAACTGCTCAAATATGCGCTCGAGCGCATGAAGCATATTCGTGGGGTAAGTAATAAATATAGAAAGGAATTCGTATTCGTATTTATATATGTATGTAGGTAGTTACCAGTTCACAACAGTTTTCATTATCTGCTCAGTCCATATTCGTTTGCTTGTCAATTTATAAAATCACGCGAAATTTAGTTCGCACACTACGACATGTATAGGCGTGTATTTGCAAGAGTATTGACATATATATGTGTACATATATGTAAATAAGTATGTACAAATACGCAGCGTGTCTTCAGTTAGCGCTCTCTCTCTCTCTCTCTGCCACTTGCGAACTCTTTCTGTTGTGTCTATTCGCTTAGCTCATCCTCACTCTCTGTCTCTTTGTCACTCACTCTCTCTCTCTCGGCGACGTATAACGCATAGACACCTGAGAAGTCTCGTTCTCGTTGCTTTTGCTACGTGAGAGAGAGAGGAACTCCTCGTCATAAGTATGCATGTATGTATGTATAATCTCAATTGTAACTAAGTATTTACATATTTATTGTCAGATGTAACGAAAAACGACTGACTCCCACATATATATGAGCATATATTAATATACTTATGTATATGTACATGTGTGTGAATGCATATATATGTGCACTTAAATTGAGTTCACTTCGTTCAGTTTCTTTACTTATCAGCATTAGGCAGCTGAATAAAATAAGAATCGCGTTCAGTGTACACTTCAGTAGATTTATTTTTCGTGCTTACAGCATAACTGGAAATAAACATGTACAACAGTTTGTTAATAATATACATATTAATGAGCGCATATTTATATTTATTTATTTCGTCGTCGTTATTGTCGTCGTTTTGAGAGCAACTTCTTTTTGTTTTCATAATTCGAATGTTTACATAATATATTAAATACAAATTGAAGAATTCTGTTTAAAAAAACTTTACAATTCTTTGTTTGTAAAATTAATTTTATATTAAAGAATGTGCGCATATTTGTAAATACATTTATGTTTATACATATACTAATGTTTACAAATACATAAACATTTCTCTGCACATTTTTACACAACTTTATGGGAGGCTTAAGTTATTATTTGGGGCATTTGTTTTCCAGCTGCGGATGAGCACAATATTATGCTTAGACATGAAGCAGCCAGCGACTACTTCTCTGCGTCTCTGTGGTTAGCCAAAAGCTCCATAAAATATCTAATTAATGCTACCGCCCCAGTTTCATTCGTGCTACAAAATATGCTAAAAATGTGCGAGGAATTAATTAATTCATTTAATGTTACTGCTGCTGGCTACCAGTGCGCATTAAAAACAATTACAAAGTCCAAACCGCAGACAAGAGGACAATTGTACGTACATCTGTACATTCATACATACATATATTTATATACAGATATTCATTGCATTGATGCTTGCACAAGCATTCACTAAAATGTACATTCTTGCTGTAAAAAAGTATTAATTTATGTAACACATCTGTGTCTGTTCATATTGCTCGCTGCGAATGGTAACAGGAAGAAAAATGAAAAGAGAATCAAACAAATCAGAGAAGCAGTGAGTCAAACAGAAAAGAATTTAGCAACAGCAGCCTCAAGCAGAAGCAGCAGCAGCAGAAGAGGTGGTGGTGGTTGTGATGGAATCAATCGCGCAATTTATATTTGCCTGACATTGCCGCCTCTGCTTTTGCTCGCTCGCTTTGTAATTTGAGGTTAGTTACGCTCACACACGGCGGGGCATTCGATTCGGTTGTTAAAAGACATTGGTGTGAGAGAGAGTACATACTAGCATTTGACTGCCTCTTGCTCTTGCTCTGATGATTGTTGTGTCTCTCTCTACTGCGTCGTTGTTGCTGTTTGTATATTGCTGCTTGTCAAACTTGTTTGTTTACAATGGAAATGGCGCAGCTCTCTTCGGTGCTCTCTTAGACGCGGCGAATTCGCGCTAGCTGCTGCGGCAACAACTCTCATTTACTCTTCGTTGTCGCTCTTTTCATTTGCAGGTATACAAACTGCGTGCTCCGCAGGATGTCTTGCCCGACACTTACAAGAAATACTTTGTGAATCCTGTAAACTTTGAGAATTTGTGGGAACGCATCAAAAATCGCGCATTTCGCAGCACCGATGAGTTCCTCAGCGAAGTCAAATGGATGCAGCACAATGCGCTCATATTAGAAGATGGCGGTAAGTTATTTTTTGTTATACTCGAAATCAGCTAATGTGTTTTTCCGTTCGCCAGATTCTAAAGTGGATCAAGCCTGCAAGGCGCTGGTAAAGGTCTGTCGGCAAGAGGCCAACGAGATTGACACCTGTGCCGAATGCTATCTGAATGCTAACTCTAACGATAAGTGGTTCGTCAAGGTTTGCACACATCCGCATCTGCTGCTCTGGGCCAAATTGAAGGGCTTCCCATACTGGCCCGCCAAGGCAATGGGCTCAGGCCCCAGTGCTGTGGTCAACGTACGTTTCTTTGGCAAACACGATCGGGCCAATGTGCCAGTGAAGGATTGCTTCCTTTACTCGGAAAAGGATCCCAACACACAGAAAAGCAGACGATCAGCTCGCGATTTAGCCGAGTGTATACGTGAGGTGGAGGTGCATATTGAGCAAATACGGACTAAAATTGGCAATTTCAACTATGCACCTTATCGTCAACACTACGATCCGCTGGAGGAGCAGCAGCAGCTGGAGGCAATGATGCCCGGTGTGCATGATGCGATCAGCAGGCAGCTGGCCCCGGCCAACAAGACGCCTCTGCAATTTCTCATTCGGAAAACGGCTGGCGACAAGCTGTCCATTGTGAAGAAAACAAAAGCCACCGAGTCGGGCAACGAATCCGATCAGTCCGGCAGTCCCATAAAGAAAAGCACGCCGCAAGATATTGAGCCAAATCTTCCGCCACCGGCACCATTACCAATACCGCCCAGCTCTGATCATGCCAAGCCGAAGAGTAACAACTACGAGGTTATACCCCGAGCAGGCGATGCTCTCCGAGAATCCCGTGGTTGCACCGTCGTCCTGAAGCGCAAATCCCTGGAAACGTGCAAAGCAACGGTCAAGATTAAGCCACTGCCAAAGCAAGCGTCCGATGTGGGCTCAGTTAACAAGCGCAAACATTCCGATGCCAGCAGCGAGACGAGCCAGCAGAGCAGCTCAGCAACAGAGCACAAGCGACGCAAGCAGGCGCGCAAACAGGCCCAAGAGGAGATGCAACAGACCATGGACAAGGATAAGGATAGGGAAACTCAAACGGAACCGAAAATGCTAATGGAACAGCCAAAAGCGGAGACGGAAAAAACAGACGCAGTCGAAGCTGGAGCAGCGGACGAAGCAAGCCAATCGGTTGTCTCCGTTGTGGAGCTGGTTCGAAGGCGCCAAGGAGTGACAATAACCAAGATACCAAGGGATTCGCAGCAGCAACATTCGCAGCAGCAGTCGCAGCAGCAACAACAGTCTCAGCAGCAACAACAATCGCAACAGGCTCAACAGCAGCAGCAGCAACAGGCGCAACAGCAGCAGGCGCAACAGCAGCAACAGTCGCAAGCACAGCAGCAGTCGCAAGCACAGCAGCAGTCGCAAGCACAGCAGCAGTCGCAAGCACAGCAGCAGTCGCAGCAACAGCTGCAACAGCAGCAGCTGCAACAGCAGCAGTCGCAGCAGCAGCAGTCGCAGCAGCAGCAGTCGCAGCAGCAGCAGTCGCAGCAGCAGCAGTCGCAGCAGCAGCAGCAAACAGCAGTTGTGAAGCCAAGTAGTAAATTGGACTCCAGCGATCAGGTAGCAGTCAATGCAACGTTGGCCAAACAGCTGGCAGTGGAGCGGCAACACAAGCAGCTGATTAGCCGAGTGGTGCCGTTTGTGGAGATCAAAAAGGAGGTGTTGTCGGAGCCAGAGGAAAGTCAGGATGCGCCCATGGCAGATGAATCGCAGCCACTACCCACCGTTGAGGAACAGCAACAAGCACCAGCAGCAGCAGCAGCACCACCACTACCAACACCACCACCACCGCAACAACAGCAACTTAATCCACCGGCCGAATTGGAGAGCAGTGCAACTGCATTCACCCCACCGCCAGAGCCAAGTAATTTTGTGACCTGTGCAGCAGCTGCACCTGAAATTCAAATTAAAGAAGAAGTGCTTAGTGAGGAGGAAATGGAGACGGAATCGATTACGAACTCGAATTTGAATGCGCATCCGGAGCAACAAATCGCAGTCATCAATCAACCAGTGCCTGAGCCAGAGCCAGTGCGAGAGCCAGAACCAGAGCGAAAGCCAGAACCAGTTGCTATGCCGCCTCCTGCATTGCCAAGTCGAGCAGAGACACAACCACAGGCTTCGGCTGCATGTGCAGCATATGCCACAGTTGGCGTTGGAGCACCGCCCATGGATACGCCTGCCTGCGATGAGTATGTTCGCTTCGTGGGCGACACAACCATACAGAGATTGAGCCAGAAGCAGATGCCAAAGACTATGTCAGAGACTCAAACACAGACACAGTCACCGACAACGACACCGAAGCGCAACACGTTAAGGGGTGTGCCGTATGGACCCTTGCCGGCAGCTGCGCATTCCACGACACCACCGCCAGAACAAGCACCGTTGCCATTGGCATCGCAATCGCCCAAACCAGCGACGAGTTGCACCATCAGCCGGACGTCGCCCAAGGCGCAGGCACAGAAGCTGCCAACGGCTATAAAGCTCGACAAATCGCCAAATTCGCTGATAGCAGCAACACCGGCACCACCACCACCGCCTCCAACGCCCACATCGAGCCTGCTCAAGTCCAACATGGTGGTTATACCCATGGATCCACGCAACTCAAACGGAGGCATCGGAGGCAACAGCAGCTCTGCCAGCTGCCTTAGCAGCAACGGCAGCAATCTGATCTGCTCCAATCTGATGACGATACCTGTGCCGCCGTTGCGAGCAGTCTCCAAGAATACGCTGCAGAGCACAACCGGCGGATACACAGGCAACTTAACATTGCCGACATTCAGCAGTATCTTGAAGCCACCGCCATTGGCCGGACTCACGACGCCAGCAACCAGATCGGCCAGCAGCACGGAATCGGTTGGTTTGCTGGCGAGTGTACTAAATGGTCTGCCCAGTGATACGCTGATCAGTGAGACGCCCGTACCAACAGCTGAGCCCACAATGCCGGTCGCCCCCACGCCGCTCAGTGAGCTACTATTGCGCGCCGGACCACCGAAGTTGACGATGCGACCCTGTGGTCCGCTGCAGTCAGATGGCTCAAGCATTTATCCGGCACAAGCCGGGCCACTCTCAACCCGCCTAAAGGAGAATGCGCACAAGGTAAGCTTAAGGGGTTTCCCATATTCCTATGACAACTCATTAATACTCTCTTGTTTTACCGTGTGCTGCAGATTGCGGACTATTTTATATCTGTCATCGAGGACACGGTGAGTGATCTGGGTGACGGTGGCGAGGCGAGTGTGCAGCAGGCGCGTATTGCCAGCTTGACGCTCGAGAACGAGCGCATCAAGCTGCATTACGAACGCCAGTTGGCGGACATGAAGCGCTCCACAGAGGTGATGGCAGCCGAGATACGCAAAACGCTGGAGCAGGAGAACAAACGTGTCATCAACGAGCTGCGACAGCACAGCACCCTGGAACGGATGCGAGCTGTGGAGGAGGCCAAGAAGAAGCAGTGGTGTGCGAATTGCATGCGCGAGGCGCAACTCTACTGTTGCTGGAACACTTCATATTGTGATTATCCCTGCCAGCAAATGCACTGGCAGCGTCACTCGACCAGCTGCGGTCAGAAAACAACGTTGATGGCGCAACCGCTGCCACAAGGCCCCCAGTCGCTGTTGCAGGCGCCGTTGGCCAAAGCGCACAAGAATACAAATGCCACAAGCACAATTACCAATTCTGGCCAACAAATGAACAACAGGATGATAACGACAACGTCGACTGCCCCTGGCAACGTTGTTGGCCCTGGCGAAAAGTGGACGCATCCTTCGATGGTATCGTTGATTAATCAGTCGACGGCGCCGCCGCCCGCCGAGGTGCTCAAGCTGCCCAACAATACTTTCCTGCGCCCAGTCTCGCTGCCCCCAGCCCCAATGCCAGCAGCCACGAGCAGCAGCAGCCACACCAACACCACCAACAACACCATTGTCAGCCCAGTCACACTGATAACGCCGTCGACGTCGACGCATCATCACAACACGATTATGACGGCTCAGCAGCGCAACAACAACATGAGCTACGGCAACAAGCAGACGCAACGGATTGTCGTGCCACATTTCAATATACCCGTGAGTTGCAACTATTATGTTAGTAATTATTTAAGCCAGTTTGGATTACAATCAGTGCTAGACTCGAATAGCAAGTGAAACAATAATTAATATAAATTCCACAATAGAATTCATGTTGGGCACAGATTAGCTGCAAATCAAGTAATGGAATATATATATAACGCTAATTTTGGTTATCAAATTATTTGCTTATTTTATTAATTTAAATTTTTTTTGATTATTATTATTTAATGTCAACTAAAGTCAGTCGACACAAAAAATACGGAAAGTAAAAAAATAGTTGAAATGATGACACTATATAGTCGACTGCAATCATTATAAAGTACTCGAAACGGTTCATGCAAGGACAATAGTGTAGTCTTGGGACTAATGAAATAATGTTAAATACAATATTAATCGGAAATTTTAAAAATTACAGTTGCCCATCACAGTTAGCAACAATGCTCACATATCGGAACAGCATCAAAGGCATGTTGCAAAATCAACGTCACGGGGCACGCAGCCCAACAGTCGAGCCCGAAATGCCAACAACAATTCTAACAACAACAACAACATAAACAACAACAGCAGCAGTAACAACAAGCTCAACAACGGCAGCAATGGGAGCAGCAACAACAATGCTCAGGCCATGCGTCTGAATCAACTTAACAACGTTTACCAACAGTGAGTTCTGAATCTATTTATAAATTGTAATTAATATTTTCATTATTTCGAATGTATTAAAATAATTCTCTATTTTCAGGTAATTTCGGTTTGATTTTAAATCTGATCGATACATGTGAATTATGCATTCAAAGGCGAAAAATTGTATAAAAAACTAAAATAACTAAAAATAATATTAAATTAGTATATTAACTATTTGAAAGGCATCATCGCTGCTTATATTATATCGTTTCATAAATAAAATGGCTCACCGGGCATCCGATCGTAAGATTGGTCCATAAGATATACTTCGATTTACATACTGATGCTTTTTAAAGTATACGTTTAGTTCTTAATAGCCAATAAGTTGACCCATATGTACATTTATTGTATGTATCATCGCATCGAACATTACAACGGTAAACATACATACTTACATCGATAAGTAATTATAAAGAATATAGATCTAAGCTGGGTAAACTGAAGACATGTCTCAACGATCTTTAAAACAATAAACTGAATTTGAAAACATTACAAAAATATTGAGGTGTTTGCCAAATTAATTTGCTTGCATCTCGATTAAATCCTTACAAATTCAAATATGTTTCTTTGCTATGAGAGCAGTTCATTAGAATTCGTCCTTGCGGTCCTAATGCATAATGTCCTGTGAAAAAATGTGGGCGTTTCTAGATTCAACAAAAAGAAAATTGCACAAATCGGAAAAAAATATTGATAAATGACATTTGCACCACCTATAGTCCTTGGATTTTGTGTTTTAAATTTGTGTGCTTGTGTTTGGGTTCTTAGATGATCCAACAATTCAACAATAGAGTAGGTCCTTGGGGTAGACGTAATCTTGTCGCCCCGAAGAGTGTGCGTCACTTTTAAAGGGTTCTCCAATTCAATCGATAAATATCTACATAATATAGTCCAAATTAAATGTAAACTCTTTAAAACAATAAATTAGCATTGCAACATTAAAATGTTGTAAATTTTATTAGCTTAACAAACACCAATTTATACGGAATCATTCGAGATCAATATTCTATAGCGATATTAATCGATGTCCAATTTCTTGAAATTTCCCTCGATGCCAAACAGATTTGAGGCATTCTTTGGCTTGCCGGGTCTCAGCTTTTCGTTGACCTGATGGCGCTTCTCGAATTCTAGCATTTGCTTGCGATTATCCATTAGTTTATTGTAGTATAACTCTGAAAACGATTATGTATATGTTATATATATGTATCCGTGTATAGATATTATATTTGAGGGCTTGCCTTTAGCCACACTGGTCTCTTCAAGTGGACCACCGTAATCCTTGGACAATAACTCGCGCGGCACAAATTTGAAGAACTCGTTGATATCGCTGTGCATGTAGAGAATGCTGGTGAGCTCCTTTTTCATGAATGGACTCATCAGCGCCATTATCTTGTCCATGAAGGGCACAATGTTGATGAAATGAAAGCCAACTAGGCGTATGGCAGCAGCTTCCTAAATGATAAGATTTTACATGAATATACGCATTGCACAGTAATTGAAATCTTACCTGTAAATAGTAAAGGAACTTTTTCATTTGCAGCAATCCAATGCGCGCCACGTGACCCAAGGAGCAGCCCTTCAGATCTATGACGATTATGTGGCCCGGCTGTATGCCATCCTCATACATCCAATAATCGAATACCATGCAATAGCTGCAAGTGAATGAGTATCATTAAGTGTTTTATTACCAACTATTAAACAGTTAATTGCTTTTGGCAATCCAGACATGTTTGAATCTGTCGGATGCATCACTCAGTTTACATGTATCTGTATCTGTATCTGTATCTGGACACGTCAAGTTTTGCGGTGCGTGTTTTCTCATTTAGTCGGGCGTTTTCAGTGACATGACTTTAGGCACTTTGATCTTTAGTATTCACTTGATTTGTGACCTTTTTATATTCACTTGTCATAATTATGACGCGCAAAAGTTAAAATTAACTTGTCAGTTGCACGAACTCCATTAGTGGCTACTATGATGAGTACTAATAAATGTTATTCAACAGTTTAGGTAGACGACCAATTAAACCTTAACTTTTAATCTACTGAAAGCAGTGACAGTGCAGTTAATTAGTTGCTCATTTAAATAATTTTTTTAATCGTTTTTCAACTTACGGATTGTATTAAAAGGTACTACAAGAAATCTGAACTTTAAATGTTGTAAATGATCGAATAATAAGTTTTATTAATTTAATTATACTATTATTTAACCACGTTTGTTACATCTCATATGCAAGGGTATTTAATATTCCCCAAATCGAAAATAACTGCTTTTATATTGACTTGTTTTATTTCGATTGAGAAACTAGAAACCTCAGTGAACCCCCCTTTATGCAAAGCTGGTTAGTGACTTTTTAAATTGGAACATATGTTTTTGTATATCGTTATTTATATTTATAGCTTTTCACTAATGTGTACTTGCGATCCGAGGTTGCACCATTTTTCATTTTTATATTTGCAGCTGATTGACTTTATCTGGAGTCGTTTAATCTCGACGGGAGCTCTACTTACAGTTTCATGACGTCGGCATAATTGAAATTCGACGTATTTAGATCGTCCAGTTTGCCGACAATAACACGATAACCCTCTGGCGTGGCACCAGGCAGTGGAACAATCGCGCTGCAAATGGATATTGGCATAAGATCATCAAGAATCGCCAACAACAACAAGAGACAAGATTACTTACACCGTTTTCATGGCGCGCTTCAGTTCACTGCTGTCGATGTCCAGATTCACAAAGAAATCATCGACATGGGTGCGTGCCGTTAGATTTGTGTCCAGCACCTGTTTGGCCATTTCCATGCTGTATTTGCAGGCATGAAAGAAGTGCAGCGCCTCCGCCTCGGAAAAGTGGTCAGAGATGTGCGGCTGCGCCTTGATCCAATCGACTAGCTTTAAGACCTCCGTTCGCTTGATCTCTGGGAAGCGGGCATATTGCGCATCCAGATCGGCTTCCTTCATACTTAACTTTGAACTTCGGGCGAGCAGAAAATATATATGTTTTTGTCTGTGCAGCTGAAAACGCGTTTTCCGCTATCAACGTTCGGCACTCGAATGAAATTGAAACTGTTTTTGCTTTCGCAAGCGAAACTGGTTGCCTTTTCCCGGCAACAGTTGGCGCTGCTGCTGCTGATGTTGCTGATGTTGCTGCTGATGTTGTTGCTGTTAAATTCGGTATGCAATTTTCAACTGCTGTTGCGGAAAACTGCAACTGGCTTTCGATGCCCCCCCTCCCGCTAGCTGTCTCCGTTCATTTCACTTCCAACAAATACTTGCGTGAAAATTCAAGTTTTTCCGTTTTTTTTTTTGCCTCTTCATTATTATTACTTTTTGGTTGTGCAACATCTGATAGTTAGCTTGAGCGACTGGGGCGGTGAACAAGCTAAGCTTGTGCTGTTATTATTTATCATAACCTATTATAAGCGCGTGGCGTGTGCCGCTTTCGGCCCTGAAGCTGTCACAGCTACAACATCCATTATTTTTTGCAACCGCACAACAGATCAGTGCATAATGTGAGCTAGTTAAAAAAAGAGATGTATACTATTATTAAGGAGTTGCCTTAATAATTTATCTGCCAGAAGTCTTAACATTATAAAACAAATTAAGCAGTTATATTTGTTGAATTTTATTATATTTTTATTTTTACTTATGCGTTTGAGTCATGGAAATTAAACCCTTTCAAAAAAGCTGTTTTGATTTTTACTCACTTGCGTTAGATGAACCCATAATCATTGAATGCAGTTCTATAGAATATGTCCTTGCGACTCTAACGCAACATGTTCTTCGAGAATCTGCAAGGATATAGACGAGTTAAAGTCATTATGCACTTTATCGGTGTGCCCCTAAAAGTATGCCGCAGTTGTTTCACATTATATTTTGAGATTTGTAACTTTATTTGTTTGCTTAAGCAATTTGTTACTTTGTTGCTTAAGTACAAGGCATACTTAATTTAATATTATATTTTTATAATAAATTTCTGAACCATTATTAAGACTTTCAGTGAATGTAAAATGCGTAATTGATTACAAATCAAACATATCATCTAAACTACATAATGCCCCGTTAATTCTTTCCATTTTAGATTTAAAAGGATATGTGACTTAAAATTAAGCCATTCTGGATATTTACTGATATCGCTGGCAATTCAAAATATAACTAGGATTTCAAAATATATAAGTTGGTATTCCGCTTACCCTTCGAAGTGTGTTCGAATAAAGTAATTAAAAACGTTAATGATTTTTTTGAGTTCATGTTCAACGTTATGTATTTAGAGTATGTCCGATTTTAATTTTATACAAATAAAAATTACATAAATTTGATTTTTTTTTTAGATGGAATTGCCACAAATAACATTCGCATTATTTTGTAGAAGCCCCTAATGACGTCTATGTGAATCAGACAGGGGTTTGCTATGCTTTTGTTAACTTATGGTTAGATAAAGTGGAAGCAGCGCCCTCCATGCATATTCCTACTTATATTTGCCACGGCCCCATTCTGCAGGCAGACTTTTGACATTTTGCCAAGCAAGACGAAATCGCAGTCAATGCCACAGTGCCACAAAGTGGTTGAAAGACGGGCAACTAGCGGTTGCCAGGTACTTGGCTAAGTTTGGCAGCTTCAAGCCTCGGGCTGGGCTCAGCAGCTGTTGTGTTGCCACGAACCTGTCGCTGCCTCTGCCACTGCTGCTGCTGTGGCAGCGTCTAACATCAGTCTGTGTGTGTGTGTGAGTGTGCCACTTTGGCGTGTCTGAAATTCCAACAGATTAGAAGTCGCGCGTAAAGAGCAAACGGCATTTGCAGCCAGCAGCAAACCAGTTGTGGCGAACGGATGAGGCCTTGCAGATCTGGGGATCGCTGCACAGGTGTCTGCTTCAAGCAGAAATTAATTAACACACTTCGAAAAGATGGGGAGCTTTGGGCTCTTCGCCTGACTGCTGACTGACATGAGTCACTTACTCCACCGGCTACTGGCCTGACCCCAAAATAAAAAATTAAATACCAATAGCTGATGACAACATCATTTCGTGTCTCTTTTTCATTGTTGCTGTTGCCAACGTGCCTCGTTTAAAGTTGCCGTCATGCAGCGGACACCTCAGTTCTCTCTCCTCCTCCTCTTCGTCGTCTGTCTCCTTTTTGGGCTTTTCGCGCACGCCGTTGTCCTCCTTTTGTTGTTGTTGTCGTTGCCATTTTTCACGCATTTGACTGCGTTACTTAACCTCAATTTGCCTGGCGACGTGCACCAAGTTGCCCCCTCTCTGCCCCCGTTTGCCGTTTCCGTTGTATGCCCCAGCTGATGAAGTTGTCGCATTAACTTTGCATATGTGTACACAGCCCCTTCCTGCCCCCGCCACACACTTGTTAATCTTGCCTTACATTTAGCCACTGGTTTTGCTGCCATCGACAATTGCAGCGGATCCTGTCCACCCGCCTCCCCAAACTCTCCCTCTCTCTGTCTCTCTCCCACTCTGATTTTTGAATTGAATTGGCGCGGCAACCTGTCTGACTCATTTGTATGGGTTGCCCTGCGCCAACAATGAGGTCTCCACTGACTGAGACTGGCAATGCTGCCACGCGTTTGCCGCTCGCCGGCTCTCTATTGACACTAGCATCGATTCTGATTCCGATTTCGGCCTCTCTCTCTCTCTCCCTCTCTATCTCTGTCTGTCTGTCGCTCTCTTTCGAGCGAAACTCGTTTGCGCATGCGCGCCACATTTTTTTTTGTGTGACTTTTTCTGTTATTTTAGCGGTTTTTGTTTTGATTTCTGATTGCCGTTCGATCGTCGTTTTTTGTGGTTATAGTTGCAGTTTTTATTGTTGTTGTTGTCATTGCTGTTATTCGCCTTGATTTACGGTGGCAAGTGCCACTCGACAAATTGACTTTGATTTGTTTTGTTTTTTTATTTAGCTCTTCTCTTTCGCTTTTTTTTGTTTGACTTCCTTTAAGTTATCTTTGTGTTTTTAATTTAAAATGTTGAACAATGAATATTTTAGTGAATATTTCGTTTATATAAATAAAATAGAAAACAATTGCAAAATTTGCTAGTTCAAATACAAATTCAGTTATTCAATTATTAAATTATTGTCTTCTTCGACCAAAAGTCAATTAGTTTTTATGCCCTGCCGCCGCAGAGCGGAAATTGATCGCTTAACACACCCCGAGGAGGGAGCCACAATGAAAACAATTAAATTTACATAGTTGCTGGCAACAGGCAACCGAAATTAGAAACCAAGCACAGTTGCAGCAACAGTTGAATAGGGCTAAAGCCAAAACAACAAAGCACGAAATAAGGAAAACATTAAAATTAAAAAAAATAAAGCCCGTGCATTTACACGCTGGTTGGCATCCTGTTTCATGCAACAGCAAGCAACAGGATGCTCACGAAATTAATGCCAAACACTCAGCAAACCTGAAGCTAGGGTTCGTCCAGATCGCTCAGGAGTAACAATAGCAGCCAATTGCCACTCAGATTGTTAATAAAAACCAATCAAATTGTGGCAAAGCACCGACCTTTTGATACCCGCACCTAAATTGAGAAAGCTATATATATTTATATACAAATAAAACTGAGCTTAAGGGAGGAAGATATAAATATTATGATTCCGATAATATAATCCCTATACACAAGACAATAGTGTAGTATATAAATTATAGAAAGCTGGTCAGATCTGTCCAAGCTGAATCAACTCCATTCGCATTTTTTAGTGTAGGTATAAAAAGTAAAATCAACAAAACAAGAACGCGTCGGGCAAAAGCCCCGTCGCCGATTCGACTGTGACGTACCGGGAATGTGAATTGCAGGCTGAGGCAGACAAAAGGGAAGGCCCAAGCCCAAATGCGAGTGAGTGATAAAGCGGCCTTTTAGGGGAGCGTCAGAGGATCACAAAAGACGCACAGCAAAGGCAAAGAAGAAGCAACAAAATAATGAAGAAAACAACAATAAAGCATTTCAAAATAATTGTCTGAAGTCAGGACGAAAGTCAGAAACAGAGTCAGGGTCTGGCATGGCTAAGGGCAGATGAACGATAGAACAAAGGGAGGAGGGCAGCGGGAAGTGGGGGGGGCAGCCTGCTTGTTTGTTTGCGCGCAGTGGTGCGACTCAGAAATCCTTAAGAGAAGCGCGGAACACCTGATGACGATGATGAGTCCGACACCTGAGCCACCATCTCCAGTCAACCTCGGCACACGAGACGAACGTTACAAAAAAAAAAATAAAGGAAAAAATGATAATTAGATGGTCTAGCAACCCTCCGAGGAAGTCAGAGACACAGGTAACAGCTTGTAATGGTGGTGGAATCACGGTGTCCGCTGAGTGTGAACTGATCGTTTGAATATTTAAATGTTGTCGTCAGGGGTGGCTTCTTCTTCTTTTGCTAGTGCAACAGGAATAAGCACTTGCTGCACGCCACGTCAAGTCCCCGCCAGAGTCCTAACCGGAGACTCCTTCGCGCTTGAGCTCATTGCAAGCGTTGCAACGGCGCCTTAATTAAAGCAACATTTGCTGCACTTGCTACATAGCTCAAAGTAAGCATATATTTATATCTACCTATATGCATAATTATTAATTCAATATTTCCTGCCACCGTTTGAGGAGGCTTTTGAAGTGCGCAAAAGGAAAGGAAACAAACACTTGACAGCAACAAAAGTGAATTTGTGTAAGGATCCAGCAACAAAACAAGAAAAGTCAACTTAAAAGTGATTGTTGCACTGCTGCAATCCCTATCAAAATGAGGAGGGGGCAACAGTGCTTGGCAATTATGAGCTCATTGCCGGATGGTGAAATTATATCGTACAAAATGGGAGCAGAAGAGAAAGCAACAGCAAGGAAGCAGCAACAACGCTGAGACTTAAGTGGCGCACAGTCAGGAGCCGCAGAGTGTTGAAGGCAGCACACCGTGAGTGGCATGCATAAACGGACGCACTAAGGAAACTGGCAATTGATTCATTTATGAGCATACATATGTACAAATGAATAATCATCATATATATATATATATATATAAATGTATATATATGAATTGAAATGAGAGAAATTGTGCGCTTGATAGATGCGGGGCTGTTAAGAGGGGAGTACAATTGGAGTGAAATGACTGAACGAAGCCATCAATTCACTTTCTTGTTTAAAGGACCCGCAAACACTCGAACTGATGACTTTATAATGAATAAAGGAGACCAAACACAAATAAACGCAACACGAAGAACATTATGGGAATGGGAATGCGTAGTCTGAACTCTGCCACACAACAGTTTGCTAGATGTGGCAAATTTATGAGACCTAATTAGGAATCCATGCCACGCAAACTGAGCCTATTTAGGCCTAATATAAATCAATGTGAATTTGAAGTTGTTCTCTTCAAATATAGTTGGATTCAGTTGAGAAGAACTTAACAAATATTTATATTTATAAGTAATGAAAGTATTTTATATACATATCTATATATCTATATATTTACCACATTTTTATTAAGCTAGCATTTTTTATCTGTCATGTCCCACTCCTCTCAAAGTGAAAGTAAAAAAATATGCTTAAAATTTAAATGCCTTTTTTTCGAATTTAGATAGGATAAGAGCACAAATATTTTATGTAGCAAGGCACTTTCCCCAATGTGATTATTAAGCTCTCTAAAGCAACATATGTTTACATTTACAGACATTGGTGGTATTATATTATAATAATCATAACTTCAAATTTTCTGTAAATATATTTTTATTAAACACTATTTATATTTGTATAAGGTTAATCTATAATGCCACACTTCTTGCGCTTATATTGGGATCTGCTTACCATCTGAAATTTAAGGTCAAACAATTTGCTGAAATTAGGGTAATTTCTTGTATTTCTTTCTATCTGAATAATTAGAGTGGAAATATTCTATGCAGCAAGAGTCTTTCCCACAGGCTTTAACAGTTAGACAATTGCAATTTCACTCAGTTCATAGCCAAGTTATATAAGTGGATTTGTTGCTTGAGGTCAACTACTATTTTTTGGGGTTGGGTTTGACATCAACATGAATCCCACACACACACACAGACACTCACACAAACACACAGATATCTCATGGAGCAAGCTTTCCACGAAATTCTTTCGCGCCCCAGTCCCTAGGCAAAAGATTGTTTGCCCATTGCTGGAGCCGCCGAGTCGGCGCCTCGGGCATAGTGGTTATCCATATCCATTAACATCGCTTTGTGCTTTCGTTTCGTCCGTGATGCGCCAGCGCCCACCCTCTCTCTCTCTGTCTTCTCCTCCACTCTCTCTCTCTCGCTCGCTCTCTCAGGCCACACTGCTTTGATGCTTTGTAGTTGCGCTTGGACACAATCTATGCGCGCTGACACACACACGCACGAGGAGAGACTGGGACTGAGAGAGAGAGAGAGAAACAGAGATAGAGAGAGAGAGAGAGAGAGAGAGCGGGAGCGCATGCGGCGAGGTTCGTTGAACTTCTCGGCTGATGATTTGCGCCTAGTTGGCCGCTCACTCCAAATCGGGGGTTAGATTCTTCTTTTCCTGTTGCTGTTGCGCTGCACACAGCGAGGATGATAAATAATGAGGCGCTCTTCTTCGCTCTCCCTCTCTCACTCTCTCTCTCTGCCTGTTTCTCTCTTTGTCTGCACAAAGAAAATCTGTTAATCACATAATTTCACACTCCCTCCAGACCCTGTCCCAGTCCCAGTTGCAGTCCCATTCGCAGTCTCAATTCCATTCCCAGTCTTTGCCTGTTGCTGCTGACTTGGATCAGGGAGTTGCAAGTTGGGGTGTAGCTGCTGTAGCTGGTGCAATCTGTGCGAGTTGCATCTGTTTACACTTAACTATTGCAACCATTCGTTTGACCCACATACACCAAATATATCAAATGTGTTCCCAATAAATGACTTTTATCATTCGTAGTTGATCAATGGCTTTTGATTGTTGCATCAAAATCTTCAGATCTATACATTCAGGGAAACATGTTAGAAATATATTCTTGATTTTATAAATAATTTGTAAATTAAGAAAAAATCCTGGTTTCTTAAAATAGACTTTCTGAAATAAAAGAAAAGTTACCATTGAGAGTAGTCCCTGAAAGTTCTTAAGAAATTTCAATCAATAATTTTTCAAAAAGTAGTTTTTCCTAATTTATTCAATGCTTGTCAAAAAATCGTTTGGTTTACTACTAAAAATTCTATCTTTCACAAAAACCACCCAAGTTCTTTGCATATTTTTCTTGATTATATGTAAGTACCATAGATAGATCTTATCATTGTTGCCTCTCGGTCGTTGAGTAAATTATGTAGTATAAAACCAGTGAAGCAAAGAAAATTGTTCATTTTCTTCGTGGAAAATGCACGTGCATAATGTTAAGAAAATTTTCTTGGTTTGCCAGAAGGCGTCTCCCGACTCCCGATTCCCTACAGCAGCTATAGCTAGGGGGTAAATAGATGAGCTCATTTATACAAATTTCAATAAGGCAAGGAGGCGCATGTGTGGAATGTGTGCAACCCTCTGTGGCAGGCGAAGTCAGCGGCGCATGCACCGTTTTAATTGTTGTCCAGGGTCCGAATTTGTCGGGGTGTGTTTCTGCGGATGTTGTTCGTATTGTGCTGAGTTGATTGCTGTGAGCTTCACAAGGACATGGTCATGAATCCCACATAATATTTGCATCTCATTTCCGGACACTTGGGCGCACTGTATTAGAGCGCAAATGCGAGGGTCAGGCCCATAGTATCAAGTCCACTGTGCGGGCATTCAGCATACATCTATATGTATATATATCTATATATATAGAACCCGGAACGGAAGTGCCGTCACTCGCAGCGAGGGGTGAATAATTACATTGATTCCTTGCACGAGGGCGCGCTTGTTACATTTGTAGATCACATACATATATATATATATATATATATATATATATATTTATAGATAGCGCCTGTTGCAGTTACATGCCACAACCCACAACTCTAACTCATTTTCATAGATCTTTTCAAGCTTTAACACAACAAAATCAAATGCGTTTTTCTCATTGAATTTCAATGAAGTCCGTTACGCTTTTTGGTCTCAAATAAAAACCTGCGCTGGGATTTGATATTTCAATTTTATTATGCGGTGCTCTATGAGTGAACCTGTTCCAATTAAAATACGAGGGTTGTCCAATGTTGTCGAGTTTGTTTGTTCCATGGTCTAGGAAAGAGTTTCCCATGACTGTGAAAACGTCACACGTCAGTTAAATCATGTTGCCTTTGTTAGCACGTCGAACCTGTTGCGTAATGTTTTACCTGATTTTATTAGGGTAGGCATTGTTTTAATGGCCCTCCGTGCACTGTACATGCTAATGAGTGGGGTACTGTAAGGAACTTTTCAAAACTTTCCCATTGAATGCTAAACAGTGTTAATATAATTTTAAGTGACTAGCTGAATTTAACTAAAACTAAATAAATAAAAATGTACAAATGATATCCCCAAAAAATAAATGCACTTGGAGACGTCTCAAAATCATCCGCTAATCAGCAAAAATCAGCAAAAAGAGTGAAGGCTAAAATACAATTTATAAGTCAAGCAAAGCATATATTATGATTTTGAAAGACCTTTCAGATGCTAAAATGTCGACTCTTTTTTGTGTTACTTCGTGTAATGATAGATTGCATCTGGCTGGAAGGTAAATGAATTCTGAAAATATGTACGTGATGATAATGTGAATCCCTGGCCAGTCACAATTTAATTTGTGTACAGTGTAAAGAAACTCATTAATCATAGAGCCCTACGGGGCCCCACACTCAGTCGTAGGTTCTGCTCGCTGACAAAAGTCCCTGAAACATAATTTTGAAGAGTCAATGACCGTCCCCCGTCAATAGAACGCAAGAACACAGAAAAAAACATATCTGGACTTTTTCGGCAATAGTTCGTCAATGGATGAAATGCTCACTCGCATTATTAATCCTCAGCGTTGCTTGGAGCAAGCCAGACACCAAAAGCATAGAGAAAAGACTCGAGAAATTATCACACACACACACACACACATACAGGTTGGAATGTGGATGTGGGCAGCTTGCTAGTAGCTACCCATTCCTCATTCCCCAGTTCCCTTTCCCAACATTCCCCACACCCATTCCCATTCCCATTCCCGTTGGCAGTCGTCGTTGTAGGGTTAAAACCCACCAGCGTTTCTTATTTTTTTTTTTTCTTCTTTTTGGAAATCATCAAACAATAGAAAGCTAGACGAAGCAGCAGGCGAAGAAGGCAGTCAGGAAGAACCGCGAAAGAAGCGACAACAACAACAACAACAATAGCAGAGAGGGACGGGCTCCGTCCGTTTTCGGTCATTGAACTGGCGAGAAGAGGAGAGATCTCTTCGCTTTCGAGACTCGTAACAGTAACAGTAAAAACGCGTCAAATAATACGTTGCAACCTGTGTAGCTGTACCTGTGTGGCAGATTGGGCCATCTCAGCAACGCTGTTCCGTACCACATTGACCTCTCCCCACCCCCCAAATCAAAGTCGAGCTTAGGACGAGCATATTTTGTTACCTACTTACCACTGGATCGTATGTCACGGATCGAAAAGCAACGTTTGATTTGTTGTTGTTGTCATTGGAATACAAATACTGTGCTCGTCATTAATATTTATCAGCATATGATACGGTTATTGGAACTATTCTGTGTTTACTAAACAGAAAGAATAACGAATAGAAAATTTATAAGTTTAATTAAATAGAATTGTCAGCGAACTAATTTATGAGATCCTTTAATACTATTATCTGTTTTCACTAGATAGTGGATGACTTTAAAATACTGCCTTATTATTCTTAAGATTAGCTGTGATCCGATTATTCTGATATTCAGTACATTGAGCGAAAACATTTATTTAACCTTAGAAAAAATAATTTTATATGTAAATAAAATGTTTCTTTAAAGCTCAATATTATATTAATGCACAAATAAATGAATTTAACTTAAATATCCTTGACATGTGTGTAAAATAAACACAACCGTTTAGTTTCCAGGAAAAAATAAATGTTCTGAGAAATTCTTAGTAATCTCTATCATTGGAAAGTGAATTTTTAACCACTGTGCAGAGTCCGTTTGGCTGTGGTAGCAGCGGTTAGCGGATGGCAGTGGTGCCACCTGACTCGCCGACACATGTATCCAAAAGTGGAAAGTAACTTTACATGGGCCGCCAATTTACATGCCGTCGCTGGCCACGTCTTTCATTCATTCAGCTTTTATAGCTGTATTTGCGTCTGTCTCTCTCTCTCTCTCTCTCTCTCTCTCTCTACATACACATATATTTTATGTTAAAAGCGTCGCGCATTTTTATTATTTTTATGATACGCAACGTTCGAGTTTAAAAGAAAGAAACCCTTTCTCTCTCTCCCTATTTAATTTTTTTTTTTTTATTCCAGTGCCGCTTTCGTTGCATTCTTGTGTTGGGATTGCGTAAAAAGTACCGTTAGGCGCTGCTTGGATTTTTGTGATATGTAAATTAAACGCGTGGGACATGTGGGCACAACTGAGTGGAGCACAAAATGCTGTGCCACAGTGGCAGCAACAACCATAAATACGAGGCCTTCAAGAACCTGCCAGACTAAAAGACTGACAGTTTTAGCCATTTGTTTGTTTATTTGTTGTTGGCCCAGTTGAGGCTCGAAAGCTTTGGCTCAGCATCCGCTACAGTCACAACTAATGATCATTGTTGTTGTTGTTGTTGTTGTTGCTGCTGCTCCTCTTCCTCATTTGGTTTCTAGGTGCGCATCCGCCTTCAATGCTAGACAACAGCAGAGATACAGAGACACAGACACATAAACAACAGCATCTTAGAATTGGACTTTGACGACTTGTTTTTCGAGCTGTGCTTTGTTTACCTCCTTCGTCGCGTCTGTGTTCCCACTCATTTGCTTAATTTCAATTTCGTTTCGTTGCCATTTATGGCACAATGACCATGAACGGCTTTTTAGATATATCTTGTTGTTGTTGTTGCTGCTGTTGTTGCTGTTGTTGCTTGTGGTGCGGAGGATGTAACTGTTCATTTGTATTGCCACATTAGAAACAAGATACACGGGCTGGGCAATCCAGATAAGCGAACGGCTGACGAGCTTTTTGTCGATGATATCAGCAGCAGGGCTTTACAACTGAGCAAAGTTTACATTGACAGCGAGAGAGAGAGAGGGAAATATATTTACTTGCGCAATCGTTTACTGCTAAGCTTTTTCTCCTGCCAATTGGAGAGTGCGTAATTTTGTACCTGTTTCGAGCTTTCAAATATACAATACATTTGACAGAAGGTGTCAGTTCTCTTGTCACACGTCTGACACAACAACCAGCAACAGCATTAATATTAAAATGGAGCCACATCTTTTGTCTTGACACATTTCATTTCATTATCCAATTAACATAATTAGTTATCATCGGTCAATTAATAATTCGAAGCAGAATCGCAGCGCGCTGCTCACCGAAGGCAGTCGAAGCGCATGCATAAATCAAAAATTCGAAATACACTTGTTGCGCCCAGTATTGAAAACGAAGCTGAAATAATGTGACTTGGCATTCTACAAACACCCCAAAAACCAAACAGCAACAACAACAACGACAGCGTACACCAAAACAATAACAAGCCATTGGCAGCGCTCTCATTCTCAGTGCTCCAACTCTACACCGGGCTGAGCTAAGCTTTTCGTTTGGAGACTTCTGCTCGCTCTCACTCTCTCTCTCTGTTGTTCTCTCTATTCGTTTGTCGGCGACTGCGCAGTAGCGATGATTTAAAGTTGTATTAGTGCGGTCCGCATAAGGCAGCGTGCGACGTCGACGCCGTGGGGCTTGGCTGTTGGCGGCGTACGGACCTGCATTATAAATCTCTAACGAGTCGCTTGCGCGCGCTCAGTTGCCGCTCAAGAGTTGTGTGTGAGCGTATGTGGTTGCCCTGGCTACGTGTTTAGGCTGACTGTATGTGTGTGTGCGAGGTTGTGAGGAAAAGGGTTCTTGAACTTAAAAGGGGTCAAAACATAAAATGAAACTCGAAATGCCTTTGCAGATAGACAAACTTAGTTGCGTTTGTGTAAGAGAGCAACGAGTATGCATGTGTGTGTCTGTGTGTGTGTGCGTGGCTGGCTACGTGCCGGTGGTTTGGTGCCGATGGTGTCCGTTGTTTATGCTGCTGCTGCTGCTGCTAGCTCTGCCACTTCCTCCATTTGCCTTTGTTGTTGCCTTTTGTCTATTCCATTTTCTATTTGATTTCTACCTGTTGTTGTTTGGCTCTCGTCTGCTGCTGCTGCTGTTGTTGGTTGGTTAACGTTTTATGTGGCTGGCTGGCTGGCTTAAAGCCTGTTGCTCCCCTTTTACACTGCGCTGCTCCTCGCCCGTTACAAAAACAAAAAAAAATAAATAAATAAAACCCATCATGGGGCACGCACCGCTGCTGCTGTTGCTGCTCGTGTTATAGGGTTAGCTGGAATTCTTCGCTTCTGCTCTGTCTCTCTACTTGAGCCTGAAACTTTATAACTTTTCTCGTAATCAACAAAAAACTTGAGCTCATCGTTATTTTTAGCTGGCGTACATTGTATAGCCACATACGTAGGATCTCGACCCAAAATAATTAATAAAAAAAAAAAGACACACACACAAACAATAAAATTACTACGTTTCAGATATTTAACAGGAGTTGTTGTTTCGATGATCAACTTCTCAGCTACTCCGCAGCTCTCCCACCATCATGAACCATTTGTGTAAACAAAATTATTTATGATTCTACGTTTTTGTTGCTATTTACATATAAATTTTTCTTCTTCTCTCTCGTCGCAGCGCTGTCTATAGAGAGGCTCCTGTCTCCTCCCTCAGCACTAGCGGCGATTCCTTACCTTTACGCTCTGCTGCCTTCCCTACCTTCTTCTTCCTCTTCTTCTTCTTCCTCTTGTTGTTCTTGTTATTGTTGTTCTGCTTGTGCTGCTTCTGCTGCTTCGTCTTCTATTCTGATTGCTTTGAATCTCGTTTGTCAATCTAGGTTGGCTGGGAGATCTGTGTACCCCAGGGCGGCGACACCGGTCAGCGACCTCCGAGTGATTACACGTGTTGTAAATTAGTTGAGGATTCCATCTATGCTCGTCTCTATGTCTATGTCCAGAGGTAGGAATATTGATGTTTTCTTTACTTTCCAATTTGTTTGTGCTCAACACTAACTGAGCAACATGTGTTGTTATAATATATTTATTATGTGTCTTGGCTTGTATGAGCCTGACACTTGGCTTAGAATCTAACCTATTGATAAATATCTTTCCCTTTTTTTTTGGGAATATATCTTTATATATTTTTCCAATTTTTATGTATTTTTCTAATGCCCAGCTTTAACAGAAATATTATATCTTTAAGTAGAGTAGAATTTTGTTAATGAATTTTATTTAATTATAATTATTTTCATATCAAAATTTTGGAAACCTATTGCCTGAGTTTTTATTTCAAAAGTGCTTTTCATTATGTATGTGTCATGCTGTTTCTTATAGAAACATTAAAAGGATAATGCCACAAATGAAAATCTTTAATCTCAAGCTATGCATCTTTCTATTCCTAATCAACATAAAGAAAGATGTGAATAGCCAGCATTTCACACACAGCTGAAATTTACAATTAGCACAAAGAAATAAAATCTACAAAGAATCCCAGAAGAAGTTGATATCTAAAAGACTGTGAGAGATACACGAAGCCTGAGATACAATGATACAGAGGCTGCTGCTGCTGCTGTTAGCTTTGACGTCAACAGAGTCATATAATCATGTCGAAACATGGAATTGTTTTGTAAAGATTTCTAAATTATCGACTCTCTGTTTGGCAGGGGGAGGATCTCAGTAATTGTGTGCTCACGATGCGTCCGCGACGTCAAGCGGCGAACGGACAACGCCACCTGATTCAACACACATATCCAAGCCAGAACCAGAACCACACAACAACAACAACAACAACAACTGCAGCAACCACAGCTAGAGATAGAAGAAGAAGACGACTGCTATTTCACACCTAGCGACCCGTTAGAGACAACTTAAGTGAAGTGTGCACAACGGGCTACTGCGACGAGGCCAAAGGGGGGCGTGGCCAGCGAAAAGATCTGTGGCACAGAGAGGATAATAAATAACTCTATTGAGCTGCAAATGAATTATTTATACAATACTTTTACTGTTTAGTCGTTAAATCATAACTTCGCAGCTCCTTTATAGATCTTACAGTTTAAATTAGAAAAGTTTGGCACAGCAACATTTAAGCTTTAATTTTGTTACCAACACGACAACCCTTCCTAAATTATCTCATAACATCAGTACTGACAAGCTCCATTTGTTTTCAAAATATATATCTATATATAGATAAATTCTTTCACAAATTTTAAGTCATTCACCTTTTAACTTTGTAAATTTTAGCTCTGAAACTCCTTAAAGTAAAAGATAACTTTGAAGCGTTTATCTCCATAGTCAATTTAAATTTTCAGTTCTCATTCCTAGGATAACTATATATATATCCTAATTAGTGTGACAGTATAACATTAAATATATATAGATTTATGCAAAACTGCTTGATTTATTTTAACTGATCCGCCGTTAAGCTCTGTAAATATTTTAAGTGGTTTAACTTTTTAATGTAAATGATAAATTGTTAATTGTTTTAAAGGCGATTTAATTTTTAATTTTTTTTTTCCTCTTTAACACTTTTCTCCTCTTATCTCCATAATTCTTTCCCGCTATTCATTCCTAATACCTCTCTTTGCCATCAGCAAAAATCCAAAATAGTAGATGAGTTCCTGAATAATATTTTGAGGAGCATTATAGCTGTAGAATTATGGCATCAAATCCTGATAGAGCCATGTCTATAAGTCACATTGGATGATTTCAACTGCTGCACTTAGTCATAGATGAGTCGAGTCTTAGTTGGTGGCTCAACCAAAAATAATGTTGCGTCATAGTTGTCGTCATGTGGGAACTTCCGACGCGGTGCACGCAACGACAGAAAGGCAGCAACAGTCTCTAATTCGTCTTCTCACTTTTTTTTCCTAACTTGGCTAATGATGTTTTTGGGCTTTAAATCCGGAAGCGTTCTCAGCTGGGCCTGCATCGGATGTGACAAAGCACTTTGAATGAATGACAACTGGAAGACAGACTTGAGGCTTGAGACTTGAGACCGAGACTGAGATCGAGACTGAGACTGAGACTGTACCTAATGCTGGCTGGACATGCGATTGGATGCCGTGTGAAACCATTGAACAGTAGCCATGGACCTGAGAGCCATTAAATTACCATAAAATTGTGTTGACCCTGTTTTGCCTTGATGCGCGGCTTCTTCCACATGCTGTGCATAATTTTCACGCGCATTTAGCCGTGGTCACACCCCGCTGCACGATTATCCTGTGAAAATCGAAATGAAAATATCACAGGCACCTGCACACACACACGCACACACACACACACTCAGAGCTACTTATCCTGCGTTCCCGTCACGCTGTCATAATTAGGGCCAACAAGTTGCAACTTTCACCCTCTCTTGTTGCCAGGGCAAACGTCAACAGAAATCAAGTCAACAGTTAGCAGTCAACTGGTTTTTTGTTGACCAAAAACATCAAAATATTTCTCAGGCTCCTTGCCAAGGAAAGTCGCATGTGAACGAACATTAAATTTGTATTTCAATGCTGATTACTTGATTTCTTTTTGTCTTATTTATTTCCGATTCTTAGGTGCCGTGGAGCTACCCCAGCTGGACCTCGACGTTGCGTATCCTTTGAGTGCGATTCTCAACTCTTTCCCTTAGGCTGGCTGTCAAACACACACACACACACACACACATACATACACACATACCTACACAAATGCAGCTGTATGCCTCTTTTTTCGGTTTCATCTTTGTGCCGCTTCAATCATTCTCCCACGTTGCTGTCCTTGTGGCAGGATTCCAACCCCGATTTAGACACAATTTGATATTTATGTTGCTCTTTTCTGCAGCCGCCCCCTTCCCCTTGGCAATCAGTTGCGTGGTGAACGCGTATCCTCTTCAAATAGGCCTATTGGGTTATTGACACAAGCACCTGGCCATGATTACAAGCAAATATTTGAGTTAAGTCGACTGTTGACTGTCGACTGTCGACTCTGTTATCCCATCGTATTTGTCGTATTTGAAATCGATCCTCAAGACTTTCTCCTTGACTGTTGTCCTTGTCCTGTTAAATGATTAAAAGAATTAACGTAATTATATCGCTAAATTGTTTGCGCTTGGGGCTACAATGGGTTCCCAAATAAGATCCCCATCTTATTGGGGTGCAAGGCCAGCAAAGTTACATACTTGTGTGAAAGAATTACATGGGAAAGACAAAAATGAGTTGACGATGGCCCCGAGCCCCTTCTGCTCCCTTCCCACACCCCCTCTCTCTCCCTCTCTCTCTCAGACACACTTTTTTTAAGGGGGGTGCCGAGCACTCGAAGACAAAGAGCAGGCACTGTCTGCAACGCGCCATTCTCCAAGCAACGGAGCTGCGTGAGAGATGTTTATATATATATTTATGTATATATATATAGCGAGTATGTTCAGCATATCCTGTACCCTTGCACAGACATTGACTTTCATTATCTTTTGCACCACTTTAAGGCACTCAGCGGCACAGGGATTGCCTGCCTGTTTGGCTGGCTGCATGCAGCGGGAAGCTTGACTTGCCAAGGGGTCGCCCAGTCAGCAAATATAACTCGGTGTGCCTCTGCAGCAGCGCTGGAGGAGGTGGAGGTGAACGAGGAGGAGCTGGGGGCTGCAAACTGCAAAACGATCAAATATAGATATACACTGAGCAACATTTTGTGACTCTAAATTGAATTCCGTATGTTATTTATTTTATGCAATTTTATGTGATTTTATTCAATTCAATTAATTTGAAAACAATTTAAGACAAAATTTAAATATTTGAAAACAAGGTTAAGATTATATTAAAAGATAAATTCCAAAAACCTTAAACCAGTTTGGTTTTGCTTTACAGCTTGATTTGATTTGCTCGCTGGCTTATGGCTAATCATGTAAGCCATTGTAAAATTATAAAAATATTCAATTAACTTCTTTAAAATTGTAATTGTGTAAGTACAATAATTAAATTTCAGATTCAAATCTGTTAACTCTATCTCTCTCTCTCTCTGTCTCTTAATCTCCTTCTCACGCTCCTCCAATAAAATCAAAGTCTTTATAACAAGATGACCAAAGATATAGACTAAAGATGTATTCGATTTTTAAATCCATTGTTTTACATTTTTAAATTCCATTCTAGAAACTAAGTAATTTGTGACTATTCTACAAAATTACATCAAATCCGAGGAATCAATAAAAATAATTCTCTGAAATATAGTCAAATCGGAAAGTTATTTTTTAAGAATTTGTAAATATAATTTACAATTCAATCGCAATTAAAAGTATTTGAAAGTATTTTTACAGAGGATTATTTGATTTAAGCTGCATTTTTAACTGTGTACATAGCATATATATAAGTATGTATATATATAAATGTATATGTATGTGTATGTACATACACACACTCACGCCGAAACGAGGACGTGCGGCAAACAATTGGCCCGCCGCCACAGGGTGCAGCTCAAGACTTGCCAGCAGAGTCAGCCGAGTGTATCCAAGACACATACACAGATACAGATACACACACACACACACACATACAGAGAATGGCAACAACAGCGGCAGAGTGCTTTCTGTAGGGGGATCTGAAGAAGTTATTTATTTTGTGCGCTGCCTCGTTTCGTGGCAGCCTCGAAAGCCAGAGGATACTTTTATCGCCTGGGCCGTCGACTCGTCGACTATCCGACTCTCCGATTCTTTGACTCCCCGATCCTCCGACTCCCCGACTCCCAGATTCTACGACGCTTCGACTCGCTGCCTCGCCATTGATTTGCATTCCAAAGTGTATGGTGTGGTGGTGTGGTGTGGTGTGGTGTGGCAAGGCGAGCCCAACCCAAAAAAAAAAAGTCAAAGAAGAAGCAGATGAAGTCGTCGCAATCCCTTTAGTTGGGCACCTCTCTTTCCCACTCCCTCTCCTCCCTCTCCCCATCCGTTCAGCTGAGGGGTAGCAGCGGCTGACACAAGACTCGCCGTAATTGTAACGTGCGAACTGCAAAAATCTTTTCTGCTTTTTATTTTTTGCCTTTTCAATTTGCTAAATAATATGTCATTCGAGGAGGCGATCAATCCTTAGCCTTATATATATATATATATATATATATATACATATTTATGTATCTTGTGCTGAAACGGGAGTTGAATTTTTATTGCAATTCGTTTTAATTTATATGTGGCCTGCAAGTTATTTGAATATTTTATGGTCGCCTCCCTGCCTCTTTTTGTGCCGACTCAAGAATTAATGAAATTTCAGCTTGAATTTATATCAATTTTTGTCTTGTTTTGCTTCTTTTATTTTTATTTTTATTTTGTTGTTTCGCTGCTTAGCTACCGTCTGCTCCTGCTTATCGCGTATCTTGTGTGAGTATCTGTTTCTGCATTTCGACATTTTCCTTTGAAATTTTCTCAAAATGTTGCAATGTTGTCTTTCATTTTTTTTGTTCTTCTTGTTTTCGGCCCAATCCAGCCAGCGACCCCAAAAGGTTCGGGTCCAGCTCATTAACCCTTCGGACGGACGGTGCAGCCATCGAGTTTCCTGCACATAAAACATGCACAAATGTTTTTGTTTCTTAATACCCTTGCTGAAGGTACCACAACTTTGCGATGAAGTAGGTAGTGCACTGAAATAGACGTCTCTGAACCCAACGAATCTTTATATTATTGATCAGCATTACAAGTCTATTCGCTTAGCTTTCTTAATAATAATTATAGTTGCCATCATTAGAAGAGTTTTTGTATGAATAACTTTATCGAAACATTTTTAAAATAAAATTCGATATAATAGATAATTACTCCATCATATATATCCGCTAGATAAGTTTATAAGAAATTCCTAAATGTCTCTATTGGCAAGGGTATTGAATCTTCGGCCTGTCCAAGTTGGCTCTGCTTTATTGTTTTTTGCTTGTCTTTTGTGGGAAACGTAATAAAATCATGTTGATTGCATTTTATGGTCTCAAGTCAGTGAGAAAGAGAGAGAGAGAGAAAGAGAGAGGGAGAGAGAGAGAGAGAGACTCCTGGCACAGATTAGGGAGCACAGTGCGGTAGCATTTTGTCTTTATGACTTTGACAATTTGACCCCGCTGCACACATCAAAGTCGCAGTCCCAATCGCAATCCCCGTCGCAGTCGCAGTTAAAGTTGCTGCTGACCACCAAAGTGGTGGCAGGATCTGCTCTGCCATTTGTGGCTGGACAAGCTGCTACCAAATAAGCTAAACTCAACAACTTCCTGAGTGCAACAACAAGGTGCTTGCCACATTTGTGCATTTGAATGTTTCATGTTTTGCGACTCGTGTCGCATTTTATATTGCGTTAATTTTTATAAGCCGCGACAGCAGGAAGAGGGGCTGCGGCTGGAAAGCGGCCCACCCAGACATGGCCATGACCAAAGCAAACCAAAGAAATCCTTTCCAAGAAACATAACGCACTCAACATGAAATACATTTGTATAACATGCGGCTGCTGCCGATGCTGCTGCTGTTGCAATTTGAGTTGCTGCCACAGCAGAAACCGGGCCAATGCACCGCTTGGAATCAGTGTTCCAGCCGCAAACGCAAACGCAGCCGCAGCAGCAGCAACAGCCACAGCCACGCTCCCAGCATTGGGCATCCTTCTGGTTCTTGATGTCTCGTCTCGCCTCGGTGTGGTCATACCTCCCAGTTGCTACTCTGTGAACTCAACTCAGCCGGCTCAGCTAACCCAGCTGCCAGCTGGCTTTGGCATATCGAGCATTAGACGACGCGACGGCGACGACGACGGCGCCGCCGACGGCGACTGCGACTGTGCAGCTAGCTGCAGTCAGCCAAGCAGCTAGCGCCAAACCAACCATCCATCCGTCTATCCAACTATCCAACTAACTATCCATCCACGCAGCCATCCAGCTAGGCAGCCTCTGCTGCAAATACACTGAGCAAAACAAACACAGCCAAAAAATAAAACCAAACTTTTATTTATTCATTTTCATTTCAGCTTTGAAGAAATTCGTTGAATGCTAGTGAAGATGGAATGATGGAAACTATATGAAAATCATGAAAAACTATATCTTAGTTAAGGGTTTCATTCATGCAACAAATGTTGAACCATTTAAATACATCCAGAAACCTAATAAATATTTCTGCTTTTCAAATTAATAATTTTAAAGATTTTCATAATATCTGCTGTTGCACTTGTGGCACTAGAAAATAATGTGTATTCAAATTAAAGAAAAAAAAAAGAATTCAGAAAAGTTTTATGAACATTGAAAAATGTGCATATAGTAAAAAGTATTGAAGGTAAGCAAGTAGTACTTATTTAAATTCATAATTATGTTTATAGTGAATATAAAATGATTCGTTTCCATATTCAATAACTGATCTTTATATCTATATAAAACTCTTTCTTTAAACATGTTGCATAACAAATTGAAGCATTTCCAAATACTTTTCAATATATTGCAATGGTTCTGTTTTAGTCGGTTTCTTTTATGATGCCATCAATATTCACAGAAAACTGTTATCTAGCCCATAAATTCTTCGGGTGTAATGCTAGCGTTGCAAGAGCTGCTGCTGCTGCTGTTGCTCATGTCTGCTGTGCTGTTTGAAGTTGAATGAACCAAGAGACTAGGGCATATGTATATATATATATATGTATGTATGGTATGTGTGCATGTATGTATGGTATGTATGTATGAATGTAGTGTTGTGGCTCTCTCCTGCGCCACTTTTGCGCCACTCGTGCGTTTCCTTCAGCAATTTTCGCAGCAGATTGCAGATGATGCGAGTGCATCGCAAATGGGGTTAGCTCCGACTGCAAATAGTGAAGATCTGTGCGGACTGGTCTCTGTGGTTGCTGCGATTCCTTCTTGGTCAGCAGCAAAATTACGTATACGGTGCTGGACGGCTCCAACTGCCTGCCTCCAACTGTGTGGTTGCGTCGCTTCCTGGGGCCCCCCAAATCAACTCAAATGCGAGCCATGGCAAAATGCGATTCCAACTGCAACCGCAATGGCAAAAAGACAGCCAACTGGAAACTGGCAACTGGCAACTGGCAACTTACAGCAAGTGGCAGGCAATTTCCTTGGGAAAGCTGGCTAAGCATGAAAAACCATTTAAGTGCTTTCCCAGGCGCTGACCCGCCAGCAATTGTTGCTTGGCATCCTGAGAACGTACAGCAGCAGCAGCAACAGGTGAAAACAGCCAAACCACAGCGTTGACGATGACGTTTCAAATCTCTCGCTTCTATTACTCTTTCATCAGCAGAGTTGCCCCTTTTCGGGCTGTGTCACTTGGCTGCCCCTACGGAGAAGCATGCGCCAAAACCCTTCATTACTCGACTCACAGCCAGAGTCTGAATCAGAAAGAGAACTGGGGCTAGACCTGGCATACGGGCATAAGCAGGCCATTCAACTTGTTCCACACTCACACACATACATACACAAACACACACTTTTCACACAATATTTTCCAGCACTTTTCGTTCGCCCTTTTCTGCTGTTTTTCCTGCGCCATTCGCTAGCATTTCTGTTGTTGTTGTTGCTGTTGTTGCTCTGCTTGTGGATGTGGATTTTCTCTGTCATGTCGCTGCCTTTTTGCTGCCTCGCATTTGCGTTTGCGCACCATTTTCCATAACAATAAAAAAAAAAAACATCATCAACATGTTTATAAGCAGGCGTAGTAAGTGAAAGATACCCTGTAAATCGCCATATTTATAGTTATTTATTCAAACAAACTGGGTTAACAGCCAACTCTTTAGCTTAAGTATTTGAATAAATTTATTATTTTATATTTTTTAAATGGGATCTAGCTTAAGCTTTGTTCAAGCGATATTTAGGGATTATTAAAAGGTTCCAAAAGAATATTATTTAGTGTTAAAAACAACTTTAGAAATGTGTCTTAGTTAAACTATTAACAAACTTGTTCACTTTATCACTTTGGCTCTAAGATCAATGATCTAGGATCATTCTTAAGAGTCATACCTTTGTCATGCTCAATTGCTTATCCTCATTATACCCCTTCACATTCATTTTATGGCCATAGGGTATACTAAAATGGAGAAGAGTTCAGCTCAAGTGCCTTTCTCCGACAGCCCCAACTGCAAATGTGGTTCGAGGGCTTTGCTCTGGCATGGATCCACTGCGCTGGACCCATAAACATTTGCTTCGCTTACGGCAACAACAACAGCAGCAACAAAAGGCATTATGAGCAGAGAGAAGCCATTTGAGGAGGTTGCTCAAATCCAAACACACACACACACACACAGGCACACACACACACCTTAAACTTATTATGCACAGCACAATGTCAAGAAAGGCAGGCAAAGTTGACAAATTCTTCAACAAATGCATCAAGATTAAAGCGTTGCATGCAGCATACAATAATCACCTGTTCCATAACTCTTAGCTCTAAGGAGTACTTAAATGAGTTTCAATTTCAAGGTTAGGATCAATTATAAACACAATTCATTAAACATATTTAGAAGCCTGTTTGATAAATGATCTTCTAATAAGCAAATTGATATGGTTTCCTTAAGCGTAAATTCCTTAGACCTGTTTCCATATATATATATATATATATATATTGAAGCCTTTGTTCGAGCTGAAACCCTTTCGAAACTGTACCCAAAATATAAAAGGAGACCACGGTCCAATAACCAAAAAAAAAAAAAAGTAACGATCAAAATGTGGCAAGCAGTGATGGTGGCGAGGACGAAAGGATTGCGCAAAGGCAAACACAGAAAATTGGATAAACATGGCTTTGTCATGATAGTCTCTGTGTGTGTGTGTGTGTGTGTTTGGCAGTTTGTGTTTGTGTTTGTGTGTTTGCTCACAAGTATCCCTTTTTTCGTGGGATCCGCGACGCAACAGGCAACAACATGGGCAACAGGTAGAGGAGTCCACAAACTGGTTTCTCCAGATTCCAAGTCCATGCGAGTCGAAAGGAGCGGCCTCGCCTCGACTTTCTGACTTTCTGACTTCTGACTTGATTGTGAGTGGCATACAAAGCAGAACCAGTTTGATCCTCTCTGTGGCCCGATGAGTTGGCGTAAAAACAATTTTAATGTCCTTCTACCCAAACTCCATAAAATCATGAATAATCGCCCAGGCAGCCAGGCAAAGGAAGACACGTCGCCTGCGTTGCATGGAGTACGTGCGTGGAGGATATGCGGCAACAGTGTCTCAGTCTCAGTCTCAGTCTCTGGCTCTGGCTCAGGCTCAAGCACTTAAAAGCCGCGTCAATGTCCAGAGCCAGGCCCCCACGCGTTTGCACCGCTGCACCACCGCTACTGCTGTTGCTGGTGGTGGTGGTGGTGGTTGCCTGATTTGTTTGCTGTGCCGCGCACTTGGTGTGTTTTGCTTTTGTTTACTTGCCTCTCTTTGCTTGACTCTTACTTGCAACTCTAACTTGTTTCTGTCCCTCTGCCGCGATCCTTTTTCCACTGCGAAAGGGCTGAGTTGACTGTACCCAAACTGAAACTGGAGCTAGGCTCCACGCAGTCAAGTGCACCACTACTAGACAATTTTTGTGTATCTCTCTGTGTGTGTGTGTCATGCCTGGCTTAAAGAGGGTTCGGTATTTTCAGGTTTTCTTAACCTCAAACTTTAGTTTACACGCTTGCCACAGGGTGATCACAAATAGCGCAAAAAAAATGACTCGTTTGCTGAGGAAATTTCTAATACCAAATACGATATGTACGCCTTCAAAAGTTGGCTAAAGTAGGAGAGAATTTCAATCCAAAATAAATGTGATTATCTTGTGTAAAAACTAAACCATTTTTATATAATTTAAGAAATCAGTATTTCCTAAGACACCTGATAATCTCCATTATAAAAAAAAATGAAAAATGAAAAAAATGATTCGTTTAACAATTTCTAAGACCAAAATAAGGAGAGAAAAATTGGATAGGTTAGCAGAGAATTTTAAGCATGATAAGTATTTTTATTAAGGAGCTAAAATATAATATATATATAATTTGTTTTGCAATAAATAATTGTATTAAATATATATATTTTGTTCCTTAGAGCCTTTATAATCTCCAGAATAAATTATTATAACTTATCGCATTTGAAATCCGCAGCCTAGCTGATGCCAGGATGTCATTTATACTTATTTATGGATCGTTTGTTAAGTTAAGAGTATGTAAAGTATTTTGGAGTCATATAGAATGTTATCAAACAAAGATCGTGTCTCTCTTGGACACAGGCCAGGACTTTGAGCACTATCTCATAACGATCCATATTTAATATTCATTTGATTGGATTTCAGCTCAGATTAACTACACCATATTTAGTAATCCTACATCCTACTGTACTCAACATATTTTCCCATTCGACTCCATTAATATATGGAACACACTTACCCCAACGTACATCCTGCTCAATGGCTCTAATAGCTGCAAGGCATGTCAGGAATTGTGGCATGATCAACTAAACTTAAGCTGAAATTTCGTAATTCCTTGAAAATCCTGCGAGATAAACACAAGTGCCAGGCAACGAACAGCAAACAAAGATCAACAACAGTGACAAAAATATATATATATACATATATAAAAAAGAAGAAGAAGAAAACTGAGCAACAGATCAAATACTCATTTGAGTAAACAATCAGCGCATTCCAGCGAAAAAAGGGATACGCGGGCCGCGTCAGCAAAGAGCAGGAGCGGTAGGGGAGAAACAGGCAGCAAAGGCAACACAACATACAATGCAACACACACACACACACACACACACACACACACACCATACACCATACACATACATAAAATAAAACCAGCCTGGCGAGCAGCGAGCAGCGATTATGATGACGACGATGAAATGTTTACATTTCCCCACGCGAAGCCAAAACGCCAAGTGAAATCTAAAGCCCCAAAGACAACGTTGTCGTTGTTGTTATTGTTGTTGTTGCTGTTGTTGTTGTTGTCTCGAAATAAACTGAAACCCTTGAAAGAAACTCCTGCACAGCTCCTTATGGCTGGCATACGAGTGTGGCGAGTGGCGGGGGGCAAGCGGCAAGCGGCAAGCAGTCAGCAGAGATCAAGTGAAGGGTGAGAGCCAAATGAAAAATCAAAAGAAAAAGGATTGTGCGACGACGGCGCACTGATCGCTGCCAGCGTCGCTGCCGCTGCGCAGCGGCAAGAGGTGACGGCAGTTCATTGAACCAGGCAACAGGCAATAACACTCCACACACAGCCTGCCAGGCTAGGCACACACACACACACACACACACACACACACACACACACACACTCATAAAAATGCATAGAGAATCCTAGAACAGAATCTGCCTCAAAATATTATTTATTTTTTTAGTTTTTTCGTTTAAAATAAATAAATAAAAATAAATAAATAGTAAAAATTTGAATAGTTCAGCAACTTAATATAATTTTGAGTATTATTTGACATATTCGTTGAATATTTTTGAATATTATTTATTTATTTATTATTGTTTTATTTATATAAAACAAATTTTAATTTATCTCAATCAACATTAAACTAAAATTGCAAACAGGAACTCAATATAAGTTTGAATATCATTTGATATATATTTTTAATATTTTTTGTAAGTAAGTTCTAAATATATAAGTCATCAATTTAAATTGTAGTTAAATCAAAACTTAACGGGAAATTTAAGCAACAATAAAACAAATTTGAAGCAATCTCGTTCAAAAATCTAAAACGCTTGAACATTAAATTTAACTACCTTATTTGAATGTTCTTAAATTAAATTAATTACACTCAATTAAATTAAGGTAGTTAACCTCATTTAAACGTTTAGTTTTTATTTGAGATCAGCACAATAATAATATTAAAATAAAAGCCAAAATGCTTGGAATATGTATATTACACTTAATTTGCCAAAATTTTGAGACTATTCAAAAAGTAATTACATAAAATTACATGAAATTGTAAGTTAAAGCAATGCCAACTGCATTTTCATTTCTCTCAGTGCACACACACACAGAGAGAGAGAGAGGAAGAGAGACAGCGATCTGTGCAATAGGAGGAGGACAACGTGCTGTGAGTGAGGCTGGAGCTGCTGCAGCTGGGGCTGTTTGACTTTGCTGCTCGATTGTGTGTGGCCGCCCAGCCAAGGAGTTTTTCCTGCTTTTCTTGTGGCATCCTACAGCAACATGATCGCAGCCATAAACAGGCAACAGCCACCAGGCAGCAGGCAGCAGGGCCTTAGTCAATGGCTGGGATGTGGGATCTTGGAACTGGGATCTGAGCGAGTTGGGTTTTTATTATTACAGCTATTTTGCTGCGCTTGCAGAAGCAGGAAGGAAATTGCGTTCGCTGTTGCTCCTCTATTTGCTTTCAAATCCTCCGCATGCTCAGCTGCAAAGAGCTGCTGCTGCTGCTGCTGCTGATGCTGCTTCTGCTGCTGCTGTCGGCAAGTAAAAATAGATAAAAATGCAATTTAGCTGCGCGTATCTGTTGGATGCGAGGCGTCGACGTCGATGTCGACAGCGACAGCGCTGCTGGCAGTGTGTCGGCAATTTGTGCATAGACAAAGGAACAGGAATTTGCCTCTAATAGCTTTTGTATTTCAGCTCGCACTGTGCAGCATCTGTGCATCTGTATCTGTATCTGTATCTGTGAATGTATCTTTTCTTTTTTAGCTACTGCCTCCTCGCGTATCCCTCGCATTTTGCTCTCTCTCTCTCTCTCTCTCTCTGTCTATGTCCCTCTCTCTCTCCATGCTTGATTAATTTGCATAAAAATAGAATAAGTTTTGAATGCGATTGATCTAATTTTAGGCATTCCAAGTGCCCCAATAGCTGAGTGATGCCAGCCCAATTGCAGATTGAATTCGTTCAAAACTCAAATACCCATCGATTCATATGGCTAAAATGAGTATGGCTATAAGCCTAAGTAACTATTTATGAGCTATTTGAAATATTTTAATAATTAGAATTGCAAATCTCTCTTTAAATTCAAAAACTTAACAAAACCGAGCATTGGAAGAATCTAGAATAAATTATATTAAGACAATCTCAGAGACTATTAGACAAATTAAGAACAAGTTTTATTCATGTTATCGATAACTGAACGGCCTGTTCACTAATATCGATATAAATCGACTTTCGTTTGTATTAAAAGACAAAATTCTAAGGATGCCATAAGAATTTCATCAATAATGTATAAGAAACACCGATTTTGTTAAGCAAAACGAATTTTAGATAAAAACTCATCAAATTTGGTAAGGACTAAGAAAGATAATTAGGAAATTCAATATGTATTGTTAGCAATCAAGGTAAATAAGCAAATAGGTTAAAGAAACATAATTAGGCAAGCAATTAGAGAACTCCGAAGGAGTACAGCTGCCTGCTGCTCATTTTTTATTTAAATCATTATGATCAACCTCTAATGCCCTATACAAATTGACTTTGCTCTTTCCCAACAATTACTTTTCTATCGCATTCGAAAATCAAAGGGTCTTTTCTCGAAAGAAAACAATTTATCAATTACGGTTCATTTGGCCCAGGGGCAAAAGTTAAGGAGAAAACAAAGCTGAAAATGGACGCTATTGATGCTCATCTATGTGTGTGTGTGTGTGTGATATGTGGGAACTTTGAATTGGATTTCAATTGCATTAGTCATATCCTGGAGAAGAAGGAAAATCGATTGCGTTTTCTGCGGGCGCAGATTGGGTTTATGTAAAAATGGAAAGCACCAAATTAAAGGAAATCATTAATGAAGATTGACAAACCCACACAATGTGTTTGTTGTTGTTGTTGTTGTTGTTGTATTCTTAAATAGCAATTTTTAGCAATATACCCCTTGGCAGAGGCCCACATTACCCGGTTCTCAAGTAGTACGCAAACCCTCAGGCGCACAGACGTCGATCGATTTCAGAAATAGCTGAACCAGCATACGATCAGCAGTCGCTAAACCCCCACCCCTACTCACAACCCCCCACCCTCTAACGCAATGCGGACAGCGCGCTAGGGGTTAATATACAGTTTGTCAGTAGCAACCCCTGCACTGTGGGATGATTTTGTTTATGTTTTGTTTAACCGCTTAACAGATTTTGTGAGACAGACACACAAATTACTCAACACCGAACACAATTTTCTCGAGTTGATCCTGCTGGGCTCGTATTACCTCAGCGTGGGCGTATCCTTGTGTATGTGTGTGTGTGTGTGCTATTCTTGGAATACACGCGTATCGCAGCACGCACATCTTCAGCGTCTTCGATCCTTTCTTTGGTGTGTTTTGTGTCCTTTTGTGTCTTTATTCATGAAGCAGCGCTGATTGACTTTTACTGATTTCCGACTTCCTGCTGCGCTCTTTACACCTACATGCTCACAGCAGGATCTCCTGGAGGATCTGCGGCTTAGTCGTTGATTTGCTGTGTGTTTCGACTGCTACACTCTTGCAGAGCGTATTTTATTAATTGCTTGGAAATGCTTAAAGAGTGGATTAAAAAAAAAATAATCTGTAAAGGGAGGCAGAAAAATAAAGCAAAAATCTGCTGTTTTTCTGAGATAATGATGAGTCGAATATAAAAGTTAAATATCTGTTGGAAAATTGCATTTAAATAAATGACAAAATAGTCTGATAATCAAGTTAAAAATACATAGAAAATCGAGTTGGTTTTTATTCAATTAACAGCTTAACTAAAAGGTATTTTGGTAAGAGTATTTGGTCAACAGCAGTCCAAAGATTAATAGTCTCTCAGCTTGTCTTTTAGAACTCGAGTGCTAAGCTGCCTCTTCTAGTTCAACTACACTTAAAAAAAAAAGAAAAAGAAACCTCAACGATACTGTGACTTATTTAGAGCCTGAGTTCCTGGTGCCTCTGCTGTTCTCACCAATATCGATCCTGCCCACATGCTTTCAATTGAACTACTACCGTATTCGCTGCCATGCAACCCGCCGTCTTGCCACCGCCCGCTCCTTCGAGTTTGCGATCCTGCATATTTCACAGCTAACAGTTAACAGTAGCTGCAACGGCGACGCGTGTGCGGCGATGATTTTATTGAGCAAATTAAGCAAAGGCAACAACGCTGGCCCGATCCCAATTAAGGCCAATCAAATGCGACCTATGAGCCATCCTTTGCCCAACCCGCAGAATTTGCTCTTCTCGTTTTGTATTTCTTGGCTTGGCTCGAGTGTTGCACACGCGAGAATTTTAATTGTCATCGAATTAAAATTTGCTATTTGAGGGTTGATCCTGCAGCGCATTTGCTTTGCATTTGGGCTGGCAAACATTTCTGAGTTTCTCATTTGCAGCGCTGCATTTTCCCATGGCAACAAGCGAGCGCTGCTGCAAAGAAATCGTGCATTGAACCCTTTCCACATTCACACACTCACACACACACACACACATGCTTGCATGGGCAGCCACTTGGCGTCTCCACATGCACCCATTTTCACATTTCCATGCGCTGCCACTTTTTTGTTATACCCTGGCAATCGGTATATGCATTCAATGGCGAAGTTTGCAACGCAGTCAAGTAGAATTTGGAGAAACACTTTTTTCCTATATTTCCTGTCTATATATCTCGGGGTTTATCTTTCCTGACTACCAAGCTATTAACAATTTGTAATCTTCATTGTGATTTTTTATGAATTCCACATTAAATAAATAAATTAAGATGAAAGTTTATATATATTCTCGATCAGTGAACCATCTAGGTTAAACTTGGTAAACACCTTCGAGTATGCAGATCAAAATGATATATATATATAGAGTCTATCGTATCAACATCGAATGATTTTGCCATTGAAAAAATCTCTTAAGAAATATTAAATATTTCCGACGATGCATTCAACAAACTCAACTTACTTAAAGGGTATCTGTGTTTCGACATGTTGCAGCTAACATTTGTTCTTTCTTTTCTCTTTTGTATTTTTGCTGCCTCAGTGTTGCTGGTGCATTTTCCTTGTCTGAGCAAAAAGGGGGGCATTGTCCCGTTCCCCTGGCTAACCGAGTTGCCCAACCCTCTCCCCCTGTTGCGCCCATCAACTGCTAATGGATTCTATGCGGCCTCTGTGGCATTATCATTGTGTCCACTGTGCCACATAGCGACAGCTCCTGGCATTGGACTGCCCTCGGGGCGAATGCACTTTGCCTGCGGCCAAAGGTTTTTCCTACTTGCCTATCGGTTGCATTTCATTCATTCCTCTTCTTCTCCTACAGTTGCTGCCTCTTTTTCCACTGATTCTTCGTGCAAGGAAAAACTCAGTTTTCTCACCGCATTTCCTTCTATTTACGTACTTGTTATTTGTTTCGATTTTTTGTTGTTGTGTTTTTCTTCTCTCTGTGATAAGCCACTGCGGGTCTTCCGCCCCGACGGAGGATTTGTGTCCCACTGCTTCGTATTTGTCGTATTTGTCGTACTCCGGATTTCAGTTCATTTTCTTTTGCCGCTGATAACAGCATTTGTTTGCCTTCTGCCTGTTGCCTTTGCCTTTTGGTCAACGCCCCCAAAAAGGGCGCGCAGATAAAAAATATATAGATATAAATATATATACATATATATTTAGATATCTCAGTGAGCGAAACCTCAGCTGGTCAAGTCTCCTTACCAGAGCTATAAAGCAAATATTTATATCTTGTTAATATATATTTCGTTATATGATTCATATCAATGATAGCTGAAAACAACAACAGCAAAAAAAGTTCAGTTTATCGCTTTCAGCTTATTTGGGGTTTGTTTTGCCCTTTTATGGGGCGACTCACTCAGTCCAGGATGCGAGCCTAATAAACAAGTTTATTACCACACACACACACACACACACATACATAGGGATCTCGATGCATCCACCCAACTATAGCTGGGGCAGTACCCAGCTGCAATAACTGCAACATCTGCAACCAAGTCACACCATTTTCAAGTGCTTTATAATCAAAGAGTGAAATTTATATAGAAAAATAAATCATTTTTTTATTTTTATTATATATTTTGTGAATTTTTTAAATTTTTAATTATAGTATTCACAATTCAATTCAAGTGTTTTTTTATTTTTAAATACTCCGCTATATTTTGAATTCCATTGGCGATTTTTCCTTCTGCTTGTTAAATGAATTTGAATTTAAAATAATATAAAATAAAATCAAATAAATCGTATTTATGCAAATACATATTAATAATTATTTATCTGCGAATTGGAAGGCGATATTATTTATTTATTAATTTATATATTAATTTATTTATTATTATTTATTTATTATTATTTATTTATTAATTCTTACATTGAGCATTTTTCATTTAATAACATTTAAAATAAACAAAGATTTCAAACACATATTAAAAATAATATTGTCAGAAAAATACTCATTTTGTACATTATAAAACTCAAATCAAATGTTCCTTGCTTACTTTTGGATGTAATTCAAGTAGTTGTACATATTCAAAGTCCAGCTGGGCTATCGCATATTTGTGTGCTTGGCTGACAACTGACGCACAACTCCGTAGCAACAACAACAACAATTGGAACGAAGGAGTTAATTATCGCATTGGCGATAAGCATCTGTGTGTGTGTGTGTGCGAGTGTGTGTATATGTGTGTGTTTGTCTACCGCTTCTTGGCAGGACGCCGGCATTGTGGTTTGGCCTTATCAACATTATAATTGCTGATTTGCCTTTTATCTGCACGTGCGCGTATGTGTGTGTGTGTGTTATCAGCAAACAGGACTCGCCCGCACTGCTGATAAGCACACACACACACACACACACACACACTCATACACACACCAAGTTGGACCAAGAATTCATTTTGATTATTGATTTTCGCTTTCAGGTTTTTTTTTGGTTTTTTCTGTTTCTCTTTTTTTTGGTTTTTGGCCCGTGTGAGGTCAGACATATGGCCAACGAAATGGATTCCAATTTAGCCACGCTTACCTTGGCAGCGGTTTCCTCTAGCCCAAGCAGCCAGAAAAATGGGAAAACAAAACGTGCTGCGAACATTGCTGAGTGCTCCAATTATGCACGATACAATTTTTTTTTTTTCATTTAATTTTTCTTCATTTTTTTGTTGAATGTTTGTTTTTTTTTTGGACTATGTAGAGCTGCAGTTGCAACATTTGGCGCATTTCTTGCCAAGTCAGTAAAGCCAAAGCCAAACCTAGTTGCAGTTGCAGTTGCTGTTGCTGCAGCCCCTTCTCAAGGCACCAGAACAAATTGGGGTCACTCGATGTGACAATTGGCTGGAAATAAAGCAACACAAAATAAAAAATAAAAAATAAAAAAAAACAATGAAGAACTGCGGCAGCAAAAAATGCGATGGCAGTCAGAAAATCGCTGAGAATACCTTTGCCACAGCAACAGAATTAACCAACCAACACCCTACCCCCACCACCCCTCATTGCCCGTTGGATACCAACTACCTGCACTGCCTGGTTGAAGGTAAAGCTTTCAGTTTTAGCCCCACGTTTTGAGTTGCGAGGTTACGAATTCTGCATAAGCAACAATTAGTCCAATAATGCGAACGACTTTGTCCACTGATTTCTGATCTCAGCTTCTTGTTCGTCTTCTTCTTCTTTTTCTTCTTCTGTTTCTTCTTCTTCTTCTTGTTCTTATTCATCTTCTTTCTTCATGGCAATTGCTTGCAATTGTTCGCCTTGACACTCCCCGAGCTGCTTTTGTGTTGACTGTGCAACTGCAGCAGTTTCTTTAAGTTATCTTTTCACAAAATGCATTTTACAAAAGTGCCTCAAAAATCACGTAGTCAAAACATTTTTATGTTGCTGCAACTAAGCTCTAAAAATGCTGCTTGAATTCTAGCTCAAAGGTCGCCAAATATATTAATTGCTTGTCTAAATACATATGACTAATTAAAGACTTTTAATAAATGAAAGAATAAGTTAAATGTGGGAGAAATTAAATGAAAAAATTGATTTAAGTTATAAACCAAAACAAACCATATCAAAATTTACTTTGATTAAATTTATTAATAATCTTTATATGTGGAAAATACTAATTTTGAAAATTAATTATTATTTTATTTGTTTTTATTATTATTAAATATATTATTATTGATGTTATTTACATTACTCTTGTTATTATTATTATATATTATATAGTCGAATTAATATATTTTAATATGTTACATAAAACAATAAAGAATATGAAAAAATCGTTCCAATAAATTTAACTGAAGTTATAAATTTTTTTTTTTGCTGCCTTCAAGATAATCCTCTTAAAACTTACTATGCCAATAAGACATGTTTTTTAATGTTATTTAATTTTACTAGCCAACTGAAGTTAACAATTGCTTAATAGATTGAGACAGGATCAATTATGAAAATGTGCAAACATATTAAAAATACAATGCATAATCGCATTTCATAACCATTTGCATTTATTTCACTTAATTTTCCCACATTTCCTGTGACTTTCAAGACACTATTAAAAGCTCAAATTTATTGTGAGTTGTCCGTAAATGAACAATAAGCAATTATATTATATATATCCATATATATATATATGTGTACGCATACATAGACACACATTTATTTCTATCACTTATGATTTCACTTGTCCATTACTCATACGGCCCGTGTGACGTCACATTTCACACACTGTTCATGGCATGTACTCATGAATGAACGAATGAATGGCACAAGACACAACCGAATTCGCTTTTAATTGTACGTTGGATAAGCATTGCAAGCATTGAATTCGTCGCAGCTGTAATCTAAGAAATCTCAAAGCCTTGAGTTTGACTCCAGAACTTCTGCGCAAAGACAAATTTGTGTTTGTTGGCAGCAAAGAAAACAAAAAGAGAAAAAAAGAGCAAATGGTCAACAGTGCACACTGTCAACGCAGCGGTCACTAAAATCGATGAATGAATGTGCAAAAGAGATGGAAAAAAACTTAAAAAAAAAAAAAAAACAATAAAAAAAACCAATAACAAGCGCTACACGAATGCAAATAAGACAAACAAAGAAATAAATACCAAAAAACAAATAGTTGTTGCGATCGTTTTGAATGTCTGGGCAAGCGGATAAAATGAGCAGCGTTCAACAAGATGCCAAAAGTAACTGGGACTGGGTAACAACGCCACAAACACACTCAAACAAAAAGACACACACACACACACATACAGAGACACAGACACATACGCAGCAGTACATAAAGCCACTTGGTTAAAATGAGCGGCTCAAGGTCATCACGCTTGCAATACCACACAAAAATACAAACAAACAACAACAACTTTGGCATCTAACTGCAGCGGCGGCAAAGAGTCAAACAAACCAACAACAACAACAGCAACGACTCCAACTCGCACTTGCTGTCGACGCCAACGTCAGCGCCAGCGCCAGCTTCAGCTTCGTTGTCTAAAATGGCCTCGAATCAACTGCAGCTCCCAGCACAGAGAAACAGGCTTACGAAATCACGAGTTATTTGAATTGAATGAGCCGAAGTTTGAGACAAAGCAAAGAGCAGCAAAGCTCGCCACTTGTAATAGTTAGACAGACCAAGGCACACACACACACACACACATACACTCACACACTTCCACACACATGCGCACCCATATATCCTATGCGCTGACTGAAAATTTCACACAGTTTTTCAATGAAGCTGACGCGTCGACTGCGGTTTTCTGCTGCGCTGCCGTTGCACTTTACATTTGTACATTTACAATGGCAGCAACATATCTACACACAGACACAAACACATATAAACAACTAAAGATGAGTGGCAATTACAAAATAAGATTGCGCTCTCGCGCATGCTCTCCACTCTTACAGTGTTTGTCAGTTGATGATGTCTACACTGCTGCTTCGCCTAGTCCTACAATGGAATGCTAGTTGTGGAGAAATAAAAAAGAAAAAAAACGGAAAAAATAGAGCTTTGATCAAATGAGCCGCAACTGTTTTCGGTGCTGCTTGGCGCATTGTGGGCGTCATCAAAGTTGCCGTTCACTTGCAAATGTGGGCGGGCGGTTGTGAAGCTGAGGCCGGAGCGGGTGGTTCACTTTGGTGGTGGTGGTGGCGTGCCTTGGTGGCATTTGTGTCATTTGAAGTTAATTGCTGGGAACGAACGAGAGGCCGAACGCGGCGTCGTCGCTGCTTGTGGCCGGATTTGTGTCACTCTTAAGGTTAACTTGTAATTATGATTATTGCATTGTCTTTCTTGTCTCTTTTGTTGTTGGTGGGCTGGTTGGTTGGTTGGTTGGATGCTGGGTTCTTACAGCCACAAATAGATGATCACCATGAATAGCGTAACTTTCAGCAATTAACAAGGCGAAGGAACGCCAAAAGCTTCTTTATAATAAGCTGAACTTTTACCGTTACAACGATAGTAGCTACATTAAAACTAGATGACAACCAAATAGAAACAGAAAATCAAACGGCAGAAGAATCAATAAGTATGACAAAGATAGGAACATACACCAGCATAGAAAGCACAAAGAGCTAAATAGAGGGAGAGAGAGAGAGTCAAAGAGGAAGAGTTCAAGTGGAGACCACTCTTTGTGCTGGTTTTTCGTCTAACTCTCCCCTTCTGCGTGGCGGCACACAAGAAGAAAAACACAAAAAAATATTTTGCGTCAGCTTTTTTTTTCTACCAACATAAGAAGCTTCCAGAGCCAAGCCCTGTGCTGAGTACAAAGTGTGAGAAAAGTGAACGAAGGCAATTTCCAAGACTCGAGACGCAGCAGCAGCAGCAGCGACTTAGAGCCATTCAACATTTACCGTTAGGCGTTAGGCGAGCGCTGCATTAAAAAAAGGGCGCGCTCATTAAAAAAACAAAAATGGCCGCAGCAACAACAACCATCAGGAGTGGACTGCAGCTGTGCATTCCAATTGGACAAGCGCTCTAGAGATCTCAGCAGGAAAATCTCCACACACACACACAAAGACGGGCAGACAAGGAGAAAAAAAAAGCCCAACTTGATAGTTTATGAAGCCAAAGCCTTAGTTTCGCTTTTTGGGCTTCAATGCTCAAACATTTTCCCTTCACATCTCTTTGCTTAGTTTCACTGCGCTGCGTTCGCCGCTGGAATTTAGGTCAGGCATTTTAATGCGTTGAGCTTAGGGAATTCTGTTTGTTAGTTGGCCATTCCCTTTACGGCTTAAGCATAAATATGTTTGTAAATAAACATCAACAATCAGTTCTACATTAGTTACACTTTTTAACCAAGTTGTAAAATGAAACCAACCAATGAACTTAGCAGATTCTCAAAAGCAGTGCAAATCTGCATAGGAGAAATGATTACTTTGGGAAGTTAATTTGATAATTAAAATCATCTATTATATATATTTGATGTAGATGAACTTTGTTTAATTTTCATATTGGAAATCCAAAAATAAATGGTAAACAAAACGCACAACTAACAACTTGGCGATCTTTTGTTTCGGCCAATCACTGGGAATTATCGAAATTGTGGGTAAAAGAACAGAATAAATTGGAAATTTTCAGTTAGGCAAGTAAATCTAATTAAATTCAAATTATATGCATTTCAAACTAGAAACACATTCGATTTCGTTTCGAAATTGGTGCTGGGAACTCCTTGATGGGCAACTTGACCAAATGGGAAACCAGTTTCAGATCACAACAATAAACACCACCTTCGATCCACACAGACACGCGACTGTGTAATACCCCTTGCAACCTGAAACTAGTTAAACTAGTTAAATAAATTAATAATTGATATCGTAAAATCCCTTTGATTATTTTGTATTGTGTGTGATTAGTGTAAATAATTGGTTAATATTCGATTCGAGATTGTAAGAAGAGTTTCCTTGATCTACAGTTGAGTGCAGGGTATTCTAGGGTATTCGATTTATCCGAATCGTGAGTGAAAACAGCGACGCATTTAAGAATCCCACGCAGCAAAGCTGATTCGATTTTTAGTCGCCAGCAAACGCAAACGGATTCAGATTCAGATTCGGATTCGGTTAGCGTTAACGAAGTGCACGATTTTGGTCTAATAAATACAACAAAATGCCACGAGCGCCAAAAACTGCGGGCGCCAAGGGGGAAGCAAGTCGTTGGCGGGGGAGGGGAGGGGTGCTTGGCGGGAATTGTCGAGAGGAAAACGAAAACCCCTACGCACAGGCAACGAAGGTTGATCTCTACAAACACGCACACGCACACACACACACACACATGCACACATTTATCTAAAACCAAACAAAGAGAGCGTAGAGTAGGAGAGTGGGTGAGAGAGAGAGAGAGAGAGAGAGAGAGAGAGAGACGCCTTCGCACGTCTGTTGTTGTCTGCTTGGAGAGTTTTTTAATTAAAAGCAAATTTTGTATCAAATGATGCCGCTAAAGCAGCGCATAACAGCAACCACAACAACAGCAGCAGCAACAACAACAATTAAGCAATTAATTTATATCAGTGGCGGGGAAAAAACACGCTCGCCAGCCCACAAACCTGTTGATCAAGGCGTCTCCGTCTCCGTCACCCTTCCCCAACCCAATACCCCCCAAAACAACTCGGTTAACCCAATTGCAGAACCAATTAGCCAAGGCAATACCCAGGAACTTTATTCCCATTTGAGTTTGCCCCATGCCAATTAGAATTTTTACCTATTTAATGCAAATTTACCCTCGATTATACAGGGTGTCTGTGTGTGTTTGTGTTTCTGAATAACTTGAAGCGCCCTCACATTCTGAGTAATCATTCTAGTGATTCACCTCGTAATTGTCATAATTACATCACATATCTAATATCATATTGTCATTAGTTTAGATGCCAATTTAACAACTCTTGATACACAATCTATAATTTACATTTATTTACATGCATGAATCGGCGTACTTAATACACTTCCCCTTAATCATTATAGAACATTTTGAAAGAAATTAAATAATAATAAATTAAAATATATTTCAACTTCTAACAAGGAAATCTTTGTTTCTCATTAAAAATTAAACGGAACTCGATCTGTGCAGTGTAAACCCAAAAATGCTGTTGCACAGTGTAATCATTTACTTAACGATGCAACTAGCTATATTGTGCTAATCTTCCTAAGCTTAAAAGGTAGTTGGAACTCAAAATTCCTGGAGCAATTACAGCTGTCGATTGCTACATGAAATGCAATATATATCCAATGATATCATCGCCCTAGAAAAGGCTATCGTTTTCTAAGGTATAGTTTAAGAATCCAAGTATTGCAGACATTTGCGTTATTATTATGTATTTTTTCTGATTAACGATCAGTTAATGATCCTTTTAATATTTATTTTGTCTAGGGATGCTCTTTGTTGTTGTTGTTGTTGGGGTTTAGGCCCGGTGAACGTTTTAAATATGGGCAAGCCATTAGCCAAGCGACTGTTAAGTGGGTTCCTAGGGTTCCCCCATTTTCAGCATTTCGTATGCACATACATTAAGCTGCAAGCTCAAGTGGCAGCAGCGGGGAAAAGTTTAATGATTTCGGTTTCAGTTAGACGCACGCCCGGCCAGCGAGCGGGGCACGCTTCTGATCAAAACCCGTTTTTGTTTTGTGTTTTTTTTTTTTTTAATGGGATGGCATTTATTGAAATGGTTGTAGTTACCGCTGCTGCACGCGGAATGCGCCACGTTAGAAATTTCCCTGTTTCTATTTATAGCGTTGTTTCTATTTTGTCGGGCAAAAACTTCATCAAGATGCAATCGATTTGCAAGTGATGCGAGAAGAAATAAACAAACAGAGCGACAACAGCCAAAGAGCCACCCACTTGCAAAGAGAGAGCAAAATGTTGTTGAGAGAGAGAGAGGGAGAGAGAGATTGAAAGAGAGAGCGAGAGAGAGTGGGAACTGTTTTATGCTGAGCATGCAATAACTATAGAAGAAGAAGAAGAAGAAGAAGCATCGGCGGTAGCAGCAACGTCGACGCTATGGCGGCAGAGCGAAACGAGGACGAGCAGACAAAACTGCATTGTTGTCATATTTCGTAATACGCTGAGGCAGCGACAACACGAAAATGCACACAACGAGAGCAAAGAGTGGGGTGGGGGGGTCGGTCGAGGGGGGTTAGGCAGGTCATAGCGAACGAGCGAAGGAAGCCAAAATGGGTAGCGAGCTGCGCTGCTGCCGCTGCCGCTGGCGCTCATATGATTTCGACATGGGCTTATCAGGCCAGAGAGCCCACGATTGCAGAGTGTAGAGTCGCGAGCATAAGGGTGAGCAGCAGAGAAGAGCGCCAATGCAGCGGCGACTGCGCTGCGCATATGTTTGGTTTTGCATTTGTATTGGTGAGCGCCAAGTCAAAATGTCAAGTTGCTGGCGGCTGCGGTTCTCTCTCTCTCTCTCGCTGTCTCTCACGCTCTGTCGCTCTCACGCTATTTTCGCCTTCTCTGGGCCGACTGCGGCGCTTTGGCACTTTGCCTGGTGGTACTGGCCGCCAAGCAATTCAAACGCTCATTCCATTCCATTTCATCCGCTCGTCCGCGTCCGTCAACATCCCACTTAACGTCTTTTTTTGTGTGTCTTTCGGTGTTTTTTAGTTTTTTTCTTCGTATATTATTTGTCATACTAGCGCACACACAAAGGCTTCGGCTCAGTTCGGTTCGGTTCGGCTCGGCTCTATCGCTCGGCCATTTATCAGATTTGAAAGCCGCCATTTACAAAAAAAAACACACACACGAAACGGGAGCAGAGCGGAGACGATATTATATTATCCACCCAGCAGCGGCGACATCGATACATCGAAACAACACCAACAACGTCGTAAAACAGGCGCGCGTGTTCGTCGTCGTGGCAGCCCCTCAAATATACACACACACACAGACACACACACCGCGAGACGCACTCACATCGGCTCCATCCAACTCTTCCGCCCAACACCACCTGCCCCTGGCCAAGTCCACAATTCTGCCGCCCTGACAGCTCAGTTCGGTTTTCGTGATCGTGCTCGTGCTCTCGTTCTCGTCCGTCTCGTTCGTGAACGAAGTCGCTGGCAGCGACAGCAGCAGCGGCAGCGACAGAGACAGCAGCAGCAAACAGCAACAGCAACAAACATTAACATTCAGGGACAACGACAACACGGCGACGGCGTCTGCGTCGACATCCCTACGTTTCAGTTCTGATTGGAGGTTCGTGCGCCGTCGTTGCTTGCACGCGGCGAATTAGCTCAGCTCAACTCAGCTCAGCTGTGAATTGTATTTGTATATTTAGTTATTTGAAATTCCGTTTTGGTTTCGCCATCGAAGTTATTTACAATTTGCCACTCTTTCCGTCATTTGCAATTGTTGACTATGTTTGAAATTTGCAAACAACATAAAAATACATAAGATAAAATACAAAAATAAGAAGTGATTTTTACAGTGTTTGTGCTTTTTTAGTTATTTCGTCAAAACTTTCCATTACAAAAGAAAAACCGCATTGCAACAACAGCAACAACAATAACAACAACAGCAACAATAATAATAATAGACAACTACGAGCGGATTACTAAAGCTTCCAAGAATTTGTAAGTACATAACAATATCTATGAATAGGAATACGCATATGAATATGAATAGGAATAAATATGTTATTCATAGTCCACATTAAGTCTGATTTCAAATTTCAATATTAGACCGAAAAGTTCTATTGCAAATTTTTGACATTTTTCCGAGATCTACTATGTGTATATATATGTGTTGTTATATGTTACGATTTACCACTCATCATAATAAAATGCTTTGACTTAAATTGCCTTAGAATTAACAGATTTTAGTTTCCAATTAAAGATAGTCAAAAAACTTGTAGACTAAAACTATTTTTATATATTTTCTGTTTTTCATTTTGTTTGGTTTTAAAAATATATTAATTTTTTAAAAACCTGTTGAAGGCTAAAACTTTGTTTATTTAAAAAAAATATGAATTTAATGTATATTATGAACAGAGTTTAATCAGAAATTAAAACTGCATTTAGAATTGTTATGAAAAACATAAAGTAAATTTCAAATTTACAATTCGCACATTTTAGAAACATTTTTTCAACTTTCTTCTAATTCGAAACACAATCCGAAACAGCTCAGACCACAAAGTGTTCATATTTAGGATACATATTTTTTTCTAAGGTTTTTAGATACTGAAGTTAAATATGAAATTTAAACAATTGTTAGATATAACCTCACAAAATGGATAGATAGCAAACAAAAAAACAACAGAAAAATACATTTACATGCATCAATTTCTACAGCGAAGGCAGTCGGGCATACTGTATCTCATATTGTATCTCATGCAACAAAACTAGTCGCTGTACATAATATATAGATACATAGATACAAATTGGATTGTTGCTGTTGTTGTTGTTGTTGCTGTTTGGTTTTGCTTCAGTGATCTTTGTCATTTTCAGTCTCCCATTTCCTTTTTGTTTTCGCTACTGGCAGTTAGACGGACAGACAGACAGTCAGTCAGCTAAACAATCCCCATAAACGATCGGAATCGGATCAGATCGGAGCTCGTCAGTCGTCAGCCGCACCCCTTTTCGGAGTGTGTTCCTCTGTGTGTGTGGGGGGGAAGGGGGTTGGCGGTCTAAATAGATCCCCAATTTGCGTGCAGTAACTGACACATTTCAATTCCAATTTCAAATCCAAGTCTCCAATTCCAATTGCCACACTGCCTGCTGCGTCTGGGCTTGGGCCTGCTAACAGTAGCAAGCAAATTTTCTGAATGGACTTAGTGAATGAGCGAGTGAGTAAGAGAGAGCGGGGGAGAGACGGCGAACGATCTACGTTTTGAGCAGCATAATAACATGCACACACACATACATAGATATATGCTTCCCCCACCCCCACCCTCTCCTTCTATGTCTCTCGCGGCTGCAATTCCCAGCAGCGTCGTCACTTCCGCTGCTGGCGCACGACAGCTTTAACACCTGTGCGCTTGGGCCACACACACACACACTCACTCACACAGACACACTCGCACACGCAAATTATGCAAATCACATTAAAATCGCATATGAAAAAAAAATGCCAATCTCTACAATCTCCAGTTGCCTTTTTGTCAGCTTAACCCACTTCACACAAACACATACACAATAATATATATTGCAGTAAGCACAAATCGCCAAAGGAAACCAACACAAACAACAATAATAACTAATCACACATAAATATGTGCGGCTGATGATGTTTTGTTAATGAAATAGCGAAAACAATATATATATATATATGCATAAAAATAAGCGAGAGCGAGAGGGCGATAGAGACCGCTACTCTCTGAAAAAGCTTTTTGTGCTCTCGTCAAATTATAACTGTTGTTCAGCCGGCGATCAAGAGCAATTAAAAGAGATACAGAGAAAGAGACGCCGAGCATGACTAACACTTTTCAACTGTTGCTACTGTTTGGCTGCAGCCAAAAGAGAAAAAAAAAAACAAAAATAAATAATAACAAAAACAATTCAAAACAACTGTTAACAAAAATGAAAACAAAACAAAAAAACTTAAAATAAAGTATACGCAATCGCCTACTCAACAAAATACTATTGTTCACACATACGTATACTCGTTCCGTCACCCTCTCTTTCTATGTCGCACTCGTCTAGCTGCTGCATGTTTCTTCTTTTATTTTCATGGCGCATGTTTTTATTATTGATGTTCTTTCGTTTTAGCAATAATTTCCTGCATTTCAATAAGTTCCTTTTTATTTTCATATCTTTTTTTTCTTATTTATTGTATTCATTTATTTTTGTATTACACAAGCGCAGCTGTAATGGATTCTCAAAAGAAACCTCCCAAAATTATTGGTAATACGCGCTTAACCGCAAAAACCATATCTGCTTTTTCGTCATCATCGTCATCTTCTTCTTCTCTTGCTGTTGCAGCTTTTGTGAATTTCATGTTTCGGGCCTGAATTTCGACTGAATTCTTTAGTTAACTGTTGCATTGTTTGTCGTATGCGCTTCTGATTTTTATCACTTGACGTGCTGCGCTTTTATCTCAAGCTGCTCCTCATCATCAACTCGCAAAGAATTTTTGCCGCAAATAAACATGCATATGTATGTGTGCATGTGTATATATTTATTTACATGCATACATATTTATGCATTTTTTTTAAGGCTTCAGGGTTTCTTATCTACGCAATTATGTGTTGTTTTTGTGCTTTTTGTTTTGCTGCAATTGTTTGAGTGTTTTTTGAGCTCTCATCTTAACAGTTGCTCAACAGCCAACAAATTGCCAAAGGAAAAGCTTCAGTTACAAGAAAAGCAACAACAACAACATCAACAACTACATTAAGAAGCAGCAGCAAAAACAGCAGCAGCAGAAGCAACAGATCAGAAAGTGGAACACAAACAAAAAAGGCAAAATAAAAGAAAAGGTCAGTGACCAAAATATGTTTTGCAATTGAGCAAAAAAAAAATAAAAATAAAGCCGAAGAAAACCAAAAAAGACCAACAAAACGCTGAAAAGAATGTAGCAAAAGCAAAAGAAGTGATAGCAACAAAACAGCGAATAACATTTTCGAAATTCATAAATTTTTCGCTGCCTCTTCGATTTTTTTTCTCGCAAGGGAAGTGGGCCAGAAGAAGGTAAGATATATGTGCGAACGTTCGTCGAAAGGATTTCGACACGTGGCCTGCTTTTTATGCCCACACATGAAAGAGAGATAAGAAGAGAGAGAGAGGGAGGATTATAGGGGGAACTGCGGAGGCGAAAGAGTTCGACACATCCGTCTGCTGCCTATTTATTTTGTAAGCGCTTTAATTCAATTAACGCCGTAGGCTTCGCTGCCAGCGTCGACGTCCAATGTCCAATGTCCACGAGCGTGTGTGTGAGTGTGTGTGCCCAGGCTAAAAAATCGTTTCCTATTTTGCATGTGCGCAAAAAGGAAATGGCAAAAACCTAAACGGGGCAACAGAGGACTTAAGATTGTGTGTGTGTGTGTGTCCGCAAAAGAAAAGGCAAAATCAGCAAAATAAATACACACACACGAATATAAATAAGCAACTACGAAATGCAAATGAAATGTAATTGAAAGCGTCGCAGTCGGCGTCGCCGTCGCGGCTACCCTTAAGCTCTCTGGGCTGGGGACATTGTCCGTTCATGGAGCGTTGGCAGTGTCATTGGAGAGGGAGGGGGAATGGGTGCACACTGGTACGAAACCAGACAATTTAAGGGCTGTCAAATAGGATGCGTGTCTATTTGGTTTTCATGCCGTCACAAATCACATGTGCGACACTGTGCAGCCCGCACGCACAGAGCAAAGAGCACTCGACAATAAGCAAAAGCTGTGTGTGTATATATTTAATCCTCTCAAAGAGGATTTTTGTACGAAAGCGGTCGCTGCTGCTGCTGCGTTTTGCACACGACACCAACACAAACACACTCACACGTACATACACCAACTAGCCGACTGGCAGGCAGACAAATTCAATAACAAGCAGATTTTTTTTTTTGTTTCCTCAACTTGCGTCAAGGAGCGCGCACAAGAGGAAAGTCACCTCTAAAGCGCATAGCGCAAATATCCCCAACAAAGGCACGCACTTATACACTCACACAAACACACACTCGCACACACACATACACTCTACGTGCGCGATAAGCTTAATTGAGTGCGCGGCTGCGACGACGACTGCGACAGCGACTGCAGCTAAGGTGGCGAAGAGCAAGCAGCGCACACACAATTGTATCAAGGGGCCAAACGTCGACGCAGACACACACATTAACATAGACGCGCCAGGAGAGCAATAAGGAGAATACACACACACACAATAAATGCACGCAGGCAGCGACGCTGTCGAATTCTCCCTGAGCACCGGCCCCAGTCAACCCCAGCAAGAGAAAGCAGCGAACGAAGCTGTCACTGCTATTTCTTTGCTTTGTTTTTGTTGTTGCTACACAGCCGAAACTGAACGAAACGAAACGAGCCGATCCTCTTTCGCTGCTGTTCGTCACTGCTGCTGCTGCTTGTGTTCGTTCGTTTAAAATGGGCGGTGCGGGTGGACATGGATATGGCACAGGCAGACGATGGCAGCTGTTTTCTTTTTATTTTTTTGCTTTTTTAATTTCTACATAAATATGTATTTTTGTCGGTATTGAATGTGCGTGTGTACGTTTGGTTCTCCTGAGGATTTTTGTGCTGGAAGCTGTATTTGGGTCACCTTTTTAAAAATACACAATTCTAATTTCCCTTCCCAATGCAAGGAAGCGACACACACACACGCACAGCCATTTAAATTGCTTGCGTCATTGGCAATCCCAAATAAAAAGCAATAATAATGAAACATGTTGCTTTCCGGTGCGCTCTCTATTATTCGCTCTATCGCTTTTCGCTCTTGATTTGATTTCTCTCCCTTGCTGTTATCAATTGTAATCAATGTGAATAAAGCTTTTATGATCGTTGTTCATTTCGCCTGTTTCTAGGAACAAAAAGGCGTTTTCCGTTCTCTTGAACTGACGCGAGAACAAATATAAGACTACATTATTTTCTCATTAGTTGCACGGCAGACGGATAACGGTTTCAATTAGCTTTTATCACGTGCTTCTGTAGCAATCACACACACACTCCCACAAGCATGTACAAACGTACATAATAAAGATGTATGTATGTGTGCGTATGTGTGCATATGTCAGTATGTGTTTTTGTATATATGCTTCCTTTGAGCGCACGTTATCAGCATTGTGGGCAGAAAACCACAAAATGAAGACGAAATTTAGTATAACCACGAAATGTTATTTAACAGCAAGGCAACAACAGCATTTGATAACAGTAACATTTGCTAAGCTGCTACAATTTAAAACCAATACTTGGTATTTATGTATTTTTGTTGTTTCTTATTGCTGATCCGTTTTCAAGTTAGAACTTTTGGTTCTGGAGAAAAATATATGTGTTATCAGAGAACCCGTTTTACTTGCCAGTTCTACGAATTCTGTTGTCGAAGGGAGTCAGAATCGCTCAACTTAATGAGCCAGAACTGTATTATTGTGTATCGTTCATCTAGTTCCTTTGATATCCATTAATCGCATTTCGTAAGGAATTATATGCTAATAAATTATAGTACGGTACGGTGAATAAATATTTACACAAATTGTTGTTGTGCGTCTTTAAGTGTCCACCTTTGGCTTATGTAAACAGTGTCGAAGCTGATAATTTCCGTCAGAATTAAGCTTGAGTGACACGCTAATTGATCATATTATTGATGTATGTATATACATATATCAGGTAATCTGAACACTCTAGTCAACACTTGGTCTGCAAATTAGTTGCACAGCCGCTTTGAATACGCAAAAAGCTGCGATTGCAAGAAAATAAATTTAATTTTAGAATTATAAAAATGCCAGTTAAGAAATCCAGGAAAGCAGGAATCCAAAGATCGCATTGCAATAAGAATAATCGAATTATTATATATACATAAAATTAAAGACCCAAAGCAATTTCTTTAAAAAAAATTTAACAACCATTCTCCAAAATACATAACAATTTTGGAGATTTGACAGCATAGTTCCCATGCTTGAAAAACTGTTACATTTAACATTTAACATTTTTCTAACAGAATTTTTAGTTGACACATGTTTTATTTGAGTGTCAGAAAGTTGCTCAACTGATTTTCAATTTAAATACAGACACTTTGCCCGGGTAAAGCCGGATAATACCCGATACACATAGTACAAATTTTCCGCCATGATCTTCTTACAATATTTAACGGTTTTTTCGTTTCTTTTTCTCCACGCCATAAACTGGGCCAACGGAATGTTTGGAATGAACGCGTGACCCGCATTTGCATGTCTAAATTAAGGACACCGCCATAAAAAATAGAAAGATACAAAAAAAAAGCTCATCCATGGAGGGGCCAAAGTGTCGTCATGGTGTGTGCGTGTGTATGTGTGTGTGAGTGTGTGAGTGTGGCAAATGTGTGGGCCGAAGTGTGAAGCATGAACGACAAAAACATGCATAGATCAATAATGTTGACAGGCCAATGGAGTTGAGGGCAAAGGAGGGGGGGCAAGCTGAAGAAGAAGCGCCCTTCTGCCACATAACATCTTCTGTGTGTGTCTATAACATATTTTATGCTTGACAAAATGTCAGCAAAACTACATACAAACTTACTTAGATATTCGCTTGGAATATGTATATATATATGTGTATATATATATTTTGTAAGCCCCGCTATTGGCATTCCCAAAGTTGGCCAGCAGCCATCGACAGTTGGCCAACAGCACAACAAATCAGTCAGCAGCCTCAGCTGCTGCCGATCGTCGAAGTGAGCTCACTGAAGCGACGACCACAGACTCTGTAACGAGTTTATTTTGTTTTTGTTTTTGTTGCTGTTGTTGTTGTTGGTTTTCAGTTTACAACATTCAACGTCCACTCGAACCCGAAACTTAATAATGCCTGCTTCAAGCCCTATAGAGTTTCAGTCCCTAACAAATCTGTTGTTGTAGTTGCTGCTAGTTGCTAGTTGGTTCGACTCCTCCGCAAATTGTTGCTCTATGCATAACTATTGTGGAAACCTTACATACATTGATACGTGCACACTTACATATATACAGGCTAGTGATGCTTTTATTTATTTAATAAGTATTATATATAATTCACAGCTAAACGTAGAACTGACATTTTCAACAGCTAGCAAAATATTTAATTACCGCTAAACTGAGAGAGTTATGTTGTAGATGTGGCAAGAAAACCATTACAACAACAGTTAGAATGCTCAAGTCGAGACAGATCGATCTCAGCATATGCATTGGTGTTTTATAAATCCACAGGAAGTCTATATATTTACAAATAAGTTATTATTGTTATCGTATATCGGAATGGCGACCATGAAGAATATTAAAGCTCAAAAAAATAAAATTTAATTTTTTTAATGCTTACTGAAACTATTCGAGTTTTTATATGCAAATATTGAGGTATATCGTATGGCAGTATAAAAGTGAGTTTTGAGATTTGAATAGTTGATTAGTTTTGAAAATAACTGGAATAGTTAACTGTAAAAGCTTGTTGTGCCTTAAAGTGACCATGAAGGACATAACAGTTACTTATATTCAACATATAAATATTCTAAAATATCAATTTAAACAAATTTTTTAAAGAAACCACAAAATTTCCTTGTTGTGTGAAAAGTTATTCGTCATTGTTGTTGTTGTTGTTGGCATATTTTGGCCACTGTGCGACAAACGGCACTGATCATCTGTGTGTGCTGTGTGTGGTTTGTGTTTGTATCTATTATTAAATTTCTCCATGCAGCAATACGAAATGCCCAATGCACGCACACAAATGTTCACATGTATACATATACACGTATGTATATATGCATTTGTGTTGCCCACGCATACAGCTGAGGCTCGATTACATTTCAATGACAGTTTCGAGCCATTGGACATTTACTCAAAGCTTTCGATTCCGAGCTTAGGACTTTGTTATGTATGTTAATGTACATATGTCTACACATACATATATGTATGCTTATATATGTATGCTTATATATGTATGCTTTGTTATGCTCTGTGGCATTGGCCGGCCCACATGCCCATGTACACATGTATGTGTATGTGTGTTTGTGTACAGTGGGGTGCTTACGACCTTTTTGTGAACACGCTCAGTCGAGCCAAGCTTTTTTCTTTCTATTTTTATTTTTTTTGTGTAGTGGCTTTTGCCTACGTGCAAAGGAATCTATACACTTGCACACACATTCACACTTACACACACACTCGTATACAGCAAAAGCCAACGAGAATGAAGTAGAAACTTTAACAACAACAACAACGGGACTTTATGACGAAAACGAAACGAAGACGAGAAGAAAAAAAAATAATTGTATATATGTATGCCTCAGTGTGTGTGTGTGTACGGCTCACACAATCAGTCAACAAATTGTCGCTGCTGGAGGAGCGCTGGGCGGAGGAAGCATTAGAAAAATCATAGAGTAATAGAGGAACCAACAACAGTGAAAAAAAACAGTTGGCGGTTAGCGGGCCAAAACGACGACGACGGCGACGAGACGAAGCTGATCGTCGGCTCTGCAGCTGGACGGGGTGGGAGGGTGGTAAGAGGGGGCAAGGGGGTGGGGGGGATCTACATGTGTTTGGTGCCAACCTGCGATACCTGTTCCGCGTGACGGCAGCAGCGGCAGCCGAGTTAGCAGCAGCAGCAGCAGAACCCTGCCAGTTAGTCAGTTGCCGCAGTCATCAACAGTTGGCAGTTGGCTGCCACACAAATACAAATGTGTGCATGTATGTGTCTGTATATGTTTATATGGATGTATATATGGCTATGTTAGTCTAACGCTTTATTGTCGCTCGCAGCCAAGTTTTCTTGTTGTTGCACAGCAAACAGCGAGCGCTGTAGGAAATTAAACAGACCCTGAGAGAGCAGTCTCCCTCTCTTTCTCCCGCATGCTAACGCACGCTCCCTCGCTCTCCATCTCTGTCTCTCTCACTCTCTCGCTCTGTCGACTGTGATCGGCTTTTGATTGCGGGGGCGATGTGTAGGCCATGTGTGGCCAAAAGTGTCACGCACACTGCCACAAGGCAGCGTCCCCAACAGCAGCCCCCACAAAGACAACAACAACAACAACATGAGCATCAACCTACTTTTTAGCGCCCAACACATTGAGTAATAATTGGCGGCAAGCTCAAACCGACAGACTGGCAGACAGCAGCATTATCTTTAAGTTATTTTTTTTTAATTTTGACTCAAAAGCTCCGCCGCTGAGCTGAATTCAAAAGTAGAACTAACTTTGTTCTGTAATGGCTCTGTTATGTAAAATGCAAGCAAGAAGATTAACAGAAGAGGAATGCATATTTTTGAAAGAGGACTTTCTTACTTTTGACTGAAAAGCTCCGCCACTGGCCTGTAATCAAAAGTAAAACCAGCTTTGTACTGTAAAACAAGCTCTGTTAATTTTACATAGGCAAGAGGAACAGAAGAAAGATTAAGGAGAATGTAACATATTTTAAAGAAAATTATTTTTTTTTTAATTTTGACTAGGCTGTAATCAAAATTACAACTGACTTTGTTCTGTAACACAGGCTCTGTTAATTTTATATAAGCAACAAGAATAACCGAAGAAGAAAGATGAAGAAAGAAAGAAACTTGCTCATATCTAAATGCTATTTTTGAAAGAGGACATATTTACACTCATTGCACACGGTACTCTTCTTCTTCTTTTTTTTGTTAAAAAATCACACAGTTCGGGAAAAAAAAAGGCCAAATTGTAGCTGTGGAAGGCAGGAGGAGGGCAAATGAGTTCCCATCTAAGAGGAAGTCATCTAACATAGTTACACTCACATACATACATAGCTATAGGATACATACACAGACATATACACACATTAGATCAACGACTAAGTAGAACAACAATAATAAAAAAAGAGGAAAAAAATAGTAACAATGGGCACTGCGATCGTCGTTCATGGTAAAGCTCCACTATAAAAACAACAACACTCAACTCAAAAGTAGAAAAAATTAAACAGACTGCAAAAAAAAAAAAAACAAAAAAAACGAACCAACAACACGCAATAGGGCAAGGCAAACAACAACAGCGCTAGCTGGCAGCGACGTATGCAGCGACGCCGGCAGCGAGCCGAGCTGAGCCAGCAACAGGAATTTACGATTCAGTGGCTACCTTGTTGTTGTTGTTCGTATGTGTGTGTGTGTGCTGTTGTTGACTGCTGGGTGTCTGTGTGATTGTTTGTGTGTATTTGTTGCTATTTCACCTGGGTTGGGGCGATGGGTGTGTATGTGTGTGTATGTATTGTCTGTGTGTGTGCGTAGTTGTGTGCATGGATCTTCGCCAAGGTGCGCCTGTGTGCGAGAGCGAGCGAGAGAGCAAGAGCCTATTAGGCAAAACATTCGCTTCCGTTGTAAGAGCGTAAGGGTAAGGGTAGGGGTAGAGCTCTGTGCAACCGGACAGTGAATAATAGACAAAAAAAATAGCAACAACAAAATTAACGAACGTGTGTAGGATAAGCATAGATAGAAAACACAAATAACACAACACTTATTTTTTTTGAGCTTGAAGAGTTGCTGTGGAGAAAAAAACCAATTGCGCAGCGCTTATAGGATTCCAATTTGAAAATTCGTCATTCGCCTGTACGCTTCACTTGTAGAATTTACAGTTGCTTACGTAATCCCAACCAACACACATGAGAGCGCCTACACACAAACGCTCCTGCGCGCACACACACACACTCACACATTGATAAAAACCCAACCGACGGCGACAGACAATTTAAGTTTTGTTGTAGTTGTATTGAGGCCTGCGTCGCTGGCTCAAGTTTCCACATGTTTTTCCAATTGCCGCAAAAGCCAAGCCAAACCACATGCACACACACACATCCACACACTCGTACACACACAGATGAGATGGAAAAACCAAAAGGCCCAACCCGAGACCAGCCCGACGGCCGCCCAACCCAAGTGCCGCCTATTGCCCTTACAATTACGACCACAGCGACAGCGAGTGGAATAGAGAGAGATAGATAGAGGGGAGGGTGAGGCAGGGAGACTCTACAGAAAATCAGCGGCTGCTGCTGCAGCGCGGCAGTTGTTTCTAGCTTTTTCTTTTTCCATCCATGTTTTCTTTTTAACCCCGTTTCGTCAACGTTGTTGGCACGTCCGTTCGTCCGCCGTCGACGTCGCCGTCGCTGCCGCCTCTTCCACCACCCCTTCGAAGGCCCCTCGTCGCGTGCAAGGGAAATTAAAAATTCAAAAAGTCAAAGGCGCAAGCACTCAGAGAGAGAGACAGAGAGAGAGAGGGCGAGTAGCAGCAGCAGCCACACAAGTGTAGAGATATAGAGGCAGAGAGAGAGCAAGCGCACAATCGTTTGGAGAGTTGGGGACTTAGCGATCAACTGTTCGTTCCTTTTGTGAGAGCGTTACGTTGGCAGCGCTGCTGCTGCTTCGCGACGACGACTGCGGCCGACGGATGTAGGATTGCTGTCGCTGTTTATGTGATGTGTGTGTGTATGCATGTGTAGCAAGAAGCTCATAAGCGGGCAAGAAGAAGAAGAAGAAGAAGCAGTAGCAGCAGCAGAGGCCTCGGCCGTCGCTTGGTTGTCGTTTAGGAGCCGAGGATCGCTCAGTCAGTGTATTGGTGTCATACGAGACGGACGAATTTGGCGGCAAAGAGATTTCATTGCGTTTCGCTCGCTCGCTCGTTCGCTCGTTCGTTCGTTCGTTCGTCCCCCCTCCTCTATTTTTCTCTCTCACACTGAATTGTGAAAATTTCCATTTGGAAATTGGGCAATGACAACAATAAACTAAGCAAAAGCAAACTTAAAATAAAATACATACAACGTGGAAAAACAAAAAAAATAAAAATAAATTAAAAGTCAAGCTAAAGGAATAAAAACACAGGAGACAAGCCAAGAAAGGTGCATACGAAAAATTTATGTGTAAAAAATGTTGAAACAAGTCTACAAGTGGGAAAATCATTTTGCCAACGAATCGACAAACGCCCATTAAAACTGTTTCAAAAGTCGCCTGAAAAAATGTATATGTGTATGTATGAATATTCGTCTGTTTGCCTGTTGAGTGTGTGTGTGTGTGTGTCGAAAGGGGGTGTAAAAATAAGCGCGTGTAAAGTGATCTCCGCAGTCCCGCCTCCCACCCCTAAGCAACGGCGACCGCTTATCGTGCGCCCTATCTGTGTGCGCCTGTGCATGAGTGTGTGTCTGTGTATGTGTGTGTGTTTGGCTGTGTGCGTGCGTGCGTGTCGGGGCTGCGCAGTCGGCTTCCTGCGCGAGGACTTTGACTTATTCATTTCATTCGTATTCTACTTGTGCTCATTCGTTCGTGTGGCCTGCTCAAGTGAGGACGTGTAAGCGGCTTCTCTTCAAGCAACGATCGAGCATAACTTTTTACAACTCACCAAAAAATTAGCAAGCGAAATAATAAATAAATACCACTGTATACAAAGTAAGCAATTTGCTAGACATTTTTTCTGTGCGTGTTCGAGACACAAACACCAAAATACAACTGACAAACACAAAAAAAATTTATATATACTCTTGTAAGCGCACAAATAAAAACTGTTCATTAATGTCACTGCGCTAGATCAGTAAAGCAAATTTTTTTTCTACTTCTGCAAAAGCTGCAGTGGAACTTTGAAAGCTCGCTGCTTGAATTTGCTTAAGTGTGTGTGTGTGTGCGTGAAAGAGCGGCAAGTGTCTAGCGCTCACTGTCTCTCTCTTGCTCTTTCGGCGTCTTATTCTCGGCGAGTTTTTTGAGTGTTGGGCGGCCCATTCAATTAATTTGAACAAGTGCAGCACAAAACAATAACAATTACTACAAATACTGCGATAACAAACAAAAAGAGAAAAAAAACAACAAAAACAAAATTAGCAAAAGCATAAACAAAATTTAGAAACGCAAAAAAAAAAGCAAAAAAGAAAAAGGAAAGGCATGTGTAATATAATTTTTGACAGCAAGTGAAATTGTAAAAGAATGATTTTCAATTAAGTGTACAAAGTAGTCTTGCTGCGATAAGATAAGAAGAGCGCGTTAGCAGTTGGCAAACATTAGCAACAAGTGCAAAGTGGAAGGAGAGCGGTGTATGCGTGTGTGCGTACTTGTGCATACTTGTGCATGTATGTGCACGCGTGTATGTATGTATGCGTGTGACTCACGCTAAGGAGTTTGTTGGACCAAAGCGAACAACAATAAAAAAATAAGAACAAAATGAACCAATGTGATAAGTGCTATGAACAATATTTATCAATGTGTTTGTGTTCGCAGTCTGGCATTCCATTCCATTGGCATGGGGATATTGTGTGAATCTGGATCGTCGTCGTTCTACTACCAACTTTTTTGCGTTTGCCACTCTCACAATTTAATGACTTTTTTGCTGTAGCTGTGTAAACGTTTGCTCATTCTCCTTTACGCAACTAATGTGCCTGTGTCGTTTTCCGTATATGTGTGTATGGATATGTGTTTGTACATTTGTGTGCTCGTTTTTCTGTTTCTCTAAGCCTCCACACACACACCCTTTGGCAAGTTTTCAAGTCTACAGAGTTAATAACAGTCCATAGAACTTAGCAGTGAATGTTAAAGTGAAATTGCTTGCCTTATGCAATTATTCCTCAATAAACTAGAAATTTAAAATATGCAAAGTGAATGAGAGAAATACCCAAATAAACTCATTCCAAATAGCTTGTCAAACGGTTATATTGCATTGTGAGTAAATTCCCTTTAAAATGTCCCTTAAATGTTTATATCATTTCACAAAAAGCTCTCTCTCGCTGTCTAAAAACTCCAGTACAAAATATTTCCATATAACCAAATGACTGAATATTCATTTTTTAATAAGTGAACTTATTATATATTAAATATATATTATTGCATTTGTAACATTTTTTACATTAATTTTTCAATAAAAATAGTTTATGATAATTTTCAATGAAATGTAAAATATTATAAAATAAGGACAACGTATGAATGTGATACATGTGTACTTTTTTCATGCAATTAAGTTCTACTGGGATGCTCACATGAATTTTCTCGCTCCGTATTGCGATCGCTCCGAGTTTTTGTGTATGTTTATGTGTGTGAGTGAGAGTGTTGTTATTGTGTTGCTGCTCCTACTGCTGCTGCTGCTACTTCTGCTTCTGCTGTTATTGTTGTGACTGTTGTAATTTGCCCATTTGAAACACATTTGAAATTTCCATTTAGATTTCCCCATTTGGTTTAGTATTTTTTTTCTGTTTCTTCTGTTTTCCTGCCTTTGCCTCTTTTCCACTCTCTCACTTGGTCTCTCTCTCTCTGCCTGCATAATTCTCGGACCTTTGGCGACTGTTTGACCCGGCGGGTCGTCTCTTAAATTAAATTTGGTTTGCATTTAATTTATGAGTACAGTGACGACGCGTCGAGCAGCTAGCTCATGAAAACCTCCTTACCCCGCTTTCCCCTCAACTGGCCACCATCTTCAAATGTGCTCAGAGTGCTCAATCCTTTTGTCATTTTTTTTATGGGGCTGGAATTATATATATGTAGATAGGATATAGGAAACATCAATACAGCTTTATTAAATGGTTTTTTTACGTCTATTCCTTTTGCAGTATTCTTTGATATTAACGTCAAAATGTTAAAGTGTTGAGCACAACTTTATATACTGAAGGACGTCAAGGATATTATATGTTTTATACATTTGCTAAGTGCATGCAAAAAACAAATAACAAAAATAGAAAGAAAGAAAGAAAATCTGAATCTATTTTATTGCCGACTATTCCGCTCCACTCGCTAATATTGACAGACCCGAAACGGCTTCCAAATGAAGATGGCATCTCAACGGTTTTGTCTGCGCTGGAACAATCATCAGAGCAATCTGTTATCTGTCTTCGATCAGCTCCTGCACGCCGAGACCTTCACAGATGTGACGCTGGCCGTCGAAGGACAATACCTAAAGGCACACAAGGTACTTACATTTTTTTGGCCACCTAGAAATCAACTCGAAAACAAGTTGAAACAAATATTAACAAAATCATAATGTGTGTGTTTTTTTTTTTTGTTTCTCTCAATGGTGCACAGATGGTGCTATCCGCGTGCAGTCCATATTTTAATGCGCTGTTTGTCAATCATCCGGAGAAGCATCCGATTGTCATACTCAAAGATGTGCCCTATTCCGATATGAAATCCCTGCTTGACTTTATGTATCGCGGCGAGGTGTCTGTCGATCAGGAAAGGCTCACCGCCTTCCTGCGTGTCGCAGAGAGTCTGCGCATTAAGGGCCTGACCGAGGTCAACGATGACAAGCCCACGTCCGCGGAGAGCGCACCGGCGCCGCCGCAACTACAACGCATCCAACCGTACCTGGTGCCGCAGCAGCGCAAGCAGCCCAATGTCCTTGCTGCAAGTGCAGCAGCTGCCGCCTTGCAGGCTGCCACACAGCCATCGCTCCTCAGTTCCGCCCTGATGCCCAAACGCAAACGTGGTAGACCCCGCAAACTATCCGGCAGCTCCAATGGCACTGGCAACGATTACGATGACTACGAGCGCGATGGCCTAATGAATGTAAGCTAAACATCAGACTACAATTAAAGACAGATCAGATTTATATATATATGCTGTATTTATCACAAACTTACTAAATCTTGAATTCGACTAACAGGACTCGGATTTGGGCAATGGCAAACTTGGCAACGATTCATTTTCCGGCAACGATGATGGCTCCGATGACAACCAGCAAGAATCTGCCAACAATGATGATCTGAATGTAAGTCGAGCTCTGCTTCTTCATCTTCATTTTCCTCTCAGTCAGCAGTTAAACTCATTGCTAATCTTTGACTTGCAGGAAAGCCGCGACTCACTGCCCTCGAAGAGATCAAAGAGCGGGAAAGATCAGCGTATGGCACAACAACAACAACACCACCAACAACAACAGCAGCAACAACAGCAACAAGACGACAACAGCACTTCCGGTGAGTTGAAGATGTTTCAGTTTCCGTTTCCGTTTGCATTTCATACGCATTTATGCCAATATCCAATCCAATTCAATTCAATTCATTCAAAAGGCACCCATTCCCCATTTACTATTCCTAGCTGTAAGCAAACCAAAATAATTGTACATTTATTTATTGTATACATATGCATTCTCTATAGTCAATTAATCAGATCAGTTTATAAAAAGTAAACAACAAACAAATATATATATAATTATATATATAAAACCAAAAAAAAAAAAAACTAAAACCGAAACAGCACCAGAAACAAATTTATAATTTATTTCGTAACATTTACATTCGAAAAGAATTTCGAACATTCTCATCTGCCAAAAACACATTTCGAATTGTGATATCGGAAAAGCTAAAAGGGATTTACGCATTTCATAAAGAGCAGAACAAAAAAGTTAAAAAAAAAAAGAAAGAAGAAAACCTAGAACAAAAATCGAAAAAAACACGTTTTTTGATATTATTTAACGCGTCGGTTAGTGAAAAACTGGAAAATTGTGAGAAATTGAAAGTTGAGTTGAAAAAACAAACATGTTTTTTTTTTAGTGTGAAGAATATTTGAATTTCGATTTTGTCGCGCATTTGCTGAGTTTCGCATTTTCTGTTAATGACGCATCCTGCGAGCGCCAGGTGAGTGCCCCCAATGCAACTTCAACAACAACAACAGACGCTAGTATGATGCCAAAAAGAAATGCAAATCCACAAATGCTAAACAGATTGAGACAATTGTCGAAAAGTTGATAATCGGGTTGAGGAGCTCACAGGGATTTATGGCCGACGCTTGAAATATAATTAAACTATAATAAAAATAAAAAACTTCTAAAAAAAAAAACGCATTTTTTTTTGTTTGCCAAAATTTAAATGAAAAAACCGCGTAAGCCAAAAGAAAAGCGACCAGCTGTTAGAATTTTATTTACTACTAAAAAACTGAAGAAAAAGAAAACGTTCTACAACAACATGCTGAACAACTCTTTAAATTTCTCCACCCCAACCATGAAAAACAACTATGAAAAACACTTTTCGAACCACGTCACGCGTCTTGCAGTGCTTAACAAACAACATCAACAACAATAATAATGACAAGAAAAAGAAAAAAAAAGAAAAGAAAAAAGAAAATGGCTTGAAATCCCTATAGCTTTTCCGATCCGATTTGAAACTAGTTGCCTACTCGCTCTCTGATCATTTGTGTTTTAGCCATTGCTTTTGTATAATGCTCACACACACACACACAAATACACACACACAAATACACACACACAAATACACACACACAAACACACACGCACCTGGCACACTTGAACACAGTTAATAATTTTGGGAATTTTACATATTTTAGATGGGAACGATAGCGATGGCGATGCCATGGACACATCATACATGGAGCCACAGCTAATGCTGGATGAATACGATGAGCCCGTTGAATTCAAATACAATCCGCTGACGGACAACAATTCACCCACACAGGAACAGAACACAACGACAACGGACAGCAGCAATAGCCATCAGCATCTCAACGAGCAGGCGCGTCAGCAGGCCTTCCTCATAGCGGCACAGCGAAAGCATCAGGTGGAGACCGCTGCATTGGCAGCCAGTGGTGGTGGTGGTGGCAGCGGTGGTGCTGCCAGCAGCGGCGGCGGTGGCTTAAGACTCAACATTATTGGCATTTCCGGCGGTGGCACTGGTCCCGGCGGCAAGTCAATGGTCAGCATTCCGAAATTAACGCCCATTGGCAAGGCGAATGCCGCGTCCACGCCACTGGTATCGCCCGCATCCTCATCGTCTTCCAAGCCGCGTGCCCAGAAACGACCCAAGCTTAAACAGAACGGTGATATGGCAAAAAATGCCTATGCATCCGGGCAGGAGTATCTTGATCTGTACAATAGCAGCAGCGATGGCTTTAAACTAAAGTCCGAGCTACTCGGCGGCAGTACACCGAATCTGAGTAGCAGCGGTGCCGGCTCTGGCGTTGGCGTTACGGCTGCCGTTAAGACCAAACTCAATCTCAGCAGCAATATTGGCGAGGGCGAAACCGAGGGGTCCGTGCGCGACTATTGTACCAAAGAGGGGGAGCACACGTATCGCTGCAAGGTCTGTTCGCGCGTCTACACGCACATCAGCAACTTCTGCCGGCACTATGTGACCTCGCACAAGCGCAACGTCAAGGTGTATCCGTGTCCGTTCTGCTTTAAGGAGTTCACGCGCAAGGACAATATGACGGCGCACGTGAAGATCATACACAAAATTGAGAATCCATCAACGGCGCTGGCCAATGTTGCCGCTGCCACATTGGCCAGTCAGTCGTCGCTTGGCGGCGGCGGCAGTGGCAGCGGTTCAACGGCAGTGGCAACAACGCCAACGCCGCCCGATTTGAATGCACAGAATTCGAATCAATCGCTGCCAGCGACAACAAACAATGCGCTATCCACCTCATCATCGTCGTCCACGTCATCGTCCAGTGCCTCGCTGGGCTCGCTGGCAACGGCAGCAGCGGCCGCTGCCGCGGCGCAGTAATCTCTACTAATTACAATAACAACAACAACATCAACAACAAACACAAAAACCAAGAAGCCGCATATTCCAAAATCAATAACAAAAAACAAAACAGAAAAGAAATAATGACGAAAATATAAAGTAGTTGAAATTCAGCAGAGGAGAAGGCGAAAGAGTGGGCAGCAAATGGGGAGCTGGGCGCCAGGCGCCATTCGCAACAGGGACGTGGGGAAGGGGGGAACAACAGGGTGGGGGCGGGGGTATATAGGCTAGGGGGCATTGCAGCGTGTTAGTTAACATTTGAAATTGTTAATTTTGTTTTTTAGTTATTTACACTTTACTACGCTTTGTTCGTAAAGTTAATCGTTTAATCTCAGCATGATGAAAAGTTTCCTCTGTTGAACGTTTTTTTATATAATTATTATTATATTATTATTTTTTTTTAATTTTTTACTCCGCTCTTACAATTTTTAATTGTTTTACAAACAATATGTTGTGCAATTATATAATTCGATAACGGTTACAAACTTTAGTTTAATCCGCAATTGGAATGCAAGAAAAAAAACCCCACTTTATAAATACCAATAGCGTTAACCAACACTTAGCATTATAAAAAAACAAAAACAAAAAAAAATACCCTAAATCAAAAAAAAAACAAAAACAAAAAATCATTATTATAAAAATGTGTAATATATAAAATGCAAAAATGCTTTTGCATTTTGCATTTGGCGATTTTAATTTGCGCACCGCAGCGGCCTTAAAAAGCAACAAAATGTAACCACAAAAGTTACACTAAAACCTAAAGCTAAAAAATAGTAAGAACAGCAACAAACTAAACTAAATCTATTGCACTTTAACTAAATATACACATACATATATATATATATATATTTATATATATAAATATTATCAATATCCACACATGTCTTTGGTATGCGTAGCTATAGCTCTATTAATTAATTTATATACATATATATATATATACTATATCATATATATATATATATATATATATATATAATGAACATTATGATTATCATTTTGTTTTACGTTTAAATGTTAATAATATGTGGGAATCGTGTGCCGAGTGGGAAGTGGGAGCGCAGATCTACCTTGTTGCCTTCAAATGAAGCTAGTTGAAAAAAAAAGTAAAAATGAAGAGGGATTGGATCAATCATTCAATCGTTCAATCAAACACATGCGGATTAAAATGCTGCACGGGCTCGTTCAAAAGATTGCAAATGTTTCGTTCGAGTTGTGTGTGGCAAGTTAAATGTTAATATTATAAACTAATTGTAAAAGCAACAATAATATACAATATTAATGATAATGATAATCAAATTGTATGATTATGTTTATGTTTATTATGGATAACAATAACAACTAACGTAGTCTCTAAAACCAACTATGCAAATAATTTATCAATTTATTACATAATTACAATAATTACACTTAAAATTTATGTTGTATATCGGAGGCTTAAATTATCGCCAAAGAAATGAAGCAAAACAAAAGCAAAACAAAAACAAACACAAAAACGAAAAGAAGCAAAGAAAAACGCAAATGCAAACATAAAATAAATTCAGCAGTAAATTAACAAAAAAAAAAACAAAAAACAAAATCAAAAACAAAACAAACAAAAAACATGTCAAGCAAAATGAATAAACACGATCTCCAAAAAACAACAACAAAAAACTTGAACTTGCAAAAGTTAAAAAAAAAACACAATTTTCATAAATGAAAAGTAAAGAAAAAGTTTAAAATTGAATTTTGTTGCAATCAGAAATCAAAAACAAAAACACACAGCACTAAAAACAATAAGAAAAATGCAAAAAGAGAAAAAAAAGTTTAACTAAACAAAGGAGCAATCAAATAATCTGTGTAATAAATAATAAACAAACTGCGTGTGTACGCTAATTTATTAAATATAATTTGTTTTTAATTCTTTATTTAGTGTTAGCTAGTGCAATTTAGTTAAGTAAAACGCTCTATCCACCAACTACACCAATCGATTCAATAACTATAGCTAACCCAACAGCAACAACAACAACAACATCTTTTTCTATTTTGGCATTAACACACACACACATACACGTACACATATATAAATATTTATATTGTATGTACCATATATTTTAACTTTAATTTTAGCATACATTTTATATAAACACATAAATGTTTTTTGCATTCAAGCAATGTAACTGAAACTCACACACACACACACACACACACACTTAAAAATTATTTCAAACTCGAAAAAAAATCAGAGCAGAGTTCTATATTAAAAATAAACTTCCATTTTAATATATATAAATAAAGATTAAACAGTCATGCTTTTGATGCCCAAAGAAACGAAAGAACGAAAATAATAAACAAGATTACATTTACATATATATATATATATATATATCTATCTGTATAATCAGAACTTGTTGCACAGTTGAATATGGCGAAATGTGGCAAGCAAATCTTCCAATGTGAGCTAAAATGTTATGTGTGTGTGTGTGGGTTGGTTAAAAACACACACACACACACACACACGCATAGACACACAGACGCGCAAAGAAAGTAATCAACAAATTGTGTAAAACTAAACAATAATAATAATAGCAAATCACGCAATATTATTTTCATTTAAACAAAACATATTGTTATAGTACATGCATGTATTGGTTTTATTACGAAATACGATAAATGAATTATTATTATTATATATCGATTAACTGGCAAATGCGAAGAGAAATAAAATACAAAAACACACACACACACAAAAATAGTTCTGAAAAAGAAACAATTTGTTTGATTTTTTACTTATTTTACATATTTTTTCGTATATTTTCTTTTATTGTTGAGTTTGTTTTTTGCATAATTTGGATATTTTTTGAACAGCTTCAGGTTAAGTATTTTTGAATATACTTTAATATTTTTCAAATCTCGTTGAGAATTCTTTTGAAAACTCCTTTAAATTTTAAATTTTAATTTTAAACACAAAATAGTTTCAACAAAGAAACAATGAAATATTTGAAATATCTTTTAATATTTTCGTTTATTGTTTCATCAGCTCTAGCTGTTTTTTTTTTTTATTTTTAATATACTCGGATACTTAATCTATTCCGTATTCCTATGGAAGTCGAAAGTACATAAAAAATAAAAAAACGAATTTAAAATTTAAATAATTATTTGAAACTTAAATATTTTCGGCAAGCCGAATTTGACATGAATTGGAGACTATATCATATGTATATAGAGCTCCCAGTGGGACTATCAGTTGAGAGATGAGCATGCCGAGTTGGGCATGGATCGGACTGCTATATGCGTATATATACTGCGAATAGGAAGAATCAATTAAAAGTTGAGTTCTTGACTGAATAACTTTATTTGGCTTACCAAGCTCGATTTATTGATTTCAAAATGGGACTATTATATTATACAGATTGATTATACTTTTATATAGAATTTGTATATATATATATATATATATATATAATTATATTAAATATATGAAATTTCGTTATAATTTTTTGCAGCACAAGCGACGCCGGAGCTTTCACAACGATTGTTTGGCTGCTCAACAGCAGCTGCCACTGCCAGTGGCGCTGCCACTGCTTCAAGTGGAACTGCAATCGAGACGAGCAATACGAATGAGGGCAGTGATAGCATCGCCTCCGCACCACTGCATCTGCCCACCATACTGGGCCTGAAGATACGCGCCATCAATCCGAGCAATCAGACAGCGCCAGCGTTGCAGCAAAAGTCGAGCAACAGCAATTCGTTGCTCAAGCAGCAGTTGCGTGGCGGCGCCAAGGATCCCGAAACAGTGCAGTTGCCAAAGGCAGTGGCTGCTCCGCCAGTGTCAGTGGCTGTGGAAGACGGCTCCAAGGATGCACAGCAGCAGAAGGAGAGCTGCAGCGCATTGCAATCGCTGGCCAATGCAGCTGAGCGTCAATCGCAACAGGCGCCCAACAATAGCAGCAGCAGCAGCAGCAACAATAGCAACAGCCTGCATCAACAGCTGCTGCTGCACATGGCCGCCACTGGGAATCCAATGCTGAAGCACAATGCCGCCGACTACTACCAACAACAGCAGCAGCAGCTGCAACAAGAACAGCAAACATCGGCTCAGGCATCGCCAACGGCTGAGGCACCATTTCTAGATGAGGACATGGAGCTGATGTGCGTGGTGGAGGCGCAGGACAAATGCGATGAAACGGATCATGAGATGCTAACGCTGGCGGATGAGAATGCCGGTCTGCCCGGCTATCAGGCACCCGATGGCTATGAAGAAGCCGCACCACCCACAACAACGTCCACAACGGAGCGCAGTGAGTTGGCCAGCTCGTCAACGACCAGATCGAAGAGCAGCTCGGCACCCAAGCGACCCATACAGCGGCGACGTGTGCGTCGCAAGGCGCAATCCACACTGGATGACCAGGCGGAGCATTTGACGGAGATGTCGGTGCGGGGATTGGATCTGTTTCGCTATGCCAGCGTCGTTGAGGGTGTCTATCGGTGCACCGAATGCGCCAAGGAGAACATGCAGAAGACCTTCAAAAACAAATACAGCTTCCAGCGGCATGCGTTTCTCTATCACGAGGGCAAGCATCGCAAGGTGTTCCCCTGTCCGGTGTGCTGCAAGGAGTTCTCGCGTCCCGACAAAATGAAAAACCATCTGAAGATGACGCACGAGAACTTTACGCCGCCCAAGGATATTGGGGCGTTCAGTCCATTGAAGTACTTAATCTCTGCAGCAGCTGCTGGCGATATGCACACAACGCTCTACCAGCAACAACAGCAGCAGCAGCAGCAACAACAACAACAGCAGCAGCAGGAGCAGTTCCAGCGTCATCTGGAGGAGCAGCTGCAGCAACAACAACAGCTGCAAGCCCCTTTTGAGTGCCAGGACAGCGCCCTGTTGCTGCCCGATGTCAAACAGGAGCAAGAGGAACAGGAGCAGGAGCAGGAGCATGATCTACATGGCTATGCGGCGACGACGCCCACAGCTGCTGCAGCCGCAATGTTGAGCCTGCAGAATGATGTCATCATCAAGAATGAGATACAAATCTCGCCATCGCCGTCACCTTCCCCGCCAGCAGCAGCCCTGTACGAGGGCAAAACGTTGCCACTGGCATCGACTGCGGCACAAACAGCAACGTAAAAGACTTGAACCTAGGAGGCAGTCACCGAAGGATATATATATATATATATATGTATGTATATATATCGACATATTACAGAGTGCCTTAATGAATGATTGAAACGCAACAACTGTAAAATACTTAAATCACTTAAACGATAAGCAATAATCAGAACTCAACAAAAACAAAAAAAAAACAAAACACACTCAAAACGAATAATAGTTAATGTAATTTGTAAGGCTCATTTAGTTGACAAAATGTAGCTAATTTCAGAGTAGCAATAACTTAAAACAAGGTTCCGTCCATAAAGCCTTAATTATTAGTATTAGTTTAGTTTAGTTAGTTTTGTATATCTAAGTATTATTAAGCGTTTAGTTTCTATGTAAACTGCAACTGATTAACTAGTAGAAAATTTTAAGTAAGCCCACTGCCTGAGAATGCACTTTATTTTATTGTTTTGATTTCTTGGCCTCATTGAAAACAAAGTGAAAACTGACTTAAATTAATGAGCAGCAAACGATTTGTTGCATTTAAGAAGCGCTCGAAGCTAATCCAATCGATTAGGCGCCGTCCAACTAAATTTAGTCGCTACTTGGAAAACTGTACTCGTTATTGCGCCAGCGATTTCTCTTTAGCAATTTTTATTCATTTGTATTTTTTATAATTTTTATTTTAATGTGATTTTGTTAAACTGTATTTTGTTTTAGACTTTCGTTTAATGTGTTTTTTTTTGTTTTGTAGTTTATAACTATTGTATTAAGCTCAATACTCAAAGTGCGTAGAACAATTGGCGTGTTTGATGTTCGTAAAACATGAAACCGGAAACCCAATGAATTGGCTATTTGTGCAATTATTAAAAAAAAACATCGTGGCGAGTGACGAACCCATTCCACATATATTATTGGGTTCGTTGCCCACGGACATGTTTTAAACTTAATTACCAACTACTTAATTATGCTCTAGCTAACTATTAGACTTACATTCATACAATATAGCATATACGTCATATACAGATATATATATATATATAAATATATATACTGATTAAGGCATTAATGCGCAACGGACTTCCAGTGAACACATACTGATATTTTTTTCTTAAGCTCAACAAAGGATACAGCGACTATAGTTGCGTCTAATTAAATCCATCACACACAATCGTACAAAATCCGCACAAATCGTACGCACAAAAGTCCTTAGCATTTGTATTACATACATACGTACATACACATATATATACACATATATGTATTTCGATTTCAATATTTACTTAAAGCAACAATTACGACTTAAACTAACAATGCGCTCAATAAATAGATTTATGCAATTTTTAATTTGGTATGGTTTATTTAAATAGAATGGATATAATATGGAGTTATTGATGATACACAAATTGTAAGGATAAAAATATCCTTTGGACAAATCCAAGTAATCAAGTTCGCTGCTATTCCTCGCAGTATTTTCCGTTTGAAAATGCGCGCTGCTTATTTAATCGATTTGTATGCAAGCAGTGCTGCCATCTATCGATTGCCAATAAAGGACATATCGAACAGAAAAAAGCGGAAAAGTGGTCATGAACTAAAAGTATACAAAAAGGAACAATAATAATTTTAAATTGCTTGTGAGCTAAAATTGATTAAAAATAAAGTAAAAATTGTTATATATATATATTATATTTGGCTGCATCAATCCATCTTACTAACTTTTAAGCATTGTCATGCCTTTGTGGGTAAAAAAGGCTAAAACATCATCCCTATAAAACAATGATAACTTAGTTATCGATACTATAACATCTGCAACTTTGCCTGTTTCATCAAACAAACGAATATCGAATAGTATTAAAACAACTGTTACGAGTGCGCACCTCCAAGGGTCTTGTAAATAAAATTTGAGGCAGAGCTCGCTATATTTAGTATATTGCAGCAATGCCAAAGCATGGCGGGGTCAACGCTCATTTCAGTAATAACAACAACAACAACAATGTTGGCTGCAAGGACAGAGATGTTTATGTAGAGAGTCATCAGCGTCGCAAGGAGCGCAACAAGCTACGCGTCAGCTTCAAGGCCACACAATTTCCGCAAAAGAGCGATGTGAAGCTGCGGCTGCACGATGTGCGCCGCTTGGATGAGGACGAGGACATGAGCGGCGAGGCAAAGGAGCGACGTTGTGCCCGACGTCGTAACTCACCCATTCGCAGGTGTTTGAGATTTGGTAATTTGCAGACGAATATCACCGGCTGGTATCAGGTGACAATCTTACATTGCGACGCTTATGACAAAGACACAATTATGCGCTCCTTGCTGGCTGCGTTGTCGCCGGTCGTGTTCGAGGCACAATATTGGCACATGGAGCGCGATTGTGCCAAATTCTACACAGATGACCTGGAGCTGGCCGAGCGCATACAGCAGATGAGCCGCAAAGTCCAATTGCCGGATGGATTTCGGCTGATGATGCGTGTGCTCAACGGCGTACCACACGTGAATATCGACGAGGAGTTCAAACTGCGGATGACGACGGTGATGTCCAAGCGCTATAATCTGCAGACCAAAGCGATCGATCTGTCGCGCTTCCATGCCGATGAAGATCTAAAGCCCATCTTCTGTCCGCTCTTCCGTGTGAATGTGATGTCCACAGCATTGGATATAATCTGCGAGAATATACCCGATGTGGAGGCCATAAATCTCAACAATAACAACATGTACACCATGGATGCCTTCAAGGGTGCCGACAAGCGGCTGCCACATCTGAAGGTCATCCATATGGGTGATAATAAGCTGACGTCGCTGGTGCATCTCTTCGTTCTGCGTAACTTGCCCATTGTGGAGCTGGTCTTGCGCAATAATCCATGCCGTTCGCGCTACAAGGATCCACAGCATTTTGTCCGTGAGGTGCGAAGTAAGTTGCCCAAGTTGCTGCGTCTCGATGAGGAAATATTGCCGCCACCATTGAACATGGTGCCTGCCAGAGCATCCTATTTGTGCGACATCGCTGGAGTGGAGGTTGTCCGCCAGTTTTTGGATCAGTATTTCAACATTTTTGATTCGGGGAATCGACAGCCACTGCTGGATGCATACCATGAGCATGCACTGCTTTCTATCTCAATGCCCTCGATCAGCCAGGCGGGCCGGCTGGATAGCTTCTGGAAATTCAATCGTAATCTGCGCCGCAATGCGACACACGATCGGGAATATTTGCGCATTCGTCTTTTGAGCAGTGGTCGTTTGGCCTGCGTATCCGCGCTGCATGAATGGCCACGGACATTGCACGAACGGCACACCTTCACCGTCGATCTCACCGTCTACAATCCGCAGATGTTGTTGGTATTTACGGTCACTGGTCTGTTTAAGGAATTAACTGGCGATGCGCACAGCTCCGCGACCACTTCCGTCCAGGAACAGCCTCACGAGCTGCGCCATTTTATGCGCACCTTTTTCGTGGTGCAGCAGAATACTGGCTTCTGTATTCGCAACGACACGGTTTTCATCACCAGCGCCTCGATGGAGCAGACCAGTAAATTTATGCAAACACAACAACAACAGCCGGTCACAGAGAATGCAAGCAACTCATTGATTAACGCAAACTCAATTCAGAGTGGCCTCCAAGCGACTAATCCAGTTGCAGTCGCTCAATTGCCAGCTTCAACGGCCACACTCTCTGATGATACCAAAATGCAAATGGTGCAAGCCATGAGTGGACAGAGTCAAATGAATCTCGATTGGAGTCGCAAGTGTTTGGAGGAGATCAATTGGGACTTCAATCAAGCTGCTTTTGTCTTCGATAAACTCTTCAAAGAAAACAAAATACCACCCGAAGCATTTGCCAAATAACTCGCAATTAGAATAAGTGTTAGCATTCCTATGATTGATCCTTTTTTTTCTGCGCTCACTAAATGTTAATACCCATTCCACAAAATGACTTGTCATCTGTATCATATCATATACATATATAAACCAACATTAACTAAATACCCAAAGAAAAACTCAATGTGAACAAAATCATAAAAATGCCTAATTATTTTAAGGGATAAAAGTGATTGGGATATTTGTTAAATGTGGGAAATAATTTAGGGAAATGATGTGGAAAAAGTCGTTGCATACTATGGAGCATCGTTAAAACAAAACAGCACTTACTGATAGATGTTGCATACTTTTGGGGATGTAAAACTAAGCAGGACAGCTTAACAATATTTACGGGAATAACGCTATCTTCCAGGCAAATCCTTAGACTTCTATTCAAACATGTTGCATTAGAATCAAGGATTATTTGGTTACCTAAGAACACAAAGAACAGATAAAAGTGGCAATCGACAATCAATAAAACATTTAAATATATTTTTTTTTTATTTCTTTAGCTTATTGATTATTGGCACGACGATACCAAAACCGTGCTCGAAAATCATCGGAGCAGGTGAGAAAAGCGGGCGCATTTGGCGAATGGGTTATGTAGCGAACAGGTCCATTGTGACCCAGAGAGTTAAGAGTGAGGCGACAGCCATTGCGGGAGTTCCAAGAACACAACGAGGTCGTCGCCTCATCCGGGAACAGGACATAGTCTTCGGTGTGGTTGAAAACAGCTTCCGCTTGATGCTCCTGTTTGCCTGTTGTCCCAGCGCCCGTGTATGTTTGTATGGGGCGACTGGTGCACAGCTCCCACAGATAAACAATCGAGTCCATGCCAGATGAGAGCAAGTACTACAGAAAAGAATGAAGGGAATCACTTGTTATTTGTATTTTTAGAGTGACGCTAAATAATTGCAAATATCTATTTCAATGTAAGAACAGTATTATTATTATTATTTTGGTAGACTCACCTTTCCGTTGCGCGTGAACTGCAGGGAGCAAATCGCAGCTCCGCTGTGTGCCTCAGCAATTGTGTTAATGCAACGGCCGCTGATGCCATCCCATATCTTGATGTCACCATCAAAGCTACCGGTTGCATAGAGCTTACCAGTGGGCGAATACTTGACGCATGTGACGCCCGACTTGTGCTGCTGCGATGGAATGGCACTGACGAAGCATTGCGTTGTGTGCACATCATAGATGCGTAGCACATTGTGCTCCGTGCCTATGGCTATGTAATCGCCAGTTGGATGAAAGGACACGCACAGCACTGGCTCGCAGTCGGTGAGCACTTTGTGCGCCTTCTTTACAGATGGCTTGGCAATGTCGAAGAGTTTTACTGTGCCGTCACGCGAGGCCGACGCCAAAATGTGCTCCTTGGGATGAAACTCCAGATAGGACACCTCATCTGTGTGATCATACAACGTACGTATTACGGGATGGCCCTGCTGTTCGCGACCCGGCTCAATATCCTCGGGTGCCGATTTGGCTAACATGCGTTCGACGTCCAGAATCTTAATACTTGCATCCACGCTACCCGTCGCCACCAGTGAGCCATCGAAACTGAAGGCACCCGCACGGCATGCTTGCTTGTGTGAGGTCACATACGCCGTTTCATAGGAATGCGGCTCCGGGGCGAGTGCGGATGCCTCCGGCTCGAATTCCAAATCAATACCGGGCAGCACATCATCCGTGTTGGTCTTATCCTTCTCGGCCATTGTTTGCATGCCCGATATCATCACATGCAACAGCCGCTCACTTGGCGCACACTGATCCGCTTTGACCAGCATCGAGAGTTCCATTGCAAACTTTTCCAAGCCATCGTACATCAACTGGCTGCACATACAGAATTCGCATTATTTACCATTGTGAACCGCCAACTATTTGTCGCATACCTTATCATTAACCGGTATAATATTTCCCGGTTTTTAACCAAATTATGTGGATCCAAAATTTCGTCGCGCATCTTTGTAAATAAAAATTAATGCCAAAGAATTATCGATATAGTCCACAATCGCCGAAAAATTGAATTATATTTTAAAATATATCGATTGATTTAAATATCGCCACATCGTGCCGCAAGCGTGAAAGCGATGACAATATATATATCGATAGCACTCACAACAGCAACAGCAGCAACACGTGCAACTTGTTTTGTTTGCAAGACGTTTTTCACAATTTTAAACACATAAACCATGAAAATTCGGAAGAATCATGTACGCAAGCGTTACCGCTACAATGTTAATCGTAAAACTCTGAACAAAACCCGCTCATCCACTGGCAAGATCAAGGAGTAAGTTTAGCTGCGTAAGTCTCAATCGTTATTTATACTCAAAAGCATCGCCTTTTGTCCTTCGCAGTCCCGAAATGAAGAAGTTGTGGCTGGAAGATAAACGCGTCGGCACCAATTTCAAGGAAATGGGTTTGGCCAGTGATCCAAACAAGTCTGTTGGCATACCGAATTATAAACGCAACAGACTCGAAGCCGTCAAAATTGTGAAGAAGCTCGATGATGACGAGCTGGCGACAGTGGCTCCCAAGGTGCAAGCTGCAGCAGAAGAGGCGCAGAAACCAAAGCGGGGTCATGTCGTCCAAGAGCTGGAACAAATGGCCATCGACCGGCGAGCGGATCCAGAGTTCAGGTAAGCATGGATATGGATCTTTGATTATGTTAATTTAAACCATATGTAATTCATTGCTTTTTTGCAGACTACCCAAAGGCGTTGTTAAGGAGCTTACATATTTTCTCGGCAAGCACAAATTCAACTATAGGGCCATGGTCGCAGATCGTCGCAATCACGGTCAGTGGACGTGGAAGCAATTTCGATTGAAAATTCGTAGATTTATGGCGATTCCGGAACAATTCAATGAATACCTCAAGCAAAAAAATTTACCAATAGGCGTAAAACCAGATTGGGTTGAATACGATTCGGACAGTGAATGGAAATGAAATAATATGACTAACTAAATAGTACGTAAGCATACCTATGTCGGCTTGATGGTCGTTGAGCGTTGAGTGTGCAAAAACTCATTCATATCGCTTATCCGAAAAATCAAGTCGCGGGCTCGAATCCCGCTGCAGGCATGGTTGCTTGGTAAGTTTAGTCTTCTTCTACTATCTCTCTCTGCCTTGTCACTCTTTCTTTGAGATCTACGGTATCACAACTGGCCAAAACTGGACTAAGTGTGCCGACTTTGGTCGGCATCCGTTAAAACCTTACCTAATCTTAGCATACTTATGTGTACATACATATATACTAAATACAAATATACAAATGATTAATTGATTTCTCATAAAGATGACATGACCTTTAAGGTTTGAGTTTTACTCGAAAAATGTAAGAATTTAGCTTAATTTGAATAGCAATGATCGGCCGAAAAAAGGCAATTATTCGAATGTAATTAAAAGTTAATTGCTTTTATTTGTTTCTGTTGCTCAGCACTTGGAATATAGAAATTGCAAGAATATGATGAACTTGATCTATAGAAATCAGTTTAATAATTAGAAGCATACTAATTTGCATGCGAACATGGTAATTAAATTTGCGGGACTTTCATAGTCTTTTGTCAGTCAGTGTTTGATTTGAAAATTGCCCGCAATTTTGTATTTGTCATGTGCGCGATACCCATGCATGCCCATGGCGATCCCTTGCCCCAAGTTGGTTGGTGGCTACTCTGTCATTTACTCGGCGTTGCATCATCGTGCATCGGTTCGGTTCGGTCACATCGTCAACCGTCAACCGATTGCCTGCCTCTGTCGATTTCGGTCTTTCCGTTTTCTGGTTTCGAGGTAAGTGCACGCACTTGGATCCGTGTGCAGCTATCATAAAATCCTTAAATAACGTTCACATTAATAATCATCGATTAAATTGCTGCGTGCCAAATAACAGTTAAGTTCTTGTGCTTCTGCTCAAATTTATCATTTTTGCATATTTTGCAACATTTGTTTCGTCGAGAGCCGATTGAATTTCGTGCGTCTGCCGGCCGGTGTCTCGCTGTGAGGTTTTTGCATAATAAAGACCTGCAGACATGCATACACTTGGTGTATATAACGGTTTATATGTACATGTGTATGATGTAAATTGATCGGGATATCAAATATTACAATTATAGAAGTGTCTGTTAAGTTCGAAATACATATGAATGTATGCTATGAATACATTCCATATATGCATGTATACACCCATACATATATGCATATGTAATGCTGTGCTCTTTTGCAAATTTCAAAATGGCGGCTCAGCTAGGCATTATATCGCAATTTCCTATATATGCTTCTGGTAGTGTGTGTGATTGTATCGCTATGGATGTTGCCAGAACTCATATCATATACTTTCTTTTTACATTCAAATAAACATGCTTTTCTGATGACGGTGCTAGTAAATCTCAATTCTAATTTATCTCATTTCTCTGCAGAGAGGAGAGAGGAGGCTGCATGGGAAAGTATTTTTACACTTCCCTTTAAGCTTCTTCTTCTTGCCAATTTGCACTTTAATGCAAAAACACATATACACACATGCATATATGTGCAGTTAAAAATATCTAGAGAAAAATCGCAAGTTAAAATTGTTTCTAGGGTTGAAAATAAATCACAAAATAAAAATCATGCCAAAGAGCTCATATAGATATACATATGTATGCATATGTATATGTGTAAGTTTGTGTCTCCTTGTTGTTTTTGCAAGTTGATCCAATACGACGCGACAACAATAACAACTACGACTACGACCAACGGATACGATGAGCAAGTGCAACCCGAAACAACGCCGATTTTCCGCTCTCTCTCCCCATGTGTGTGAGTGTGTTTGTGTGTGCAGTTTTTCACCCTTTGAAATCGCGAATTTTCTGCTGCGGCGACAGAGAAAAGAGCATACGAATGCCGACAAATGCCGGCGGTGAGCAAAAGGCAAACGAATGCCGATGCAATCAGCTTTGCAACCACAACACCCCCCACCCCACCCAACATTGATTTTCACGTTTCTCCTTTGAGACTAATATTGATAATTGTTGTCCAATTTTTGTTATGCTTCAATTGAAAAGAGAGTCCTCCATTAAGAAGTTGAGCAAGGGTGGGAGGATAGTCGTTTCGCTAAGTGCACGTGGGATTTGTTGGGTGGAATGGGAAAGTTGGCTTTGTTTTTTATGGGTGTGGGAGTGCATCGCATCGTCGGCATCGTCGTGTCATTCGGCTCCAAAAGTCTCTCGTCGTTTGTCTGGGTTCATTATTGATTTTTCGTTTCGAGAATTTCGAGGCTCGGTTGGTTGCATACTTCTTGTTGTCCAGATTTTCCGGGCATTGACTAACGAGCAGACGTGTAGCTCTCGCAATCACTCTGCCAATTTTCTATAGTGTTGTCGGTATGTGTTTTATCCACAATTATTGCGTTTCGCGGTGCATTGCAAAATTGTATAAATTTTCATTAATAATTAAAATATTGATGGAAAGTGTAATTTATTGTGGAATTTCTTTCTAGGACATTGTCAATTGGAGAGCTTGCAAGCGGCAAGTTGATTTCACAATCACTTTTCTGGTGAGTCTACTCATTGATGCAGTATTTTTGTGTAACAAATATATGTGTGTATATTAATGAATGTAAATTTTAACTATGTACGTTTGTATTAACAGTGGTCCTAAAAATTACAACGCGTTTTCTCTAGTACAAAAGACTTGATTTCCCTAAAAACAAATCAAAGAATATGAAAAATACATGAATGATTGTTTTGCATAAAAACTTAAATCTGATAACTACTAAATTTAACTATACTAAATTAAAGGTCATACCTAAGAAAAATTTGATTTTGTATAGTTCTGAACGACCACTGTGCATGCAGATTATTAATAATACATATATATTTTGGTCTCTACACATCGGAGTCGCGCCCACACCCACGTTTGACCATACCTTCATAAATGTATATATATATATATATATGTATTCATGTATCTATGTAAATGTATGTAAGTCCTGCCTCACTCGTGTGTAGCACTCGCCTTCACTTCCTGTCTCTCTCTCTCCCTCTCTCTGCCACTCTCTCTCTTTCACTCTCTCACACCCACTCCCTCTCTCTCTCTCTCTCATTTGTCACCCACGCTCCTTCTTTCGTATATATATTGTATATGTGTATGTATTACATTTAGGCTTTATAGAGACAACTTCTAAGAAGGAAAACCCGCATATTATTGGAGAAGAGCAGCAAACTCATCGTCGTTGATTATAAATATTGAAGAAGTACACCATGGGCAAAGAGAAAATCCATATAAACATTGTTGTCATTGGCCACGTCGATTCGGGCAAGTCGACAACCACCGGCCATTTGATTTACAAATGCGGCGGCATCGACAAGCGTACGATTGAGAAGTTCGAGAAGGAGGCCCAGGAGATGGGCAAGGGCTCGTTCAAGTACGCCTGGGTGCTGGACAAGCTGAAGGCGGAACGTGAGCGCGGCATTACCATCGATATTGCACTGTGGAAATTCGAGACGGCCAAGTATTATGTGACCATTATTGATGCGCCCGGACATAGGGATTTCATCAAGAACATGATTACCGGCACCTCGCAAGCCGATTGTGCAGTATTGATTGTTGCCGCCGGCACCGGCGAGTTTGAGGCGGGCATCTCGAAGAATGGCCAGACCCGAGAGCATGCTCTCTTGGCCTTTACGCTGGGCGTTAAGCAGCTGATTGTGGGCGTGAACAAGATGGATTCAACTGAGCCGCCGTATAGCGAGACTCGCTATGAGGAAATCAAAAAGGAAGTGTCCTCGTACATCAAGAAGATCGGCTATAATCCGGCCTCCGTTGCTTTTGTACCCATTTCGGGCTGGCACGGCGACAACATGCTCGAGCCATCCGAGAAAATGCCCTGGTTCAAGGGTTGGTCTGTCGAGCGGAAGGAGGGCAAGACGGAGGGCAAGTGCCTAATTGATGCGCTGGACGCGATTATGCCGCCCCAGCGGCCAACCGACAAACCGCTGCGTTTGCCTCTGCAGGATGTCTACAAGATCGGTGGCATCGGCACCGTACCAGTCGGTCGCGTCGAAACGGGTATTCTCAAGCCAGGTAAGCAAAGACCTTTCGACTGGACAGAGTATTTCTGCTGGTTTGATCAACATTTTGTACTTCAATTCTAGGCATGGTCGTGAACTTTGCTCCAGTTAACCTGGTCACTGAGGTCAAGTCCGTGGAAATGCATCACGAGGCACTGACCGAAGCCATGCCCGGCGACAATGTCGGATTCAATGTGAAGAACGTATCGGTAAAGGAGCTACGTCGCGGCTATGTCGCTGGCGATTCCAAGAACAATCCGCCGCGTGGTGCTGCCGATTTTACCGCTCAGGTGAGTGCTCTGACTTGCTCAACATAATCCACTTGACTTGACCAACCCAACGACCGCTGTTTTGTTGACTACTCCACCAGGTAATTGTGCTGAACCATCCGGGGCAGATAGCCAATGGGTATACACCGGTGCTGGATTGCCATACGGCACATATTGCATGCAAGTTCGCTGAGATCAAGGAGAAGTGTGATCGCCGTACCGGCAAGACCACCGAGACCGAGCCGAAGGCAATCAAATCTGGCGATGCGGCCATCATTGTGCTGATGCCCACAAAGCCGCTGTGCGTCGAAAGCTTCCAGGAGTTTCCGCCGCTTGGAAGATTCGCCGTGCGCGATATGCGTCAGACGGTTGCTGTCGGCGTCATCAAGTCGGTGAACTTTAAAGAGACGACCTCGGGCAAAGTAACAAAAGCCGCTGAGAAGGCACAGAAGAAGAAATAACTAGGGTGTCAGCAGACTTGTAATTCAAACAACACTAAAACTCTACAGCAACAACAACAGCAATCGGCAACAGCAATAACAACAACACCAACAACAACAAGCATGCAATTTTTAGTATCTATTACTCTTCGACGATCTAAACCGAAACAGGGGTTAAGATCTGAGTCAAAGTCCGTGGCACATCATCAAACATCAGCAACTACTATTAACTGCTGCATTCAAATATTATATACACTTGAGAAAATATTGCAATTTATTGGTAACAACAACAGCAACACACATACAATTAGCGAGGGCATCTGTGTGATGCCAGTCATCAACACAAAATCAAAGATGAGCCAACAACCCATTGATAGTAATCCTAATCCGCACTTAGGCACATCATCCATCCCTTTTGCAGTTGCACTTGATGAGGAGGAGAGAGGCATGGCTAGTGGGCGACAAGGACACTTGGGTCATTTGGAATCATTCCCGTATGCGTACTCAAAATCGATCGCCATCATATTCATAATTATCATCTACTATAACTATCTAAACTTGTTTCGCCACCGCAAATCGTTTCGCAGGAAACAACCGTCTGGTTTTGAGACAGAGCAGAATGTCGAAATCGCCACTGGAGTTTGCTGCTGCTGCTGCTAGCCCAGCCCAGCTAAGCTCAGTCCCCTGCTCTCGCATCGCACCCCTGCTCTCTTGACGCTCATTTTTATCGTCACTTAACATAATTTTAAAACATCCACACCGTTTCAATCAATGGATTTTAAACACTTTTTATACTTTTGATAAGTCAGTCGGAGGCATTCGATTTAAAATCTATTATATAAAGTAATTTCAGAATTTAGTTATAAACTACCACTCTGCCATCATACATAATTAAAAATTAACAAAAACACAAAAAAAAAAAGCAAATGCAAAAGAAAAACACGAGACTACATTCGCAATGAATTCAAAATTTCTCAAACAGGAAAAAGACAAATGCTTAAGAAGTATTACAAAAATATTTATAATACATAATCATGCGGTTTTGACAAACATTCTAAATGTTCAATCGAGCCTCATTGGCATTTGCATTCATTAATCAAATGTTTCTCATAAATGATGATTAACCACATAACATACATACATACATACATACATACATTAATACATATGTCTTATGCATACTTAGTACATACATAAACACATTATGCATTCATTGTCGTTACACACTATAAAATTACAATTGTAACCCACAATAGAGAACCATTCATGGATACAGAAAATGTTGCTTAATAAACATAAATGATCTTTTAATGTATTAATTGACTAAATAAAAATAAAGAATGCTTAACCGTAACTAAACACATGATTTTTGCTTGTTTTAGGGAGCATTTCTATGTTTGGTTCGTTTCTAAGCTTATTGCATACGATTTGAATAGCAGGGGATTTTTTTTGTATTTTCAACTTGAGCTATTGTGAACTAATCGAAAAGAGTGGCAAGTCTGCCAGCTGACGCACGGGCGGCATTTACAAACAACAGCGGCAAGAAACAACAAGCACAGCAAGCTGTGCACAGTTTTGCGACAAATCGTTAAATTATCTCGAATATCTTTGATAACTGTGGCAAATATATATTTTTGAGGAGTCAACAGATACAGCTCATTCAGTAACAGCACAAAAATGGCAGATCCACGCATCAGGCAACTGGTCATCAAGACAGGTGTCGTGAAGAGGCTGTCCAAGGAGAAAACTGTTTATGAGAGGGAAGTAAACATAGAAATAACTCGTCTGGAAAAACTGAAAAACGACGGCGCTGATGACCATGTGCTGCGCAAGCAGCAAGAGGTGATACAGGAGTGCGAAATGATGATACCAGACTCAAAGCGAAGGTGACGCATAATAAATGAGTCATAAGTCAAAAATCATACGTTATACATAAATTGTAATTAATTTTCACAGATTGCAAAAGGAGTTCGAGGTGCTGGAAAAATACCTGCAGGATGAACTGGATCTCAAGGCAACGGATACCTACATTAAGGCCTCAGAAGTGCTGGCCGAGGCGAAATCTGTCCTAGAAGTGTGAGCAAAGCAAGGCAAAGCCAGCTGCTCTAAAATAATTATTATATATTTAATCAAACACTCCACTCTGAATAACCAATGTATTTTGAACGTTAACCAACACTTGTCGGGAAAATGCCGCATCGTCACAAATTGAGCGAAATAAAAAGTAATTTATGTAAAGTGTTTGCAAATCTAGAACGTTTAGAGAATTTATGCAATGGAGAACCACACGACTTGGACTTGGAGCAGTCTCTGCAACTGGAGAGATGCACCACAGCAATGCTGGCGCAGCTGGACGATTTGCCGTGTGAGAAAATTGCACGCACACAGCAACAACGCCAACGAAGACGTCAGAGAGCAAAACAAAAAGCGAAGCTTCAAAAGCTCGCGAAGAAGAGAACAAGAAGGAACTCCAAGGTCAAAGCGGTCCACAGCGAATCCAATGAAGCATCTACAGCAGTGCAGCAGAGACAAGCAGAACATATTACATTGAAGAAATTACACAGCGCCAAAAATATTCTCCACACATTGGATTTGTTGGAGAGATTGTTCAAAGCGCGCGGCGGCGACATAGACATCGCACACAAATTAGCCAAATTGCGCACAGTCTGGGGACGAGTGCGGCAGGAATGTACAAACGCAGAGACCACCACAAACTTTGACACGCAATGGGCTGGAGTTATATTTGGAAGCACGTCTCTTTCTCCCAATACGGAGCAGGGGAAACAGACCACACAAGAGCTGCTGGAGCGACGGTAAGGCTAAAAAAGATTACATATTTTAATATATATAATATATATTAATTTTACTTAGTATCGTTTGGGACTCATACATAAGCTATGGCAAGGGGAGCAGCTGCGTACCCAGCGGTTGGGTGTTGCCACCTGAGGAGTGCACGGCGGAGTGGATAAAGTTTAAGTGTGAATAAAATGTATACATTTACATATAGATAATGTGGAATTTTTTATTCTTTAAAAGAATCACTTTAAGTCTTAGATGAGTAGTGGCATAGCATTAAAATGCAGATGTTACACATTGGCATGCATGCATCATCTATTCGTAAATCCAATCCTTGGCGGCTGGGGCCCAGGTGACGAGCTCCTTCTCATTGAACCAGAGGGCAATCTCCTTTTCGGCCGATTCGACGGCATCAGAGCCATGGATGATATTGCGGCCAACCTGGATGCAGAAGTCACCGCGAATGGTGCCGGGCAGGGAGTCGGCGGGGTTGGTAGCGCCCAGCATTTGACGGCCGGTCTTGACCACATTGAGACCCTCCCACACCATGGGAACCACTGGACCAGAGTTCATGTAGTTGACCAAACCGGGGAAGAAGGGACGGGCAGACAGATCGGCATAGTGCTTCTCCAACAATTCTTTCTCGGCCTTTAATTAAGCAAGAAATATCATAAACAATTATAATGCAAAAATATTTGCATGACCTCTACGATTATTCTGTATAACCTCAACCGGCCTTTGGCGACAGCTACAATGGCGTTGCCGTTGTTGAGGTTATGCACATGTGAACACGCGTACTTATTGATTTTCTTTTAATTTGATTATGGCGGTTTAGTTTACTTACCCACATGAACTTCATTGCTACCAATTTGAAGCCCTTCTGTTCAAAACGCTGGATGATTGTGCCGACGAGTCCTCGTTGGACTCCATCGGGCTTAACCATGATGAAAGTGCGTTCCTTGTTGGCGGCCATTGCGAATGAGAATAGAGAATAAACTGCCAAAAGCGTAGCAATCATCGGTGTTGTTGGGTTCTTCATTTGAGTGTGACCGTTTGTAGCAAATTATGAAAATACTTTATTGCCAAATACTACTGACTTGGAAACTTAATTTTGCGAATAACATTAAATTTAATTATAAAGTGAATTTATTAATCTTCAACATTTGCTTAATTCTATATTTGGTTCATTTTATTTGATATATATATATATATATATATATATATATATTTAGTTAAATTGAGGCATCCTTAATATATATACAACTATTTTTCCTCGTTTTTAAAGAAATTTTTCTGTTTGTGGTACAACCGAAAGCCGCACGACATTTTAAAAGTAGAGGACTCTTCAAAAATGGCTGAAAGAAATGTAGATTCTTAATATTTTCAAAAACCATTGTGATCGGTCACATCTAATGTATTTTCAAGAGTTAGTATTTTAATTACGCTTTGCAGTCCATATATCTGTCCCTCTCTGCTTAACTTACACATTAAAATCAGCTGAAGTATTAGCAAAACTGGATTAATTGCAAAAAATAGATTAAATTGAACAAAAGTAAAACAAAGATATATAAAAATGGCAAATGTAACAGACTCAAGGCCATATTGGTCTGACGAGACAATCAGTTTCATTATCACAGCAATTCGGAATACTCCGTACATGTGGGATAAAACCCACAAGGATTTTAGTATTCGGAGCTTGAAGCATAGCTTTTGGATGAATTTGAAATATACGCTTGAGAAACGGTTCAATTGTCGCGCTTATACAAATGAGCTGGCTAGAAAATGGCTTAATCTATTGTCCTACTATAGGGCTCAGTTAAAGGCAATTTTCGATGCAAATTCCCGCGGAGCACAGCCCGAGGAAATAAAACGATTGGAGGGCTGGAAATTCTTCCAGCTAATGAAATTCCTCCCCCTCGTGGGGCACGACAAGAATAATGTGGATGTAAGTATGTGAAGCAAAAAATAAAAAAAATTATATTAAATGAGTTCAATTTAATCAATCAATAGACAGAAAATGTTTACGACAGCGCCCACTCGGAGGATTCGGACAACATTAGCTCTTCTGCATTAATCGAAGACACCCAAGTAAGCAGTCAATATGCTGAACCTGGAAGTCCGTTTCAGCAGTCAACTTCCACAGTAGCATATAAGAATAAAGCTGGAAAGCAAATAGCGATTGAGGAATTTAACGTGCCCATGGAGGATAACGATGTAGAAATTGAAGAGACAACACCAATACCATTAGAGCCCATAACTGATGATTTTCCGAGCACGCCTAGTTTTCACTATGGAATGGCAATTGGTCAGGAGGTTTTTGAACTCGAAGGAAACTTGAAAATCGATGCAAAGATGGAAATTATGCAAGTTATTGTCAAATACCAAAAGCAACAACTACACCGGACAGTAATGAATCTAGCTGGCAGTTAAGCATTATTATTATTAATTACATTTATGTGTATGAATTATGAAGAAAACTTGAATGTATATGTGTTTGTAAGTTTGTACAAATTTAATGAAAGACACTCACAGGGTGACTCGTTTAATTTTCTGGATTACTCAAATTGGGATGGTATTTAAAAAATGGGATTTTTCTCATTTGTCAGTACTGCCTCACTGTTTTGCATTATTTGACGTATTCGTGAAAAGGTTGGTCGACATTTCGCAAGAAATTGCAACAACAAATTTTAATAAACAAAAAAGTAAACATTTGTTGATACTGCCAATAGGCTTGTATTTTTTAACCAATCTCTTAATACGCTAAATACGTAAATGAATAATAACTTGCAGTTCATGTAAATTACTACGTAGTTAATATGGCGTCATTTGCACCGAAAAAAAAATGGCGAACTCGGTTCACACATTGCGTTGTACTTTTGTATTTCATTTGGACTAAAATTTTAACTTTTTTTTATTATTCCGCAGCACTTAATTCTACAACAGCAACAATATGACTGGTCGCGGAAAGGGAGGAAAAGGATTGGGAAAAGGAGGCGCTAAGCGTCATCGTAAGGTGTTGCGAGATAACATCCAGGGCATTACCAAGCCGGCCATTCGCCGTTTGGCCCGTCGTGGAGGAGTTAAGCGTATCTCTGGCTTGATTTACGAGGAGACTCGTGGTGTGCTCAAGGTAAGTGCTTTGCATCAGATCACATTCGCACACATACTTGGGGTAGTAGTACTCACAAATTTATAATTTGCAGGTATTCTTGGAGAACGTGATTCGGGATGCCGTTACTTACACTGAGCATGCCAAGCGTAAGACCGTCACTGCTATGGACGTTGTCTACGCCTTGAAGCGTCAGGGACGCACCCTCTACGGTTTTGGCGGTTAAAGGCTGCAGCACTTGCGATGAATTTCATATGATATGTAACTGTATTGGAATTAATAATCGATATATCTATACATATAAAAAGCAGCATATTTAATCCTTGATCTACTTAATCTTGAAATATTGAGCATACCTATGCAGTAGTAATTACACAATGTATTGACAAAAAAATATTCCATTATTATAAAACATAAATATTAAACACACTTGCTTGCAACTTTATTGCAATATTCTGCATTCAAAAGATCTGCTAACACAAAATCAATATCATAACGCCAATAAATCATTTCGTAGAAGGCACAATTAATGAACATTCTATTTCGGCATTAGCATTTTGTGTTTTGTTTTTATTTTGTTCAATTAACTGAATAACCCAAGCCGCGATCGGATAAGTATTGAGAATATAATTCACAGCAAACACATTGAAATTGGCCTTATCTAAATCTAGTCTCCAGTGCGAACTGATAATTTGGCCATCTACTCTTTGTTGAGATGCGACATAAGGCTACCACATTTACTGATTCGATTCATTAATTTTCCTCTGCAATGCCTGGTATACGGATCGCGGCGATATAGTATCTCTATTATCCTGCCCTTCTACCTCTTCCTCTTTGTATTGTGTGCGCCTCAAGAACACCTTCATGGGCTCATGTTTATCCTCCTGCTCTGGACATGTTGTGCTGTCGGTCTTCTCCTCGTCGGATGTTTCGCCATTGTCCAGCACCGAGGACTCCTCCATATTTGCCATATATGATTCCACCTGAATGCAGTCATCGATGCCCCCCTTCTTGTTTTCCCGCGCCTTATTGCCGTGCTGCATTTTTGATTTGTGTCGTTTTTTGCCGGATTTGCCTATCTTTCGCTCCAGTTCGGCCATGTAGATTTCCATGTGGCTATTGCCCTGTTCCCCGTTCTGCTGTTTTTTCAGCTTAGACACGCGCTTGTGGTTCTCGCTGCGAACTCCATCCCCAATGTGCTCGGCCACATACTGGGAATTGTTGTTGTGCCCGTGTTCATTGTCATAGTTCGTATCCTGACGGTGTTCATAGCGCTTGTGCTCCTGCTGCTCATTCACCAAACAACTGTCGCCAATGTCCATTTCAAAGTGCACATTCGGATTGAGCTTGAACTGCAAGTTGAATTAATGATTGAGATTAGAGTTGGTTTTTAATTTATGCATTTATTTGTCAAACCTAATGGAAACTGCTGACATGACTATTCATCAGTCAGCAATTAAAAGAAGTCACAAATCAGGCATAAGGCGAACAAAAACTGCGCACTGTAGCCGAGTTTTGTGTGTTCCAAAAGTTACTAAGCTCCTTATATCGGATCAAACAGACTATTAACATTGGACTACTAATGAACATATGATATACAAATCTGTCGCAGAATTTCAACATATCTACATTTGGGTATTTGAGATGAACTCTGAAATTGTTACTCACATCGCGCTCGTTGGCAAACTCGTGATCCGATTTGGATTCCCGCTTCTTGGCTTTCTCCTTGGAGAATGTTTCCACATATTTCATCTCGCTGCGCACCTTGCGCACCTGCAACTGTTGGCGCATCTGGCGATGACTGTTGATTGTCATCGGATGAACTTCCTCTTCTTCCTTGTCCTCGGTCTCATCCTCGTGCTCCTCGTCAAGCTCCTCCTCGTACACATGTACTTGGCGGAACTGGTGCTGATTGCGCAGGGTGTGACAGCGTGGTGACGATTCCTTGCTGGTAACAGTGCTGTTGACCAATGGTTGAGGAGCTTCCTGAATGCTGTTATTGACGAGGTGTACAACATATTAATATGCGTTGAGATTGTTTGAGTTTATTTACCTTTTGCCAAATGGTTTAGCATAATTGCTCTTAACTCGGCTATATCCGTTTTCTTGCTCAGCAATTTTCTCTAGCGGCTTCAACGACGGCGGACCCAGATCTAGGGACATGAGTTTCTGATTGAGTTTCTCATTTAGTTTCTCTGCCTTTTTGCGCAGTGTTCGCTCCAGGGAGAGCTGCTCCTCCAGCTGCTTGGTGTGCTGGAGCAGTTGCGATATGCTATATTTCTGACTCTTGGGCAGGCTCTGAAGCCCGTTGATACAGCTGAGATCGTACTGCGGCTCCTTCAGCTTGTCCTCATCCTCCTTGCCGAAATGATCGCGGATCTGGCGCATAATAAACTTACTGATGCCATTGTTGTTGCGTAAATTGAACTCGGTGAGGGCTTTATTTAATTCTAGGCACTCGAGTATAATATTCGCACCAATATCGGTGAGACCACAGTTCTCCATATCGATTGCTGTCGAGTAGTCCAAGGATCAGAGCCTATGCTAGAATCTGTTTCGTTGTTACTTACTCTTTAGCCAGACATCCTCCTTGAGCACCTCGGCAATCTGGCGAACACCCTCATCGCCCAAGTTCGGATTGTTGGCCAGGGCAACGGTTCGCAGACCCGAAATCGAATTCAGATCCACACTGCGATAGCGCAAGGACTTCTCCCATCCCTCCGAGAAACGGGTTATTTTTTGCATCTGCGATCACAAAAGGACGTTGGCCGTTTGGATCTGATGATCTCGGTGAAAATGCTTACCTTGATCATGTCGGCCACAAATTCAGCTCCCTTTGAACTAATATTGCACTCGCTGAGATTGAAGATCTCAACATGGTTCAAGTATTTGACGGTGCTGCAGACAGCCTCGCATCCCTTGTCTCCTATCAAGGATTTTTGAAAACTTACCTCTTTAATGCAATCATTCGAGGCAAGGGACTGCAAATGAATAGAATGATTTGAATAAAATAGGCGATGAGGTGAGTATTTTACCTTGGCAATGCATTCAATGTAGCCATCCTGCAGTGGCAGACCCTCCAGCTTTAATATGGTTAAGTTCTTGTTGAACTGTACACAATTGGCAATCGCCTCCACTAGACTATTGAATATGAAACGAGTGTAGACAACAGGCTTCTGGCGGAAGAGTCGAGCACGATTCTCCGAGTCAATTGGTTGAATGACATCTGCTCTCAATGAAAAAGGCTCTGTTAGTTAAACAATACGACTATCATGTAACTGAGATCTGACAAACTCACTGTCTCCATTGCCTCGACGCAAGCGCACGATCAAAGTTTGAAGCACAAGATCATGATGAAGCGCCTCGATGATCAGGAGCCAATCACTGACGCCCAGCTTGTCGCCGAGCAGATCGAGAAATGTGGTTGCATTGGGGTTGGCACGAAGATTCGGCACTGGGGTAAGATTCTTGGCGCGACATAGCTCCAAATAGCGAAAGTGAAATGAGCGGCTCTTGCTGGATTTCTTTACGAGTGGTGGCACCGATACCACAACACTAGAGCGCTTCTTTACATCTGGTCCATGGAAAGACATGATCTTCGAAGTAAACATACACGTTGATTACATTGGGAAAGGTGTCGGTTAAACGATGCGTGTAAAAGAATAACAATTTACATCTCAGTCAAATCCTTGAGGTTAACGGAAGAACACATATTTTTGAGGAAAATTGAGAAAATTTGACTTTACTTTACAAGTGATTAGGATCTTTGCGAATCTAATGTGCTTCAAAATTGTTTTCCTTAAAGTATGCTACAATATTTTCAGCTTGAGATCAATTTAGCCATTGCAGCAACCAACAAGGAAATCATTGTAGAGTGGCTAAATATCCCACCAACAAGCAAAACCGTTATTGGCATACGAAATATTTGTTAATTTGTAGTTTAGATGTACGATGTAGATCATACTTTGATGTACCTATTATAATGTGTAAAATGATTTGTTAAATTATATATAATAAGGAATTCTATAAAATTGTAGAAAATAATTATATATTATTTTCTAAAATGTTATAGAGCAGCATAGATAAAAAAGATAGAATTGAAGTGAAACATCATTTATTAATATCTATTAATTTCTATTAATATTTGGTGAATGAAGTTTTCAAAATGTCTTATCGGTTGCGAAGCCCCTTTTAGCCCTTTACTAAATTTGTAGACCAATATATTAGCTCTTGATCCATCTGTAACTTAGCTTAATAACTTAACTTAGCATACTTTCAACTTAGATTTATTATTTAAAGCTTATTTACATGCTCCATAATTAACTTAGTCGCTGCCCTCCCAAAGAACTCTTTTAACCTTCAAAGTTATATAAATTAAAAGCATTTCCGTTGAACATTTCGCATTTCGATACAGCAATTTCCAGTCGCCAAAATTTCCAGTCTTGCACGCTGTGTTTGCGAGTTGTAAACAAACCACGCACAACACTCCCCCTGCCTCCCCCGCACTCTACCTTACTCTCTCACTCTCTCTCGCTCTCTCACTGACTTGAACAATACGGTCTCTCTCTGGAATACACGCTCCGCTAATTACTCGCGTGCCTGCAGTGCAGACGCCAATACCGATGCCGGGGGTTGCGATGTGGCTTGGGCTCGGTGACAACGACGATGGCTCAATTGCCATTCCCATAGAGCACGCTGGCCGCAGACGCAACTGTTTGAGCCTGGTTTGCTGCTGTCAGTCGTGGTGCAACTGTTGAGGAACACACTTCGGTTTCGTTGCTCATTTTAATGCGGTTTTGTGGTTTCGAAAGTGCAATCGTTAATATTTTGAAGACTGCTCGGGCAACAGCACTTAGAACGTTTCGGTCTCGGCCCTATAAAGTGCCATTAAAGTGATCATCTTTTATTTCTAGCCTGAATGACGGTGTCAAAAACTCGAGTTCCGCTTCATGCATTGCCCAATTTCGAGCGACACGTTTTCACTGTGCTCTATTATTTGCGTACGTGCGCGCGTATTTGGGGCTTTTGACTTTGGCTGCCTAATTACCAGTTAACATAAGAGCCGAGAACCCTTCCTAAATGTGTCACTACCAATAAGTGGTTCGGATAGGAAGACGACTACAAATACGCATTTGCATTTGCATTTGCAGACAGAGCTGCGAAATAATGTAATTAGCATATAAACGTCAGCTGGTTTAAAATTACAACAAAGGATACTTGATATCCAGTCTGAGCTGCATAAATTACACACCAAAGGGTAAGTTTCGAAGCAGACATATAAAAGAGGGGAACAGGACATGCCAGTTTAAGGTGTTCCTGGTGAGCAGTTAATAGAGTAAAGTACATATTTTCTAGAGTTACCAAATTATACAGAAAGGGCAAAGAACTTGTGAAGGTTTACTAATGCAATTCGTCTAACAGAAAATAAGAGTAGGAAAACTAATAGTTACTTAATAATGGAAGATAATAAAAGGTCGCATCTTCAAGTCAAGGACTTGCCAGCTGTACCAAGACATCGGCGCAATGCAATGCAAACTTACGAATTGGAGCAATTAGTTAGAGATATGCAAAAAGCAAAAAGCCTAGAAAAGGAGACGAACTGTAACGGGCAGATTAGTTTCGACACTTGCTCCGTCGTCAAGTCAGCGATGTCAGCGTCTCCCGCTGCCGGCATAGAGCACGATTACGCGTATTACCATGAAAGCGATGCGGATGCGGGCCCCTTCAGCTGAACTCTTTGGCTGACGACTACGGGCTATGAGTCAAAAATCAAGCTACCGCAACGAAGCTGCACACAACATACACAACAACACACAGCTCCCAGCTGCCCCCCCGCGCCCCTTACACACACTCGCCCACAACAGCTCTTTTGTTTGTCAGCAGTAACAGAAACAACAGCAACAGCAACAACAACATCAAATATTGTAACAATAGTTGCTGTTGCTGGCGTTGAACTTGACTGTCGGAGGCACGTTTCGGAATCGATGTGCATGACAAAAAGGGCTCTAATATGGGGGAGGAAGTGTTTAAATTGGAATAGACGAGCCGAGCCATAAGCCCATTTGTTTGCTCACTCGCTCGTTCGTTGGTCGTCGCCGGAAACTGAAGGCAACACATTGGGCCAAAAGCCAACATCAGTTTCGACTACAACGCCTCAAACACACAGCCTCACACAACCAGGCTTAAAACATAATTTTTTTTTTAATTAAATGAAGTTGATGTGAATCTGGCTGCCATATTCGAAGACTATCTCGCTTCGAGCCGCCAGCTGGCAACAACTTGCCCAATTGACAGGCACAAAATAATTGTTTATTGTGATTTCCTTGGCAGTTTTAATGTCTTGTTGCTGTAGCTGTTGTTGGGATCTTGTTGTGGTTACATGGAAAGCGACACAATCGAAATGTATCTATTGGATACACATTACATTGTTGCCGACTTGCTGACTTGTCGCAGAATTTCACTTTTGGTAAACTCTTGGATCGAAGTCCGGGGTCAGAACATGCCATGCGTAAACAGATGGCGCTTTGGCCAACAGTCCAAGCCGTTATTAACAAAAGGTTTTTCATCTTTTGGCCCAAAAAGTCATGCGTTCTCTGTGCAAATTTTTGTCGGCTAAGAGGAGGCGGCGACAGTAACTGCCAACATCGTCGTCATGGCTTGTGAGCTGACGACTTGAGACACAGACTTTTCCCCTGTTTTGGCTTATATAAATTAGGGGAAATGCCTAAAAAAAAGTAGAGCAGTTGATCGTCTATTAGACGTGGCTCATATTGCAGCTAAGCTACTTATTAATTCGAGTTAATTCGCCAATTTGTTCAGTTTTGGCCACGTGGAAAATTGGTTTCATGTAACTTATGCTCTAACGAAATTGAGGCAATAAGTGCAAATTGTTATCGAAACCAGGCTCATTTGGTAAACAGTTTAGGGTAAAATATGTGCATACATTATCATTTAAGTCATAATACTTTTACTTAGTCTGTAAATATATACAAAATCGCTTAGGAATATTCTTGATTATATAAGGAATTTGGGAAATAATATTTTTCTTATGACAGCTTCCATATATTTGAAGCTTTCTAAAATGTTTAATGTTGGTCAAGAGCGCATTAAAAAAAAACTTCTTTTGAGATTGTTTATGTGCCTTGTAAATTCTTTTAAATTTGAAATTAAAGTGAAACCAATTACTGGAAACATGGCAAGCAAGCACAAAGCACATTCTGCAATTTTTCATAATTACTTAAATACCTTTCTTCTTCTTTTTTACTTTTTCAAGAGAATCTGATATATAAGGTACGTGCTGTAGCAGAAGATCGAAAAACTGATAAGATGTATGTAATTCAAAGGGTCCAATTGGGTTTCATAATGGGTTTGCCACAATCCTCAATCAATTGGTCTGCATTAGTTGAGTTCTATTTTCTTCAATTTCTCTTTTTATCTCGATTTTTTTCCAATTAAATTGTCTAAAAATTTGTAAATTGGCGAAATTACAACTAGATAAAGATACAGATTCAAGCTAAGCATCTCAGTTTTACAATAGTGCCTTTATTTAGGCCAAATACTCGCATTCCCCACTAGAATATTGACGGCTTCCAAATTGATAACCTCAATTGCCATTTTTAGTTGCTGCTAACTACATAAATCGTTGGCAAAATCATTGCAGCATGAAATTACATGGCATATGTGTACATATGTTTATGCACAATAAATCTGTGGTTGGCTTCACCCCACTCCCCCCATACCTCCCATCAATATAGACAGCTAATGAAAAGAGCGACTGACCAAACAACCCAATTGCCGCACGTTATACAAAAGCGTTGGCCATAAATACATAATTACCCCAAGCAGCATCTAAATAACAGTAAGGTAAATAGTTGTTGTTTTTTTTTTTTCCTAGTTAAAAAAAGAAAATGTTGCATGCGACGCTTGAAAGCGAAATCTGCCTCTTCGAACGCAAATGAAATTTTGTTTTTAAATAAAATATGCGCTTGGAGGCCGTTTTAAATAGCATTTGAAATTCATAAACGACCTTGTCTACGTCTACGATTTTTCAGTACAAGATAAATATGACTTTCCAAGGGGTTGATGTAACACAAAAATGCTAATTAGCCAACAACTCTGCACACAACTCGGCATTTGTATCTCAATCTGTATCTGTTAGTCGCTGTGACTGTGTCTTTCAATTTATCTGCAAGTCTTACAAATCAATCAGCGGGCAAAAAGCTTAACGAGCTGTGCACAAAATTGCTTTCGAGCCAAATTATGAAATGTCTTTATTGTCGTTATGTTGAAATCAATGAACTGGCCAGCAATGGGCGTGGCAATCATACAATCATACGCCCGAGTTCAACACAACTCAGACAATGGCAATGTCTTGCGATAATAAGCCAACAAACATGAAATGCATCTTGCATCTGATGATGGATGCACATCGAGTTACATTTTCACACGCATTACATTAAAACCCAAGAGATGCAATCCATAAAAACCCAGCTGTGTCTTGACTTGACGAAATATCCAATTGTTTTTCTACTCCATAAAAAAGAAATAAAATACAAAATTCCTTTTAAGTACGAGTATGCGCATATTTCTACTCTCGTTTTTATATTCCGTATCCAGAAAACGAATAAAAAAATATCAGAAGAATATTATTATGACCCTTGGGAATACATTATGTCCACTTGCAGCTGACTTTGAAAAAGTGGTTTAAATAGTGTATTTTGAACAGATATTAAATGGTTACGCTTCTCAGGTTAAACAAACCAATTGCTAAGCAATAGTCGAAGCTACTTATTAACAAATGATAATAGGCAAGTGATTTAAAATTCGTAACGGTCATTAAACTTGCAACAAATACAATTTCTGTGGCGGAATTCCGGACTAAACAAGAAAACAATTTCAAAGCAAGACAGAAACAATTTGGACGCTTAATTAATTTGCACATAAAACTTTCTCAAGATCTTTTGAGCACTTCTCACGCAGTGCAGGCGGACAAGAGCAGAACGTGATATATCCACATTACGAGATACTCCTCTATTCCTCGGTTAATCGTATGTGTCCAGTGCCATTGAGAAACGCTTGCCCGACTTAATTCATTGTGGGCTTTTGGCGATGTTGCAACTTGCTGCCACAACCAGAAATACATATAACCAGAAGTAGCACAGCGAAATTAGCTCGGACTACACTGGAAAAAAGTTGGCCACTTTGTGCTCAAACATTGTCCGACTAAAGTCAAGGTCAAAAGTCTTACAGCAATGAAGGAAGTTCTGATTTTGAAGTTTGACTGTGATTGCATTAAAAAAAAGTAAAGTCACAAAATTTATTACTTGGTTTCAAGTGCTCCAAATCAAAGCTGAATTCATCTTAAAATAAAACTAATTCAACTATTAAGTATTTGATTAAAAACGAATAACATTAAACTTGACTTTGGATGAACGTTGTTAAAGTTTAAGTACAGTATCAAGAATTGTAAGATTAATAGTAGATTTTTTCTAATTCATTTTGGAAGTGCGTTTTCTCTAAGTGTACAAATACACGCAGATTCAACTCTAGCTCCAGTTTTTAAGCATTGTTTTTTTTACTTGTGCTCATTTGTAAATTTTTATTAGGTTTATGTAGTACTTGAAATTTCTCAAGCGCAACTGCTTTAAGGTCATAAGGCACACATCATACACACACGAACACACACATCACACATACTCAGACACACACATATTTAGAGAGGGAGGGGAAAAGAGAAATGTGTCGCTAAATAGTTGGACACATTTTAATGAGTGATGTGTTGGTTAGTTCTGTAGTTGTCGAATATGGGTTAAGACTCGCTAGTTGCTTGTTGCCTGTTTGTGTAACACACACTGTCTATTTTCTAGGTGGCAGACGATGATGGTGGTCGAGTGTTGTTGCCGACGACAGCAGTTGTCTGCGGGTGCTCACAACATTGAAATGTACAGCGGCAAACAGTCAAAGCTGAGTGACAAAGCCATTGCCAACATGGCCTACAAGAAGGTGCGCTTCAAAGTGTTAACAATTGGGGCTGTTGGCCAAAACATTTTTATAATACTCACAATATTGATATGCGGCGTGTCTTCAAATCGGCCACCGCGTTTCGCAATCGATGGACAATCGGAGATTGTGCTGAGACTGAAGGAGAGTCCCGAGACGAGGGTCGGCAGTCAAATCTATACGCTCCGGGGCTACGATCCGGACAACGATCCGTTGATCTTTGGCAAGCGTAACTCGCACGATAGCGAAATCATTCGCATTGAGAATACGTCCGGCAACGAGGCGAAAGTGTTTCTGGCCAAGGAACTGGACCGCGAGACGCAGGACGAGTATGCCATTGTGCTGACTCTGACGGACAGCCAGTACGGCGATCACAATTATGTGACGCAGAGTTTTCTGCTACTCGTTGAGGATATTAACGATAATGCGCCCATCTTTCTGCCCTACCCGAATGCCATTGAAATACCCGAGGGCAGTGCGCCGGGTGTGATTAGCACCCTGGAGGCAACCGATGCCGATGAGGGTGCCTACGGTCAGGTGGTTTACTATCTGCAGGAGCTGGATGGCGATAACGATGCCTTCAGCATTGCCACGCATCAGGGCAAGGGCATCCTGCGACTGCAGCGGCAGCTGGACTATGAAATGAAGAGCTTGTATCAGTTGCGCATCCTAGCTATTGATCGGGCCAACCAGGGGCCGGTCAATACGGGCACAGCTGCCATTTTAGTCAAGGTCCGGGACATTGAGGATCAGCCGCCCGAGTTCGTCGAAGTGCAAGCAGTCGCAAGGATTGCTGAGGATGTGCCTGTCGGCACAAAGGTGCTGCGGGTACGAGCCATCGATGGTGATCGTGGCATCAATAATCCCATTGCCTATGCTCTAGATGGCAACGATCTCTTCGATATCGATCCGCATACGGGTGTTGTCTACACCCTGACCGTCTTAGATCGCGAGGAGGAAAGCGATCAGGTGAATGGTGCTCACATCCTGAGGATCACCGCAACGGAGCTGACAAAGGATGGGGAAGAGCCACAGAAAACAGCGGCAACTGTACGCACCGAGGTGACCATCATTGTGACGGATGTCAATGATGAGATTCCCACCTTTGGTGCACCCATCTATCGCTGCGAGGTGAATGAGAACGCTCAGACGAATACGCCTCTTAACTTCATCGATGGCGACGTACAGAATTTCGTCTATGACCACGATGAGGGCAAGAATGGAACGTTTCGCTTGTTCCTCGATCCGCCCAATGATCTCTTTGAGATTGTGCCCGAGCTGGCCGTGAATGAGGCCAACTTTATGCTACGCGTCCGGAATTCCAAATCCTTGGACTTTGAGCAATTTGTCGAAATTAACTTTACAATATTCGCACGGGAGATCGATGAACCCACTCGCTGGAGGTGCGTCTTATTTTTATATATCTTGATCCCTAATAATTAACTATTTCTTATGGAATTTCAGTTCAGCTCATGTGCAAATCTTTATACGCGATCAGAACGACAACTTTCCCGAGTTCACACAAGCGATCTACAATGCGGGAGTGCCCGAGAATAGCGAACTGGGCACAATAATCGCCCAGGTGGAAGCGGTTGATGTGGACTCCGGAGATTTTGGTAGCATGGGTATACGTTATACGAATCTGAGAGGAGGCATTGCGCACCTGTAAGTAAAATAGATCTACTGCTAATCTACGACTAACCGAATGATTTCACACAGATTACATCTGAATCCCATAACGGGTGTGGTCACGATCAAAACTCCAGGGAGTCCGGCATTCGATCGGGAGATCATTTCGCGTCACTATTTAACTGTTGAGGCCATTGATAATGTGGGTCAGGGTAATCGGAATACTGCTCAGATAATCCTTGATATTCAGGATGTGAACGATAATGCGCCCATTTTCCTGCATCGGCAGTACGAGGCCAAACTGCTTGAGAACAAGGCTGAGTTTGAGACGCCGCTGCAGGTGGAAGCCCGTGATCTGGATTTGAATGGCACCGAGAACAGTCAGATTACGTACGAGATCGTTGAGGGGCTGTATCGCATGAACTTTTCCATTGATCCGGAGAGTGGATACTTGCGTCCGCTACATCACTTTGACTACGAGGAACTGGTGGACAGTCATCGGCGTCCTGTGCGCCAGGCAAATGCCGAAATGCGTGAGATTGATCTACTCATCCGTGCCAGAGACTCGGGCATACCCATGCTGTCCACAGTGGTGCCAGTGCTCATCTATGTGCAGGATGTTAACGACAATCCGCCCATCTTTCAGAAGAGCTTCTATGAAAAAACGGTGGCCGAGGATCTGGCAGGCGGCAGCTCGGTGCTGCAGGTGCTGGCCATCGATCGCGACGGTTCCTCGCCCAACAACGCCATCGTCTATCGCATACAAACCGGCGCCAGCGATAAATTTGTTATCAACTCGGAAACTGGTGTCATATCTGTGGCTCACGGAGCCAACTTAGATCCCGATCTGACCGAAAGCAAGCGACTGATCTACACCCTTAATGTGGTAAGCATTTGGAAGAGTCAATGGCTTAACTGGTTCTTAATGAATTCTCTTCTTGCAACAGATCGCATTGGATGGCGGCCTGGGTAGTTCCCAGCTGATGAATATGGCCACTGTAAACATCAGCATCAAGGATGTGAACAATAAGCCACCCATGCTACACGATCTGCCAGCATTGAAGATTGTTGAAAACACGCCGGTGGGCACCTTAGTCTATCACATCCAAGCCACAGATCCCGATCAGAATCCCATACTACGCTACAAGCTGAACACGGAGCACTCCGAGGCACGCAACGAGGAGGGTGGCCTGGTGAAGATCACTGAATATGATTATCTGGGTGCATTCGATCTGGACACTATACAGGGCTATCTAAAGGTAATCAAACTATTGGATCGCGAGAAGGTGGAACACATCAAGTTGGCCATAACCGTTGAGGATCTAGCAGCGGCCAAGGGCAAACAAATTGTGCAAGGTAAGTAATCTTATGATTATATATGCAAAAGTATAAACTGATAAATCAGATGTGATTGAGGATCTTCTTAATTGATGACCCATTTGAAATTGATTCAGTATCATTGAATCTGTGGCTTAATTTGATAAATTAATTATTTATTTTTTATTTTTCAGCATTTCTTAGCATTCAAGTGCTGGATGAGAATGATAACAATCCCAGGTTCCGGCAACCCTTCTATAGGCAAACAATCACCGAGAACAGCATCAATGGCGTTATGATTGCCAATGTGCTGGCCTATGATTTGGACAAGAATCGCACCATTAGCTATGCCTTGGAGGGCAATCCAACCTATCGGAATCTGGTACACTTGGATGCACAAACCGGTGAAATTGTCGTGGCCAACAAGATCGATCACGAACAGCATCAATGGTTGAATTTTAGTGTGCGTGCTACGGATTCCGGAGTGCCTCCGAGGTCGTCGCTAGTCGATGTCTACGTCACCGTCTTGGATGAGAACGACAATAATCCGTACTTTGTTGGCGGCAGCAAGAACTACACGATCAGTGAGGCTGCTTCGCCTGGCACTCGGGTGGCCACCCTACAGGCAGCTGATGCAGATTCGGGAGATTTTGGCAAGATCACATTTCTGATGGATCGCATTAGTTCACATGGTAAGTTTACCATAGATGCGGATACGGGTGTCTTGACCGTGGCCGATCAACTGGATCGCGAGACGAAAAACTCCTACAATCTGGTCATAGAGGCCTGGGACAACTATCAGTTTGGTTTCCTAGCAGGCGAGAGTCGGAATGCATTCAAGCAAGTGTTGTGAGTAGTGCTTGAAAAGTGTTCAAAGGATTCGTTTTGATCTCTAACTACTTCCCAGCATTACCATATTGGATGAGAACGATAATGCACCAGAGTTGACTTTACCCACTTCATGTGTGCTCATCACCGAGTATCACGAGCTGCACGAGAGTATTGCGAGCATCGTTGGAAAGGATGCGGACGATCCTGCGACGCCAAACGGACGGCTGCAATTCGACATAGCCAAGGGCAACCGAGAGGGTCTCTTTGAGCTGAGGCAACAGGATCCGTGGAATGCACACATCTTTGCCAGCAAAACGTTGCGCAACAAGTTTGGCAATTACAGTTTGAGCATTGTCACCAAGGATTTGGGTGTGCCAGCAAACACAGTGATCAGCACCCTGGACATCTGTGTCTCCGACTATAATGATAATGCTCCGGTGTTTGTCAGACCGTTGCGTAACAGCACAGTGCGCATACCGGAGAATGCCACAGTGGGCTCAATGCTGCTGCAGGCCTATGCGAGTGATGCGGACATGGGACAGAATGCGCTGGTTCGCTATCGCCTCAAGCCCGATCCTCTGGGCAGCTATAAGCTATTCCAGCTGAACGCCAATACGGGAGAACTATTTCTGAAAGCGCCTCTGAATCGCGACAAGCAGAAAACACACGAGGTGAGTAAGCTACTGATTATACCTGCTCCTAAAACTATAACTTACAAAAAAAACTCCCCTAGATACGTATCGAGGCCTACGATCAAGGATTGCCCACTAGTCTAAGCACCGATCTCGATCTGACCATCTACATACGCAATGTGAACGACTATGAGCCACAGTTTATTGTCAACGAGATCGCTCTGAATTTCACGGAGCACGCTGATCCGGGCTCGGAGCGGATTAAGCTACCCGATACCATAGACAAGGACGAGATGGATCTGGACGATCCGGAAGAGACGCCCGCACAGGTCTGCTATTTCATTCTGCACGGCAACGAGGCAGGCTACTTCTATCTGGATCCCGAGACACATGTCCTGATCGTGGAGCGTGAATTGGATCGCGAACTCGTTGCTAACTTCACCCTCTACGTCAAGGCCACAGAGAACTGTGCCAATGAATCGCTACCCGCCTGGAGCGGCTCGGAGATCGATGCGAATCGAGTAATGAATAATCAAAATGATATCGAACCCATCAACTATGATCGCTATAAGCATTCGCGACAAGTGCGCGCCGCCAGTCTGGAGTACGAGTTGTCCAATTCCGGCGAACCGGATCTGATATCCTACGACAACTATTTGGATGTGAACAGTGCTGAGGAGTGGCAGCCCCCAAAAATAGATAGCACCATTGTGTGTCTGCGGATACGTGTACTGGACATTAATGATAATCCGCCCAGATTTCGCTCGAAGATCTTTACGGGTGGCATCACCACCAATGCCGACTTTGGCCTTAAGTTTATGCGCGTGGAGGCCTTCGATCCGGATGAGGGGGACAATGCGAAAATCGCCTATTATCAGATGGGCGGCATAAGGCAAACACTCTCCGAGGGCCTGGAGAACGTGCGCAAAGCACCCTTCCTGATCGACAACCGAACGGGTGAAGTGCAGCTAAACTTTGATCCGCAAAAGGGCATGAAGGGCTACTTTGACTTCATGGTGCTGGCCAACGATTCGCTGGGCATGCGGGATGTGGCCCATGTGTTCATCTATCTGCTGCGCGAGGATCAGAAGGTGCGCTTTGTTTTCCGACTGCAGCCAGATGAGCTACGCGCCAGAATTGATATGTTCAGAGAGTAAGTATTTAAGTCTATGTACATATATAAAAAGCTGATTATTTCTTGAAAGTTCCTTGTGGAAAATCTGACCAAATCGAAGGTTAATTGGGTAAAAATGTGAGCTGATTTGGTTTTCCATTAAATTTGAAAACTTTAACTAGAAAAACAGAGCTTACAATGGGAAACAGTTCTCATTCGAATATTTAATGCCTAATATCTTCAATAGCACGCTGGGCAACATCACGGAATCGATTGTCAACATTGATGAGATCAAGGTGCACGAGAACAAGGATGGTTCGGTGGACAAAACCAAAACGGATTTGTATATGCATCTAGTCGAGCGCGAGGACAACTCCATTTATGAGGTGGCCGAGGTGCTCAAGCTAATCGACACACACATCGAGAGCCTGGACGAGCTGTTCAAGGATCTCAACGTGTTGGACACACAGGCGGCAGAGGCGCAGCTTCTGTCTGTGGGCCAGACCAAAGGCGCCATGTTTGTCTGGCTGATCTTTATAAATCTGTTTCTGATCTCCTTGCTGGTGGTCACACTGGCGCTATGCGCCTCCCAACGCAAAGGCTACAAGCGGCAGTTGCGTGCCGCAAAAGTGAACATCTTTCGTAAGTTGAACCATGACTGACTAAACAGTTGGTTAACCCTTACTTATCCCATCCATAGGTGGACACTCTTCTACATCGCTGCAGCATCCGAATGAGCCTGCGACTAGAGTTCCCAATACCAATAAGCACAGTGTTCAAGGCTCCAATCCCATTTGGCTAAAGGGCTACGAGAACGAATGGTTCAAGACCGAAGAGAATCTGAGGTGAGCCATTGAGATACATATGCTGCCTAAAAAGATACATTCTAATAAAGTACAACTAATTTCAGCATTGGCGGACAGGACTCGTTGGATGATAACTTCCTGGCAATTGCCACACAGGATATGCACGAAACGCTCAAGGGCACGGCCAAACTCTTTAATAATGCCAACGATCTGAATCGACATTTCAATCTGTACAATCAAATCGATAAGCTAACCAATAATGCTCAAATGCTGGCACGCAAACTGGAAACGACAGAATTATAGCGTACGGAAACTGAAACTGATCCAACTACTCAACACGTTTATTTATTGTGCTTTGATTTAAGATTAACCAATAAGCCTATCTTAAGCGTAAACGATAAGACCCATGTAAATATACTGGTAAAACTGTGTAAATTGGGGTCTTACTTCTTTTAATACTCTGAAACTATTAAAAATGGGTAAAAAGGGTGCAAAATTTATGCAACAGGCAGAAGGAAGCATCTCCACCCCCATAAAGTACATATATATTCTTGATCAGGATCAACAACAGAGTCGATATAGCTATGTCAGTCTGTATGAACACGCGCATCTCAGAGACTGTAAGAACTAGAGAATATAGGTTCTCGTATACCCAGCGCAGATCAAGTTTGGTTTATTGAATCGACAACTGCCCAAGTTTATCGAATATCGATATATTTCGATTTCCGATAGCAATAAATGGTACAATTTTTTTGAAAAATGCTTTTAATTTAATTAATACAGAATATACACGTGCATATGCATCAACCACCCAAATTTCATCAAGATCGGATAAGAAACTGTCAAGCTATAGCCGAAAATATATTCTCATATTGATCTGATTTCTATCAGCAATCGCAAACATTTTCTGTATGCATAAATATGCGAGGGCATGTGTGAGAAAGAGATGGCATGACAATCGAAGCGAGCGTCAATACGTTTTTGTTTTTATTCTGCAGAGCCCCGTTACGTACAATTGATACATATATATGTATGTATATATGAATGCATGTATGCATTTATGTATGTATGTAAATATGCAATTTTTTTAATCTGTAGTCCGTGTGCCTGCCATAATAAAAAGAGTGCACTTGCAGACCTGAATCACATTTGGGTGCAAAACTTTTTAAAGGGAATTTGGCGAATAGAACTAGAATATATTTAATAGCTGGGTTCAGGATATATCGTAATCGAGCTCCCTCGACTATAGCATTCTCACTTGTTGTTAAGTTAACGATTCAGATTTATAAGTTTGGTGACCTTTCGACTTACTGCGTTTTATTTGCAATTTGAAAATTGTGCACGTTGTTTCGATTGATATGGTGGCTATAGTTTCCAACTTAAATTTGCAGACATGAAAAATAGAAATACGTATACAGATTCACGCTGGCTAAAAAAAGGAAAGGAAAGCAGGCAATGGGTAAAGTTCAACATTAGACCAACTTACGTTACTCACCTATTCCGTGACTGTATCCCAACTTGGCCGGAAGTTTTAAATATATAAAATGAGTTGAATTGTTACCGAGTCCCTTAACAGATAGACATTTGCGAACACATAAGCCCTCAATCGCAACCTATTATCAAGTTAACTGTTGGACTGTTGGATTGGTGGCCAAATCGCAGGCCCAATCCCAGAAAGGAACTTTGCACGATTGGGATTGCCGTTTGTTGTATATTGAATTAAATATTAAAAACTTGTGAAATGCAACTCCAAAATTTGAACTGACCGACCGCACTAAGCAAAACGGATAACCAGAGAAGATTCCTCGGAATTAACTGTTATTAATTGTTCTAACCCGATTTCTAATATTTTTCGAATTGTGCGAGTGTGTGATTGTTTTTAGTAATATGTGTTAACAGAATTATTTTGTTTTGCCAGCTCGTTCTGGCAAATTGCAATGCCTTCTCGGATTCCACAGCCAGAATGACAGACACAAAATGTCAAAAATGATATTCAAATACAACAAATATTGTGTAGAAAACATTCTCGTTTGCAGTTGCCATAAAATCAATATTTATTTTTTCTATTCTTTTTTTTATTCTCGTCTTATGTTTATAATATATGTGTTTTTTTTGTTGTTTTGTTTCATATTTTCGTTTATAAGTATTAATTACACAAATTAGATCACAAAAATGCATGTAAATTACAAAAAAGAAGTGAAAATTACCTCAAACCGAACAAAAATTCAACAACTTTTGAACCAATTTTTTGGCAGAGTTGAAATGTGGAGGTTTTTTTGTTTTTGTTTTTTGTTAATGGAGTGGCTGCTTCTTCTCTAGTTATTCTTATAAAATATAATATATATATATATATATTCATACCACTGCATATTATTATTTGCATTTAAGATTGTGAATTGAAAAACCCAATTCCGAGTCAAGCAACGAAAGCGCAAATAAGCATAGCAACCTTAACAGACAGCTATCAAAGGGTATTTCCAAGTTTCTCTTTCTCTTTCGTCACTTCACACGGAATTGAATATTTCAATCGGTTTATTATGAAGCCAGCCTGTGGCTTTGTGCTTATTTTCCAATGATTATTCGCATTTGTTTACATTCAAATTATTTATATATGTAAAAAAAGAAAGCTAATCTGAATACAAATTGCGTATATTTTCCAGAGAATACACAATTTCAGCGTTGCAAAGTGTTGTTTTGTTCGCGTCACTTGCACAGCTAAGAAATCACACTTTAAACTAGTTGCCAACTAAGGAGAACTAAGTCAATTAAATTAATGCCATAAATCAAACAGAAGAAATACATACAGTATACAGTATATAGTAGTTAGATAGATAGGTAGAGAGAGACAGAGAGAGAGAGAGAGATAGAGATTTAGGGAGAATATACATGTGTTTAATAATATTTCAATATATTACAGTTTTGTCTACTATGTTTTAAAGTACGAGTAGCTCCCTTCTTCTTGAACAAGTCCCAAACGAAGATCCTTTCATATGCGATTGTGTGTGTGAGTCTGTGTGGGGTGGGGTGTGTGTTTGCGATGCCTAAACATAATGCAAAGTTAATGCGTGTTACATACATATGCAATTTATGTATATTTATATTGTTTATTAAACGGATTCACTCATTTAATACTTGCAAAGATGACAAATGAAATTTTACAATGGATGTCGATGTCGATGTATGTGTGCATGAGTGTATGTATGTAAGTGTGTGTGTGTTGGTTGGTTGTGTGGTGGGCGTTTTTGTTTCGGGCGCTAAATGAGTTATAATTGAAGCGTAACAGTTTTCTTGTATGTATTTTGTGTGTGTGTGTGTGTTTGTGTTCACTTATGATAAATAATTTTACATTTCAGTATATAAAATGTTTATAATTCTAATTAATATGTAATCGATAATTTACATATATAGTATTATTATTATTTAAATAGACCAAATCGGAAACTAAAACCTTTAAATGATTGAGCCTTGAATTCGTTCAGGTCCCAAATCAAATTCAAACTAAAACCGTTTGCCAACTTCAAAAATCAAGTTGCAATTTTCAAATATTTGTAGTTTGTGGGTTTCTTTTTAAATTAAAGCTTACTTATGTGTGTTATTTATATATATATATATATATATATATTGATATATATATACATATATCTTTATATATATGTATAGATGTATGTATATTTAGTAATACGATTCGCGGTTTCAAACTATGTAGTCCCTTGTACGTTTATGTGTGTGTGTGTGTATGTGTGTGAGTGTGTTTCTATTTAAATCATTAACTAAACGAAACTTAAATCAAGATTTCGAGACTCGTTTAGCTTCTGGTCCAAAAAACCCATCCACATACACTGCTGCTGCTATTTTAACTGTTGCTGTTGTTGTTGTTGTTACTTTTGTTAATGTTACATTTCTCATATGCATAAAGTGGATTGATGTAAATGCGCCTATAAAAAAGGTTTAAACAAATTCTATGCTTACTTAGAACTTAACTTTTGTATATTTAGCATTTCTTCCACGCTTCTTCAAATTCCAATTTGTTACTAAGATTTCCTATTTACTTTCTTTTCTTTTCATTTTCCTTTCCGGTGTGTGTGTGTGTGTGTTTAATGTATTTTTGTATAATGCATTCAAAATTGCTTTCACAATTTGTTGTTGCTTCTCTTTTCTGTTGCACTAACTGATAAATTAAGTTAAGATTTTAACTCTACGCGAATTTACAATATATTTTCTTGTATTTATATCTTTTTTTTAATTATTTTTTTCAATTTTTTTTTTTTTTGTAGTTATAGCTTTTTTTTTATTTTTTTTTTTTGGAATTTTTAACGGAAACTTTCTGTTTTGCATTAATTAGCACATAGTATTTATATACGATTCCTCAGTAATTGGTATACGTATAAAATACAAACACGTCGTAAGTAAGTAGTAGTTTTTCGAAGTGTATTCTAGACAAGAAATTATGGTCAGCGGATCTGTTGTGGAAGCTTCTCTGATGGCCACCAAACACATGAAGATTTTGATTAGCACAAAATATCGAAAATATTCAAATGATTGTTCAACTAACTAGTTGAGAAGTGAAGATTAGATTTTGTTGCTTTTGTTTCTGTTTCGGTTTTATCCATATAAGTATTTTTTTTAAACGATTTGTTTTTGTCTTGAAAGCGACGAGCTGCGTGTTATGGGGGAGGAGTCTACGATTTAGGTCTGGACCAGGCCGCGTATATCGGCGACAGAGGCAGCCGGACTGGAGCCGACGACGGGGCCGCTGCTGTTGCTACTGCTGTTGCCGCCGCCGCTGCTGCTGTCGACAAAGAGCGTGGCAGCATCGATGGACGAGACAGCGTTCACGAGCAGATCATCGCCCACGTCGAGGAGATCGTTAAGGAAGGCGCTGTCGTGGTCGGTGCTGCAAATTGTCTGCTGCAGACACTTGAGGTTCTTATCGGCAATCTCAAGCGCACGATCCACGGCCTCGCACTCGGCTTGTTGCACTGCAGCATGGCGGCGCATGGCGCATGGAGGGGCACACACACATTAATTAGTACAGTGAAAGGCACAATTGATTTGGTTATTATTATTATTATTATGAAATACACACCGGATTGAAACAACTCGTTGAACGCATCTTCCGGCAGCGTATCAAACACATTTACCAAATCGTGCTCCTCCAGCAAATGGGCGCCATTCAATGCGATATCATCTACAAATCAGACAAATAAATACACAGTTAACTCCATCATCATCCACTATACACTTACCCGCATCATTCGCGCCTATCAGCTCCGACTCACTCAGGCCGCCCAGGCCCGTATCCTCGGAGCTGGCATAGGCCGAGCTGTTCTCGCATATGCCAAAGATGTGCCGGCTCAGCAGACTCTCCGTGCTCTCTAGCGTTGTATTGTGGAGCGAATGCTGACCGCCTCCTTGTTGAGCCGAAGACATCCCGTTGCCAAAGGCTGCATTGAATGAGGGGAAGCCACAGCTGATACTGCTGCTGCCGCTGTTGCTGTTGTTGTTGCTGCAGTTGTTGTTGTTGTAGTGCAAGCTGTTATTGTTGTTGTTGTGGTTTAACTCGCTGCTGGCTGCCGTCAGCTGTGCCACAATCTGGCTAATCTCATCGGCCTTGAAACTGGCATTGGCCAGCAAATTAACACTGGCGTCCAGCTGCGGCTCATCCGGCTCCAACTTGGGCAGCAGCAGCTGCTGTTGATAATCGCTGAGCGGCGCCAGCGCTGGCGGTATTATCGACAGCTGCGGCATTGCCATGGACATGGCCGCCGTTGTCGTCGGCGTGTAGGGCGGCAAGGCAGAGTGCGACTTGGCCGATGACTGCGAATTGCTGGCTATCGATTCCAGAGAGGTGGTGCTGCTCTTGCGCATGGGCAGAGTTGTTGTTGCTATTGTTGCTGTTGTTATTGTTGTGGGTGCAATTGTTTCCGGTTTTTTGACACGCTTCTGCGGACGACCCACTGGATTGGCATTTGGATTCGTTTTGCGTTTGCGTTTGCCGTTGGCCAACGCTGGATTAACAACTGCTGCTGCTGTTGCTCCAGCTGCAACGGGTGTGGACAGTTGCTGGTTGCTGCTGCTGACCTTCTCATGCTGCTGTTGCTGCTGCTTCTGTTGGGACTGCAACACCAGGCCCGGCCGCAGCTGACTGTGAGCCGGGCACAAGGCCAGTGTGTGCAGCACATCAAAGACGGGCGTCTGACAGGCGGAGCCATCGACGCGCCAAGCCACACACGGCTGGAACAGCTGCTGTGTCGTATTGTTCACAATGTGCCGCTCACAATGGGCGGCCATGCTGAGCGTGGGCTGCGTGCAAGCGGCCACCAGACACCGATTGCCAGTGCCACTGATCAAGAGAGAGAGAGAGAAATGGCAACATTAATAAATTGATTCATTTAATATTTGACATTAGTTCACACTTACATGCCCTGCTGCTGGCTCGCCGTATCGCTGTACTTGAGCAATAGACTCTGAACGGATTGGAGTCGTTGACGTGCCGCCCGCATCGGCAGCTCCTGCAACGTGTGCACGGAGAGCAATTGCTGCGCCTGGTGGCGCAACAGACTCTTTCGCATCGCAATGCGCTCCTCGCGATGAGTTGGGCTGGTGGTCTCGCCGTGGAGCCAGCGTGTCTGCAGACAGTAAGGCGTACTCTGCTCGAGGGGCTCATGTTCGCTGAAGATGACGGCGTTGCGCTTGGATGCGAGCGCAGCAACTCGACGACGACGTGTTGGCTCCAATTGAGGAGCAGCGGCGGGAACAGGAACGGTAGCTGGTGCAGAAACAGGAGCTGTAGCTGTCACCTGTTGGCTGTTGGTTTGCGAAGGTGGCGGCTGCTCTTGTGTGGCATTTTTTGCAATTTGTTTGTTGGCCTTTCTGCAATTGACGGCTGCTTGGGTTTTACGCTTCGCAGTAGCAACAGAATTGGCAACTTTGGAAGACATTTGATAATTTTGAATGGCTGCTGCTGCTGCGGGGGCTGCTGTGGGGGCAGCTGTTGCTGATGCGGGGGCTACTGCTGCTGCGGGGGCTGGTATGGGGGCTGCTGTGGGGGGTGCTGCTGCTACAGCAACTTGTGTTATAAGGGCGGGTGCGTTGGTTGTTGTAATTGTTGCAGCAACAGCTGGCAACTGCGGCAGCCTCGGCGGTGTTAGTTGCGCCACAGCGCCCAGTTGTTTCATCAGCGCCAACTTGACGTCGATGGAGCAGCGAGACGGCGTTTGACCCGCCAACAATTCGGGCGGCTTGCGAAAGATGACATTGACGGGAATCTCGTTGAGATCGCTGTTGTCATCGACAGCAGCATCGGCGGAATGTTTTTGCATTGCAGTTGTCGCTGCTGCCACGGCAGATGCAGCTGCTGTTGTTGTGTTGAACACCGTTAGTGGTGGCGGATGCGTTAAATTGAATGCGGCACGCGTCTTGTGCAGCATCTCAACAATTGTAATGTTGTTGTTATTGTTGTTGGAATTCTGGCACGCCAGTGGCAAGGACTTCTTCTTCTTGAGACATTCGACCTTGGCAAAGTGTTGCGCCAGCGTCGTATGATGAAACTTCGACGGCGGCAACGAGCCACCCTTTGGCGGCGACATTGCAGCAGCGGATGCTGCCGCAGCAGCAGCAGCAGTAGCAGGATGTGGCAGCACAATGGGCGACACCATTGCGGTCACAGCTGCTGTCGGCGTGCTTGCATTGCTAACCGTCGGCGAGTGTAACGAGGCGGGCGATGTGGGCGGACTGACCAGCGCTGTGGCAACAACAATGCTTGTTGGCTGTTGTAGCAGTTGCTGTTGAGGCTGTTGCTGTTGAGGCTGTTGCTGTTGAGGCTGTTGCTGTTGTGGCTGCTGCTGTTGCTGCTTCTGTGTGGTGTCCAAGATGAGCGGCGTTTGCCACAGCGATGGCGTGTGCGTGTAAAGCGGTGGCGGTGGTGCTGACTGCTGTGCCTGTGGCTGTGGTGCAGCATACTTTGTTATCAATTTTGCCGCCTGCTGTTGCTTGAGCAACAGTTGTTGCTGCTGCTGTTGTTGTTGTTGTTGCTGCAATTGTTGCTGTTGCTGCGGGCGTACCACGCAAACGTTTGTGGCGCGCTTTGGCGATGCCTGCGACTGCAACTGCAGCGGCGATTGCTGCGACGAGGCTGGCTGCTTTTGAGATTGTGTGACATTATTAAAATTCGTTGTTGTTGGTGTTGTTATTGTTGTTGTAGCTGCTGCTGCTGCACCCAAAGACGCCTGCGTCTTTGTTATTGCTGCTCTTGCAGTTGTTGTGGTTGTTGTACTGCCATTAAACTGCGCAATGTGTACTGCTGCAGCTGCTGCTGTTGCAGCAACAATGCTCGACTTTTTGTTGGCAACTCGCTGCTTGTTGTTAGTGTTGTTGCTGTTGCAGTTGCTATTTCTGCTGTGCTGCGCTTCGGTTAAGCGGGCTCGCGATTTCTGCAACAATATAATAAATATGCATGTATTTGTTTGGGGTATTGTTTCTGTGGCTTTTTGTCTTCTTACGTTGCCTTGACTTGACTTGACATGACTGCAACTACGACAACAACTTACCTGTGCATTAAATAAAATTGGCGGTGTCGCTGTAACAGTCTCTGTGAATACATAGGGATCCTCGAACGTATTCGTTTTGGCGGCAGCAACACCAATATTCTCCACATCCACAATATCCACAACTGCCACTGCTGGCGTCGTTTTTGTAATTTTAGCTGCTGTTGTTGTTGTTGCTGCTGCTGCTGCTGTTGTTGTTGTTGTCACAATTCGTTTCGTTGCTGTTGCTGTGCTTTTTGCTGTTGCTGTGGCTGTTGCTACTGTTGTTGTCGCTGTTGTAATGAATCTTGACGCTTGCTGACATGACATGTCCGATTTGAAGCCGTTGCCGTTGCCTTAGCTATTTTCCCTTTTTCTAGTTCTCGTATGATTGTTGATGTTGTTCTTGTTGTTGTTGCAGTTACCTATTTTGTGTTACTGCTATTTGGCGCCTTTGATATTGTTATTTGATCTGAAATAGATAACGAGCAGTTAGTATCTTTGCGAAGTCGTACAAATCACCGCTGATAAGCATTGCTCACAAAACAGACACACAAATTCACATATACAGTCACCCCTTCCAGAAATCATTCAGTTTCACGAACAAACACACACACACAAAAAAAAGACGCACACATGTAAAACGCACTGCAATAATAATAATAATAAACACAGTGACTCAGTTTAGAATGCGGCCGGCGTCAACTAAAATGTAGAACGACCGTGTGTATATCCTGTATACACAATGAAATTCGTATCAAATTCAATATATAATTAATAGGTGAATATAATAGGCTTATATATATAAAAACACATTTAAAACTAAAAATGATATTTATTGCACATTCATGTAATATACCCAATGACAAATATGTACGTTTCACACGGTATGAAAACAAACTATGTGTATATGTATGTATGTATTGGTGCTCGCAAATAAATAAATTTGTTTGTTTGCGTTCGTCGGTAAACCAATTCGAGCGAATCGCTTGCTTGCTTGCTTGCTTTCTTCTTGCCTTGCCTTGCTTCCTCTGCCCCCTCTCTCTGCTTCTTCTACTCTCAGCTCTTCCGTTGGGGCGAAGACAAAGCAAACGCAAAGTGCTGATAATACAACACAAAGCAAATTTTGCAATTATTAAAAAATAATAAACACTCATGCACACACACACACACGTAGACCAAGTTGTACATTCGAAGAAACTGTTTTTCTTGTGTCGTATATTCGCGCAATTGAATTTACAAAAACAAACGAAAATGCAAAACGGGAACAATAACAATTTAGCTTATAGAGACATATGATATACACACATGAAAACAAAGCAAATAATAAATATTGACTGCGCAGCGGACATAAAAACCAGATAGAATCAACTGCGAATGCGAATTCGAACTGAGCAGGCTCCCAATAGAAAGTGATTTTAAGTATATATATATTAATAATTAAATAATTTTACTCTAATTAAACAAATATCTATGGCTAAGTTATTTTAACTTTATCTATGTAAGGTACACACAATTATGTAAATTCTGTTGGTAATATAAATTCATTTCAGTAGTTAGTGTTAAGTTTAGTTTTAGTGTTTGTCGATAAATATTAATTGAACGCAACACTTATGCAATCGAACTAGAACTAAAGTGATTCATCGTAATAAGAACGAACAAGGAGAACCGATTGTTAAATCAATGATCGGAACTCGAAAGATCGTGCATAGAAATCACATTATGGTTATTTGATCGAGACTATTTGTCAATAAAACGGGGTCTGTTTGTAAACTGAGTCGTAAGACAGCTTAATAGATTTTTATGCATAAATATATAGTTGAAACAAGCGACAATCCTGTGGAATAATGAATACATATCAAGTTATTTCACTTGATTACAATGAGTAATTAAATTGTATCCACTGGGCAAGGTGCACATTGTATTCATTTACATTCATAATCATTGTAATGATTCAAGTGCACCCCTCTAATGCTTACTGTGAATACAATTTCACTAAAAGTAGTCAACAAATTCAATAGAGTGCATAAATGTCATAGGTAAATAATTGCGTTTGACAGGCGAGGAGTTTTGCATGTGTGAGTGAGTGTGTTGTGTGCAGTTGGATTCGTTGTTTAAGGTTTGTTTACATTCCCGAGAAAGACGGAAATGACAAGGCGACAAAAGAGCGTTAAAAACAATTCAGCTACAGATTATGTTGATGCAACCCGCGCTTTCGTATGCAAGACTCAATATGATGAGTTTTGTAGATATTTAAGTGTGTGTACGTGATTATTTTTGTTTATCATTGTGTGTGCAGCGACGAAGACGAAGAGAGAGAAGAAACAGAGACGTCCAGTAACACTAATATAAAGTACGGCATTGAAAAATTTAAGGTTAAAACTTAGCGAATATGCTTAAAACAGAAATCAAACAAAATACACACACAGGCATACATACATCAACAGCTAGGTAAAGGTTTTTGATCCTAAGCTGCAAGAGAAACCTGAGGCAACGATAACAACAACATAAACACAAAAAAAAACACAAACAACAAACGTATTTAGCGTACACACAAAAGAAATAAAACCAAAGAAAAAGAACGAAAGAAACATTCCGATAATTGCAAATAATGACTACACTGAAGATTGTAGTTGTCGTTGTTGTTGCTGTTATTATTGTTGTGCTGTTGTTGTGGTTTCCGCCGCTTTACGCTCTCTGCGCCTTGTCCATCTTCGTCTTCTTCTTGAACGAGGCTTGCCAGCAGGTTTAGCCTTTTTTGGAGCTAAATGTTAACTGGTTTTTAGCTTTATTTTTCTCGAGTTTTAGTTTTGTGCAGAGCAGCATTTGGAAACGCTTGAATTGCTGCTAATAAAATGACAAAAGAACCAGCTCGTAAGGCCAAGAAAGACAAAAGACAAAAAATTAAAGCAACAACTAGTCCAAGACTGAAGAAGAAAACGTGTTGAAACCATAGAAAACTTTGCGGATGCTTCACAACAATCCAACACACAGATAAAGGGTTATAGAACTGACTACCGACGAACTACAATGACAATCGCATACAATTAAGATGTTGTATATAGGAAGTAAGGCCGGTTTAATCAAATCAATAACTTAAAATACCTCTCCCTATTACAACTAAAAAATTATATATTAGATTAGCTACTGCAAAGCAATTTGTCGGTGATTTTAATAATGATATACAAGTGTATATATTAACTACAGGCATTTTACTTCAGTAGTTCTGCGTTCATCTCATGTCAAAGAAAAAAGGGGAAAAAATAAAATAGATTGAATTGCATATATACACTTTTTCTTCATATTTTTAAATCTCTACTACTTTTGAGACACTATAATCAAATTATTAAAAGCTGCCTTTGGTGTTGAAAAACTCATCTAAAGTTAAGTCTTATTATTTTGGATTTTCTTGCGGCAATAAAACTAAATTGTTGGTAATTTTCAGAGAATCCTTTGCTGCCCTTACACAAAATAAAGTGCTAAGCATGTGAACAGAAAAATTCTCACTTTGGTTGGGTTCGTTGCCTGCTGCTTTTAAAACAGGCAACCTTTTTCAGAACTCTCTTTTGTGCACGATCTTTGGAGGCATAGTAAAATGGAAAATATACGAATCGTTGTCGTTTTAGAATATGAAGGTTGGTGTTTGTTGTATGGCTCGACGCAAAGATCTGCTGATGAACTGCTGTGGCAGCAACAACAACAACCACAACAGCAGAGGAGGGCAGGCAGAAAGCCGGTTGAGAGGTTAATTGCGAGAGCAAAGCGTTCGCATTCGTTACGCTTAACGCTCGGCAACAATAGAGAGTGAGTGGAAAGAAACGCAACACTACTAAACAGTTGTCAGCACAGAGTCGTATTAACTAGCTTATGTATAAAATTAATATGTTGCATGCACACACACACACATATACATACACCCACATGTTGGCAACGCTCGAAAAATCAACAAAGAACTGTCGCTCTTCTGTGTCAGCGCTATTGCATAAAAAAAAAAAAATTTAATGGAGCTAGAAAAAGCAGCAGCAGCCGCTGTCGTCGTCGTCGCTTCAGCGTGGTTATTGACGCACATCTGAAATTACAATTAAATGCGCACACACACACACATTCATACACACTTACGCACATTTATTACAAGTGCAGGAAAAACGAACCCGTTTGTTTCCTTCGTAACCGGAAACTGAAGGCTAAACGTGTAAAAGAAAAATGCAAAAATAATAAACTCATACATGTGCAAATGTACTCATATTTATGTACTCTCGTGCATCCCCTATGCATGTGTAAGTATGTTGATGATGACGACGACCACAACAAGGCTGTGTGCCAAACGGCGGCAGCAGATGGTAGAAAGAAGCAAGCGAAGAGCGCCAACAACAGGCAGCTAGCAGTCAGTTTGTCTTCTGTCAGCCTGTAGGCTGGCTGTGTGTGTGTGGGTGTATGTATCTGTTCCGTTACTTCCCACTTTGATTTTTTATATACATATTCCAACATGTAATCGCATATTTGTATTATTTGTATGCTTTCAACGGGTGCCGTTAAAGAGAACTCAAGTCAGCATATTCTGTCTCGCTCTCGCAGCAGTAATCACGAGATTTTGGCAACTCACACTTGCACACACACAGACACAAAGTTAAGCATCAGTCTGATGAGTGTAGCGAAACGTAATTAACATCAATTCACACTCACACACTCAAGTCACACTGTGTGACTGTCACTGTCAGTGTGACTGTGCGATAATAAACAAATCAACAAAACAAAACAAATGATAAATTCTCGAGTAAATGAACTTTCGGGGAGTTAAAATTAAAGCGGTTTACAAGCATCGCGTTGTTTATGTATTTGTTTAGCATAGCACTGATTTTTGCACTTGTATTCGTGTAAATAGGGCTTGTCGGCACTTGTATATATTTATACACATATATGTACACATAGAGTAGCGCACTTGAAATTCGACATTGCCGGCATTTTTCGTTATTCGTTCAGCCGTTTGACGACTGCCTGCTAAGGCGGTGTCGGCGACGTCGCCCTTTTTTTTCATTTCTTCTTTCTTTTTCACTTCATTTCATTTACGCACACACACTCACGCACTTGTATATATATTTATATGTATATATATTGTGGGAGACACACCCATACCAGCGCAAGCACCGCACCACTACGGTGCATTTATTACCTTGTTTGTAATTTGTTTGCACTTTCTTCTCAATTGATTTATATTGTCACTGTTACCAAAATTTCTTCTTGTGTCATCGAGTATTTCTGTATCAGCGCGTATTTTCTTTATGCGCCGTTTAAAGTTTGTTTTTGATGTTGATTTGCTGCAAAACAAGAATGCGTCACAAGCAGTGCAAACACACACAGCCACAGGCAGACACACTCGCTCACTCACACACACACACATACACAATCACGCACGCACACACACACAAAAAAACGAATAGCCGCAGCAACAAACGAGAGAAAAAATTTACCCAACCGTCTGATGACGAGTCAAACGTCAAACTGGCGCCGCAGCGACGCGCGCAATATACTTGGTTTTGTTGTCTTTAGGTACCCTCCCAAATGCAGAGTTGCCAGCATGTCTTCATGAATGTTGTGAACAAAAATATTAATGTGTGCTTTTGTCAAAACATGCAATGCCATTGTCAACAACTACTTCACTTGTATTTTATAAAGTTGCAGGGCAAAATGAAATTACAATATAATAGAAATCAACAAATACCAAAAATCAACTAAAATGTTGACAACTCTAGACGTTTGCTTTTCCCGCGCTCTCTTGTGTTTGCTTGCGCACACACACATATTCACGCATACATATAGCTTACAGCAATTCAGCGCTCTCATATACAGCTCGTACAAATTCACCAACACACTCTTGAAACACACACAAACACAAAGACAACCAGATACATTGCCAATTACGCCAGCAAACAGACCTGGGGATTTTTTTTTTTTGCAGAAATTTTTTCTTTGCACCGTAAGCACACTTTCAAATGCAATTTTCTATTTGAAATCTTATGTTTGCCAACTCGAAACGACCATGTAGCTGTAGGAAAATATTTATTTGTTCACTTTATTGTGTTTTGGTTGTTTGGGCATCAATTTAAATGCGTTCTTTTAAATTTATTTTATTTTTCACGCGCCTGCGAACTTTTTAAGCGTGTGTGCGCATACGTGTAAAAATGTTAACACACACACACAAAGCCAGAAAATTTTAACATTTTGCTGAACTGCTATTAACAGCGAGCGCTGAAGAAAATGCTGTTTCTCGATTTTCCAGTTGTTTAACAACTGCAATTATGGGTTTTGTTATTCAAATCGCTGCGAATGAACGTGAACAATCTTTCAGCAAGAAATCATTTAAAAGCCAATCTCTAGTTTTTAAGAAAAACGTCGAATGAAACAAAAATTTGAATATAACAGAGCCATAACTCAACTGCTATGGAAAATAATTTCTGTTATCAAGTCACAGTTACAGTGAGTGACGGTTACGTTCATCATGATTTTATACCTATTTCAAAAATTCTACACATATTGGTTAAAGATAAATGTGATTTGCACTTTGAATTCAAGTTGCTTTACAATTCTAAATCGAATATGGTCACCCAATTGTACATTAATTAAATGGAACAGCTTTGTGTTGTTATCTGGAATCCGTTGCGCTCTCGCAGCAGCTTTGAGCCAGCCACACACATCTCGATCGATTCGCTCAGTCAGGCAAGTAAACTTGACTGGAGCACACCGTTCAGTGCCAGTGTCGTCGCTGCTGCCGCCGCCACAATACAACTACCATTATTAAAAAATAAAAATAAATACAATAGTACAGCAATAACTTGGTGAAAGCCTCTAAGCATGGGAATTCATTCCGCTGCGATTCTGGTTGCTGTTGTTGCCTGCTCATTGTCATTGAGCGCAACTGGTAATTATGGGGAATTTCAAAAGATAAAGCATGACACAAACTATATTCAAACATTGGGAATTATCAATAGCTCAGGGGCAAGGTGATTGCACGTCCCGTACCACAGATGGACGCAGTCCGGGTCAGTGTACGCCGATCCGACAGTGCGGCTACTTTATGCGAATGCTTTTAGCGCCCACTGTCAGCCAGACGGATCGCAAAATAATGCGGGGAAACCAATGTAGTCCCCAGCAGCCGGATGATAAGATTGTTTACGTGCGTAGTACACATTGTTAATTGTTATATATATATATTTATTATTTTGTTTTATTTCTAGGTATGTTGCCCAATGGGCGCCAAGGAGGGATTGGGCGCTCTCCGGCATCCTCTGTTGCCTCGCGAATGCGGCGCTGTTAAATGGGAGCGTGATAGAAGTGCGACGGAAACCAAAATTAAAGAGTATCCTTGGCTGGCACTCATCGAGTATACACAACGTATGTATTCGGCTGGGAATGGGGGGAGAGGGTTAAAGCACATTTAATTTTATATATTAAGTCGTCATCATCGACTCTTATCTCTCTGGCTCCTTACGCAAAATATCGCAGCGACCCAAAACAAGATTCACGCTTGCGGCGGCGTTCTCATCAGCGAACGTTATATTCTAACGGCGGCACATTGTACCTCGAGTCTGGCGATAAGCAATTTGGGCTGGCGGATTACCAATGTGCGGCTGGGCGAATGGGATACGATGACGAATCCGGATTGTCACGTTATAGACAATGGAGCGGGCGAAACGGTGTGTGCGCCACCCTATCAGGATGTGCCAATTGAAGAGATTATTGTGCATCCACTCTACAACAAGAATGGCGTGAGTCAAACGAACGACATTGCCATGATTCGCTTGAAGGATCTGGTGCAATTCAGTGATTTTTTGCAGCCCATTTGTCTGCCCAATAAGCAACTGGACGCCAGTGAACTGGTCGGTCTGGTCACCGAGGTGGCAGGCTGGGAGGCCAAGTCCAGTTCGAGGATGAAAAAAAGTGAAGTGATCATCACCTCTTTTGACGAGTGCCAGAAAAAATATGCAGCTCGAAATGTGCAGATTGTCGCATCCCATTTGTGTGGCGCTATCAATGCGAGCGAGTGTCACGGCAACTCCGGCGGACCCCTGATGCTATTCAATGATAATGCCTATCTTCTTGGCGGCCTCCTTTCATTTGGTCCCGTTCAGTGTCCAAATCGGGAATTTCCGGATATCTACACTCGGGTCGCAGCCCACATCGATTGGATCCATGAAAATCTAAAGGCATAAAACAATAAATATATACAAAGTCCATGTGCAAACTATATATTATGATTTTAATTAAAAATACAACTTATCAATGTATTTCATATAATTTTGATCTTATTATTTTCTGTGCTTTATTTTGATGGATATTTTCCACATCGTTTTCTTTACTGGTTGCTGCATTAGCTAAATAGCAAATCAAGCAGGAAAAATTGTTGCATACTCATAAGTGATGACAAAAAGTTCCAACTTGGAAGACTTTCGAATGCGATGTTGCTTTAGATTTGCAAGGACTATCGCTTTCGGACTGCATTCATGAATAATGGGCTTATCTAAGAACGAAATCAGAAAATGTCTTTACCTCTACGGTTATATATCGCATGCGTAAAGAATATGACTGGTGCAATTCAATCAAATCTGTTAACCTGATTTGCTTTCCTAAAAGTTGGATTAATTAATGTTATTCATTTTGTATCAATTTAATTGAATTTATTTTCTAATTTAACTAGAGCCAGTCAAACGCTTCATCCTTATCAATCAAATCTTAATTTGAATATTCTAAACTGATTATCCGATTTCATTTAAATGTACCTCGATATGTTTTACACTTATCAATATCGGCTTTGGCGTACTTTCAATTATCGATGGCGAATGTTTTTTTTAGTCATTCCTCTTTTATACGCGCAACTCTCGCTCCGAGCGCAGGTCTTAAAATTTATTTTACAAGTGTTTCTCTCGATAAAAATCAGTAACTTGTGCTAAACTCGAACGTCCACTGTTGTGTGATAAAATATTAAATGGCAGAAGCTGCAAAAACAGGTATAAAATTGACATAAAGTCGCGCAAAACAAAATTCCCAATCGTGCGTATGTAAGCGACAATGGCGACTATTTTATTGGTTGACATCGATAGCATTTCGCTGCTGTGCTGCTGTTGCTTGTCAACATGCAGAGTTGCATTTTCAGATCAATTTTCAGCCGTTATGAGCAACATTTGAATGCAACAAATTATTTGTGTTTGTTTTGTTGCAGAAAGTGCCCAGTGCGTTGCATCCCAGAGGCGGAAGCATCGCCGTGGCAAGAAATCGAAATTGCTACCCAAGAAAACGAAGAATCAATATCCGCCTTGGAAAATGGATATGCTGCCATCAGCACCGGGTGGAAATGGCGCCACATCCGCCGGCAGCAGTGTGTCTCGTTCGAAACTGGTGCGCTCCCGTTCACTGCTGGTGCCGTACAACACCAACCGTTTTCTTATGGAGGAGCACATGTCCGAGTTGCCCAAGGATGATTTTGACGACAATTGCTTTGGCAACCAGACCGAGGACCAGGAATTATTTCTCTCCAAGGAGTTCTCAAACGTTTACGAGCGGGCGCGGGTCGAGCGTCTGGAGACGATGAGCAAGCAGGAGCTCATACAGGAGTGTCTGCAGGTGGAGGATCGGTACTCAAAGGATCAGGGACGCCAGCGCCAGCAGAGCCTGAATGCGCAGAATATATCCAAGGAGTATGGCGCCAAGATACGCGCACTCGAGGAAAAGATACGCGAGCTAACGCGAGAAAACCATAGTAAGTAATTAAGAATTTATATTTGCGCTACATGATTGTTAATTGAATACCATTTTTAGTGCTGCGTTCGCACATCATCCGCTCGCGTTCGCCAACGACAACTGCAGCAGCAGCGGCTGCTGCTTCTCCTCCCTCGGCTGCTGCGCCGACGGCAAGCGCTGTTTGCGAGCTGCAGGCTCGTCAGCAGCCCCAGCAGCCACCGACACCGATGGACTCATCCAGCGAGGACAGCGAAAGTGATAGCAGCAGCACAACGTCGAGCACCACGTCCAGCTCATCCTCCAGCAGCGAAGGCCATGAGATCGGCGTGGCGGGCTTGAATATTGCCAACGGTCATGCAGAAAGCCACCGACGCAAGAGTCGCAGCCATTCTCGTTCGCCCATTCTGGTGATCAATGGACATGCCAATGAGGAGGAGCGTCTACTGCTGCTGGACGCCAGCCGCATGGAAGAGGACGACAACTCCAGTGACGATGCCAAGAATAACGATGCAATCGATGGAGCACCCAAGTAAATTCGCCTGTCGACCAACAAATGTGTACATAAACCACGATCTGATACTTGTAGCAGGCACTGTTGCTTGATCTAGCAAACCCCGGCTTAATTTTATTAAGTAGATTTTTGATTCTTTTAAGGTGTAGCTCTAAGCTTGCTCAAACGAAAAATTAAGTAATCTAAAAAGAAGAGCACAATTCATTTAAATTAGTCTAGTTTGTGCCGTAATCCAGATCCAAGCTTCCGCTAAAATCGCTTTTAAAATGTGCGCTTAATTGAATAACCAACTTTTATATATATATATATATATATATATATATATATATTTAAAAAAAACCACCCCATTTTGAATTGAAATAAATGTTGAATTGTAATATTGAACTAAATAATAATATAATTTATAACTGACTCTTAACCTGGTTGCATTTACTGGCTATGGTCTTAACAAAGGAGCTAAACTCGCTGGCATAGAGGCGTTTGGAAATCCCAGCATAGGCCACGCCCATTAGCCGTTGCTCCGCTCCACTTAAGGGGGGCTGAATCGTTGGGCGTTTGGGTCCACGCACCGGCATCCAGCCACTGACTGGCGCCACATTGGCCACCATGCAGCCTCGGACGGCGACTGTGAGCCCAACCAGCCCCAGGGAATCGTCGCGGTATTCTTGAAGCAGTATGTCCGACAATCCAATATCGTTGATAGCCGCATTCACATGCGAAATATCCTGAAAATGTGGCAAATAGTTGGCGTGCACAAAGTTAACAAAGTTGCGGGGCTCTGTGCAGAATGCCTCTGCCAAATTCTCGGGGCTATGCAGCAGTTGCCTATCCTTATCCTTATCCTTATCCTCAGCAACTGCAAATAAGATATGATGTAAACGATTCTTGCAAAGTATTCACTGCTTACATTTGGGATTAAAGACGCGACCGAGCGCATGCATCATGGTAATGGACTCATCTCGTCCAACTGACTTTAGCGTGTTTGGTGGCTTCCGTTTGCGACCTTTGCCAGCAGCCGTTGTTGTACTGGTCAGCTGCTTGGTGGCCATGCTAGGCGCACCTCGGAGAGAGCCAAAATGCAGATTGATGAGAGCATTGCGTATATCGCCTTGGGCGCACACCACAATCGAGTCCATCACATTCTGTGAGGGCGCCTTGTACAGCACCATGTGCTGCTCCTGCTGCATCAGTGACGCAAAGCGTTTCATTGACTTTTGCATAATGGTTGATGCGACCGCATTGAAGCTGATGTGTTCGATGCGCAGTTTGGTCTTCAGTTGATCCGTGAACAGTTTGTAGCTAATGTTGAGCATGCGTGATTTGCTGTCGGCCACTATGAAGATCAGCGGTGATTTGCCATAGTTTACATAATCGCTAAAAAGATTTGGTTGAAGAAAGGTATCAAAGTATTCCATTTACTTACTCCAGCAACTCCTCAAAGGTGGATGCTGCATCCTTGATCAGGGCATTGGGAAAGTCCTCGACAAGCAGCAGACGTTTGTTCTGTGCCGCCAGCAAGGATTTGTATCGGGAGGCACGCAACAGAAAACTCTTGAAGGCCTGCAGCTGTGAGCCCACATAGCAACCCTCAGGCTGATCGCCCAGTGCATTGATTTCCTCGCAGTCAACGGGATTGATCCATTCCTGCAGTGCATACCCCAACTCTTTGGCCAATACGTGCACCGTGGCAGTCTTACCACAACCTGCCGGTCCGGTCAGCAGGCAAATTTGTGCCGGATACTTTTTTCGCATCGCCTCACAATGCTGCAACCAGTTGCGCACATCGGCAACTTTCTTGGGGTGCACAGCGAGCTCATCACTGACACTGGGCGCAAAGCTCTCCATCCAATTGTCGCTGACTACAGGTGCTGTATCCGCCGTGTCTTCTCCATTGTCCGTCAGATCCACAATTACGTCCTTAGTTGGCGTTTCGGATTCGGAGCCGGCAGCTGCTGCAATTGTTGCGCTTCTTGTTCGCTTGATGGGTACTGGATCTGGGCTGGCTTTGGGTGTCATATTCAGTTGACTGAAGGCGGATTTCACCCATGGTTTCTGTGCGCATATGGCTTGTGTTAAAAAGTTTTTATTTTAGTAAAATTAAAATTGTTTACCCTTTTTGCGCTCATTTCAACTACAGCTATCGATATCACTACTTTACGATAGTTCACATCGATATGACAATAGTTACACAGCGACAGCGGACTGTGTGCGATAGTATTCGAAGTAATTGCTAAACTCAGTTAGTTACCCATCGCTAGATAAGAATTAGTGCTGACCAGCGCCTTATTTGTTGGCGTATTTTTTTAAACATTAATTTAGTGAACTGGTCGTTAAAAGCAGAAATTTATTGCAAAGCATTTGTGTACTGAATATTGTAAAGGTGGCAATAGCAAATTTGATCCAACTAAAGTTCTATACGTGACGTCAGAGATGCAATATCCACACATTGGACGAAGTGGGCGCTGTTTCGGTTCGACGGCTTCTGCTCCTTCTTGAGGTGTTGCGGCGGGGTCCAAGGTATCGATAGTGGCAATCGGATACCGCCACAAATTTGTCAACAGCCCTTGTAATTCCCAAGCCGTTTAAGCAGAAACCGGTCGGCGTGCTGGGCGTAAGTTGTCTTGCGGCGGCTTATGATTCCCAACTGGTTTAAGCGCTAGCGTATAGACATGCCAGATGCAGATTCCACCAAAGGGGGGCTCGGATAAAAAAAAAGAGTGGAATTTTTTTTTGTATTATTAATTTTTTTTGGTATTTATTTTTTTGTGTTATTTATATTTTTTTTGGCTTATATTTTTTTTGTTATTTATATTTTTTTTGGCTATATTTTTTTGTTATTATATATATATATTTTTTTTGGCTATTATTTTTTTGTTTGACATTTATAATGCATCGGCCGCAGTAACCAGTTCATTAAGGCCAATGCTATCATTAAAAAAAACACGTTGTCAAATGAAATAACGTTTAGTTAAGTAATATGGAAGAATAAGGTTATAAATGGAGGGAAGGGGACCCAAGATGGGTTAGGCGATAAATGAGTGTGCAGATTTAAAGGGTGGGGGTCTCAGAACATTTAACTACCCCCACAGGAAGGGCGGGAGCGCTACGGCAATAACACCAAGCCGCCGTTGGAAGCCGGGTGTAAAATCGTTTTTTTTTTGTTGTTTTGTTATTTTGAATTGCCACTGTCCGTTGTTTTTAGTGATGTGTAGATGTGTAGTCTCGTTTATTGTGCGGTCGGCGGGCACGGGCAGACCCACCCCTAACTGAGCACTGGCTGGCCGGAGCTGCCCCATGCGGACAAACCGGCGCGTAACAAAATTAATTTATTCATTTGCCATGTCTTCAAAAACTGCGGACTATAGCTCTATTCAATCCATAATATATGTCGGAATTGATAAGGATCCTTAACCATTTTATCATCCTAGTTCGCACTTTTTGGGCCGAACTTCTTTCTTTTTCTATTAAATTTCATATACTATTTTGTATATAATGTAATAACACTTTTCCTGCTGTTGCCTCAAGCGGGGATTTCCTCTTAAAGGTACTGGATGATTGTAAGGTTCTTCTTCTTCTTCTTTTTTTTGTTGTTGCAGAAATGAGCATTGTGTGCAGGGCAGGGCATAAAACAGCGTGAGAAGAGAATAACAATATTGAAAAACCTGGTGGCGTGTCCACAACATGTTTACAGTTAACACACGATTATGTGTGTGTGTGAGTGTACAATTCCCAACTCAAGAAACCCAAGCAGCAGCCCAAAAAAATAGAAAAAGAAAAAAAAAACTGATAAAAAAAAACCGGCTTACAAGAGAGAATGGCCGCACCTCACTGACTGACTGACTGACTGAGTGACTGAGTGAGCCCCCACATGCACTAAACCGAAACTGCCACAGTCCGAAATTAAGCCCAAAAAATGTGACAAAACGAACAGTTGCTGAACTAAAATCGAATTGAACGGTCGCATGAGCTTGGGCTTGGCATTCAGTGAAGGCGGCGACTGTTTCGATTCTTAAAGTGCATCGAAGGTCGGAGGTTTAAATCGATTGAGCCGAACCTTGTGCATTGTGCGAAATATAACACAAAATATAATAAACAAACACAGAGAATATAAATCATAGCTAGCTGAAACATAAATTAAACTAAATAAATATGCTTAAATTTATTACGGCCTTGTGCATTTTGACCGTGCTCAGCTATAGCCTGGCTGAGACAAGTGAGCGTGAAAAGCGTCAGGCTGGAAAGGTTTGGGACACTTGTAAGATTCTTCAAATTAGTCACTCTAATAATGTCTTCATCCTTGTCTTTAGCTGCACATAACGCTGCTCTATGAGTCGCTCTGCCCGGATAGCCGACAATTCATGCATCAACTGGGCCCTGTTCACGCCGAGCTGGAGCCCTACATCGATATCGAGCTGGTGCCATTTGGCAAATCTGTGGTAATTGGTGGTTGGTGAAAGTGTAAGCTTGGAAAAAAAAACTAATCCTTAATTTCAGAAATTCGCCATACTTTCGGCGCCACCTTATTAATGAGAAAGTATACTTTTAAAAAACAGGGGTTTTTCATTCTTAATTTCAGTGAACAATTTTCTAAAATGTAGAAAAGATATCTTACAATTTCAACCAACATAAGCAAAAATCTTGCAATTTTATGCAGATTTGAGCTACTCAGTTTCATTATTTGTTTCTGAATTTCAATATGATTTTTTCTAAGAATCTTGGTTTGCATTCACACTTTTAAGAAATGCATCTTTTATTTATTTAGAATTTAGAAATTATTTAAGCAAATAAGATAAACTTTCGGTTCGATTTTAATTTTAGTGCGATTTTTTAAAAATGATGAAGATTATTTTTCGCAGTTCCGCACATAATTGGGCCATCTCTCTCTCCCTATTTCTCTTTATCTCTCTCTCTCTCTCTCTCTCTCTGTGTATATGTAGTCTGAGCAGAATGGAGCCGTCTTTCACTGCCAGCATGGACCCAAGGAGTGCGAGGGAAATCGCTTGCAGAGCTGCGTCATCAGCAGCACCCAAAATCAGGCAGCACAGGTGAAATTCGTTGTTTGCCAAATGTTTGCACCAAATCACGCCAATGCCGACAAGGTGCGTATTGAATGCACACAATTTACTTAACCACTTAAGCGCAAACTGAGAAAAAATCTGCGATATTCGCAATTTTAGTGCGCCAGCGAAGCGGGAATTTCAACGGAGGTGGAGCACTGCATGAAGACTCCGGCGGGCACAAAGCTGCAATTGGATGCAGAGCTCATCACGAAGCGTTATAGTCCCAGCTTTGTGCCCACCATTGTCTACAATCACGTAAGTAATCGCATTGCTAAGTGCTTATGCCTCTTCCTTAACAACGAACTGGTTTTCACTTTGGATTACGCACTGACCGGCAACACCAATGACAACAACAACAACAACAATGACAACAACAACCAAAACAGGTATTCAATCAGCATCTGCAGGACCAGTCGCTGCGCAACTTCCGTGCCACAGTTTGCTATTTGCTGCGAGTACAAATCACGCTGCCCGCCACAGTTTGTCAATAAAATGTGAATCATGTAATTAGTGCCGGAAAAGTGGATCAAATAAATATTGCAAATTGCAATGAATCAACACAAAATACGACAAATATTTTCTCGTTGAGGGCATTGTAATTCCCACATGAATTGTGCAACATGCTGAAAAGGGTGATGTCTGCGACATACAGCTGTATCTGTGAAATACAGCTGAAATCTCTTTCAGTCTGTTATTATATAACCTGCTCTTTAAGGCAAGATGAACAATAAACAATACAATACACTGCAATATAGATATTTTTAAAGATACACTGAACAAGTTTATATATTTATAGTGCTTTTGCGCTTTTATTATTATTATTTTTTTGTCGTATAACCTGTAAAAATCTTGGGAAAATTGTTCTTGATGTTTATCTTTTTTCCCAAGGTATTTTAATTTTTAATCTAGCTTTTTAACTTGAATATTTGAAAAGATACGCTGCACAGGTTCAAAAATGTGTAATCCCTTTTTATAACTTTTAACTATAAACCTTTTTGAAAAAAATTTAGTTCTTTTTTTTTGTATTTTTTTTACACATTTAAATATTCGACTTTCACTTGACGAATTTCGATGCAAGCTTTGCTGCAGAAGATGCTACTTGAAAGATTGAAAGATACCCGATTAAATGCATTAATTACTAGTTTTATTGTGCATATATATACAATTTTGAAGCCCATAAAAACCCAAAAGATGTTAACAATTTTTTCTCTATTTGCTTATTATTTATTTCATTTTGTTTAAATGACAGCAAGCGTATGCAGTAATCGGCATGCTGAATTCATTGCAATTCTTTCGTGTTGTGCATTTTAATAAAATAATCATGAGACTATTTGTTGTTGCCACTGATGCAATCTCAGTTGAGAGCACAACAATTAAGTTGTATTTAGTTTCGTGTTTTGATTTTCAAATAAGATAGAAAGTGCTTAACTTGTTAATTCCGCATACCTTGGTCTTCCGCATATACGTACCTGAAGTTTCGCATGTCACAAAATGGGAATTTTTAAGTATTACAGTCTACCTGAGATCGCATCTTTTATGTGGACAGAAACACAGGCACTTCTGGATCGACACCTTCATTTGTATTACTCACACATTGATAAAGGTCAAACAAAGTAAACCTTACGTGATGAAGACCATATTAAATAATACATATGTATTTAGAGTCAGCATAAAATAATAAAACTTGCTTTGCCTTTAAAATGCCGCGCTAATTGAATTAAGTGCATCAAATGGTTCCAAACTTTTATGTTTTAACCTAAACACGCACAGTGCGAAACTGAAGAAAATTAATAACAGTGAATAAGAACTAATGTGCAAAATATGTTGAGCATTTTTCAAGCCAGATATTTTGTAATAGTCTGTAGAAACGGGTTCCATAATCTTTATTCCAGGTGAAGGCAGCCAGAAATAATTCCACTTATTTGATTATTTCTGACACTTTGTGAAAGACTTGCCTGCCGGCCTCATGTTGATTCTAAGAGAAAGTTTAGAAAAATGCTCTGGATAAAAATTCGGAACTTGGAAACAATCTACTTTAACCGGAGCCTCAAACTTATGACATTCACTTAAGGTGTACGGCCAAACGTGTTAATTTTTTAAAAATTAAAAAAAAATACTAATCAAGAAGTACATGTCTTACGATCCCAACAAGCTGGCCATTCATCTACTGAAAGGAGTAGCACGTTTAACGATTGAAATTCAGAATTAGAAATGCCAAAAATAAAATACCTCTTCACCAAAATTTCATTTAAAAAATATTTTGTAATGATATTTAATTTTCCAATGTTGTTTGCTCAAATGGTATCAGAATATTCCGCTATCTGTTTCGGCTTTACTAATGAAATTAAGTATAGAAAAATAATAAATAAATAAATAAACATTATTTGGATTATTTGCGAGTATTTTTGATGATGCTGATGATAGTATCGACAAATATGCATACCAGAAATGAGAATAATTTGTCAGTTTCGAGTTTCGGCAATCAGCTTTATTGTAACAAGCCAGTTCTCCAATATAATTTCTTATACATATGCTAGAATCCCAGTTAACAAGCACAAATATACAAATAAATGTTCGTTACTTTAGTTGCATATATTTCATAATAATAATTTATATAGATAGGTAAGATACAATTCATGGATTACAAATGGTGCATGCAGTGCTTAGGGCGCCCTACTTATTTACAGAGCATATCAAATAGATTCATTTCAGGGGAAGTGCAGAGGGGCCCGATGAAAACAAAAAAAAAGAAGAAAACAAATCCATGTGAAATCTGGGAGCTTAAGACGAAAAACATAATAATATGCATATGTAGATATAAACATATATATATATAATTATTTGCGCCAAAAAAGCAACATTTATCGCAATAATATCGTTAGGTTATTTTCTTTGTATGATGAACCGACAACAAATGACTTACGGGCTAAACAACTTAAACAACAAGCCTACAACTACGACTACGATAAGTGATACAAATTGAATTGTTTTGTTTGTTTTGTTTGTTTTGTGTGTGTTTTGCTGATGGGTGCGTAGAAATAACAAAGTGGGAGCCACATTTTTAAAGCATACTTTCGGGCGGGCGGGCGATATTTGCCTCAGACCGCCGTCCCCGCGCCAGCTGCCTGGCTAAGGCTGAGCGAGCGACGCGGCGCCGGCTTGGGCGGCAGCTGTGGCTTGACGGGCGCCGCCACAACGGCCACAGCGTTCGCCTGGACGCGCTCCTTCTCCTGGAACTCGACATAGCCGCTCTCATCGCTGCACTCGGAGTCATTGTCCGAAACGCTGCTGACATCGGCCGGCTCCTTGGCATCGCTGATGGACTCGGCGGGCGTTGACGAGGCGGAGGAGGAGGAGTTCAGCTTAAGGGTGATGCTGCTGGAGCTGCTGTAGTTGGTGGCGTCACTATTGTGACGCAACTGCTGGCGCCGCTTCGACTCCTCCAGTCTTTGGTAGATCAACATCGACTCGAGCACCTGCTGCTGCACATTGCTGCCTTGCGGCTTGTTGTACTCCTCCTGGTTGGCATTGGTCACAGTGCTGGCCGTTTCGCAGCCGCTGGAAATGGAGCCCTCATCGCTGTCGGGATGGGCCAAGCCGGGCTGACCGTTAGCAGCGCCCATTTGCGCAATGCCGCTGGCCGTCGTCGAGCTGGAGGCATTCGACGAGATGGATGATTGGGGCTGGTGACGATACTGGAGGCTGGCCTGCTCGCTGTTCCGTTTGCGCATCGAGCTGCGGTGCAGCATCGTTAGCATCGCTGCCTGCCGAAAGTAATGATCGTCGGCATCGTCAAGGTAATCCTCCTCGCCGTCGCTGCAGACACCGTTGCGCCGCAGGTGCACTGCATCCTCGCTGTCAAAGTCTGCCTGTGGATCGGCACTGGGATCACTGTTAATCGTCGGCAGCAAGCTGAGCGGCTCCCCCTCGTCATCATCATCGTTCTCAGCGACCACCACGACCTGCTCGACAGCATCCACGTGCAGCTCGCTGAGACTGCCCAGGCTCTGGCTGCTGTTCTTGTGCAGCTGCATATCGAAGTACGGCAACAACTCATTGCTCAGCGTCGTGTCGAACTTGAGCAGTTTCTCGAACTCATCCGAATCGGAGCCATCGTTGCCACAGACGGGTGTTGAGCCTGCCGCGATCTTTGTCACCGTCTCCGGCAGCGACTCCAAGACGGACTCTGCCTCATGGGAGCAGCATGTGGATGCCGCCTGAATCTTGCCTGTGCGTCGTATGGAATGACCGCGACGACAGCGTCGCCTGCCCAGCGTCATGGCCGGATAGAGGGAGTCGCGCTGGCAGCAGGGCTTCATCTCTGGCTCATTGGTGTCCTCGATCTCGTCGCCCTCCTCCTCGCCAATGGCCTCCTCAATGGACATCAGTTTCGGCGCCGACTTCGAACGCTCCAACGGCGGCCTATAATTGTTGCCGCCCACGCTCAGCATGATCTTGCGCCGGGGCAAGCTGGGATTGTCATAAACAGCGTTGGCCAGGCTGAGACGAGCATTCTGTTTCAGAATCTTCTCACGCTTAAATTCACGCAATGCACTCTCCAGATTATCCTGAATAGGATGGAGAATGGGCAACGTCAGTCGAGATGAGCAGGTTGAGGAGTTATCTACCACTTACCCGTAACGTTTCGCATATGTCCTGGGCAATCTTCTCCTTGCTGCAGAGCACCGCATGGCAGCGCAGCTCGTGCTTCAGCTTACGGCCCTCGTGCCTGTAGATCCAGCAGAAGACTCGCGGATAATTCTTGGGCGCACAGCAGTACGTGATCCGATTCGACCAGTACTCCGTGAGCCCGTGCTGACGTGTAGTCGCCTTCAATCCGGATGCGCACACCTTGACGCGCATTATGACATCCGGCTTGGTGTGCTGCGTGTAGTTGCGCCACAGCGTATTCAGTTGCTTTTCCACACAGCCCTCGCCTGGAAAGGTGTAAGTAAAAGTTAATCATTTGTTATAGGGATACACTCACAAAAAATATGGTTGAAACAGAAAACTAAATATAAGAAAGAAAATTTTGGAAATTTCAAAAGCCTTGCCATAAATCGACCATGCCAAAAAATTGATGTTTGTATTTATTTTTTTGAAATATTTTTTATTCTTAGAAAATGCATTTCCAAATAGTAGAAAACTAAGCACAAATTTAGAAAAAATCCTTTCTATAATTCAGAATCAAGTCTTGAAATTATATTAGAATATTCAGAATAATATCAGTAAGTTATCCAATTCGGGGCGATTTTCTTCTAAGAGTAGTCACTAAAATCGGTTAACAAATCTAGAGACAGGCTGAGATGGCTAAATTGATTCGGCTGCTGATGCTGATCACGAATATATATATATATATATATATATATATATTCAGAGATGCTTGATTTCTATGATTTCTAGAAGCCAGATAAACTTTCTTTTAATTTTCTATTTTAGTTGGATTATCTTAAATTAAAGTTTATCATTTATTTGAGCAAAGTGAAACTTACCCTTGGCCCAGCCGGTGAGCACATTGCCCAGATAGGACACCTTGTACTCGGGATCCGGTGTGCTAATGTCGACGCTGTGGCTGCGCTTCCACCAGAGCTTGCCCAGGCCGCGGGTCAAAGTGCGCATCGCCTTGCTGCTCAGCTGATCCTCGTCGCGGCGTCCCACATGCTCCTGCCGACTGCCATACTGCAGATCCCGTGAGTCTGTCGTCAGCGTGACCACATTGGTCACCTGCACCTGCATATCGTCGGCGCCATTGTCGCCAGCGATGTCGCCATCCTCTTTGGACATGCGCTTGAAACGCTCCAGATACGGACCCGATCCCCGCCGGCGACCATTGAACGTGTGAAACTTGCCGCTTGCCTCGTTGGCCAGTCGCTTCTGTTCCTGCCGCTCAAACTTGCGGGCATTGTAGGTGTTGCCCAGCAGGCGGGCAATGCTGTTGCTCTTCACAAACTTGTGTTGCCTCGGCGGCGTGCCAATTGGCACTGGGGGCAGACTGCCGCTGCACGGCAAGGTTGAAGGCGATGGGGTGGTTGCAGGGGTGGTTGTATTTGTTGCAGTTGCAGTTTGTTGTGACTTGCTGCTCGCATTTTGCTTTTTACTACCGAAATGGAAGAGTGTGCGGCGTTCCTTGGATTTCTTCAAAGTGTTGTTGTTTGTGTTGCTGACATTTGGTTCATTGTTTGGTGTGACTGTTCCTGTTGTTGTTGTTGTTGTGTTTGATCCTTTGGCGCTGATTAATGCGACACCGACGCTGCTTAAATCCCCATAATCGTTGTTGTTGTTGTGCGTGGCAGTTATAAAATCAACTTCATCGCGACTCTCCAGCAACTCTGATGGAGTCGTCATCGCTTTGTTGTTGCTGCTGCTGCTGTTGTTGTTGTTGGCTGCCATTATGTGTGTGTCGCTGTGGTTTGTGTTGTTGTTGTTGTTGTTGTAGCTGCTACTGCTGCTTCTCAATATCCGTTAGATTGTGACATGTTACAGATCTGTAATTATTAATAAGAATTTATGAAAATTTAATCAAATTTTGTCTTTCATTCAATTAGACTTACAAATACCCTTTCTCATAATATAACACTACTTATAATCTTACACTTATATTATTACTTATAAATTATAAGAAATCTAACTTTGCTCTTGATTTAATTTGGTATAATTTATTGGATTTGATTTGAGTATTTTGAGTATAATAAATTATTAAGTTTAGCTAAGGATTTTTAATTATTTATTAGTTCTGATTTAAGTTGCTCAAATGTTATAAATTATTAAGTACTTAGATCTACTCTACTAAATAAACCTGCTTTGTATAAAACGCCAAATTTGTGGCAACCATCGATAAGAAAGCTTTTCCCGTCAAGACACTTTCACACTATTCAATCACTGGCTCTTTAAATATTTAAGTAATTTATCCTTTCAATGAACTTGTCACAATAATTGAGCCCTCTTGCTTATTATACCGAAATTGATTTGAAAAAAACACTAAAAATAAAATAAAATAAAAAATTTGATGCCCATTTTATTTTAAATTATCGACAAAAAAATAAACGCATACTTTAAGGTTACATAATTTAATTTTTAATTTTAATTTTAAATTTTATAGGCAATTTTTTAATATTTAAATCACTTTTTTTTAATAGGCGGACTTTTTTTTATTTACATTAAATAAATAAATAATGTTGAATATATTAAATAAAAACAAATATAACAAACATAAACAAAACGATAAATAAATACAAATTTGAAGATGTTTTGATTTTTGATTTTGATTACATAAATTAATAAAAAATTTCCATTCCCAATTATATTGTGAATATTTAAGTAGTTAAATTCGTGTAACTTTAAAATCAGTTAATTCCAATATTTGTTAAGTAAAATCGCAGCTCTGTCTGTCTGTCTGTCTGTCACACATTATGCTCTTTACTAATTGGCCACTTTCGCTGCGCATTTCGTTCGCATAAAAAACTGCAATTAATTAAAAATAAGAGTGAATATTTTTGTTGTTTTCATTTGAGCCAAGTGTCAACTTTATTCACTTGAGTAATTACCTCATAATTAACACCTGAAACACCTGTAAAACAATTGTGGATGTTTTTTTGCATTTTTCATTTGTCTTGTGTCTTTTCAGCCCCAACCCAAACAAGTGGTGGCTGTAATGAAAATTGTTTGTTGAATCTACAAAATGCAAATATTTTCGCTATTACTGCAATGGGACAGTTAATTTCTTTGTTGTTGTTTGAATTGTCGTGTGACTTTTGTGTATTTCAATTTGCTTTTTGTTGTTTTCTCATCTGTTTTTTAGCAGTTGTTTTCGGTTTTTGTTTTTCACATTATTTGGATAATATAATTGCCGTTTAAAAGCATTTAAAGGCGAAACTATCAAAACCATTAGCCAAGAATATTAAATTCCTAATTATATTTCAACGCTATTTTATTGTCTTCATTTTCATTTTAGTTTTTAACTTTTTATAATTGAGAGGTAATTGTCTGCGGCAAATGGAAGTCAAATTAAAGTCGTTTTGTGTGTCTAAATTGCAATTTGAATAATTGCATTTGAACAAGCCCCATTTGCCACACATTTGGCAATATATTTGGCTAAGATTACGCTGGAAATAGATCACTCGTTTGGCTATATCTGGCGAAGGTAACGTGCCAAAAACATAGAAACAATCGTTAAATTATTAATAATGCGTGAAATAATCACCATGTGATTTAGCAATTTAGCATTTGTGATTTGGCACGTTTCTCGATTATGATCATGCCACAGTTGGAGTACGGCAGTAGTAAAGTTATTATAACCAAATCACAATACACACACACAGACACACCTCATGTGACTGCAATCAGTCCTTGTGGTATCAACACTTGAGCCTGTTTAACAAGCATTTAATCATCACCACAAATACTTTGCTATATTTAAAGTGACAACCAAATCTTAATTGTTATGCCTTGGTAATCTAATCGATGCTCTCAAACGCATTGATTTTTTTGATAAACTGCATTAAAAATGCCGAAAAAGGGTATATTATTTTGTTGTGCAGGTCGCCTCCCCGAGCCAATTAATTATATATATATATATATATATAGTCACGTTTGTTCTCAGACACTATAAAATATTTGGCATTTATTTGTTGTATCAAATTTACCTGCTTAAGTAATGAGAGCACTTCCGGGCATGCTTACATTTGGCAATTTCGCATTAAAACTAGAATATATTTAATAGGGTATCTCATAGTCGAGCTCAAGCGCCAACCGTATTGTTTTCTTTTAATTTCAATAGTTATAAATAAAGTTGTTGTTTGACATTATTTTGTTATTAATCTATAAGTTCAAAACGACGCTATAAATGAGTAATGCTTGCATCGGTTGCCAGTCGCTTTCTTGTCAGTTTTAAGTACTATTTGCAGGCTACAAAGACCAAGTCACAATTGTCTTGCTACAAAGTTGTTTATGGTAATGCAACGACCTTGAAGTTGTGCAGGTGCTGACAAAGTCGATAAAGTTTAACGATATTTGCCTAAAGGTTTGCACCGCCGCTGCTTTCACTTTTGCCATAAAAGCCTGACCAAACAGACTGCAGGCAAATGTCAACGGTGCGGGCGTCCCACAACTCTGTATATATACACAAAAACCTATCTGAGAAAGCCCAGTAGTCGCGGCCCAAGCCCCAAACCCAAAACCAAAAACAAACCCGAGCTCAAGCCCCCAGGCCATTGACATCGTCGCGCAGTTTTCACTCTACAGGAAAAAAAATGTGTATAGGTAAAAAACAAAATATAAAGAAAAAAAAAAATACACGTTGATGATGGCGCTGATGAAAAGAAGAAGCAAAGAAAGCGCGCTGAATTTGTAAGAAGAAGAGTTAAACAAAAGTAAGTAATTGTTTTCTTTGAGACGCCCCTAGCCCATTATCATTTATGGTTGCCGCTTTTGTTGTGTTGTGCAGTTGATTTCCTTATGTGTCCGCCCTTAGACCATAACTGCAAATCTTTTATATAAAATTATTTATTTATTTATTTTGTGCGTGATCAGGCATTTTGAATAGTACACTGACGCTGACTGAAGCCAGCTAAGTAATAACAAAAAATGCAAAAATAAATAAATGACACTTTAGTTGTTGTTGTTGTTTCGTTTATAAGAAATGCAAAAAACGTAACGAGGAAGTGTTGGAAGTGCTGGTTGACTGGCTTTAAACACTTTCAGTTTGTGTGCGTAATTTTAATTTTTAGGCGCAGCCAAACAACAGGAGCGCTGTGGGGCCCAATAAATATGGCAGCTGACCTTCAGTCTGGGTATACACATACATGTATATTAAAATCAGAACTGAGTCCACTTTATATTCGCACAACAGCTGTTGGCTATAAACTGTAAGAAACTATCAGTTAGCAGCTAGCAGCTAGCAGCCAAAAATGATTGATCATCAGATCAAATAGTTTGGAATTTATTTGTTTGACTTCTGGCGTCTAAGCGTATCACACACACAGCACATCAGACAATGGAACAAGTTCTATCATTTCATCAACAAAATCAAAAAAAAAAAAAGGTTAACAAAATGATTTTTCAAGTCATTTATCAAAATGTATGAATAACAGCTAAATTTGCGTTCGCAATTGCTGGCCAAGTGTTTCCCAGGCAGCTTAAAATGCAAAAAACCGCAATTCGACAGCAAAAACAACAACTGCAACAACTGCAACAACAATAACAACAACTGCAACAACAACAACTGCAAACTTCTAGTTACATATTTGTCTAAAGTCAAGCTCCAGAGACAAACACTTGAGACTTGGCATTCTCAATGGTTAGTCAGACTCTGTGGGTACAACAAAAATGCAATTTATTATTAGAGTCGACTCCACTCTGCTCAGGTGCAACGGGGCTCAGGCTCGCAGCTCGGAAACTGTGTCAACAGCAAATTGAAAAGTTGATTTACAATAAAGAAGAAAAACGAAAAAAAAAACAAAAAAAAAAACATAATGTTTACCTGGTATAGGCCAAATTCAATTTAGCCACGGCTACGCGTGTGGCTTCAAGCCAAGTGTGTGTGCATGTGTGTGTATGTGCGTGTATGTGTCTGATGTCGGTTTAAATAAATCGTTAACAACACTGAAACGCTGACCGAGACACGTCGAGAAACCTCAGGCTCAAAGCGGTGCCAAGAATGTCTCAAAATAAATAAGTACGATGAAGCGCAGAATAAAAAAAATAAATAAAATTAACAAAACAAAAACAAAAACAAAAACAAAAAAAAACACTAAAGAAACTAAAGAAACAATTCGGCTCGCAACTAAATTAAACGGTTTCGCAATTCGATTTTTGGGCATGTGTGTCACGCGGTGCAACAAACACTCAAATCCCAAAACGAATAAGAAAACTAATCCGAATACGAATACGAATATGAATACATATCCGAATATCAACTTAAGGCAAGCTGCGTATGCGAGTGCAAATAAAAAAGGAAAGGAAGTGGGCCAGAGTACGTGCGAACGCATCGGAATGCATTTAATTGAATGATTGAGCCAATATTGTGCTGAATTTAATAAAATTTATTTGACTTACAATAGAGATTGAATCGATATTGAGTCAACAAAAGATGCACAAAATTGCTTAAGTAAAAAAAAAAAATCAATTTAAATACTTCCATAAATAAATATTCCCTATGAACAAATTCAAGTAATTCAAGTAATTATTCATCAATTAGCCAATAAAATAAAATAAGTTTATTGAATGATTGAGTTAAATAAAATTTATTTGACTTATAACAGATTTTGAAAATTAAATATAATATATTTTTGGCTTACAACGGAGATTGATCGAAAAAAAAAAATCAATTCAAATACTTCCATAAATATATAATCCCTATGAACAAATTCAAGTAATTATCCATCAATTAGCCAATAAAATAATATGAGTTTATTGAATGATTGAACTAAATAAAATTTATTTGACTTACAATAGAGATTGAATCGATATTGAGTGAACAACACTTGCGCAAAAAATGGTAAAATAACAACAAAAAAAATCAATTCAAATACATAAATAAAAATATAATCCCTATGAACAAATTCATGTAATTATTCATAAATTAACCAATAAAATAATATGAGTTTATTGAATGATTGGGCAACCATTGTGCTGAATTAAATAAAATATATTTGGCTTACAGCGGAGATTGAATCGATATTGAGTGAAAAACAGTTAAGCAACAAAAAATCACTTCAAATACATCCATAAATATATATAATCCCTATAAACAAATTCATGTAATTATTCATAAATTAAGCAATCTAAAAATATTAAAATGAATTGAATGATTGAGCAAACATTGTGTGAATTAAATAAAATATTTGGCTTATAACAGAGCTGGAGTCTGAACTTATTCGATACCTGGTGGAAAACAGTTGCAAACCATAATAATCCAATAATCAAAATCCAGAAATACAGCTTTCTTCAATTAACATTATTCTACGATTACAATTTGATCTTTGTGAAATGTTCTTGTCATTATGTATCCATTAATTAACCATTATCATACCCCCTGCATGGCCAACGTTAGGTTTAGAGAATTATAGATAATTGATTTGGGAACTACGTCAATTCAACTGCAATTAAATAAATGATTAATGCACTGCAATGGAAAAGAATATCTCTAAAAAACTCAAAGTTAATGAAATGTTATTGCCAAACAAATTGGAAATGCATTTCCTCGTAGAGAGATGCAACAGTGCAACCAATTGCTGGACAGACTATTATTTTATATCTTGCTGGCTGATAAGCTCTTTGGCCTCAAGACTTAGACTTATCTCACCTGCTCAGTTCGCTGAAGCTCATGTGACTTAACTGGCAATTCCACTAATTCCGGCCAGCAATAAAAAATAATAAACAAAGATGTAAAAAAAAATGAGCAACAAACGAGCGTTTTTTTTTTTTATTATTAATTTTTTATTGAGAGGAGTGAAGGCAAGCGTGGATATAATAAAAGTGAGTTTTAACAACAGCAAATTCACAGCAATTATGTGGGGTAATTTTGTGCTAGTTGTGTTATGAATCTGACGCCCAGAACCAGAAAACAACGTCAGAGACTCGGAGAAGAACGGTGCAAAATTGAGGCAGCACAGATTGGCTTTAGTGCCCATTCGACATAGGTGAACAGATTCAACAGATTTATGTTTACACTTTTTTTTAATGGGGTCGAAGAGGGTTCAGCGGAGGCGTCGGTGTCGCAGAGTCGCTGTCGGAGTTGCTTTAATGGATCCCTGTTGAACTGACATTAAGTTCACTTTGCCTTTATACCTTTAGTTAATTGAGGTAGCAGCAGGTTTTTGAATTATTATTACTTTTTTTTTTATATATATGTATTTTGTACTTTTTGATGTCTGCGTATTTTGTGGCTTATTAAATTTCTGGCTGTTCGAGTAAAAACCTTTTAATTTTTGTATTTTTTTAAATTGGTTTTTTGAAAGTGAATGCCTTGACATCATTTTGCCTGACTGAAGTTGCATATTTAAATTTACATTTCAAAAGATATCTTTTCGCATATGCGATTTGAATCAAAGTTACTCTTTTTTATGGCATATCAAACACAAACTTTATTAATATGCTAAACGTGAGCACGCGAGCAGAATTTCTGTTCAGACAATTAAAATTATTTGATGGTCTTTCAGATATCCTGCAACTGAAATCCAAATAAAATAGTAATGGGTATATACGAAAGTCTTCTGAAAAGGCAAACACGAGTCGCTCGAATTGGCATCTCAAACATCAGAATAAATGTAAATATTTATGAATGAAAATTGTTTTCTTAAAAAATATGCCGCCAGGCACAGGTAAACAAATCAGGACAAAAAACCAAACAAAAAAATAAATAAGTATATAGTAATAAATAATTATATATTACACGTATATATGTACATATATATATATAATGGATATGGCGAAAGTTAAGCCGAATTGTTTGTCGTTTTGGCTAATTATTCGACATTTTCAGTTATCTGTCTGTCTGCCTGTCTGTGTGTCTGTTATCTTGAAGTGGTTGCTTTTAATCATGGCAAAGATTCGCATATAAATTTCAACTGTCTTATTGTACAAATCATTTCTCAACTACAACAATGGAGCACTTGCAGGCGTGCCAAATGACAAGTTTCACCAGCTCAAAAGCGAGCTCAACAGCAACAAAAAATTGCTCAGAATTGTCGACCCATAAGATGCCCTGTAAACAGGCACCAAACTGACTCTAGCTGGAAATACTCTTCCAAGATTCCATGCAAAAATTACTGTCAAATATTTAAGTGCAATAAGTTTCCACACTTTAAGTTTCAAATTCAACAAGTCTTTTTTCCAATACAATTAAATATTTATGCACATATTTTATGCACATTTAAGTTATTTATTTATTATTCATATTGTTCATCGCAAATGCCGCATTTTTGTTAACTTTTTTTTTGTATGGCTAGAGGTAGGTGCAAAAACGTAGCATGACAAATTGTTTGTCATGCGGCTTAAAAGGGTTTGTTTGCCAATTGCGTGGCTAAATTTATTAGCGAAAGATGTTACTAAAGGGGTTAATTGTGCAACAACAAAATGCAACGCAAGCGAGTATTTTATGTGTTTTGTACTGCTGCAACAACAACAACAGCAGCAGCAACCGCATCATCAACAGAAGCAGTTGCAACAACTGCAGCAACAGGTACAACTGAACACGTTGGTGGCGTAATCGACTGCGAAATACTGTGATAACAGTAAAAATCCCAACTGCAACTGAACTGGTGGCAAAGATACATTTTGTGGGCGTGTTTTGACCAATGAGAAATGCAGACATAAATATATATTTCATATTTTTTGCTTTAAGTAATTTGTGAGAAAGGGAATTATTAGAATCTGTCTGCTAAATTTGTTAACTCTAGTTTCAAAATGATCCAAGTCATGGCTTAAGATCAATTTTTGTGGGTGTGGCCCAGAATCTAGCCAATCTTTGTAAAAAGTTTCGGGCAAGTCTAAGCAATCTCAAATGTGGTAAGTGTGACTATAAAATTGTGGATGCTTGAGTGTGACCCATTAGTCATATGCCGAAAACTACCTTCCAAAACTCTAGCTAAAAAATTGTGCGACATTTTTAAAACCAAAAAAGTTAATGTAGACAAAACTAATATGCTCGACAACCTTCAGTGTCAGCGTATACAAATAACAGATGAGAAGCACCAGGAAACTGTTAATGTTTTATTTTACTTGTGGCTCATGCATCATGTTGCTTGTTGCAGTTGTTGTTGCTGTTGTTGTTGTTGTTGTTGGTGCAAGCATTTTGCAGTTGACTGCAATTGACATTTTGCAATTGCCTTATATGGATTATAATTGAGTTTGCAGTAGATTTTCAATTTGAATTTTAATTAAGTTCAACAGTTGCCGGCGGCGGTAAAAGTTAAGCCTCAATCAGCGGCTTAAATTACTATGAAGGTGTGTGTGTGTTTGTGTGTGTGTGTGTGTGTGCGAGAAAGTGTGTGTGTTCCTCGACACAATCTCTTGGCTAATCTGACAAACAGATGCGAACTGCGAAGTACTCCGCGTCCTTGCCAAAAACCAATTCAATCAATGGAAATACGGAAAGTGGAAAGCAAATATTGACAAAGATAATTCGCAAGTGATTCTAGCTAAATTGCGACTTGCACTAAATTTAATGCAAAAGTTTTGGTTACTTGTGGAATACTTATAAGTAAGGGGGCATTCCCCGCAGCTGTTTTAATCTTAATCGTGATTGGCTTACCAACAATGTTTTGACTTGAAAAAAGAAACACGATTTAAAAAAAAAATGTGCGTGTTTTAGGTATTTGGCCAATTACGCATTGGCCAAGTGAGTTGGTCTGCACATGGACACGTCCACTGCTGTTTTGGCATTCAGATCACGCGATCGCCTAATGATAAATGGCATAAATGAATAGACCAAGACCAAGACCAAAAACTGACAACGCCAACGACACCGACCTGATGCCTGAGGCCAGTTTGAATTGAATTTTTTTTGTTATTTATAGCAGCAGTGGAGGCAAATGTTTAATTATTTAGTGCACAACTGCTAAGAGGCGACTAATTAAACGCTTTAAATTGGCGCACAGCGCGCTTCAAATAAATTGGAAATACTAAATAAAAAGTTATAAATATCACTATGCATGGAAATGTTAATTAAACACTCTAATCACAGGCAATAAACAAAGAGTAGAATGTGTCGGATTGATGCGCCATTCACTGGATAGGATAGGGTATATAGATGCCATATAAAAATAAATTAGTATTCCATGTGTCTCTAATGCCTCCCATTGAATAACACATCACGTTTGCCAGGAAGAGCTGCACATAAATATAAACAAACACACACACACACAGACACATACATATGTGATCATGTGTGTGTATATAATATTCATTAGTGGCTTAATTAATTGCAAATTATCACGCTATTTTATTACAACTAGCAAAAGACAAACTGGTTGCATGTTCCTTCACTAATCGCTTAGGCAACTGACACTTATCGAATAGATTTGAAATGGATATGAAAGTGGCGAAAAGAATCTCTGGAATGATGGCTAAAAGCTCGTTGAGGTGTGGCTATTGTTTTTAGCATGGTTATCCATCCAGTGATGATATCATTAGTAAACACCCCTGCTTAGAGGGTTGTCATCATTATTATTTTTAGACAATTAGTAAACACAGCAAGCTGTTGTTATTGATGTAAATTCTTCGTTTTAAAACAAACAAAAGCCGTCATCAGAATAAATAAAATTAATAATAAAATTACTATTTATAAACAATTAAAGTTTTGAAAAAAAAAAATATTTATTTTGGTGTAAGACGAATAAATAATATCTTTGTCAATGTTCAAAAATATTCCATAAAAATCTTTAATAAATTTTTTAAATTGAAACGTAATTTTCTGAACTTTGAAATGGAAAAAACTGCAAAAATGTCATCTTTTTTCTTACATTTGAAAAATGTCTCTTTTTATTTTATTTTAGTAGCATGTATTTAAAAAACTGTACTAAAAATGATAACAAATTGATTCGAACAATATTTGCCAGAGTTAAAAATTATACCATAAAAATATTTAAATATATACTTAAATGTATCTGTTAAGCTAAAAAATAATTTCCGAGACTACAACACGGAAAAAATTCGTAAGATTTTTCCATGGAAAAATGAATCGTTAACATTATAAGAAATCTTTTTGATTTTCATTTTAATTTACTAACATTTATTTACAAAGATGTGCTACAAATTTAAAATTTAATCAATGAAATTATTTAATAAACTCTAAAACTAAAAAGTAATTTCGAAAGCTACGAAATAAAAAAAAATGAGAGCTTAAAGCTGGTTTTTAAAGATACATCCAAGCAAAAATTACATAAAAACATGATCATTAACATATCAAAAATATCATTTTCCGTTTTTTACTTAAATATATTTAGAAAACTCTACAAAAAGTGCTAAAAATTATTCGTACAAAATGGTTGTGCAAAAAATACAATCTAAGCCACAAACTGACAGCCAAAAACTTGTGACAATGTTTTTTGGATAGCTTGGGACTGTTTGTCAAGCGAGCTTCATTCGATTCGATTGGGCGCTCAACATTTTTGCGATATGTTTTGGTATTTTGTCAAGCAATTAACGCGCATTTGTTGAATTTCGTGTGAAAATTTTCCACTCGAGCAGGCCATATATAAATTTTGCACATTGAGGGACAGTTTTGCTGGGCTGGCGCAGGCAGCAGCAGCCTCGTAAAAGATCAAGAGTCAAATTCTTTGGCAAGATAAACCGGCAGCAGATAGAGCGGACTGCCTGCTTAGTCATAGCCAGCAAATTGGCCAACACACATGAGCCATGATGCCGAGGCGAAGCCAATTGAATCGAATCGAATCGACTGAAGCTTAAGCTGCAACAGCTAGAAGTCAGCCAGCCATTTAGTTAAGAGCTGTGCTTGCAACATGCCAAGAGAAAAAAAAAAACTATCGAGCTCCAGCTCCCAACTGTATGTTGATATCTCCATGTCAGTCCACTGGCCATTAGCCAAGGTTGTTGAGTGTGTTGAGTGGAAACTGCGGCTACTTGCATTGGCCAGAGATATTAAGAATCGAGCTGAGCGTGCAACATGCAGCGATCAACGAGCTGCTAGCCAGCAGCTTAATGCCCTCTTATGGATTGCGCAGACGCCAAAAAATTGGCAAACATGTTGCCAACAAAATCACATACCAACACACACACACACACTTATACAGATGTGCAACTATGAGCGTACTCTGTAACACCAACAGTGACGCCAGGTAAATTGTCCGGGCCCAGCCCGCTTGTGTTTTTCCTTTGGATGTTGTTTTTTGTGTACTTGTTACGTGAGAAAATTTTTGAAAAGTTTGGATTTTGTTTAGCTCTCCGTTTTGGTTATGCGGGCCAGCTGCCAAAAATGTGAAACTGCTAACCGTTTTTTTTTTGGTTTTTTTTTTTGCATTTTTTCTTTTGCAATTTTATGGCTTTGTTGGTCACCACCACCATTCGATGGCTGTGATCGCAATATGGTCTCACAAGTGGTCCCCGGCAAATGCATTTGCCAGACTACATCACACACACACACACACACCAAGCCAAGCCAAATCGCACTCTGACCATGTGGCCCCGGGCCAGGCCAGGCTAGGCCAGGTGAAAACCTTGGTCTGCCTCTGGCGAAGGGTGCTGCTTTTCTTGATTATGTGGAGCATTGGTTATGGGAAGTGTGCACATACATATGTATATATATATATATATATAGCCATGACTTCCGTATATAAAACAATGGCTTAGTCAGTTAATTGTCTGTGGCAAATCATATGTAAATAATATGCTAAACCTTTCTATAAATCCGTACAAGTTTAGGCATTGTCTAAGTTCATTTAGTGCAGAACAGCAATTCTAATCTAAAAAATAATATTTCTATTTCATTTGTCATGAAAAAAAAGAGGGGGGAAAAAAAAATCGTTAAGTTTAGCATTGCAATTACTAATGCCAGTCGCAGTCCATTGAATTTCAATTAGCGCACAAATTGCCAATGAATTTCAAAATCAATAACGAAAAGTGTCTGTAATAAATATAAAAATAAATAAATAAGAGGCTCAAAACTGAAAGCTTCAATGCAAACGGTACGCATGAAATTAATTTGAAGGAAATCTTGCCAAATGTTCAAACAATAAACAACAAAAAATAAGAAAAAGAAGAAAAATAATAAAATGAAACCAAATACCTCAAATAACAATTCGCTCTAATAAATATTTTGCAATAACAAAACTTGATTAAATGGCAACCGAATAATTTAAGTTTGTTTTTTTCGCAATTCTAAAACGTCGTTTTCAGAGTTAATTCATAAACTTATTTATTAGCTCATTCTAACAAAATAGCCAAATAAATCTAAGTGCCCGCTGCTCAGCTTGAAAAAAGGCGCTTGGCTTGTGTTATTTTTAGCTGTTTTTTTTTTGTTTTTTTTTTTTACACTCTGCCTCGCTTTTATGGGAACTCGTTGAGATTAACACGTATTCAAGTGAAGTTCTTGTTTTTTATTTATTGTTGCTTTTTGACAAGTTGGGCACATAAACTCACTCACCGCAATTCTTTGTGTTGAATTTTGCTTGTTGATTCATGCTCTTATGAGTAGAGTCAATCTTTTGGGCAATGCCTTAATTGAATAACAAAAAATAACATACTTCACTACTTCTACCACTTCAATTTACTCTTCAGCAGACAATCGAGCTGGGCAGAGGCGGCAACAGGTTTCAGATAACTCAAATGTTTCTTAGCCAGCCACATAGTCTCACTGGGTCGAATAGACTTGGAGTACTCAGCGGATTCATCAGACTCTTGCCTCAATAATAACTGAATTACGTATAGTCACAAGCCAATCGATAGGTCTCAGATAGGCGAAATGTCTCTTTGGCAGCTATATCTGTAGCAGACTCTGATGATATTGTCGCAAGGGGCATCCTCAATAGATGTAGCATGCTAGGGAAACATGCTATCAATTCGATCCCTTAACTTATCTTAAGGCTTACAAATTCTGATCGGAAAAGGGGCCCACTTACAAATAAGATACACCTAAACCATGCAGAGCTCATTTGAGACTAGTAGAGTAAATTCCTCAACACTCAACGCGAAGTTACTTCTAGAATTGTGTTATGGGACAATAGATCTAATAGGTCACATGAGACACCGCCCGATAATAATAATGTGTGGCCCGTTTGCTCTATTATCTAACCGATTGGGATGATTTAATAATGAACACACGTTTGCATGAGTGCCTCCATCTAGATTCTAGTAGCACGCACTCAAGTTCAAATACTAACGAGTGTCGTGCATGTCGAACGTAATAAAGCGTGGCAACAACAGCTTTGAGAAATGCGCAATTCGAAATTGTGAAGAGGCATATTGCTTAACTGAAGCCCTGTAATATGGTCAAATTAGTGGCACGCTTTCAATGACGTCAAACTGCAGTGGACTTTGACATGAAAATGAATTTAAAATTAGTGACACGTGCAACACAAAGTGGAACCATTAAAACCGAAGATCAGATTGACTATTACGAAATAATAAAAACCAAATAATAATAAAAAAAACAATTGCGGCCGAAAATAAAGATTGTGGCTAGATTTGTGTTTTAAGATTCCTCAGTTCGTTCCACACATTAAACAGTTTAAACGGCAAACATGACAAGTCGCTTGTAGCTGCCTCTGTTTTGGCCACTTGTTGTTTTTTGGCTATTTGTTGGCTACAAATTGTCGGTGCATTAATAATAATTGCATTTTGGGCAAAGAACGCCACACGTAATACAAATTACGACGATTTTCTGCCATATAAGAGGAGATGGAACCCCCATTTCCGCTTGCACCCCCCTTTCACTCGTTCTGTCTTCCGTGTTTGGTTATGCGACTCGCTTGGGGTAAAAGTTGCTCATTAAGCTAAGCAACTGTGCATTACAGTGCAACATTTTGAAGCGGGTCTCAGAAGCCAAACAACTATAAAAAAAATGACTTTTTTCAATTTGTAAAAATGAGTTAAGTTTTTAATTTAGTCGTGTAATTAAATGTGCATATAACAATTATGCATTTGAGCAGTTGGGTAATATTTTAAACATTTTTGGGTTTCTTTTGTCGAAGGAGAAACCAACAGCTAAACAAAATGTAATTATTATAGTAGTAGCTAAGCATTATTTATTTATTTGTTTGGGTACTTTACTAAATTTATTTCAAAATGCTAAACTGTAGAAAGAGCTGCTGTAAATCCCGCTGCTCATTACTGAGAATACAAACAAAGCCACACATATCATACACAATACCAGGTATCATTATAATAAGTAATATATTTCACAAGTTATGCACTCGACTTTCATCATTTGAAATGGTTTGGGTATTTTTCCAATAAGTATTTCAATAAGCTAAGTTGTATAGAGAAGCGCTGCTTATATCTGACACATTTTTACATATTGCGAAATTAATTCAGGTATTAATATTGCAGTTAAATGCATTGTAATAAAATTAAAAAAATATTTCTAAAATTTAGCTTTAAGAGCAGAATAGTTAAATGTTTGAATACAAATAATGCACTCAATCAGCTAAGCAATATTTACAAATGTATTGGGATTTTTTTGCCAAGTTAAATTTGAATATGCTAAGCTGTGGAAAGAACCGCGTAAAATCCGCTGATTATTTTCAATAAATTATTCATTTGCTGCTTGAGTAGTAAAAAAAAAAACAAAATCAAATTAATTATTACAAATTAAGACAAAAAAAACTGTGCGCACGCGCCTACCGAACAAACATCAAATAAACAACCACAACAACAACAACAACAAACACTCAACGAACTTACACCTGCACCACTGTTCGCCTTGTGAATTTTGCTGGCAATCTAATGAAACGGGCCAAAAAAAAAAAAGAACACGCGCTAGCCACAAAAATTTCTGCTGACGCACTTTTGACGTAAATGTCGTGGCCTTTCAAAAGAATTTGGGCCCCCCGCCTCATCAGGCCGGCTTCATGATAATTATCAAAGACTTCAGCTTAGCTAGAAGCTAGCTACCGCAGTCGCCATGGAGCTTAGCGAATTTATACTTGTTCCCCGTCGCTGTTTGGACTTTACCTGTGGCCAGCTAGACAGGTCTGTCTGGCCAAATGGCCAGCTGGTTAGCTGGCTAGCTGGACCAAACCAGTAGTTGTTTTGGGGCTTGTGCCAAAATAATTTGTAGATAGAGATGCCTGTGTCTGTCCGTGTGTCTTTGTCTGTTTGTAAACTTGAGCTTGTTTCGGTGTCGAACATCACTTTTACTGCAGGAATTTGGAAGTAACTCTCACTGTGCACAAACTGACATGTCATCTGGGTACGTGCCCCGGTGCCATGTGAAACTGAGCCATGTCCAAGACAATTTCCAATGATATGCTCGAAGGCAAGTGAAATTGAGAGCTGAATAAGAACATTGAATTTTACTGCCAGCTAATTAAATGAATTAATCAACAATAGAAATTTAATGCGTGTCTCTCGAAACTTTCGTATCTTGAACAAAGAATCGAATCAGCCCCAGATTTCAACTTCTTAACAAATTTTAATCACAACCAAAACACTATCAATTATATATAAAACAAAGAGCAGAAAAATGTTTGGAGATAAATGGATTTAACTATACATATTCATAGGTATTTTTAATTAATATCTTTACGTCATAAAGATAAAGCTGGTCAACCAGTTATAAATAAAACTATTTTTAAACAACGAATATATTAAAGATGGGGAAAAAACGGTATTATGAAGTTATGCAAAATGATGTAACACACAGAGTGAAGCCTGTCCGAATGAAATATACATGTCCTTGATCAGCAAGAGGTTTAAAATTGGGAATATGAGCTCTTCCGATCAAGTTTATTTGCCTTACGTTTGATACCTAATATAGCCAGAAATATTATTGATCAACTGTACGAATTTGGTTAAGATCGTGAATATTGAATGCGTTAGGTAAATATTGGAGAAATTACAATCCAATTTATATTGAACAGCTGATTTGAGGGCATCACTTAGTCGAGCTGTCTCGACTTGAGCATTCTAACTTGTTGCTGTTCGACATTTTGTAATTTATGCACCCAAAATATTATGGAAAGCATTTGTTAACTCAGTTTCGTTGACTTTTTGTTTGGCTAATTTATTAGTTTTGTTTGCCAATTTTGTTGGAGCCAAGTTCAAAGTTCCGCAATATCCATATATATTACAAATGCAAGCAGTGAATGTTTATATAATATATTCAAATGAACAGTGCGAATATGACTTGGCAATAATGCTTGTCACTCTATTGGTGATAAGTGAAGCGAAATAGATTAACTTTCTCTGTGATTCTACCATCAACTTTATTTGTTTTTAATCTAAATGCGATCAACTCAATTTCAAAACTAAACTCTTACGTCAAGTGATTAAACGTCTCGATACTAGACCTTTACTCATCAAATTAAGCAGTTTTAATCAGCTCAACGAGGAAAGAAAAAAAACTATTTTAAAATTAAGCAGATTTAATCAGATTAGGGAGGGGGAAAAAAACAATTTTGAAATTTTGCGACTGTGCGAAAAACAAAAAGATTTATTTTTAATGCATTTTGCAAATTGAAGTCATTGTTCAATTTCCGCTCGTCGACATTTAGATACGGATTTCGATAGTAATTATGTGATTTGACTGCTTAGGTTGTGCAATTGTTTTTGCTGAAAGATGCATCGAAGTGTATAACCAGGCTGATCATTCAGACAACCATGTAATTATATGGCTGCTAAGGCGCTTAATGCTGACCTCAAATGCTAAAAAACAGAAAATATGAATTAATGCGCTGCCGGCGCCATAAATTACGGCAAGCTATATTAAATACGGGTCCGACTAATGATAACGTTTTGCATAAGCTCGAGCTGAAAACGAACAGGCGCCACTTAAAACTAAGCAAAACTCGATATTTGTGATGATTTTCGACCCCATTTGTGATGCTGGCTGGAGCGAATTTAGCCATATCATCAGCACACAAAAACCAGTTAAAGGTTAGGGCCAACAGCAGCGACAACCGCAGAGTAGGCCAACATGTCAACTGCCATGTGTGCAGTAATTACGTCAATGGGAAATGGGTGGATGGGGGGGAGATGGAAGGGGAGAGGAAGTCAACGGAATTGGCGACTGCAATTAAAACGCACTAGCTCGAACCGAACGTGCTGAAAAGTCAGCGTCAGTATGGCAAATTAACATTTAAATGCCGCTCAACAGTTACAGCCATATACTACCAGACTCTTAACTGAACAGTTGTTCAGGCAAAACAGTTGCAAACAGGTGTAAAAAATAGAAGAAAAAAAACTAATAGCGCCCGATGGGAATTGCTCGCTTGCTCACCGGCCATTATTGTTATGCAAGAAAATTTGCCCCCTCAGCGGCGAACTGTGGCTGACCCACATTTAATATTCTAAACGCTGCCAGTGGACCATGGACAACTTTGCGTGCTTCTGGCACTAATCGCATCGCTCCAAAGCTATGAATTGTGTTTTTGTGTTTGGGAACCGTTACGCTGACTCCAAGATTGGCGGGCCAGTGGCAAAGGGGGCAGTGCATGTGACGCTACTTGCAGCTATTTAGGGCGTTACCCTTAAAAAAAATAAAAAGGTTTTAATGCTAGAGTCGCGAGATCTCGACTAGGTGATACACAGAACCCTTGCTGATCATAGTTCGACATAAAAATATATATTATTTGATCGTAATGAAAAGTTTGCAGTTGATCAACAATATATCTGTTTAGATTACATATACACATATTTTATTTGACTTGTTTTAATTAATAAAAGTTTTTATAAAACTTTAAAAATAAAACATTAAAAAAATAAATAAAAAAATTAAAAATAGTAATAAAAAATAATATAATAAATCTATTAAAATGTAAAATGATTTTATGGGTTACGCAATGCTTCCTTTCGCTTGTCAGTAACTGCTCAACTTTGCTCAACAATGATTTAATTCTACATGGATTACAAATAATTTAAATGAATAAATATGTATTTGTTTATAATAAAATTTAATTACCTGGCAAATTATTGTTGCGGTTTTGTTTTTCTTTTTTTGGTTGCGTCTGCGTCTGCAAAGTAAACAAGAGAAGAGCATATTAAAATACTTTGATTTCATGATTGAAGGCGCTTCAAAGTCAATAAACATAATGGCATTTGCATAAATATGTGTTTTTTGTTTTTGTTTTTTGTTTTTCTTTTTTCTTTTGTTTTTTTTTTTTGGTTTGAGCAAAGGCAATAAAAATGTTTCACACGCGTCTCAAAAATATGCTCGCTTTCTCGAAATAGGTGAAAATGAAAACACTTTCAGACGATTTGTTGGAATCCCCTCCAACAAGATCTGCAATTATGTGGAGATTTATTGAAAATGAAAATGAATATCGGCGCACAGCTTGAAGTTTCAAATCAGAAAACAGACAAATTGAGCGACTTGTGTGAGGGAAAGAGCTGGAGCGACCAATAGAGAGAGAGAGAGAGAGAGAGGGCACAATGAAACTAAGACTCAATCAAAAGCAATCAGCACGAGGAGTCCAATTGCTTGGCCAGCAGATGCGTCACAAACAGAAACAGAAACAGATTCCAGATACTATGTAGGTTGCTTCTCAGCCACTTCTCAGCCTCTTCTCAGCCTCTTCTCAGCCCCTTCTCAGCCCCTTCTCAGCCTCTTCTCAAACTCTTCTCAGCCTCTTTGTTGTCTCTCTTGTCTTATTATTTTTATTTTGCCTGAGCTTCGATGTGCTGCATGAATCAGGCAATTGTTCAAGCGTTTTATTGCCGCAGATACAACAGCAGATACAAAAATTCGTACCACATTCAAGATACATTCTCGCAAGTATTTTTATGTTGTGGGCTTGGTAATTGGCTGGGCCAACAGCGAAACGGGTTAGTAGTCCCACCAACCCAGGCCCGGACGAGTGTCAATGGCTGCGCTTAAGCCACGGCCCCTCATGCAAAGCGCACATATCTGTCAGATATAAATGGGCCCCACTAAACTTGACTAATTGTTTGGGCCACGGCTTCGCTTTTGGCCAATATGCTTACATGCTTACATGCGACAGCTTAACACTAAACAAGTCATTTTGGAAAGTTCTGGGCCGTCTGACCTTATTTTTGACAACGCACAGCGCCCAGGCCCAGCGCACTCTCGAGCGCCATTTGGAGACGGAGACGATGGCGATAACGACGACGATGCCAAGTAAATAAAGCAAATTGTGGCTAATAAGCCACCAAAACACAGAATACACCAGCAACAACATGATTCCACACTCTGCCACTGTTTTAACAATTGTGTAAACATAAAAAAAAAGAACAGCAACTAACCAAAAAAAACATCTTAAAAAAAGTACTTAGCCACTTTGCACACACTGACTAACTGTGTGCCCAAAATACATTCAGTTAGTTTCAGAGGGCAGATTAAAATAAGAACAAATGTTTTTATTTCAGTGTTAATATTTTGAATTTTTTCTTATTTTTGGCTTCTATTGAAATGAACTTCTCCTAAAACCATTCACTTCAATTATATAATTTTATTTATTATTATTTATCTTTTTTTATCTTGAGCGACTTTGTTAAAGATAAGATTACTTTCTAATGAAGCTGCTTTTTGATTTAAATAAGCAAGTATTAAAGCGGATTTGCAAGTTAGCATTCCGGATTACTCGAGATTATATTCTCAGAAAAATCTTAATTTAAATTTAGCTGCTTTCAAAAATTACAATTAATGATTTAATTTATTATTATTAAGCGAAAGACTTTTGCATTTTACAGCCACATCTAAAATTGATTTTTATTATAGGTAATTATATTTTACACAAATTGTATTTAGATATATATATATATACATATATGTGTGTGTACAACAGGTTATCAAGTTATTTTTTATTGAATTTTAATTCTAAACGATGATCTTCGCTCAGATTGTGTGCCCAAAAACAAACAAAAATCAAATAAAAGGCAACTTTATTAAATTTGTTTATGGCTTTTGTTAAATGAGATGGGCGCGTCTGCTTACGAGTAGAGTGCTCGAGGCAGACAACGAATCATCAATTTTTATAAATAATTTCAGAATATTCGTGAGTGCATTGATTCACAAAGCTCACCCATATAAATACATACATACATCGTTACATACATAAATGAGCTGAATCAAGTTTATTAGCATACCTTGTAATAATGAAAAAAAGAAGAGTTGTGAATGGTTTATCGAAAATTGAATACTCTCTTAATAACAATTAATGATGTTATAATCCACATAAATATCTGGCAGATTATTATATTATATTATATATTGTATTGATTATGAATAAATTAATTAATAAAGTCGCTTAACAAGTTGCTTCGAATTTAATTTCATTACCGATGAGTATTTCGCGTAGGCTGTACTCGTACAACAACTACAATGTAGATACATCTATCCGTATCTGTATCTATGTATCTATGTATCTATGCATAACTACCAGCTGAGCTGAGCTGACTGGCTGCCCCGGCAAATGCGTCGCTGATAATTTATATGTGTCGTCCGGCCCCCACAATCAAGTTACTAACTTGCCTTTGTTTCTACACGCATTTTCATAGATAAACTGGCAACTGGGAACTGCGAACAAGTACGAGAGGGAGTTCCAGGAGGAGGAGGGAAGCGAAGTAGGGTATGGAAAACGAGAGCGGAGCGGGGAAAGAGGGGCCCCTCCACGGTGCGCTTTATTTCCGTTCAGGTTGCCCACATCTTTTGATTTTTGGTTTCAGTTTGCTTTGGTCTGTTTAGGCCTGGCTCTGCAAGAATTTGTGTGTGTTTGGGTGTGTGTGTGTTGGTGTGTGTTTATGGATGTGGTTTTAGAGGCCGTCTTACAATCTTACATATGTAATTGCAATTGCCGAGCGACTCACGACTCGACTTCAAGTCGCACACCTTTTAATTTGTGCGGCATTCTTTTCCACCCCCCCGTTCTTGCCTCTCTTTCCACGCGTCTGACACTCGTTTGTGCCTCATTTTAATGTTGTGTAAAGTTCTAAGACTCCGACGAGAGCGCAGCGGAAGTGCGTTCATTATTTTTAATGATTTTATTTAAGGAGCCTTAGTGTGTGTCCAACTAACTGCTACCTGCTACCTGCTACATGCTACATGCGACCTGCTGCATACCACATAGACAAGCTTCCTTCTAGCTCATTGCATTTGAATAGCTGTTCTCAGGACAGGGGACAGCAGCGTTAGCCAGCAGCTTATCCAGCTGCTTACGACTTCTGGAATGTTGAGGGGTTTTTCATGGATAACGAGCAGAAAGGAAAGTAATTACTAGTTGCAAGCAGGAAGCTCTTAGACTGTCCATTTCAGGCATACGTAATTAGGGAGTGCGAGTCATCAATCGATGAGTGTTTTGGCATGGCTTATGCAAAGTGAGTGCCTGATAAAACTAAGTACAAGTGCAACATGCTCAGACAAGATGCGAAAGTGTAAACAAAGCAGCCGCAAATAGATTAGCTACAGTTAGAAAAATCTCGCACTTTATTAGCAATTTCTAAAATTTAGAAAATATTTTTCTAAAAATAGCGTAATAATAGAAAACATTTTTAAACAATAGAAATAATGGTAAACATTTTTTTTCTCTTTTCGTATAATTGGAAATTATTTCTATAAAGCAGAACAATGTTTGATGCTTTTCAGAGTGAATTTCTATTTGAGGTGATTTAAATTCTGAGTGTATTGGCAACTTTGTGACGTCATCGACAATTGACATGCGGCTAGTTGTTAGGGTTACTGATAATTTATTGATAAATGGAATCAGCGAGACCTTTGATTATTAACTGCATGCACACATTAAGCAATTACATTTCCTCAAACTATCTTTAGATAAGTCGCTGCTCAGTTCCAATTGTCGATCCTTAAGCTGGAATAGTAAAACGATGCTTAAACTGCTCTCTAATTAAAAATTACAAATAACAAACAAAATTGTGCTGTCAGCAACTGGCATAAAGGCAATTAGCGATGACTTACGAGACTTACGAGACTTTAGATAAATTTCATAATTGAATGCAATGGAAAAGTCTGAAACAAGTGTACATATATATATATATATATGTGTGTGTGTGTGTGTGAGAATTTTCAGTCAGGTACTTATATATTCAAATTGAGTTTCAGTGGCTGTCAGTCAACTTTGACCGCTGCAAAATTACAATCGTAAAGTTCATGAATGCGCTTGAACGCCCCTGACTGACAAGATGGGGGCGGGGCGTGGTTGGGGGAGGGTTGATTGGCTGTGAGGCACACACACAATTATAGGCACAATCAAAACAACTGAGTTACAAAACGTTGCATGACAAGACACCAGCAAACAACAACAACAATTGTCAGTTGCATGTTTGCAGTTTTTTTTTCAGTGTTTTCTGTGTATTTTCTTTTTGTTGATAATTCAGTTGACGTTTGGCTCACGATATTGCCGAGAGCAGAGTTTGGCCGTATGAAGAGATCAGGTAGCTACTGGGATCTGATTGTTATGCATCGATTTGCATACATAGGCGGAGTGCAGCTGGCTGACAAAAGCACAATGTGATAGATGGAAAGACAAAAGGTGATTCAGTCAGCGGCAAACATAACGATCATCATCATCAACAACATCATCAACAACATCATCAGCAACAGCAGCAGCGTCTTCATTTGAATCAATTAAACCTGCTGCTGTGTATATGTATGTAAATATATGTATGATTGCGTGTATGTGTGTGTGTGTGTGTGTGTGAGTCAACCCATACTCATAATCGTATTCGTTTTTGTATTCATTTTTGTTTTTGTTTTTGTTTTCGTTTTAGATTTCCTTGCTCTTTGCTGCAGTTGATTGATCATTGAATGTGAGCCGCGCCTAAAGTAAAAAATTCCATGAATTTTATTATAAAAAATCAGTTTTTCATAAAGGTGGCTCACTGTCGTCTAGCCATCACATACACACACACACAGAAGTGCAACATCAAAGGTCAAAAACACCGCTGCAACTTAAAAGAGCGAGAGAGATATAGAAGTTGAAACCAGTTCAACTCTTATCCAACTTCAATCCGAATGCATTTTGAATGCAATCCAATTTCGATTTCAGTTTCCAGTCGCCCTGCAGGTTCCTCTAATTCTTTACATTGGGTCGCCCCTTATGAATTGGTTATTGTTGTCGTCGTTGTTGTTGTTCTTCTTAGCCAAGTGTTAATTTGGCTCAGCAAACAGGTCTATGTGTCTAAGGCTCCGAATTTGTTATGGAGTGTCTGGACTTCAGACCCAAAAGAATTTGAGGCCATTTTGGTGTTTAAGTTGTTTGTTGGAAAATTTTAATTTATTTTCGGTGTTTTTGTGGCATGAAATCATGAGAGATCTTTGATAGAATTCCGTTGTGACTCTGCCTAATTCAAAGCCTAATAGATTGCCAGTCAGCGGAGAACAACACGCATCAGCAGGCAGGGCAGGCGTGGATGCAAATGCAAGCCGAATCATTAAAGCCAAAGTTAATAGATGGCTCATATATCAGGCCCTGATCATATATCAAGCAAATGCATATACAAAGACACAACTGAAATTACAAGCAAGCCAGCAGCAAACGCCTTATAAGACAACATTCTCGGTGATTTATGTGCCATTTTCTTCATATATGCATATTTTATGAGTAATAACTGAGTGAATAGAGAGAACTGCATACACATTCTAGATATATCTAGATATATACATATATATATATATATATATATATGTGTTAGACTAGTAGCAACTACTTGTTGGGCGTAATTGTAGATGATGCTTTTGTATTTGCGCAACAATTACGAGGAAATTAGCTGAACTGAAACACATGTAGATACTTGCAGAAAATGCAGATACAAATGTATGTACATATATATATATATATATATGTATATCCGTATACTTCAGCATGAGGCAAGCACCCACACGATTGTCGAGAGCAGACCAAAGAAATGAAAATGGAAATGATTCGTTTGTTTCTTCGCTCGTGCGCTGAGAGACAAGTGGGCAGCATTCGCCTCCATTCAACAAATTTGTATGAATGTATGAACAATGAGAACAAGAAGAACGATGGCAATAATAATAATAATAACAACAATAATAATAATAATGAAAACAACAACAATAACAAAACAATACACGGCAATATGCAGTAATAAGCAATAAATGGAAATAAAGGTCAAGTTTAAGTGACGCCGATGACAACCCACAGACAAAGATAGACAGCTAAAAAGGTGGAGAAAGGGAAAGGGAAACAGAGTCAGATCTTGTTAATAAAAGCTGAAAACTATAAGAAGAGCGACTTAATCTTAGACACGCTGAAGATTACATACCCTTGCAAAGCGAAGTAAAGCTGCTCACAGCTTTATTTCATTATACTTAAAAAAAAAAAACAAACGATTCTTTTTTGGAATCTATATATTATAGTTGTCTGATTTTAAAGACTTTTTTTCTGAAGGATAGTTCGTTTTTCCTGTATATTGCTCTTGCCCCTGAGTATAAACACACAGAAAAAATTATTTCTTTTCCATTACGGGGGAATTTCAATCTTCTGAAATCCCCATAATTGTCATAGTAGTCATCTTGTCAATTCTCGTTTATTGATTAACTACAGAAAACTTCTCAGTGTTTTTTTATCCAAATAAGTTAATAAATGACAACATAGATTATTCAATTTGTAAAAATTTGTATCTCTCTCTCTCTCTCTCTCTCTCTATCTTGTTTTCCCCTGATCATTATCTTTTCTTATGCTTAACATTCTAATTTCTGCATATTCCCAATGACTAATCATTAACATTTCTTGAAGAGATTCTGTTTTTGATGGAATTTTCCAATACTTGCATTAAATGTTCAATTTTATATTTAAATACCCTCAGATATTTTATATTATTTGTAAATCTCACATTTTTATATTTAATAATAATTAAATTTTATTATTAATTTAAAAATTGAACTATTTTTTTGTGTAATGCTGTCATAATTACATAAGAAAACTCGTTAATAGTGAATTTGTCCCGGATAACTTTCAAACATCTTTCGACTGTTGCTGCTATGTGCAAGTGTTTCCTATCTATATTCATTCGACTAATCAAGAATATATATGCTTCTCTCCTTCAAAACGTGATAAAATTCACAACCAATTAACAATACCCTCCACAAATGTATACAAATAATGGACAAACACTGTGTGGGTGTTGTAACTTGGCACTTTGTGTACAAATTGAGATGCTTGCTGCAAATCGTATGTGGGCTGCATGGCGATGTGAGAAACGAGTTAATGCAAATGCTCGTAAGCATAAACTGCGCAACGAATCCATCAAATTGTTACAAATTGTAAACAAACGAAATAGCCACAAATGGGGGCAATTGCTCGAGAATGTTAGGTATTATATCGAATATGACAAACAGGTTTATCCAAATTAATTATGGACATACTAATATAATTATATGCATATGCCACGCTCTTTATCTGCCAAGCTCTTTATCGGATTATTGTTACTCCAACCAAACTGCAATTAGTTGCAGAGCTTATATATGTATATATATATATTGGCAGCCCCACACTCTAGTCATAAATATCGGTTACGATTGTCATGGCTACTCCAAAAATACAAAAAAAAAAGAAAGGAAAAAAGCAGCTCAATTCATAACTGTAATCAGTAAATTACATACGGGTGTGTTGTGTGTGCGTGTGTGTGTGTGTGTGTGACCAACGAGTTGTACATTGATTCATTCATTAAATTGTAACGCCGACTGCACAATGACAAGTTGCTTCTGCCGTGTGTGAGGACCCCCAACTTGGCAAGACGCAGCAAGACTCTCTTGACCCAGCGAACCTTGACCGAGAGTGGCAAGTGGCAATTAAAACTTGATGTGTGTGCGCCCCCCGACAGTGCCACGCCCACCAACAGCACCGCAATACATCCCGTTGTACACACACACATGCCGCACGTGGGTGTTAATTAAAATTGAAATCAATTGCTTTGACCGCTTGAGCCTCCCCCCAACCAGACTAAGCTCTATGCCGCCCAGCCCCAGCTTGACTTTAGCTTTCCCCTTTAGCCACACCCCCTTTTGCTTGAGATGTTCCACTTAAAGCTCTTAACGAGCAAAAGAAAAAAAAACTCTAAATATCGCACAAGCTGGCTAAAGTGATGAAGCGTGATTTTCCAGAAATATTTTTGGAACTGCTAAAAATAACTCGGAGAGGCTCTAATTGACTTGCAAAGTAAACACTATATATGAATGTGTTGATATATATATATATATATATATTACACATCTGATGTTTAACATAATCTTACTTACTAGCCACGACAACGTTTCGTTTTATCTGGAGCATTTTATGCGAGGGTCGCTCAATAAGAAGTTGGAATAGTTGGTCAAATTAAATAACTAAACTCAGCAAAATATAAAAAAATAATAATAAAAATAATAATAACTTGGCATTTAAACTTTTAAATATTTAAATCATCTTTTCCATTAATGAATTTAAGTTTTAAATTTAAATTTTAGCTTTTAATTTGAAACCAATTATTTTTAATATCTTTCAATTTATTTTTTATTTGCCATATAAATATGTAATGTAAATTACCGCAATTTAATTAATTATAGTAATAGTTTATTTTTTATTTGAAAATTTTTAATCTATAACTTAACTGTTAAAATGTGAGGTGAATTTTATTTTTTAAACACATATTTATTCAATTTTTTTTAAAATTTATTATTTATTTATTTATTTATTTCATTTTTAAAGTTTGTTGAAAGTATTTTAATATTCAACATACCTACAAAAGATATAGCCTTCTTTTCCTGGGTTTAATCTCCAACATAAAGACAATTATTTTAATTAATATATACTAGGTATATAATATTGAATAGATCAACCAATTCGATTAAGAACCGCGAACCTCTATAATATTGGTAACTACCTAGTGAAGAAGCTGATTGCGCTTGACTTGAGGCTTGTAATTAGATTAAAAATCCCATTAGTTGCACACTTTCAGATGCTGATCGACGCTGTGAGCATATTGACGTGTGTTATTGCGCAATAGATCGGGTCTAAAGTATCTCTTATGTAATAAATTTAAATTTATACGAATTTTTTTATTTTTGTTCGTTTGCTATAATTTAGTATGCATCGCTCGCTTAACTCGCCTCGGGTTTCAGGTTATTTTTAAATGCCACAAGTCGCATGATAACACAAGAAATGGCTGCCAGCCAACGGAGACGGACTTAAGTTAATAACAGTCTGTAGAAGCTGGCATTAAGGCTTTCAGAATAATCAAACAGGGGCGTGGCATCATTCACAAAAAGAACCAAAAATTCAATTAAGCTGATGGCTAAAACTCTTTTATGGCCAAAACTAAAACTATTCTTAAGTTTTGGTGATTGCCTTAACTATTTTAGAATTGACAAAGCTGCCACTAAAATAAATAAAAGCTCATATTAATAAAATGCCAACTTTTACTACCAGTTAATCAAGAAAAGGAATATACATATATATATATATATATATATTGTGTATAGCTTAGTGTGTAACATGCTCTTTGATTTTGATAGTTTTCTAATTTATGTCTAACTTAAGCAAGTTTAGTTTTCCAGTTTTCTATTGCACAACTGTTGTCATTATGGATTTAATTTATTTTGCAATTTCCCTAATGTCTACTTTAAATTTAAAGGATAAACATTTTAAATAACATTTAACAAGCGAAGCAATCAAAGTTGAATTGCGCAGTTCTCTGATCGGCGACAAGTAGTCATTAGTAATATGAATTAAAAGTGTAATTAAAATGCTATATATCATTATCATTTATTGCTTAATTGTATTCTAATCTATTTATATTGGCTTTGATTATTACTTAACATGGGGGAAATTCTTACTCCTTAGGTATTTACTCTGCTCCACAATTTTGTGGTATTTTAAACTATTAAGCTGAGCATATTTTTATAAAGTTGTATCCATTCCGAAATATTCAATTTATAACATTTCCATTATTATTTATTGAATTATTTAATGCTTATTCCATAGATATAGATCTCAGCCCCAAATGTTTGTCAACTTTGAAATACTCAATATGTATATGCAAAAATTTCTTTTGAGTTAAACATAAATGTGAAAAATGAATTTATATATACGAGGTGTGTTCAAAAAGTATCGCGAATTTTGAATTTTCGCGGGTTACGTATATTCGAATTTCGATTTTTTTGTAGCGTTATGTTGGTACTCATGTCTCTCACTTATGCCGACAAGCTCGGCCATTTTGAATGTTCACTTAATTGTTGACAGCTGCTTTGCTTGCACGTGTTTTGGATCTCGTCTTCGATTTTTACCTATTCAAAAAAATGGATCAAAGAACCTGTATCAAATTTTGTGGGAAAAACGAAATTAAGTGCGCGGATGCATTCCGAATGTTGATTGTGGCATACGGAGAAGCTACCTTGGACCGAAGCAACGTTTATCGGTGGTACAAAATGTTCTCAGAAGGCCGAGAAGATGTGAACGACGAAGAGCGTGCCGGACGCCCGAGCACTTCAACAACAGACGAAAAAATTAATGAAGTGGAGAAAATGGTATTGGCCAATCGTCGAATCACCGTTAGAGAAGTTGCTGAGGACCTAGACATATCGATTGGCTCATGCCATTCGATTTTTATCAATGATTTGGGCATGAGACGGGTCGGCGCGAAATTCGTACCAAAATTGCTCAATTGCGACCAAAAACAGCATCGCATGAACATTGCTAATGAGATGTTGGACTCTGTCCGCGACGACCCAAATTTGCTCCAGAGGGTCAAAACTGGTGACGAATCGTGGGTTTATGGTTACGACGTGGAAACCAAAGCTCAATCATCTCAATGGAAGCTGCCGCACGAACCAAGACCGAAAAAAGCGCGCCAAGTTCGGTCGAATGTTTTCCTTCGACTGCAGGGGCGTGGTGCATCATGAGTTCTTGCCACAGGGTAGAACGGTCAATAAGGAATATTACCTGCAAGTTATGCGCAATTTGCGCGAAGCAATCCGCCAGAAACGCCCGGATTTGTGGAAGAACAAAAATTGGCTTTTGCACCACGATAACGCCCCTGCTCACACATCGTTGCTTGTGCGCGACTTTTTGGCCCCCTGTGACTTTTTCTTGTTCCCTAAACTGAAGAGGCCCATGAAAGGACGACGTTACGCTACGCTTGACGAGATAAAGACGGGATCGAAGGAGGAGCTGAACAAGATAAAAAAAAATGATTTTTTGAAGTGCTTCGAAGATTGGAAAAACCGTTGGCACAAGTGTATAATATCTCATGGGGATTACTTTGAAGGGGACAAAATAGATATTCATGAATAAATAAATAATATCTGAAAAAACACAAAATTCGCGATACTTTTTGAACACACCTCGTATAAATATAAATTCAAATATATATTCACAACAAAATAGAGAGTTTTTTAATATCTTGGATCGATATTAGAATTTTAATTTGTCAACTTAAATACTTATTTATCTCATAAGTCCTAATGATATCAATTAGCTTGTAGTACTTTGTTCTTTATTTTCATGAACACATTTGGAGCTAATACAATCACAAATTTCAAAATGGCCACTGGAAAAAAATTAATATTCAATGCACATTTCAGCTGGTAAACCAACAGCAGCAACAAGCAACAAACAACAACAATGAGCAGGCAAACGCCAACAAAAATACACTCGAAATGAGGCCTTTGTCCAGCCAAGAAACAGCAAACAACTGAAAAACCTTCGTGAAAAATTATCCACGACGAAAAAATAAAAACAAAATTGTTGTTAAATTGCCGCAGCGCACGAACTTACACAAAATATGTTAGTGTTGTGGTTGTTGATGTTGCTGTTGTTGTTGCTGCGGCTACTGCTGTTTTTGGGCACCATTTCATTCATATGGCCAGCAAATGCGTTAACGTTAGCAACAATTGGTCTGCTCATTTTGGTTTTGCGCGCAAATCAATTGACAGCGTCACGTAATCAGCGCAATCATTACGGTTCCTAAAAGCAACAACAACAACAACAACAACAACAACAACAACAACAACAACAACAACAACAACCAGAGACAAGTCAACAACAAGCAATCAACAAGGCAAAAAAAAAAAAAAAAAAAAACAACGCGTCTTCCAAGCGCCCCAAACTGGACAACGGGCCAACTTGACAGCTCCAAGCAGCTCAAATCAAGTCAAATCAATCAAGCGTCGCACCCAAAAAAAAAAAAAAAACACCCAAAATCAGTTTGCAATCCAAACAGGTTATTTGCACTGCATGTAAATGTTGCTTAAGCAGCGGCTAACTAGAAAATCACCTCTCGACTAAAACGAATTTTGGTTTTTGGTATGCCCCCCCCAGAGCAAAGGCTCTTCGGTGTTATGTCTTGACCAACTATCACCAACGCTCCCAAAATGCATAACTTTGCTTTAGACGGCCAGGCCAGGCCAGCCAGCACACGCACAACACTCAAATTAAGTTAATTATTTAAATGTGAACAACAACGTTTTAGCCAAATTGGCGGGTTTGGTAAATCACAGCAAAACATGGCAGGAAAGTTATGTGCATAGCTGCATACCAATGGAAGCTTGATTTTTACGCTTCACAAGTGGAATCCAAAAATCTAAAAAAAAAAAAAAAAAACAACAACAAAAATATATACAAAAATGTATGCTGATTTGACAAGTAGGTAATAGGTATGAAAAATAATACCTGCCTTTCATAAACTTTCTTTGCAGCCGGTTGGAAAACATATTATTTACTACGGAGCAGTTCATTCTCGATGTGGTGGCAGCTGCTCAATTATTCAGATTGTTAACAGACAATAAGCGCATACCAAATTATTTTTGTGGCACGAGTAAATAAAAAACTCGTACACTACATAAATTGGCACATGTACATTTTGTGGCAAACACATATGTGGCTAAATACAATCAAAAAAAAAAAAAAAATGGTGTGGGAAAATTTATGGTAAACGGCGACTACACAAAAAAAAAAAATATCACGCTAAAGTTAAAAGCCGACAGACATTTTCAAGGTTTCACATTGCTAACCTACAAACAGGCGACGTAAAAAATAAACAGAACAACGCTGAAAAAAAAACAACCAAAAAACCAAAAATAAATAAATTGGAAAGAATAAAATAAAACCACACACAAAATTCGCAAACGGAAATAGTCGAAAAAAAGAACAAATAAAAAGTTTGGGTTTTTGTGCGGTTATTGTTATTGCATTGTTAGTGCTTTGTGCTTATGATCTATTTGTTTAAACAAAAAGAAAAAAAAAAAGAAAAAGAGAACTCGGAATAATAATAAATAAATAACAAAAGCAAAAAGGTAAACATGCGAAAAATGTGAACACCGACGCTAATTGAGAACGTGTCGGCTGCTCGAAATTGAGACACCCAAATGGAAGTGGGCTAGACAACAGCAGAGAATCGCAAAAAAACGATAAAAGATAAAATAAAACACTATTAAAAATAAATAAATTTGAGCTATTGTTATTCGGATCTTTGAGCGATGAATGCCTATAAATTACCTATTGGAAAATGTGCCTTGAGTGCTGGTTCAGATATTGAATTTCAAAATCAAAGAGCTGGAAAAGTATCAACAGTAATAAATACTCAGAGAAACGATTTTCAGCTAAATTGCAGATTTTTTAAAGCTAAACTGATAATAGATGAAAGCACAGTTAAATCGAATCGAACAATCAACTAAATCTGTACTAAAAAGTTATGTTCTCAATTATTTAATTAAACTTTTAGCATTACATTTTAGCGTTGACTCTTAACTGCTATAAATAGTTGTGCAATAATTATAAGTGAGCCTCGTTATCGATAACGATAATGATAATAATCGGTTTAGTAATGCTGAGTTAGATAAACAGTTCATTGGCCAGCATCCATCGAGTTGAATGTGCAGCAGGCCAGCTGAAGCAAGTGGTTCCCGCAACACCTTAACAACAGCTACACAACTATATGTGGAAGCATTTTAAATGCTTCTCTTAATATCAGCTTCACAATTTTCCACTTGATTTTCCTTTTTCAATTAGATAAAAAAAAATATAAAAAAACACGATGCACACTTAACAGACGACAATTGCCACATTAAAGCCCTATTAAAAGAGAGCATAGAAAAAATATAGAAAATTCCACAAGTTTTTAACCTTTAGATAATAACATGGAAAGCAAGATAAAAAAAAATAGATAGATATATGTACATATAAAATAATAATAAGAAGCAGAAATGCCAGCGGAAATTGGTGCAAAACTTGTCTTTGAAGGCGACGATGCCAACGGCACTCGTTGTCCGCCCGAGATGGGAACGGATCGGGATGAAGTGGATCAGAGTGGAGTGGAGGAGAGCTGAGGGGAGCTAAGTCTCTGCCAACAGTTGCTCCCATTACAAATAGTTGTTGTTGTTGTTGGCGTTGTTGCATAAAGCCAATAGCATTTTGTATCACATTGCAAGGCGTTTCATTTATTGTTGTTGTTTGTTGTTGCTGGTTTCAGGTTCAGTTTGAGATTCAGACCAAGCCAAGCCAAGGCATGGCAAGCGAGCAGCGTCAAAGCCACTTTTGTGGTCGCCGCATTTCACTTCTTCACTTCCGAGAGCTGCTGCCGCTGGATGAATGAAATGGAGTGCTGTGGTGTCGTGTGGTGTGGTTTGGAGTGAAGTGAAGTGAAGTGGCTGACTTGGAGTGAAGTGACTCAGTGCAACATAAACTTGACTCCTCGAAATGAGTTCATACCGTTCATTTAACTCAACATTAGCCAACGGTTTGTTGTTGTTAAAGAAAAATGAAAAAGAAAAAAAGAAAAATGCCTACACAAGATGAAAAACTTTCATAATTACAACAGCAGGCATTCAACTTTTTGCAGACACTGTGCAAATGTGCGAAGATCGATTCAGTTGCCAGTAGCTGATTATTTAATCGAAATGATTATGTTTGCCAGCTATCGGTCATTAAATGTAATCGTCCAACAACAACATCAGCAACATCCATTCAAACTGACCACCTCCCATCCCCAACTGGGATTTGTTGCACTTTGATTGCTTATAATTAGGCAGGAAATATCACAAGACACAAACTGATCTTGATAAGGCGCAATCAAATGGCAAATGGAAAATGTGCAACTTTCAGACAAATGACACTGAGATTTGCAACCAGGCTGGGAGTGAAGTTAAAACAATGATGGCATTCAACAATTTTCAGTTTCAGTCGTTCTCTGGCATTATAGCCTAAGTAAATATCAGTGCTACTACCTCTAGTTATCTCAAATTATAGCCTTACGCTAGCCGTAGAAAGTGCGTCTGTTTTTTGCTTTTCATTTTTCGGTTTTGGGGTTTGTATTTCAGTTCATACAACAACATTGGAAATTGGTGTCTTGTTCGATTTGGGCAGCGTTCCATTTTGTAGATAAAAGAAAATTGCGCTGTGGCAAAAAAAACTCATTCGTTGCTTATGCATATATAATATCATATTATTAAAAAGGTCATCTGTGTTTCATTCAATTGATAATTGCAATAGCCTATAAGGGACATATGCAATTATTATAATCGCTCAGTACGTTCACATTTTTAATGTATAGGAACGGATGTATAATAATAGCTACATGCAGTGCTTTTAAAAAAAATTAACTATTATAAATTCGAAATTTAATCAGTAATTTCTGTCTGAGTTGTTAATCTTTTTTTGTACCGAGTGCAAAACAATTTTCTCCAAATGACTTGTTAAATGATAGAATGAAAATGATAAAATAAGAACTAAAACTGAATAATCAAAAAATAACAAAACAAAATAAGCCTCGACAATATTAGTCTGTTAATGCCGAAGAAGATGCAGCTATATAAAATATATTTCTTAGTAATAGAAGGAGTTAACAAACATTATCCGATTTTTGAAATACATTCTCAACAAATGTCAAAAATTGAAAATTAAACTTTTTGCAGTACATATTTTTTATATTTATTAAATATAAAAAATATAAAATTCATGGTTAAGAAATTTAAAATATTTTTTTATTTCTAGAATCCCACATCGATAAATAATGTTTAGGGTTATATTATTTATTATATCCCTTACTTTTTAATTTTTTATTTTTATTTTCAATTTATGTTGTCATATTTAATGTAATTAACTTTAATATATTTTAGTCCACATTAATAAAATAAATAAATATTTTTTAATTTTCTTTTTCAGGAACTATGTTATTTCGTTTATTAGAAGAAAAAACAAAATTATATTTTGCTGAAATTTTGTTATTCACAGCTTATTGATGGTTTATGGTTAATTATTTTTTCGTAATAATTAAGGGCCTAGCATTCAATACGGTCTTACGGTCCAATTTACAGTCATTACAGAAAACAGGTAACAGATTTAGGGAGTGCCCTATTCGAGTGGCAAGGAGTGTATAAGAGCAGCTAGCCTTTTCGAACCAACTGAGCATCAAGCCAAATTACCACATTTTTTACATATTCACTATATTTAAAAAAAAAAAAGATATAATTTATGGTAGTTGTGTAATTTAGTACAACGAGTCGACACATTTAATTAGGCACCAATTTGCCTAAGCTTTGTTAATAAATGCGATTGATTTATGATTTGAAATAAATTAACCAGTTTGCAAGGAGCTGAGCGCACCTGCTTATTACTCGCCACGTGATCGGTGAAACTGCGAATATTGTTGCTAAGCTGCTGCAGCTATAAACAAAATTTATTTGCCAGCAAATAGATTTAAATCTTATCTGTATTTCGTACTAGGTACTTAGCGCTTAGAACATTTGCAGCCACTTACAAATTATCTAGCTACACTCATAAAAAATCTCCACGAAAGCTGGAAAGTTTTGCTTGATTTCAGAAGAAAATTCTATTTAAGAAAACAAATTTCTAAAAATTAAAAAGGGTTTTTCCTAAGTCAACAATTTTTTTTATTTTTTCAGAATTATTTTCTATTTTTAATTTAATCTAAAATTCAGAAAAAAGTAATCAAAATTTACTGGTTAGGCTTTAATATTAGAGTTTAGCGTTTTTGAACCGCCTAACACATCTGAAAAAAAAACCTAGAAAAAAACATGCACATTTTAGAAAAATGTACAATGAATTTGAGAAAAGTAAATATACTTTCTGAATTTTCAGATGAGTTATCGAATGTATGACAAAAATGTCTAAAATTGAAAGTGTATCCACATAGCTGAAATACTTGGCTTAGTTACAGATACTTGGCAGTCTCAAGCAAGCGTGCTTTTTGCGGCATTTAGCTGGTTTTTGAAGATAGAAACGAGTCTAAGCCAGCTGACAGTTTGCATTGTGGCAACCATCGACGAGTTGTACGCCCCGAAATGTAAATATTTTGCCCAGAACCGCACTTATCGAGTTGGGTGAGGCCCCCCAGTCAAATGGCCGTTTGTAACACTCAGCTGCAGGCTGAATTGATAGAAAAACAACAGTTTAATTGCCAAACAGTTGTTTTGATTACATTTATCGCTTGGTTCCCAGATTTGATAAGCCCGAGGCATCGATTTCACCTTAAATGCTGCTGAATATGTGAAAATGAGTAACTATGTTTTTCATGGCGGCTCGTAAAATTATTGTTAAATGCTTTGACACAGTTCTATGGCCAACAAAACATAAATTTAAAGTGTTAAATATTTATGGGCAGCCAGCTGCTGGAATTCAGAGTGTGCAATAAAAATACCAATTAATTAAGAGAATGACACGCAAGCAAAAGGCGACTTTAATTATTATTAAAAGTAACACAACTACACACACAGTAATAAGGTCGTATTGGCAATTTAAAAATACCTTGAATACGCTGCAAAAAAAAAAAACTGAAAGAAAAAGAAGAAGAAAAAAACAATATGCGTATTGAAGCTCCATTTTGTGGCTGATGCGTTTTTTATTGCGAGCTCAGCTTTACAAAGCGGACCAAATTATGCAAATGTTTTTAAATTTTTGTGGTTGCTGTTTTTTTTTTTACCTTTCCGATTTGTTTACAAAAAGTTGTTTCGAAGAGCAGACAAAGAAATCAAAACAAGTTAAATAACAAATTGATAAATATTAATAAGGCCGAAAAACGAACAAAATAAAATAATAAAAAAAAAAAAAACAATGAGGAAAAAACAAAACGAGTATTTTTTTTTATCGCTTCGCTGCATGCAGATACATAGAGAGATGTGTGTAAGCCCGTGTCTCAGCCGAATCGGTTACAGTTACGGCTAAAAGCTAAAAGCTAAAAGCCATGTGCGACTGTCTATCATCTTAACGGCATTCGTTGTATGCAAAGCACACTTGTCTATCTCCTAGATACGAGTAGCTGCAATCAAGTGTAAACACAAATGCGCCGACAAAACATGACGCGTGTGCGCGTAACTTGAGATACAATCTTATTGTCTACCCTCTGTGTATATATATACATCTATATATATATATATGTAAATGTATTTGCTTTTGTTGTGCATTTTTTGGCACTTGAACAAGCCATTCTATTCCATGTATCTCGGCAGCTGCGTGCTTGATCCAAAAATGTACCTTGGCCTTAGATAGCATTCTCTACCTTTTTAGATATTTGAAAGCGCGTCGCGCATTCTTTGGCCTGGTACATACGCTCACCTTAACCACAACTACAACTTGGCTTCAACCAGAATCTCAAGATAAGAGATTTGTTCAGCCTTTAGTTTTGCTGATACAAGTGCGTAATTCTCCATATGACTCAATACTTTAATCAAATCAGATTGAGAACTTTAACTGTTTAACTGTTTAACTTGGCCCATATTGCCAATGATTCACTGCTCTGTAATCTTGGCCCAAAAACAAAAAAAAAACAACGCAAGAAAGATGAACAGTGTTCAACATGAAAAACAATCTTGGCAAAAGTATATTTTGCAATGCGTAATAACAATAAGCAACAACAATAAAAATAGTTAAATCTACTAATTGAAATTTTCCTTTTAATTTTGTTTTCAATTACATTAATGTTCAGTTTCGATAATTAACATTGCAAATCATTAATTTTAAGCGAGTTGCAAATTAATAAAAACAATTTAAAAATAGAGTTTCTAATCTGAAATAGGAAAACTACTTTCAGACCAAATATTAATGACATTTTCAAACAAATTTAATTATGTTTATTTTTAATGACAATATAATTAAGCGAAAAAAAAACACACTTAAAAGTAGAGTTTCTGTCTGAAATGACTATAATCAGTACAAACTTCAAGTACAAATCAACAACAATTAAGGGAAATCAATGTCAATGTAGATCAGATCAGTACAGAGTTGGATATGTAGAACATGATTTCTAGGCTTAAAGTGGGCACAATACACACACACACACACACACTCACGCACAGACAGAGTGTGTGTGCTGGCCAGTGGGTTCTGCTCCAGTAAACAACAGCCAGACGCTTGTTTAGCCATCCAAATGGGTTTATAAATACGCATGGGCAGCCTCGATGAACGCCTGCAATCAATTTGGGGCACAGAGTCGAGGCAGCCAGCAACCTTCTTCCAGCTGCATTAGCAATAACCTTGATAAATCTGGTATATATATATATAAGATATATATCGCGTGCGATTCGAAAAACGACACATAAACCATAATTAAAATCGAAAATTGTTGCCCCAAAAGCGACAAGTGCCCAGAAGAAACAGAAAAAAAATCGGTTGCGCACCTGTTTTTTTTTATTTTATTTTTTTATCTCTGAGCGCCCCTTTGCCTGCTCATTCAACTACCAGACCAGTCCCCCACCCTGTGGCTGGCCAGTTGCCTGCTGTCCGGCCAGTTTTGCGTTTTATGAAACAATTACGAGTTCCAATTGAAGTCACAGTCGCAATCACAAAAGCAAAGTTAAAACAACTCGACGCGACTCGACTCAACTCGACTCGACTTGATTTGAGTTGAGTTAAGTCGCATCGCAACTGAGTCGAGCCGGCGGCTGCCAACAATGCGCAGCAAATTCGAATCGAACGCCAAGTGCCCAGTTCGCAGTTGGCCAACTTGGCCAATAAGGCCGCCGGCCAGCGGGGCACTGATTGCCACAATATTGTTGTTGGCTTGTCCCCAGTGCAAGCGACGCACAGTGGGCACAAAACATATCCAACCACAGACACACAAACACACACTCAATTTACAGCCATTGACGACATTTTTCTTTCGTTGCAACCAAGTTCTTGCAACGCATCTTCAAATTCAAAACAAAAGCAAATTGTTTTTCTTTGGCTTTCTTGGAAAAGTCATTAAAATTGACTATTTAATTCATGTGAGAGTGAAATGTAGCACTCTAATTTATTTAAACATTAAGTATTTAATGAGTTTAAAGTTGGGAATTTAATTTAAATAAATCAATAAAAAAAAATATACTTTTTATGTGCCTGGCTAGACAACTTGTATAATTTACAGATAGTTAATTTTAGAAATCATTTAAAAATTTTTTTAAATAAATAAAAAAAAACCTTTTTTCCTCTAGCTTTTAAAAATTCTTCACTAAATTCAATAATTTCAGGTTTAAAGACTGGAAAATAATTTATGTAAATCGAAAACTTTTTTATGCCCACGTTTGACAATTTCCATAATTAAAAAAAATTCTTCTACATAAATAATTGAGAAACTTTTTTTGTCTCCCGGAATATTAATTAGTAAATAAAAAATGTTCATTTTGATTTCGGGAACATTAATATAGCTTTGAATTTCGTATAAATTTTATAATCTTTTTTCCTTGGTTTCTGTATGATTCTGATTGTTTTTGATCTTACGCTTATCTGGTTAATGGAGTTGATAAGACTTGAAGGTCAGTCGTTCTGACCATCAAATAATTCAAGATATGTCTGTCAATTGAAGTTAACTGATAGAATCAAACCTTAATGCTGCTTGACAACTTTGTACTTTATCTTGATAGCACAGCTACTGAATTCCGCACGCTGATAAAGACTTCTTGAAAATATTTATACCTAAAGTATTTCATAATTTATTAAGAGCTTAAGGTCGAATCGCTGTTGCTGCTATTTATTTTATTAATTGTAATAATATTTGGTATCTACAGGCAATATAGTGAATATTAATAATTAAGTAATAATTCATTTTAGACATTGGTCTAGACAGAAATGGAAATTTAAAAAGGATTCAATTATTTGAATAAATTCAAGTAAATTTGTCTCTCAAGTGCTTAAGCTTATAATAAAAATGCCAGTAAGTATTTAAATAAATATATATGCAATTAAATTCAATTTAATTTGCATTTGATCCTCAAAAATATGACCTTAAAAATTATTAGCATAAAAATTTGATTATATTGTCAAAGAATCTCGTTTCTTTACGTTGATTTAATTGGCGTAATTGAAATACCCACAGCAATTTTGATATTAATTTTAATCTGCATAAAATATAAATAATAATTTTACATTTTAAATTAGCTTTCTTTAATTAATTATTATTATTTATTAAAATAACAACAAATATTAAATAAATGGTTGTAATTAAAATACCACCAGAATTATTTTTATGTTATTAAATATTATAAAATTGTAATTTGCATAAATATTGATTTATATTTTAAATGAATTTATTTGTAAATTTTTTTGTATTTTGTCACTTCTGCATCTTTGGAGGCAGAATTGTGTTTCAAATCGACTGCCCACTTGGCTATTGGTCACACTGCGGCCAATTGCCAATTCTGTCAAAGCTCAACTCGCCTTGCCTCTATCCTCACCTCATCTTACCTCTCCACACCTCACCACACCCCATTTCACCCCTCTGCCCAACTGGCTCGGTGGCTTGCCTACGATTCGAGGAGCTTTGATCGTCGATTGCTTTGATTCGATCGTTCGCCTTTTTAGCTATGGCGTAAAATTGCAGAGCATTGTTGTTGTTGTTGTTGTGCGCCATTAAGGCAACAACTGCTACACAGACAGCGACAGAAACCTGTAGAATTTACAATTACAACAACAACTGGTAGCCAGCGTATCTGCGTCAATGCATTTTTTTCTCGCTGGCGCATTTGCAATTGAAGCGTGGCTCAAAGTGAGCGTTCTCTGTGCCCCCCCCCCTTTCAGCGTCTCTGTCTACTCTTCCATCATTGCACTCTGCACACACACACACACACATACAAAGAGACACACTTGCGCTGCTTGTGGTTTTATTTGCTGTTTGGCGTGTTTTGGCGTGTTTTTTTATATAACTTTTTGTATGTGCATAGTTTGAGTACAGCTTTTGTTGCTTTTTTTATTATTGTTGTCGTTAAATGGCTGCTAGTTCCATGATTGTTGTTGTTATTTTCTGCATTTTTGTATTAATATAATTTTTTTTATTGTTTTTGTGGGAATATTTGACAGTAGCTGGAATTTTGTTAGCGGGTTTCTGTTCGTTTGTTCAGCATGCAAAATAAATGAATGAATGCAATGAATGTGTTATGAATCATGCCCAAAGTATTCAGTTAAGAATACTAACGCGATTAGCAGAGAATTCTACCATTATATAAGCATAGATATTACTATATCTTAAGCGGAAATAATTAAGTACTTCAAACTGTCTCTCTCTTTCTTTCTTTCTCTCTCTGTCTGTCTTTCTCTGGTGAGTTGCAGCAATTGTGTTGAGTAATTTAGCTGATTATCTCATAATCAGCTTTGCCTCGCCTTACACTCAATTTGAGCAGAGTTTGACGGTTTAATGAAGCTGCAAATCAGCTCGGAAATCAACTTTTGGTTACATCAGCCACAAAACCAACGAAAACGAAAACGAAACACATAAAAAATATATGGGAAAATAATGAAAAGCCGTAAAAGCAAAACAACAGATACATGAAACAAATTTGATTTACAAACAACAACAACAACAACAACTAGGATTGCATTACAATTTTGGCATTTACAACAAATTTGTTAGTTGCTCTGTGTGTGTTTCTGCATGTGTGTGTGCTGCCAATTTTGGCGCGCAATTCAGTGAAAGTTGAGATTTGTGATTGAATTTGAGTCAGTTCAAAGGTTGGTCAATGCTCTGAGACAAGGCAAAATTAAATTCAAAACATATCAATTATAATTCATAGCATTTCAGAAAACAAATTATATATAATTTAAAGTATAGTCAGAAATAGTCAAAAATACCATTAAAGATAGCAAAATTTAGTTAATTTGATTTTAACATTTGCTGAAAAAATTATTTATGAAATTGACTTTATAATGACACACTCTATTATATTATTCTATTATATCAATCATTTTTATTTTTTTGTATATTTTGATTATCATAATTTTTCCTTTTTAATTTTAATTTTATTTGTATTATTATTAAATAATTAATATAAAAATAAACTGATACGAATCAGATGAGATTTTATTCTAGCCTTATTTACTTTTTTTTAAGTTCTTAATTTAATTACTTCCTTTTCATTTAATTTAAAATTTAAACTTATTTAAACCGACTTTAAAAAGTTTGGACTATTTGTTATCCACATTAAATAAATAATTAGACAAATCTCTGTTTTCTATTTTTCAATGAATTCAATCTATGAATTTCCCATTTTCAAAACAAGCACATAAAAATAATGCTATCCAAATAAGAAAGCACAAAAAAAAGAAGGAATATTTCACAGTGTGTATTGATATTTAAGATAAGTTCGATATGTGAAGAACTTTATACGATTTGGCAATATTTCAGTTATGGCCAATAAAGGTAGTACAAAGCATTTCAATAAGCCCACCGAAAACAGAAGAAAAAATAGCTTTACTCACCAATTTGGTTAATTTGATTAATTTGGCTTGTGATATGAGCGGGAAACAAGAAATTGGTTGGGTAATTTTACGATAATAATTATATTTATTTGTGGCTTTAATTCACTTTCGATTTGTGGAGCGATAAGGCATTGAGCATTAACCCTTACGCGAACACTTTTCAATTCACAATTTCTTTTCAATTCTTGAATTTCTTACTTCCTGTGTGTGCGTGAATATTGCCCGTTTTGTTTTCTCTGCAGCGTTCACACTTTAAGACACTTGAAATTATATTTTTTTATTTCTTTACGTTTTTTTCGTTGTTGTTGATCTTGTTGTGTTTTGCTTCATGTATTTTCTTCTGTTTTCTGTTTTCCAAGCAAAGGCGAACAACAAAAAAAAACGAACACAAACTGCAAATGTATGCGTGTCTCTCTCTCCCTCTATCTCGCTCTAACCGGTTTTCGTTTGTTTTTAGCTGTTGTCTGTTGACTGTTTCTGTTTATGCTTCTTCTTCGGCGCAGGCGCAACGGCCAACAACAAAAAAATAAACTAGCTGCTAAATGTTGCAATTGTGCAGCTAGTTTTGCAGGGCAAACAAATTGTTATTTATTTAAAGCACAGTTTAAAAAAATTCAATCAGTTGGCATGTCCCTCTCACACACAGTTTCACAACACAGTACAAACACACATACACATGGTAACACACACATACACGCAGAGATTTGTGCACAGGTTCAGGAATGCAGGCAAACAGGTGTCGATTTTGTCGCGTTGTTTTGGCTTCTTGGCCTGCTTTGACTATTTGCCTTTCGAGCTGGTTTTTCTTAGTAATGCTCTGTGTTTTTTTGTCTCTCAACACGTGCTTAATTCGTTGTTAGTAATTAGTCGAAACTTTCGTATATTTAGCTTAACGTCATTTATAAAAGTATATTTTTTTAGCACTAACGTTTGAAGGGGAAAACACAAATATGAGCGCAAGGGCTCCGCACGTCCACTTGCTTCGACTACTGAAATGCAACTGTTATCGGAGATGAACGACTGCCTCTTTCCATAATGTAATGAAATAGACCGATAAGTCGCAATCGAATTCATTTGAGTGTGACCGTCGTGACAGAGCTGCCAACTTGTTGAACTAGAAAGTTACATATGTGGTAGAGTCAGCATGAGCTAGTTCGTCAGTTCCGCAGTCAACTTAATGTGAGCTCAATTCTGCGCGCGCAGCCAACTTCACATGCGTTTGCACGTGGCGCTAAATTTGATTTCAAATTTGAAACGTTACTTAAATGACCTTAGTGCTCATTACGACTTTTTAGCGTTAAATAAACAAAGTTAGCTAAAATTACATTAGGCTGATGTTTGCCACTTTTTGTCGTTGTTATAAGATGTTGATGATATTATTTCTAATTGACTAGTCGCGTTTCTAAATTCCTGAATATCATGTAATAAAACACATTTACAGGCAGAAGCATTTATAATAATAATAATCTGATTTGGCTGCCAGAAAAAATCACTTTCATGTTTCTTATGCTGCACAACAAACGTTTAAATATCCATTATTTATTTGACAGTTTTATTTAATATGTTTGCAAAATCGTAATATGCCAAAGGCCATGCTTAATAGGGACGAAAACGTTCTTCGAGATTTTTGAATATCTGCTTTGAGTTCATCTCATCGTATCCTGGCTCAATCTTGTCAGCCTGTACACATGCCAAAATTATGAATTTCGCATGGGGATTCTGAAAAGAAGTCAATAAGAATGAAGTTAAAAATTTTGTAAGGAATAATGCTGTGTATTACCTCCTTGGGGTGATCGTCCTTCCACAGATCAGAAGATTCCAAATAGGAGCGCAGAAGCATTCGCCAATGCCAGAAATTTTCTGGGCCATACAATTTTGGTATTGCCGAGAAGTCCAGGTGTATGTGACCCATGTCGCCGAACATCTCAATTAGTAATAACACATTGGAAAGCGTTCGAGGCATTCGATAAAAAAAAAGCTTCATTTTGATATCTTTTGCCTAAGTTTGCCTAATGCTTAACATTTTCAGGGGCTTTACGGACTGAAAGTGTTTTTAGTTGCAGGTGCACAGACACAGAAACGCTTATCAGCCAAGCGGAAAGTGTTAAGCGGCAACAACAACAATTAAACTATTATTCATACTCATGTATATTTGCACAATTAAACCATTAAGTTGTTAAAACCAAATCAAAATCTAGTGCATGGAACAAAATTATCACAATGGAAATGAAAAGCGAAATGAAATAATCGCTACAAAGTTGTCAGCGCAATTTATTTAATATCCAATGACCGCATATCGAACACACATCATTTATAACGTGTGTGTGTGTTGGTGTGTGGGTGTATGGGGGTGTGTGATTTTGTACAGAGTTTATTGTCGGTGGTCGTTTGCTTATTTAATTTTATATTCATACAAACTCATTTATACGAACACATGCAAACATAATTAACGCATTGATGGCACTTTATGCAATGGGTACATTCATATTTTTACAGATTTCGCAACACGATATAAAAACTAGCCTAAAAATAAATGATAAAATAAATCAAATAATAAATAAATTAGAAATACCTAATCTAATTTATTGTCGAACTACTCAAATGTGCACATGTTTTGTTCGACCTGCAGAAGAGTTCTCTAAGTTTATCTAAAAAATGTATAAAAAATACTTAATAAAAAATGACTACTAATTTCAATTTGGTGAGTTTTAATTAATATATTTTTAACAAAATAAAAATATTTCCATAAGCATTAAGTTGTTTTATGAATATTAATTGTTATATACTTTTTTCTCAATCGATTATTCATATAATATCTTAATACATATAGTAATGCCTCATTTTAATGCTTATTTATTCTCTGACTCGAAACTTCTCTTTCTCTTCTTTATATATTAATTTATTATTATATTAATATTTTTAATGCTTATTTTTTTTATCTCATTCGAAGTTTTTCTAAGTTGTCCGTTTATTGGGTCAGTTTGTGGAACGCTTTAGCGAAGTTTGACTGCGCTTGCTAATCAGAATCGGTCGCTGACGCAATTTAAAATATATATACATATATATAGTATTTTTATCAATTTGGGTCTTATTTACTTAAATTAAATAAATGAAAAAATGCAATTTTTGCTGATTAAATAAATCTAGATAAAACCCTACTCAATCTCTATATATTATTATTTATATGTACAAATATATACATAGATCAAAAATAAACTTTTGCACATCTTTTGTTTGACTATAATGGATATTTAAATTGCTGTATTTAATTTAACATTATTCCATAATTTCATAATAATTTGTAACAAATGCAATAAAATCAATATTTATGAAGCATTGGGGAACTCTCCCATTTTATTTATAGTCTGAAAATCTTAATTGTTGCTAATAATTGAACATTATTATTTACATTATTTATTACACTAAATACAATAAAAAATGTATAGACATTAATTAAAAATCAATAATCAGTAATTACTGGAGAACTTTCCCATTTTAATTATATATCGAAAATACTTTTTGACTGTTATTAAATAGATAAATTGTTTGAGTTGGAAGTTAATAAAATAAATAATAAAAAAATAATTATATATTAATCAATGAAAATCATTGGGCAACTCCCAGAAAAATAAGCTTTATATTTTAGATATTATCATATTTTGTTCATTAATTGTCATTAGCCACTGAACAATGCATCTGTCTGATAAATAATATCATATATCTCACATAAGAGCATTTCAGAATCGTTCCTAGCATGTTATTTCCCTTTAGTGGTTGTTTTTTTGTTTTTGTTTTTTTTTTTTTTTATTTGTGTTTTTTTTGTGGTTGCTGAAAGCGTTTTTGCGCTATGCAGCTCGGAAAAGCCCTGAGTTGAGGCGAGCTCCAAACTGAGGTCGTTTGGCAGGTAATTTATTGGGGGACTGACGCGTCGGACCGTTCGCCTAGGACGCCCTATATAGCCAAGTGGCATGTCACTTAGCGGCGTTAGTTGTCATTGGTCAGGCAATGAATGCATTACAAACACACTCCCTGCTGCTGCTGCACCTACTCGCCGCTGCCACCGTTCGGTGTTGGAGCTTTGGCGCTCTCGGTCCCGCTCCTGCACCCGGTCCCAGTCGCAGTTCCAGTCTCGGTCCCCTCTCCGACGACCGTGCACCACAACCCAGCGATGCCGGCAATCCAGACAATCACACTGGTAAGTACACTTGCAACAAATTAAAACTAATAAAATAAAATCGAAATTGTTCGTGGTTAAGGCTCTGGATCAAAGACCGAATTTCCTATTTCATTGTTAGATAATTTCGGGATTTGTCTTGTAAAAATAATCAAAAACCATTTTCGTTTTTATTTATATATTTTATGATTTTCAAATTAAACTAAAAAAATATTTAACAAAAACAGTTTTTGCGAACATTAATTAAAATTTGGTGTCAGACTGCATATGTAATTTATTGCAGTGTAAACATAAATTGCTTGTATGACGAGTAAATTGGATGAGATGCTAAGTGAAATACTTGAGTTTTGAAGCATGGAAAATAATGATTGATTGATAGCGTAGACAGGAGGAGCTTGTTTAGCTGGAGATGATGGGTGGGGTAATTGATAATTCAAAGTGTTCTGAGTGAATTGAGTGCTGCAGGTTAGCTTGAGTGCCCGACAAGGTCTAGGAAGGGAGTTGGTCTGGCTAAAATCGTTAATGGCTGATGTTTTCTCTGCTTTTTCTAGTGCTCATACGCCAGCTGATTGTGGGCACGCTGCTGCCGCCTCAGGTGCCGCCAGCCAATTGGCCAACAGTGCCTGCCATCGTGGCACCTGGCACACCCACTAATTGCCGCTGTGTGCCAGCTGGCTCCTGTCCAAATCCAGTGCCCCTGCCGCCAAATGATGGCAGTGGACAGATAGACATACGCATCGTGAACAGCGGCGGCGTGGTAAGGAAGCAACTGGGATTGGGCTTATAGCGATGGCTTCTTAATTATCTGCTCCGCTTTTGCAGGCATCTGTTGTCACCACAGTGCCACCGCTGTCCTGCAGCTTTGGGCTGGTCGTCTGTTGCCAGGCTGGGAACTATCAATGCGGATTACGATTTCCGCCGCCGGCGGGATCAGCTCTGGCGAGTCCTGGCCAGGCTAGCTTCGGGGCGTATCCGTGGCAAGCGGCGCTCTTGACGACGACGGAGGTGTACTTGGGCGGCGGAGCACTGATCACAGCACAGCACGTACTCACCGCTGCCCACAAGGTCTACAATTTGGCGTGAGTTGCTTCTATTTTTATCCATTTTTTCAATGTCAACTAAAGCCGTTCGATTTCTTCATCAGTTTGACCTCGTTCAAGGTGCGTTTGGGCGAATGGGATGCGGCGAGCATTACTGAACCGATTCCGGCACAGGATGTCTTCGTCTCCAATGTGTATGTGAATCCCGCCTTTAATCCCAACAATCTGCAGAACAATGTGGCCATCCTCAAGTTGGCAACGCCAGTCTCCCTAACCAGTCGCTCCACCGTTGGCACCATTTGCCTGCCAACTACGAGCTTTGTGGGTCAGCGCTGTTTTGTCGCCGGTTGGGGCAAGAATGATTTTGGAACCACTGGCGCCTATCAGGCGATAATGCGTCAGGTGGATGTGCCACTGATACCCAATGCCAATTGCCAAACGGCATTGCAATCCACACGCCTCGGCCCCTCCTTTGTGCTCAACCCGACGAGCTTCATCTGTGCCGGCGGCGAGGCTGGCAAGGATGCCTGCACCGGAGACGGTGGCTCCCCGCTCGTCTGCACCAGCAACGGTGTCTGGTTTGTCGTCGGTCTGGTGGCCTGGGGCATTGGCTGCGGCCAGGCAAATGTGCCCGGGGTCTATGTCAATGTGGGCACCTATTTGCCCTGGATACAAACGACGCTAACGCTGTAACCACGCCTCCCCCCTTTCCCCAGGATTGTTGACCAACTTAAGCATTCTGCCAATCAGCTGGAGCGGGTTTTACACATTTATCTCTCAAATACATTTATCTTGTTTAGGCAAATCTAAAGAGCAAAAATATACATTTACCCATTCTGCATGTCAATCAAATTTGTTCTTATATTTTTCTTAGTAATAAGTTAAATTTTAATATTAAAACATTTATTAAACAATTATATTTATGATACATTTAACAATAATCACCTTTTTATTATTGGCGGCTTCAGATTTGCCTGGAGATATATAAAATACCAACTTATAACTAAATCAGCTTAAATCAGGAAGTAAATTTCTTAAATTAAAATCTGCATCGTTGTTTGGATTATTTAATTTTTATTTTTAGTCTGTTTATGATTTTTTTGTTATATTTTAATATGCTTAATAAAAGTTTGTGTTCAATTAATTAATCCTAATTTGATATAAGTCGACATCAAATAAATATATAAAATAATTATGTAATCATTCCACAATTAAATTCGAACATTTACGAATGAAAATCAAGAAGAAAAAAAAGTTTGAATTTTAATTTTAATCTGCATTAATGTTTATATTTATTTCGAATTCATTTACAGCCACTTTTTGTATATTTCTTTGGCCTATATTAGCCACATCAAATAAGTAAATAAATAAAAATTATGCTGTCATTCCCCAATTTAATTTAAATAATTGCTCAGTTTTCCGATGGAAGTTTAGTCGCTTCGTCACTGCGCAATTCGAATTGTCAACATTATAATAATGACGGAAAAAACCAATGACGGGGCCGAAAACATACGCTACTTGTTGGCCTTGTTGGAGCGGCAGCCCCATTATAAGTTATCCATGAATGTGATTATATAAGCACTGCCAACAGGTTGCTACCAGCATCAGGACATGTGTATCCTTATTGTTGTTGTCGCACTCTCTCACACACACACACACACACAGAGTACGCCTTTTTTTAGGCATACAATTACACGGATACCTCGGGGCCCGTCTGACTCATAAACAAAAAGGACGCTCAACTTTGCTCATTTGCACCCAATGCCCTCGGGTGTGCTAAGCAACACCAGCACACCCCATCCCATTGCCACACCCACAGCACCACAGCACTGTATCTGCCTCTCAGTATCATGCCGAAGATTGTATGCAAATTAAATGACTTTTGCAGTGGCATTTGTACAGAAATTCTTATTAGATTATGGGACGCTGCTCATAAGCAGCATTTGGCAGTGTCGGGCAGGTGCTTCATACAAACATCAAAGTTGTCTCTGCTTTTTTGTACCGCTAATGCAAAACGGAAGCCGGAAATGTTACGTGCTACACTGCCCCCCTCCCCCCGCAAAACGTAAAAGCACAGAGCAACCAAAAATTGCAGGCGGCTGGCCAAAATTTAAAAAAAGACCAAAGCCAGAAAGTAGAAAAACAAAAACAGTGACGCACTCAACTGCAAGAATACTGCGAAAGAAATATGTGCTGCGGAATACCCTACAAAAATACAGTAATAATTGTCAACGATTTGTTGTTAACTAAAATTTTAACAAATATATTCTTATTATCTTTATTTGATATAACATTTTTAGAATAAGTAGAAATTGTCAACGAACAAGTTTGAATTTAATATTTGAGAGAATATTATATAATTTAATAATTAACACACAATTTGGATTTACATATCTGATAAAAATAAGAATCGTATAAATTATTCAGTTTCATGTAATATACATGTTAAAAATATTCAAATAATATATTTATCTTAGAAAAAAATGTTCGACATTGAGCTGTTCAAGCCTAGGCTGATTTAAAATGACGATAATGATGATAATAATAATAATAAAAATAACAATAGAATGAAATTAGCATGAATAATAATAATTATAATAATTAGTTATTATTTTCAGGAAAATGTATGTAATTACAATTTTTTTGACTGACCCCGAGTCATAAAAAATTACTTATTTTAAAAAACGCCACCCATCTCATAGGAAATAGTTTAGGAACACCGCACACTGCTGGGCAGAGTGTGAAAACTCACTCAAGACGAGAATGTGCTCAACGAATGAGAATGAAGCCGAAATGAGTCGAGTGAGTGGCGAGTCCTTTGATACAAAACTCAACTCAGTTGAGTCGCGTTTTGTGCTTAGTCCGTCCTCGGCTATCGTGCGCAACAGACGTTGTTTTCTGCAGGCGCATGTAACAAGAATTAATATTACTCAACAAAGCAATAACAATAACAATAACAAGCCGCATAAGGACAACAACAACAGTTGTAGCAGCAACAACAACAACAAGAGTAGAAGTGTCGGCTAGACAGTTAGTATTGTTGGGCTTGAAATTAGCCAAGTTGAGAGCCCAGAACGGATTTACGAACGCGTTGCCATTTCAGTTGTGCGAGTGCAAGTGAAAGTGAAAGTGAAGGAAAACCGTTGCAGTTTGCACTCGTAATTTTGCAGTGTTGTGTAATCGGCGTTGTCGTACAATTCGTATATTAAATCGATTAATTACCAATCGACATCGGCATCGTGATCGTGCTCCGTTTGTTTAATGCCATATCATTAGACTGAGTAAGCGTGTATGTGCATGTGTGCATGTGTGTGTGCATGATTGTGTTTGTGTGTTTGACACACTTTATTGTTGATGTTCTTGTTCTTGTTCGTGTTCGTGTTATTACTGTTGTTGCTCTTTGTGCTGCGCCTTACCAAATGTCCTTGATGTCGTCGCTCTGTCTGAGTGCCACGCACCCGTCGTCTAACACGCGTCGCCTCCAACCAAATACACAATATTAAATGGAATCTTTGGTGCTCTTTGTCTTCACAGTGCCAACAGTCGCACAAAACAATCAAAGCTAATTTAAATCAAACAAAATTTAAAAAAATATATATATCTTCAGCAAACGTCAAAAAAATCACATTTGTGTGTGGGAAAAAAAGCAAGCATACTTTTTGGAGGTTTACGTCATGTTTGTCTACGCTTAGCGGCACTCCATTTATATTATGCTTGACTCAGCACGTCTGTGGCTCTGTGTCCGTGTCTGTGACTAGTGACTGTGTTTGTGCCTGTGACTGTGTCTTTGTAATTGTATTCGAATTTGCTGAAGTTCTAGTCCTAGTTGCTTGACACGCGGACTTATCCAGCGTTTCCATATTTTATAAATGCATGCCAACTACTGTTTAATTTCCAGATACAAACCTTCACAAATAACTTAGTATTTGAACTGTGCAAGCTGTCCAAAACTGTGTAAACGGTTTTACTAATTCAAAGATTCAACAAGCTGCACTTTCCATTCCCAGCTCGCTGAGCTGTTTGCACAAATTTACGTAAGTGTTGTACTTGTTTCCAATATACTTCTTACATACATATGAATGCATATATATAGATATATATATATATAAATATATATATTTTTATACACGTACATCTACCGATTTGAGAACGCTTGTCTTGTCTTCAATAAATATCCATCATATTCATGCTTAACTACATAACAATTTAAAAAGATAAATACTGCCTAAAACACTCCCAACACGAATGCTTTTAAAATCGTTTCTATTCGTATATAACTTAGTTTTGACAACTGCTTATTAACAAAATTATACCTACAAAGTTGATTTATTATGTGTTGTGTTATAACTTTGACTGATATTCAATACCAGTAGTAAAATGTTGAATTAAACATAAAATTATGCATCCATTCCCAATTAAATAGGGAAAGAGTTTCATTAGTGTCATTTTCTTTATTCGATTTTAAAAAACATTTATTTATTTAAATATTATAAATAAACTCAAGAAACACAAAAAAAAAAAATATAATTCCTTGCCAAGAAGTAATCAATTTCTCCTTTATATATAAAATATTTTGCTCCGACTGAAAGTTGCTCATTTGAACTGATTAATGTCTCAAAAGCTCAAAGATAGCTGCAATTTTGGTCGTTTTTCAGTGAGCACTTAAAAGAGTTTTTTTTTTAACTTCCCCCCAAAGTGTCAGAAAAGTGAAGTTGTCTTTAGATTTATTGCCATGGGGAATTATTTAATAATAAGTTTTTGTTTTAGCAATTTTAATAATTAAGCTTTATTGCCGGAAGTTTTGCGAAAATCACTTTATTATTATTATTTAGTTTTTATTAATTTTGTTGTTCTTTGCTGAATTCTCTTATTGAAATTTAAATAAGTTTTTCAAGATTATTTTTCTTAAAACTTGATCTACTTTTAATTTAGTTTTGAGCTACATCAAAATATAAATCACAAAAGTTTTCAGAAAATCTGATATGCCTGTCATTGCAGCCTGACTCTTGCAAGTATGAAATTAATGACAGTTTAATTTATTTACGCTAGAAACAGACCAAAGGACGAAAAAGATGGACTATTGATACTAATCATTATTAAATTTATATACTTAATGCGTTTGAAAATATTTTATTGTTGTTACATTTCGATAAAATTGCGATTTGAGTTTTTTTTTATAAAAATTAAAATTTCAACTGCCAAAAGTGCTCCGATCTCCAAGTTATATTCAATGTTGTGCAGTGCTTTGGTCTAAAATCATTATTTAAGAATATTTAATGAAGAACATTTGAGATAAATTTATAATTTAGTTGCAGTGCGACTAATTAATATTTGTCAACCTCAACTGGAACATGAAGTTCAACTTTTGCATTTGGCATTTTCCATTCGTTTCGACTCCCATTGACGCAGTCCCATTTTATGAAATTTGTCGTTTCCTGTCTGCTGCAGATGTCAATTGGCATTGGCTCGGCAATCCTCTGAGATTCTCGGATGCAAATGGCATTAGCTCGCTGTTCTCGACAACTCTATGAATAAATGGGATATATGCACGAGTGCCTGGCTGAAACCGGCTGACATTTTGATAGACGGCGACATTTCTATGGAATGTCCTTATGCAATATGTTTGCGTATGTGTTTGTGTTTGTGTTAGTGCTTGTGTATGTGCTGGATTACTCTTTTCACGTTTGCTGTGAACACATAATCATCCTTCCGTCGCCACGGGGAGTGTTAATGAGTGATACTGGCTGCGTGTGACTGACTCCCTAACAGTTGGATGCACATCAGCCGCAGCACCGCAATCAGCTAAGCAGATGCGTCAAATGCATTCACCATCATCCTGCCCAAGGCAGGTTGGTTGGTGGAAGTGGACACAGCTCATCCGCCTGATTATAAAAGCCATGTTTATTTTTATCATACATCTGATTTTGCTGTAAGCTTAACATGAGTTATGTATTCCTAACGAGTTGAGAACACAAATCTATCAAATTAGTGCAGCAAATACGTAAGAACACGAACAGATTGTGAGGTACAAAGAGAAATAAACCGTTAGGTGGGTATTTTTAGACCATACAGAAAGCTATATAGAAATATTGCCAGAAATGTTTGGATGAAAGAAATATTTGTTGTGTTACGCGAGTACTTTAATTGCATAATTTCATGACAACTTTTCGCAAGATCAAGTAAACTCAGTTGATCTAAATTCAGAACTAACTCTTCTTCTTTTCGTATTGGTCTTTTATCAATGCCATCAGGGTTTTAAATCGGAATGGGATTATGTATGGCCACCGCATGTTTGAAATTCAGAAATGGAATTAGACGGAACACCTTAATTCAAAATTATTTTAAACCCCGGTATCACAACTGATAGTATTTTGTGCCGGAACCAAGACATCGCTCACTGGCACCTTATATCGTAACCTTAAGCTTCATATCAAGAAGGTTAAGCTTCATTCCCTTTTAAAGTTGTAGAATAGGTTAAGATCGTTTCGACCCTAAGGCCTACAATCGTTCCTTTTACCAAATAAAGTGATTTTATTCAACCAATTTAAAGTCTCTAGCTCTTTTGTTCAAATTATTTATTTAAATTTAAAAATCCAACCGATCTTTATATAAGAAAAAGAGTAATTAAGGGAGATCATCTGAGAAAGAAATTAAAAAAGTTTTTCTTCCTTCTTAACTATTTTCTTCCGTTAATTCTAAGCTATTTTCTGCGTTTCCCCAATTTTTACAATAAATGTTAAATAAATTTTCAATTTTATTAATATTCTTTATCAAATTAATTTTATTTAATTTGTAACTTTAATTTTTTAATCATCCAAAACTTCATACAGGGAGGGTATCTCTTAGTCGGGCTTCTATAATTATTTTTATAATTTTTAAATTTATTTCATTTCATTTTTTACTCTTAGCTTACATTTAAATGTAAGCTTTTATTATGTTAACCTATGAAAATTTGTGGACAGCTTTTAGTTTACTTTCGAAACTGCCGATGGGCAGGAGATACCCTATCTACCAGTCAGACAATCTGAACTCGTATTTCTTTCCAAATATATAGTCATTCAGTGCTTGTAATTTGATATTCAGGTGATGCTCTCCATCTGACTTTTAATGCATGTGTCATTCGCGATTTGTAAGCTATACATTAAAGCCCAGTTCCAGCTCGAACAAAGGCTGGCTGACAATGTCAACGCTGGCAGGACACGTGTGCACAATGTGCATGGGTGTCAATCTGGCCTGCGACATTGCAGCAAACATTACAACATGCCAACATCACCTCTATGCCGACCTCTTCCCGCGCCGACAATCTTTTCTCAATTCGCAATATTTTTCTATGGCGCTGCAGATGTTTTTTCCCCATAGAAAATTGAAGTATTTGACATGTGGCAGGCATGTTAGTGAGTTGGCCACACACACACAAACACACATATTGTATGTATGTAGGTGCATGTGTGTGTGTGTGTGTGTGAATATAAGAAGAGGACAACCACCAGAGGCAGCCATCAACTCAATCATTCACCCATACATCCGCCTCATGATGCAATCGCATCACGGATGTTTCTGCTCCCGTAATCATTTCTGAAAAAGTGTTTTATTTCTGGCGAGTGTTTTATGCCATTTTGATATATCCATTATAATTTGATATTCGCATTTACATAATCTGAGTTTACTATGTATATAGGGTATGCTTGCAGTTGAGCATGTGGGAACCCAGTCCATGTTGCCACATTGTTGTCTTAGGTTACTGTTTTCTGCTTATTATTGTTGCCCCATTGTTCCTTGTTGACCCTGTGCTCCATTTCACTTATTCATAGCCTCACACACATTCGAAATGATTTACACACATATGGTTACACTATGTACACATTTATGGCAAACACTGCAGTTCACTTGACAATTCCATTGTATACCCTGTACGCCTTCAAAATGGAAATGTGTGTCACAGGCAGACAAAGCCAACCCCGACCCCCCTTTGGCTTTCCTTTGGGTTGATGAGCTAAGTCGATCTAATCTTGTTGCTCTGCCTGCCTCACTGCCTCTCTGTCTCTCTGTCTTCTGCCTACACTCAGAAAAATTAAATATACTAATCAGAACTTCTTAAAATTAGAAAGAAATTATTGATAATTATTTTTTTTTAATATAATATATTATTTATTAATATTTTTAGTAGAAATGGAAACCACGCAATAATGAGAATAATTCTGAAACCTAGTTTTAGTAGTCCTGCTTTTAGAAAAGTCAATTTTTGATTGCTGTGTGAAAAATGTGCTCTGGAATCTAGAAAAGATAAACTATGGTTCTTAGCTAAACATAACCTTCCGTTTTAGAAATATATATTCTGCATAATAAGGTCAGTTGCCCTTGGCGCCAATAGTATGACAATATTCTTGAATTTAGGTCGATTGCCCTGTGGACAAGCTAAAGATATTAAATTGCGTTTCAAGTGTATTCGAACAACTTAATTTGAGTTTATATAAACCTGAGAAATATTAAGATTTTGTCTAAATTTGGAATGCAAATTTGTTGTGTGGATACGTTTTCCACACACGTTTTTTCTCTTTATTTATATATTTATATGTGCTTTATGTACATAAGTAAAAATAAATTTCAGTCATATTTTCCCAATCAATACTGCTCTCACTTGTCTTTTTTTTTATGTGTAGTTTGTATCCATTACTCAGTCAGTCATAAATTTGAGTTTTATACATAAAAAAAAGTGAATAAAAATTGATGTATTTTGGGGGTAACGATTTACGATTAAAAGTTGGCAAAATAATTAAAAGATGCATATAAACAAAATTGGACAATTTGATGTGACAGTCGAGCAATTCATATAGACAGTTTTGCAGGCATAATTTCATGTCGGCCAGTTTTGATTTATTGCGCAATCTTGCCACATGACATGACAACAATAAAAAGCGGCAGAGAGCCAAAAAACCATGGCCGTTATTGCTGTGCAGAGGTGTAGGTGTCCTTTGGGGCCATGCCCAACTCAATATGAGAAATATTCTGAATATGTAAACATATATACAAATATGACAAGAAATGTGACTATTATATACATATATGTATGTGTGCAAACAAAAATATGTGTATGTATGTTTTATTTTTATTACTTTGCCAAAACATGAGACTTTTGTGGCTTAATTTAAAAGCACTCGCAAGTAATAACAAGGGAAATAAGCACAGCGACAAACGACACAAACAACACAAAACAACGTCAACAAAACATTAACAAGACTGAGAACAACAATAACAAGGATATTTTGAACTTTGCCAACTTTTCATTATGCAAAGTGAGCAAATGCCGCATCTTATTCCCGTTGATTTTCCTTCTTTTTTTTTGATGCTGGGCATTAATAATGTGGCAACAAAATACTCACACATACATACATAAGTACATAATTATGCATATGTATGTGAAACATGTTTGCGAGTGTGCCCAAAATATTTTGGTTAGGCTTATTAATCGACAATGTACTTAACACAAAATCCAAAAGTCTTTGGTCAGACAATTATTTATTTATTTCTTTGGACTTATTATTATTCATTCTTCATCCTTCGAATATCCCGCAGTATTAGATACATTGTGCCTTTTTTTAAGCCTATAGCTTTCGCTTTCTTAGCTTCTCAGTTTCTGCCTTACTTTGTGTTGTCCAGCACACTCAGAAAAAAATGGAGCGGAATTTTAGCAATTGGAAAGTTTTATTTGTTTTTAGAAACAATATTTTTAAAAAAATATTACATTTTAGAAACAGTATATAAAAAAAAATATTAAAATCAGAAGGAATTGTTTATTTTTTTTTAAATTTATTAGAAATGTAAACTCTTATTTTCAGAAAGAAAATCGTTTCTGAAATTGAAAAAAGTATTCTTTGTTTGAAAAAAGCAGGCTGAAAATCAGAAATATTTTTTAAATTAAATTTTCGAAAATATACCTCGCTATTCGTGGCTAAAAGCTTGCGTTTTAGATTGAGGATTTTAAAAAATTCAGAGCAATTTTTTTTTCAAGTGCAATACGGTTATGGTCCCTTAAGTAGTCTCCCAGTCAGCATTCTTGCTTGTCCGTCGTTTCATTTCCTGCTAAATCCCTATGAGCCGGAAACATCTAAATTACATTTTCATCATAATTTTCTTATTTACAGACAAGTTGTGTGTTTATTTACGGAATTATTGATTTACCTTCTCTTAAAGCAACTATTTCTCGCCAATTTTTTATGTTTTATTTTCGATTTGTTGAAATACTTAAAATATCTCTGAGTAAATTACGCAAATGTTAACTTCACGTAAGCGCAAAGGTTGTTTACCGCGATCTTTCCTTGACCCGGGATTCATTAAGAACTGATTTAGTAAGCGTTTCATATAGACCTACCCCACCCACACACACACACACACAACAACATGAACAACTAGCATCATTCAGTTGTTGGCCAAAGTTGAACTTTCCTTTTGTGAAAAGGTTTTTTTTTGGTTTAAGTTGTTGGGCGGAAAACTTTTGCACAATGCCTTGAATTGGAATTCGCATTTGGAAATTGGCAAAACAAGTGCTCGAAATTTAATATAACACATTCCAAGCAAAGCTCTTACATATATACATATATCTATATATATATATATATATATATATATAGTGGAATCTGCTTGAAAAATGAGCGCAAACAATTTGCTCGCTGCGTGGCAATAAAAGACGAGCCCAATGACTTGATAAATTGCGTTATTTGACTCTAAGCATACGGTAGCAAATACGTATACAGATACAGCTACTACAACTACAACTACTGCTGTTGACTTGAAGATAAACAATGGCAACCAAAGCCGGAATCGTTATCTAAAGTGCTACAAGTGCTTGGCCAGCTGGTTGGGATTGTTTCGAATTGATTGACTTTTATGTTTGCTACCTGTTTCCTTAACGCCTCATTGGATCCATTTGAGCCCGGTATCCAGTGCACTGAATTATGCAAACAAACAAACAAACAATAACAGACACAAGACAAACAAATGAACATTTGGCATTTCAATTGACTAACTGAGTGCTGGAAATAAACAATTTAGGCCTTGCAACATTAATGTTGTGGGAAAAGTTTACTGTTAGCGTTTAGCCAATAAACAAATGCTCGTAAATAATTGAAATGCCAATTTTTGGGCCACTCAATTAATTTATGTGAAATACTTGCACACAAACACCTCTGTTCAAGGATTAGTACTCAAATTGTCATAAATAATTTAATTTATTTGGAATTCTTCTACACATGTGCTTATGGATTTTCATTGGAAATATTTTTAATACCAATACTTAAGTGCTCGTAAATAATTTATTTATGCCACTCTTTTGGGTAATTGGGCAATTAATTTATTTGAAAATCTTTTACATAAACATGGATTTTCATTGGTAATGTTTGTGAATGCTCGAGAATAATTTGAATGTCACATTTTGACCCAGTTAATTAATTCATTTGCAAATCTTTTACACATTGTTTATTGGTTTTTATTAGTTATATTGTTTAAACTAATACTCAAATGATTGTATTTGACACACTTCTGATGCAGGCAATTAATTTTTTTGAAAATCTTTTTCACAAACATCTGTGAATATGGATGCTTGTGAATAATAATAATACTTGTCACTACTTTGACCCTTAATGTTTATTGATTTTCATTAGTACTATTAATAAATAATCACAAATTCCATTATGTTCGAATCTGTAAAAATAATTGCAAGAAAGTCGGTCGCATTTTCCATGGAGTGCTCATTTAATATTCGAGCTAAGGGCGCTGACAAAAACACACACACGCAGACATAAATGTTGGTTGGGTAAATAATTAAGGTTTGACGTCATTCCAACTCGCAACAAAAGTCAGCTAACACGCAACGAGATTGTGGCATGCACATACTAGATATTAGATGTACCGTTTGTTGCCTCATTTGCCACATGATTTTCAGCTTAGGCTGAGAATACCAAATGACACAGGGCTCAAGGAATGTCCGACAGCAGTTGACACCATTTCACGGTGTCCCTGAGTTGGACATTTTGCAATTTTCAAAATTAATTCAAGTGCTCGTAAATTTGCGTTAACCGTCACACTTTCAGACCTGACCTGCACTTCGACTTGCCGCGCAACAAGTTGCAAATTACGTTAAGTTATGCAGCCAGGCCTTCTAATTGTTGTTGTCTGCCAGCATTCGTCGAAGTCGGTGCCAGGCTCGCAACTTTCAATTGCAAGCTGGATTTTTTTTATGGACGGGGGGCACGCAAAGGCCGCCAAAAGACTGCGAGCCGTGCCCCAATACGGGCCAAAAGCCAATTCCTGTGACGCCGTTTATCGCAATTGCAATTGCACAAAAATCGATGGAAATAGTCGAACTTCTGCCACAAAATACGTTGTCCATGCAAGCTGCCGGGCAAAGTTATTGAGTTTTGGCTTGTTTGCCTACTCAGCATGTTTGTGCTATTTGTGCTACTTGTGCTATTTGTGCATGTTGCCCCATGCGATTTGAAACTAGAAAAACCTATTTAAAGCGCTTACTGGGCTAGCAAATCATGTTGTAGTAGTTGGTAGTAGTTGGGTACATGAACAATATGTTTGTCCCAGGAGCACATTTGTTTCCTGCAGTACAAATCAGCCGATCAGCCCACATTTAAGCTTCAGCCCATTAAGTCTTATACTTTACTAAGCATTTAATTTAAATTTTAAATTTCTTTGAGATTACTACCTTACATTTATTTTAATATAATTATTATTATTATTGCTATATTTATTATTATTATTATTATTACGATTTTTATTATTATTATTTTTTTTATTATTATTTTTACTATGATTATTATGATTATTATTATTGTTATTATTATTATTATCATTATGATTATTCTTATTATTATTATTTTTATTATTATTATTATGATTATTATTATTATGATTATTATTTTTATTATTATTATAATGATTATTATTATTATTATTTTTATCATTATTATTATTACTATTATTATTATTATTGTTACTTTATGTTGATTATTTTATTTTTTATACAGTTTTCTGTATTTAAATTAAATTCAATTTATTTACCTTAAGATTCTCAATCTTTGGGTGTGCATCTTTGGATCATGTATGTATTTTTGAGTATGTCTTTGAAAATATGTTTAATGCCAGTCGATCTAAAACTAGGTTATACAAGCTTGACAGCCGATTGGATAAAATTCTATATTCTGATATCAATTTACAAATATACCATTTTATATTTTAATATCCCAGATTTATTGATTCCTTTATTTTATTTTTAATGTTTTTAATGCCTTCTTAACTTTATAAATTTTGGTAAGTTAAGTTTTAAAATGCTAGCCTTTCTTAATCTTATAAAAAGTCAACTTCTCATTTCCAACTTAAGTGTAGCATGTAAGAAAATGTAACATTAGATCACCAAGCAGCAATCAATCATTCAGTCAGAGTCCCTAGACAATATGCCATTAACAAATTGAAATGCATAAGTGTTGATTTGTTCAATTGAATTATAACTTAACTTACGGATTCAAAGATAACCAAATGAAGGCTTATTAGCCGATGGCGGGCACTTAATTTTTATTGGGTGCAGAGTTATTTTTAATGCCATTAATAATAATAATCCACTCACAAATGAATTCAGCACGAAGGCACATAACAATCATTGCAAATAGCTGCCAAAGATAAAACCGGCAACAAATGAGCTTACCAATTTTGCATTTGCAGTCAACACACATAAAAGCAGCCAACACGCCAGCGACATTATCCGAAGCATATGCATAAATATAAATATATAAATATTAATGCGTTGCTCGTTCAATAAAATGGTGATTCGACTTTCCATCTCCCTCCCTCTCTATCGCTCTCCCTCTCTCTCTCTAACACACACACGCGTATGTAATTCGATTTGCATATGATAAAAGTGTTGCTTCGAACAACAGCCAACGAGTCGTATGCGCAATTTGCGCAGCTAGAAATTGTTGCATACTCGCCGGCGACTGCATGCTGTGCGGGGGAGAGGGTGTGTGTGAGAGGGTGTGCGTGTGAGTGTATATGATTCATGTTATATACTTAGTATTAGGTCCTAAGTCAACTGCGAAATTGCCTTTGTCGTCGATTGGTCGATAAAATAACCTCAAACACAAAAACAAAAACAAAAATAACAAGAACAACAACAAACTGCCGAAACGAAGGTCAACAATTTTGCTGCATCATTTGCCAAGTGGGCTTAAATATTTATATGTATTCAATTTGACATTTAGTGGCCTTGGACTCTTAAATTCGAAGTGCACGCAAAGCAGCTGCCAGCCAAAGAGCAGCAGCAGGATGCCAGCACCTAATCCCTTACAGAGTGAAGAATCGTGTAGCCAAGCAAGGCAATGAGGTGGGCGGCATGTGGAGGGGGGGGGGGGGGGGGTAAGCACCACTAGTGGGGCAATGCTGACAATGCTGTCTGTGACGGGACAAGCGTAAAATTGCGGCAGCCTCGGCATGGCTTGACGATAGTCACATACATTCTTTGAAATTGACCCGCATAGCAGACAGTATGACATCATCGCGGGTCACCCATACACACAAACACACACGCACCACACACACACACACACACACACACACGCACACTCAACTGTTTTAATATAACTATAGTGTTATGTGTCTTTACCCAAATTCAGCAGAGTCCACAGCAGGTGCATTCTCATTTGGCAGCCTTAATTATGCCTGATGAAAATATACCCGAAATTTAGAAAATTGCTATAATTTTGGCCCCAGGTTCAGCGCAGTTTATTTTTACGAAAATCAATATCTAAAACGGATCTACATATCGGGGATTTCAGTTTTCTAAAATAAGTAGGAGCAATTTGTAAATTTCTATTATTTCTGTGCAGTATTTTAAAATTAAGCTTTGCTCTGCTCTTAAAATTACTAAGCAGAAATATTTTTTTTATTTTATTTAATTGTTTTTTTTTTTATTTTATGATTTGACTAAGATATAAAACAAATGTTTTTTTTCTTAACTCCATGGTATATATAAATTTATTTTTCTTTTGAACTTAAAAAATTTCTGTTTATTATCTGATGTTTTCTTTTTATAATTTAAATATGTATATTTATGTATGTGCTGGCTCCAGTTCAAGTTTTTCTTTTATTATACTCCGACGTATTTCAAGTTCCGTCGGGAATCCTGTTCAGCGAAAGATTCACAGCGTCCAAACTGCTTTCAAATTTCGCAGCTGAATGGGCAGAAAATATATTTCTTAAAGATATCCCATATATTTTGGGATTGTCAGACAACTAATAAAATAATTCTATACACCAGAAAAAACTACTGATTTTTAGGTTGGTTTCTTAAATTTCAATTCTTTTTCTGAGTGTAATTGGCAAACAATTTTCGCTCATTTCGCATGCTTATCAGGAGAGAGAGAGAGTATCCTTCAGCTGACAGCGTCTTCCCCAAATCACTTAAAAGGCAGTTTCACCAAGGATATTCAGATATGGTTATTCAGTTTTGTTGCCTCCGGCTCCGTTCGTTGTGCCCGATGTGTCATCATAAAATTCTTAACGCCGCTGCCACTACCAAAATTCTTCAAGGCGAAGTCAAAGTTTATCAAGTTGTTTGAGTTTGGAGCACTTTGAGTCGTAACATTTTTCATGCTGCCTGCGCATTAAGCAAAACTCTGCCCAACTTTACGAGTTTGGCTTCGGATTTTGGCTTTGGCTTTGGCGTTGGCTTTGGCCTTGAGTCACTGCTCCGGAAAACGGAAGCAGACGAAAACTAGGCGCCCATAGTTAAAAATAACGTAAATTCCTATGTGGGGCGCCCGAAAGTTATAAATAATCGAAAAAAAAAATAAGTGCATAAATGTCGGCCTTGAATGCGTTTTATGTTTGCCACTGCTGGCAAATTTCCCATCATTTTCTGATCTCACAGCTCGTGCGGCGGAAGCTGCACTGACATTTGCAACAACAACAAAAAAAAGTGTGCTTCATTTTTGCTGGGCAGGCGGCCAACGTTAGCGAAGGATGCTGCAACAAATTGGTAACTGGTAATTGCTACAGCCGCACATGGCGGGATGCCGCTGATCTCCCTAAGCCGGCAATTAGTTCGCCATTTTCGTTGTCACATTTCATTTCAGAGCCAATCCATTCCCCACTGCACACATTGACCACTTAAATTTAATGGCAACCTTTTGGACCATTCGAAGTGCTCTGACATAGTTCCAGCTTAATGCCTACGAGCAACTGTGTGTGTGTGTGTGTGTGTGTGGGTGTGCGTGTGTACATAAAATTAACTGCCTTTATCTGGTTACTCTAGTTGTTTACTTTTCCTATTGCTAAAAAAACACTTACCATATGGGAATGTGTTCGTATAAATGCGGTTTTCTGTGTGAGTCAACAGACAAACTATTTATTTAGGCCAAATGTATTATGTGTGGAGTGTGCCTAGAGCTATTTCGCCAAATGTCCCATACATTTAATTATTATATCCGTTCCGACATTACGAAACATATTTAATAATGTACTTATTAAGTCTGCGTGCCTTTAAATACTTGATTTTATAGATTCACTGAAAAAAATTAACTTCATAAGCTCGAAAATTTAAGAAAAAAAAAACCGATAACTATGGAAATTACTCAAATCCTTTAAGTAAGGTATTTCAATACTACATAAGTTACAAATGTTTAATATCAGTCAAGTCAACATTTCAACTTTTTAACGTTTTGCGGTTTATTTTTGTCATATCTAAGTCGACTGGTTTGGGCAAATCGCCCGAAATTGAGTTAGAGGAGTTCTTTCAAATAATCTAAGCCATTACAAATTTAAATTTTCAAAAATTCTTCAACAAAGAATTTCAAAATGTTGTTGACTAGAATCACAATTTTTTTCGTTTGTTCAGTTAACTGGTAGCTTAATTACACTAAATTATTTGAAAAATTTGTTCGCTTCCAATTCAAACCAAATGCTTGAAGTTTTGAACAGAAAAAGTGACTCGACACGCTACTAAAATTACTTTTTAAAGTTATGCATTAAAAATTATTAGATTTTTATAAAATATTTTTCAATGCGTAACATTAAATCTTTCTTCCGTTCAAATTAATATAATTAAATATAATTAAATTAAAATAAAATTAGATTTCTGGCAGTAGAAGATAGAAAACAGGTTTAAGGGATATCCTAATCGGGGATCGAACATTTAAATGAATTTTCAATACTTAACAACACAAAAATGCTGCCTTCATTAAACATGACTTGTTATCATATAAAACATTTTCCATAAAAATCAATCATATTTTGATTGTGTCCATCAATAAGAGTCCTGATTATATAATCAATACACGAAAATTTACGGAGAGCTATTAAAAATTGTAAAATAAAAGTCGTAATTTCTACATTGAACAAATTCCTCAGTTGGGCACATTTCGCCTAATAAAATTACGCAATAAAATTATAGCAACCCCAATCGGGTATGGGTTAAATTGAAGTACAACCCTTGATACAAATTTGCACCCCTTCAGGCTGACTTATGCACATAATTAAAGTGAAATTCCACGAAATAAGTTTTAATTAGCGTGAAAATGCTAAGCACATAAGCTGGGCTGCAGTTCAGAAATGCAAAGCAATTTAAATGCTGAAAGAAGGCAGGCGAAATGATACTCGGAAAAGGCCAGCGCGGCACATAAACCAAACTTTTGCAGCAACTTTTCACGGCGACGCAACGAGCATTTTCTCTTTTGGAAAATGTGCGCTGAACATTGCCCATTTGCATTGCGTCATTTGGACAGGGGCAGGGACAGTGGCAGGGGCGTGACTGAGGGGGGGAGGAACCTTAACGAGTGACTTTGTCTGCCTTGGCTAATGGTGACCCCTTTCGAGGGGGAGACAGCTAAAAACAAAAATAGTTGTTGGGCCCGCCGTTAATTGCCAAGGCAACAGCGTTTCCAAGGCAACAACAACAACAACAACAACGGAAATAGCAACAGCAAAAACAAAATGCGCAATCAGCTTGCCTGTCACTTTGTGTGTGTGCGTGTGTACGAGTGTGTGAGTGTAATAAAGTGTCATCTTAATTACATGCATAAAAAGTGCCGCAGTACTGGAAAAATTACTGTTCCACAAGACTGCCGGCAATTGTTGCACATGTTGCACATGAACTGACTTTACTCGCTGCTCTCCATGGGAAATGAAAATCCATTCAGCGAATGCTGCAAATTGTAAATGCAATTTCTCCTTTAGGAGATGGATGAAAATCGAGCAGCCAACGGCAAAATTATACTGCCCACTGTAGGGGTATAAAAATCCATCCCAAATATGTCCAAATAGAGAGGAGTATTAAATAAAGCATTAACAATTTAATTAAATTTTGTTGACCATTGCACTTTTAATTAAAAAAGTTTAATAAAATTCGTGCGGAATTATTTTGAGTGCTCTATGCGAGAGAGCTTCACTGGCAAATACCCTGAACCCAGCTGGTAAATACAAGATATATAGAGTAAGGGGTCTTGAAGCAATAAATAAATAAATAAATAAATAAATTGATATGAAGACAGTAATAGGTTTAACATGAAAAAACACTTTTCTTGGCAAATTTTACTATATTAAAATCTTAACAGCTTATTAATAATCTGTTTAGGTATAAATGGGGGGCCAAATCATGACAATCGGAAATCGATTTATATCGATATATCAATTGGACGGCTAAATCTTGACAGTTGCGCCTCTTTTTGCAATCGGAAATCGATTTATCAAGATATACCAATTGGGCGGCCAAATCTTTCCAGGAGTGTGTCTCTTTAAGCTATCGGAAATCGACTTATATCGATATTCGCAAAACGAAGGAAGTTATTGATTAAATTAAATAAATGTGATCTGCATATTTTATACGAGAACTTATATTACAAATTATAAATATGTAGCTCTTATAGATCTCTGAAATCAGATTTTTTATACAAACTGACAAATCTGTCTCGCCTGATCAAGAATATATATACTATATAGGTTCCGACAGCCTACTCCGCATTTTACATGCATTGCACAACCAGTCACTTTCAAGTGAAGGAAACCCAATTTTAGACGATTCAGAGGAATGCAATATTTAATCCCCGGTCAGGGTTCAACCATAAAAGATTTAAGCTAAGAGCATCTGTGGTTTTATTAATATCAAAACTTTTGTTTCCCCATTTTGCCATTAGACGCGTAAACATTGGAAACTGTTCTCGACCTCCAAGACCCGAGCAGGAACAGGACAAAGTTCTGTACTCCCTGCCCCATTTTAAGTATGCAGGCAATTGCAAACTTTTGCAACTCACTCACGTACACACAGTAATACAGCTGTGTGTGTGTGTGTGTGTACAATTGCATTGCGTGAGGTCTGTGGCATTGAGCTGTGGAGCTGTGGAGCAGCTGGCACAGATGCGTCCGATGCCAGGTGACAAAAACAACGACGACAAATGCGAATGACGAGTTAATTGAGTTATTTTTATGCCAACAGTTGAAACTGAAACACAAAGCAATCAATTCAGTTGCAGTTGCAAACCACAAGCAATTTTGAACATGCTTATTAATTTGTGGCAAGACTCCATCTGAACACAGGTTGATTTACCTGCAGCCTGCACACACACACACACACACACACAGGTGTACAGCAGCTCGTCAATTATGCAACTATGCAACAGATTTGCCTGCCACTTTATTTCATTTGCATTAAATATTGAGCGAACTGTACGAGCGAAGAAATGTGTCCTAAAAGAAAGTGTGGCACTTTCACATCACGTACGCAGCTACAGAAACGCCAAGTCAGAACCACTCCACCTTAACTAACTTGACAACTGAAAGATGTTTGCAGGAATTTAAATTCACAGTTACTTTTAGGATTATACCTGCTAAAAAATATTAGTAAATATATTCTAATTATTGTTAAAATGAGACACGAACCAGCCTGATAAATTGGCTTATCAAATAACAAATTTACTGCTTGAAATTGTAAATCTTTATCAATGATCAGATAATGTAGTATATAGCTATATATTTAATATTTAATACTTTCAAATATCCACATTACACTAAGAAAAAATAATTACTCATGAAGATAATAATCAAATTTAAATTATTGTAACTTGATTTAAAGCTTTAATTTACTAGAACAAATATTATTATTGGCAGAGCTGAAGGTCTCTTACTTGTACAATTTAATTGCAATATTAATTGTTTATAAAACAAATAATAGTAAAACATGTAAAAGAAATTAGTCTGCATTTCAAACGACTTGTCAAAGCACAAATAAAAAATAAATTAAATATTGGAAGCAATTGCAAAATTTGTTGAAAAGCAAGAACAAAGAACAAAAGCAAAATAAATCAATTTAATATCAGAAGCTGTTGGTAATTATTAAGAAAAACATTTTCAACATTAATAATAATGTTACATGTTGGCCATTCAAATTTATTATCATGCTGTCATCCACATACATTTACATTTTATTCCATAATAATTTCATCAAACGACGGGCAAAATCGTATTTTCATATTTACCAAATTACGCAGCAGCAAACGCAAACATTTTCTACATATATACATATAGATATGTATATATTATATATGTATTTATACATACTTCAAACACACATGGATATACATATATAAAATGAGTTATGGTCTCAATATGTAAGACGTTTACGACTTTTGATAGGTAAAGACTTGAGCTCAAGATATCTGCTAGTCGAGCTCTCTCGACATTCTTTTTTGGTGCGAGTTGTTTGGATTTAAATGCCAAGTTTAGATAATCCGTCACGGGAGGATTTTCGTATTTATTTTGAGAGAAGTTAAGTCAAATCGGACTAAATTTAATTATTATTTAACTTAATTAAGAGCAGAAGGAAAATCAAACCGCAAATGCGGCATTCCAGGTGCACTTGCAACTTCAGCTGCTGACCACAAGGAAACCAGAGCAGCACAGACTGCCCACACATATATATATACATATATAAGTATGATAAATAGTTGGGGTCTAACATGATGTATATAAGCCTGTCAAATACATATACATAATATGTGTGTGACTGAGTAGCCAAAATTAAACCTAACCCATAAAATCTGGCAAAAATTGAAATTTCAAGCATGCAGGTTGGCAATCTGAAGGGGAATGCGGGGAAAGTCGCAACATCCAGCGGATTTCCGCTGAGCGTTGAGGTTGTGGGCTCCTCATGCAAAATGCAGGACACATTCTCCGGATTCGGGTCAGGACGCAGAGAGTACGGCCAAAAAGGACGATAGGCAATTTCAATTCTACCTGGCGCAATGGCACAATTGAATTTGTAAATTTCGCGAGTTTCGCGAATGAAATGAATTTGTGGCACCATCAAATTGAATTAGTTTCGGGTCATTGTGCTTGGAATTGCAAATGCAATTAAGCTGCTTATTATTCAACGTGCAGCGACAGCTAATCAAATCCCATTATAATTATAATTTATGCCACCTAGTTGAGATTTATTCATAACTTTGCCGATGTTTGCAATCAAATTATTTCTTGTTGTTGGTTTGCTCGAACCGGTTCAACACCGGAAAACAAGCAGAATAGTCCGCTAGGAAATCGAGATTATTTTCAGATTTTCCGGCAAGCCTTATATGCATTGTGAATTCAAACAGTTCATACACATATCTCACTTTCTTAGTCCCCATTTAATTATGAAGCCAAAATCTGTTTTAAGCTTTCATTTAAATGCATACACAGCAAAAGCATTAACAAGTGCATTAATTCATAATACAAACAGCTCACTTGCTATGCAAACATGGCTCTTGCAATATATGTATATATGTATGTATATATATGTATTTATATATATGTATATTAATCCCAGGCGACACTTGAGCATCGTTGAATGAGTAAAACACGGACAAACGATGTGGGGCTTTTTGCGGCTTTTTCTTTTGGCTATTATCATTTTCTTTTGACAGAAACCTACAACAACAATTATGAAATAAAATAAATATGGTGAATAATCGACTCCTGAAAATTGTTTTCTTTTGCTTGCTGTGCAAATACTATTTTCTGCTATGTATATAGGTGACATATAAAATAAAAAACTAACAATTCAATTAAACTGCAACCAGGTGGACTCTGTTAAGGAACTTTATAAATTCCTTAACGTTCAAAAGTTAAATGTTCTTTCTTGTTAATAATAATAATCTAGTGCCAAAAACCATTCTAAAGCAGCCAAAGATTATTTTTGCTTATCTTCTAAGAGCTACACCGAGCTACCAACAACTTTTTTTGTTTAATCTTTTGTGGGTCTTAAAAAATAATAATAGTAACACCACAAAACTTTATGTTAATCATTCAATATTTTTTTTAATATTGTGAAATTTACACTTTTTGCAAATAATTTCGAGAATTCTTAACTTCATCGTAGCAAACATTAAAATATTCAAAATAGAATTAAAACTGAAATTTTGAAGCGAATAAGCGCGAAATAAAGGCAGATTTGGGAACTTGACTTACTTATATTTGTAAACAATTTTGAATTCATATTGAATATGCGAATTCAATTTATTTTATCTTTTATTATTTTTTAAAATTAGTAAATTCGTATGCATAACTGTAATGCGATACATTTGCTTTCCAAACCTATTTAAATAAATGTTTCTTGGCATGCTCACTATCGCTGTCTCAATCGCACACACTGTATTCAAATGCTTTGCTTAAAACTTAGATTTAAGCATTCTAGCAGCAAATTTAACATGACCTTTGAATCAAAATCAACTTTCGACTCTTTCCCTCTCTCTGTCTCTCTCTTTCTCTCTGTCTCTCAACTCTTTCAAAACTCATGTTGTACATTTGTTTTCTCTTTTCCTTTTCTTTTTTATAGCTTCAAACTAAGACAAAAATTGCAAAACGTAGTAAATTAAAGAAAACAAAATCAAAAACGAGAAATCATCAAAAATAACACAAGAACAAGAAAACAACAGCAACAAAATCAAAAACAAACATAACTGTAAATTGGTACATACTACAACTTACTACTAACGTTAAGCAAAAGCAACAACAACAAATTGAAACTGTTGCCGAAACAACAAGTAGCAAGAACAGCAACAACAACCAACAACTAAAACAACAACAAGAACAACAAACAAAATCAGCAACAAACGCCGCTAGTAGTTTTCTTTTGTGGCACTAAGCAAAGATTACATTTTGCATAGTAGACTTTTAGGCGTCGCACAAAATTTAGTAAACGCAACAAAAAAGCCAAACAAAACAAAAACAACAAAAGAACAAACACCTTCAGCGCCATCTATCAGTACATCCAAGCAACCACCACAGGCACAGCCACAGCCAAAACAAAAACAAACCTAATACATAAACCACAACCAAATACCACAACCACCGCCACGAACCACATGAGCCTGAACAAGATCAAAAAAAGGGACAGCTCAGACTTATGACTGGTGCGGCCCAAGGGCGCCAACGCCGGCAGTGCCGTCGGTGTCGGCGTCGGCGTCAGCGTTGGCAGCGGCAGCCGGTACAAGGTGACGGCTCGATGTGTGCCCGAGGTGAGCATCACATCGCCCACCAGCCTCCACCAACAGCAGCAACAACAACAACAACAGCAACAACAACAAAATCAAAATCATCAACAACAACAACATGATGCACCGAATAAACACATAACGCTGCTGCGCAGCCGCTCACAGCCCACGTCTAACAGCATTTTCTCGCCAGGCTTAGGCTTAGCCGTTGGCAGCGCCACTCTGGTCGAGGAGGAGGACTTCACATTGCTGACAGCAGAGCTGCCAGTGCTCAGTGGCAGCGGCAAGAATGTGTTGCAACGCCAACTGGCGACAACCACACAACTAGAGGAGAAGCAGCAGGAGGAACTGGACCAGCAACAGCAACAGCAGCAACAGTCCATTGGCGATATTGGTGAGTTGCCCAATGAGCTGACGCCGCTGGTGGAGGAGCATTGCAGTGCCGCTGCCACAATCACAACAAATCCAACGACGACCAATCGCTATAGCCACAACTCAAAGACGACACGCTCCTGGCCCGTCATCTATCGCAATCCCCAACACTGTGACTACGAGGCACTCTACGTGCAACAACAGCAGCAGCAGCAACAACAACAATCCTCGCAATCCTTCAAACAGAACTGCTATTCGAATCAGTTCAAGCAATCCATTGTCTACTCCAGCAGCAATGAGGAGCTACCTGGTGGCCCAGAACTAACGGAGTTGGCACCAAGACAAACCACTTGCTACTATTTTGCACCCAGTCGACACAATAGCATTTATGAGCATCCCTCTTCGGTGGTTGGGGGTTCCTTGCAGTTTGACGCCGCCGGCAACGCAGCGACAACAGCGGCAGCTGCCGCCGCCGTCGAAAGTCTGAGGCGGAGCAACAGCATCCTACTCAGGCAGAACAGCTGCGCCAAGGTCATACAGCGACGGGGGAGTGGCAGTGCGGCTGGTGGCGGTGGCGCCGCCTTGGACACATCCACATCTCTCAGCTCACACATGGACGGATTAGGCATGGGCAGTGGCACGGGCGCCAGCGCCTGCTGCTCCAGCTGCTGCATGGGCCCACCTCCGGTATTATTCCTCTTCGTCACACTGCTGATGACCACCAGTGCGACGGCAATGCTGTGTGCCGCCATCATGACGGACCACTGGGAGCATGTGACGTGGGATCGCAACAGTCTGGATCGCTATTCGAATCGATCCGGTCTGCATCTGGAGTGGCTCCTCGATGAGCAGGTGGCCATACTCAAGCCGGACAAAAGAGGTAGGTTTCAACCACTCAGTGTTCGCCAAGTCTGCTAAGAATGGCTGGTAGTTTTTCAGCTCCAACTCTTTGAATATATATATATATACTTTGCAGTCTTCCTCCTTGTAAGGAAACTCATGATCAAAATGAATATACTATTTTTCCATGTTGTTGACTTGCTATATATATATTTTTATTTGTATATTCCTAAGCCGATCATCGTTTTCGACGCGATTCAGTATTTTTGGTGCCGATGCACGGCGGCATCTGGACACTGTGCATCGATTTGCCGATGCAGCAGCTGCAGGAGCTGCGCCGCAATCCAAAGTTTCCGCGCGGCGCACCGCCGTGTGTCAACTACCTGGCCGGGTCCATGGAGAATGCGCGGGGCGAGGAGCAGCGCAACGACTGGCAGCACAGTGAGTCCCAGGCCATCACACTGCAGCCGCATCTGAGTACGTATTGGGGGCGCAATCCTGCCCCAACCAAGCCAAATCTAAATCCAATCCTTGTCACCACACAACACATTCCTTTTTTTGAAAGCAACTTTTAGTTTGTTGTCTTCTTTCTTTTTAATAGTATAAAAACATTATTTTATGTACTTATGCACTTAGCACTAATTGTGATTGTAATGTTACACAGACTTATAGAAAATGATTGGTGTAAAACGGGGAAAACATTTAGCATATGAACTTAAATAGGATACGGGGAAAGAGAAGCATGTGTGTGAGTTACTAGATAAATGATGTGTGTTTATGGATGTGTGTATGTGTGTGTGTGTGTGTTGTGTTTAACTGGAATGTGCAGTTGTGAAAGATATCTAAACCGCAGCACGCTTGGCTGGCGAGCAGAGTGCTTCGGCCTCCGAGCTGGGCTCCTCGGGCTTCTTGCGTTTAATCAGATGCGTGATATCCGTGGGCTTGGCCGAACTGCTGCTGATGGCGGACGAGGATGCCGCCGCCGACGTTGCCGTGGACGATGATGAACTTGATGCAGCACCATTGGCAGCGCTAGCAGCTGCTGTCGAAGAGGAGGCGGCACCATCTCCAATACTCTTGCTGCTGCTGCTGCCCATGGGTTTGATGTAGCTGTCCAAAGCGGCGCGCACCTCGGCTATGGTCTGCATTTGGAATTGGATTAGTGAGCATCACTTATCGATTTATGTTCAACTGGGACTCACCTGCGCCTGCGTATCCTCGATCTCTTGTATCTTGACGAGAATCTCTTGTTTGGTCTCCTCCAAGTCGAGCATGTTGCTATTGTCGCGCTCGCTGGGATTCTCCTTATTCTTGATCTCGGCAATTTCCTCCTCGATGAGCGCGCTCGAGTTGCGCAGAGATGCGGCGCCCTCCTTATTCAACTGCTGCATCAGGTAGGTGAGACCGATCTTGTAATGCAGCTCGGCGAGCGCACGACGGTTCTGGCTGGGCAGCTCCGCGTGAATCTTCAGCGCTTTCTCTGCACAAAACACAAACAGAACTTAATGGGAAAGAACTATCCAAATATGCTGTGAACTCTAACCATAATCCTCGCGAGCCGCATCCAGAATACCATTCTCGAATTCAATGTTGGCCAGCTCCGTTTGCACATCGGCCAGGTAGGTCAGACCGCTGAGACCTTGGCGTGAGAAGATCTTGGCCGCCGCTTCGAGTATCTCCCAGGCCAACTGAAGGCTGCCGGCGACACCCTCACCCTCCTCGGTGTCCTCCTCAGCCTGGTCCACATCCATGCCAGCTGCTGCTGCCCCGTTGCTGGTGCTGGCTGTCACCTCGCCATTGGATGTGCTGGGACGTTCATCATCGTTGCTAGTTGTAGCAGTTGCATTTCCATTGCTGCTGCTCACCTCCTCTACACCCGTCGGTGGCTTCGAGCCGTCGGCCTTATCGTCCTTGGACTGCCCAGCATCGCCTGTGGAATCGGCCTCATCGGCAGCAACTTCTTTAATGGTGTCGAGCTTTTTCCCATTTGTGGCACCGTTGGCCGCCTTTGCCAGCGCTGGTTTCTCTTCATTTGCGTCGCCCTTCTCATCCTCGACGTCATCATCATCGTCATCCACATCTTCGTCATCATCATCGGCCGCCTCATCGGGCACATCAATTACTTTGTTCTCATCCAGCGCCATGGCAATCAAAGACTTGGCATAACTACAAGATATAATGTTGTTATATTATCTGTCCAGACATAATCTTGTGGCATCTTCATTACTCACAGCAGCAGTGGCTGTCCCAGTTCATCGGCCAGTTCGCCGTACACCTCCTCGTATAGCTGGCACACCTGACTCAGCTCATCGGCTGCCTCGTCATAGCTCTTGACCAGAAAGTTGCGCGAACCCAGACTGAACAGCTCCTTGCCCTTGAGTATCTTCTCGGCACGCTCCTGTTCTGCCTTGCCGCCAGCTCCACCCTGCTCCGACGGCGCCTTGTCCGGTGTCGTGTCCGCGGCGACGGGCTCGACGGCTGTCTTCTCTGGTGTTGCATCGGCTGCAGCCGTTGTGACAATTGCTTCAGCTTCGGCGGACATTTCAGCGTTGCTTGTGAAAGTTGACTGTAAAATGGGAAATGACAAAAACGACTTTAATTAAATTATATTAATTATTAATCTTTAGATCAATTTATACTTCTTAGACTTAGCTAAACACTCGACACTTGTAGAATGGCAAATGCCAAAGATGGCAATTTGAATTAAATTAAAAATTGAGTTTTTTTTAATATCAATTATGATTTTTTTAATTGTTCGCTTTGCTTCTTAAGTTGACACTTTCAAAATGGAAAATGGAAAAAAAAATCTATTGAGTTTAATGACTTTCAAAATAAAAACTCAGAATTTATTAATATTTTTTACATCCATTATGTTTGCTTCAATTGATTTGTTTTAAAGTTACTCACAACAGTTTGGCTTTTTTTTTATCCACACACACATATATAATTACCCTCCTCCTCCACCACCACCAACACCACCAACACCACCACCACTAGCAACGTTTGTAGAGATTGTGCCCTAGACGTCACTTTCGATGTATGTAGAGAAAACGGCAACCGCAAATATAAATCGTTTAAAGAAAAACCACTTAACTCAATTTATCTACTAACGCCATTTAGCCTGATGCCCAAAACTGTCACAGCATTCATTCATTTCACTTGGCTCAGTGATTCACTTCATCCATTGTGGCTTATGCCGCTGCCCTTGCTCTGCCCGCACATGTCACAAGTCATTAACACTAATCCCCAATGGAAAGTTTGCGAGACCGAAACATTCTCTCCAAATCCTTGGAGTACATTAAACAGAAAAAAAGGGCGACACAACAAATGACAATACAACAATAAATGGCACCAAGAGTTGCAAACTGAGTTCAAAGCCAAGCTATTGTCGATATCGAAGCACACACGTGTCCATCACTCCTCCTCCTGATCCTAGCCCCAACCTAACCGCTTAAGCCTTAAGCGACACATGTAGTGCCAGAGAACACAAACAGAGAGCGCCAAAAAAAAAGGCCATGATGTGATTTGGGGCATGTGCCACGAATGAATCACACCAAAACGTTGTAAATTGCAATTGCCACTTTTGATTTTGGTGAGTTAGTTTTACACTCGACTGTGGCCTGGTGACGCTGTCTTTTATTGGCACACTAACTGCAACAATACAAGAGGTAAATGCCATTTTATTGCTGTTTTGTTTGAGTGTATTATGTCACAGTTAAAGTAAAATCCACGCAGTCAAACTAAGGCTGCAGCGATCTATGAGCGACATTGAAAATTTGTGTAGTTGAAGTAAAAAACAGCAGAAGTTTGGAATTAATCGAATTCATTCATATAACGATTTAACTTATCCACTTCTAGCTAACTAAACTATTTTAATTTGAAAAAGAAAGCAAATATATATAAATGAAGAATTCCAAAATATTCTGAAATTAAAAAAATTACCAAATTCGTCTGAAAAATGCCTTAAGTATAATGAGCCTTAAATTATCAGGAAAATTTACTTTAACTAGTTCCCAAGTTCGTCATTTAGACTTGATTTTATTTTCCCTTTTTCTTTTTTCTTTTTGGGAACCCCAAAAGTGTATTCTTTGTCGTTTGCAACATGTGCTGATGCTTCCAGTATCTGACACACTCTTATGAAGTTGATAATTGGTGAAAGTTGTACAAAATAATTATTTTGCAAGTGTTAATTTCAAATAAAAAATAAAAAAAAAAATTCCGCAGTTGGAAAGAAATATTGCAAAAAAAAATTGGGTGCCAAAAAGTGTTGTCGACCTTTTTGTAGGTCCTACAAAAAAAGCGAATAAACACGAAAATAAACTTTGGCTATCTAAAGGCGATCTTGTGCACTAGATTATATATAGGTTAATATACAAAATAATATACATATTAGATAAGATGTCATTTATATAACGATTGCTTGAACATTTTTTATCCAAGTTCGAACTTCTTAGGGGGACTAGGGATCATCAACATCTGACCCATTTGCACTTATGTAAAAATTCATATTTTATATTATATAATGTATATATATTATGTAAATGGACATATCTACTTGCTCCAACTAAATGTGTATGTTTACCTTAAACCTTAATCTTATTTTTCAATTTGATTCAATTTCTATTTTACTTTTTGTATGTTTGCTTTTGCATGTCGAGTGATATTAGTTGAAAATAAATAAATAGTTGCTTAAAGCTTTGCCCTGCAGAAAAACCTGATCCATTTCTGAATCCTTAGCCTTTGTAAATGATGCTCCCCAATTGCATTTTATGTTTGATTTTTGTGTATTATTATATTAAATATGGACTGCAAGTAATTAAAAAAAAAAATTCCTTTGCTAGGAATGCAAAACCTGTCCATATCCTGCTCACTGGTCTGCCTCATCATATTGGGCAGCGCCGCTCTGGTTGGCGCCTTTGGCGTTTGCCAGCGCCAAATAAGTGCCATACTCATTACGGGCGTCATGTATCTGCTGGCAGGTGAGCAATAACCCTGAAAATCCACAAATCCAACCACAATTTCAACTTGTACTCCGACTTATTTGCAGCATTGTTTGCGCTTTTCACGCTGATGATAATCCACTTTAAACGACAGCAGGGTCGCCCGATGCTGGACAGCGATTACGATGGCACTGTCGATGGCATTGTGGCGCGGCCAGGCGGTGTGGCCATTGTGGCGAAGCCTCTGCTGGGCGCACGCGTCTTTCTCACATCGTGGAGTCTGGATTTGGGCTGGGGCGGCGTGGTGTTGTGCGCCATAACATCGGTGCTGTGGATACTGCTGTCGAAGATTATGCGCTACAACCCGTTCTCGGCACTGATGATTTAGCTAAACGCCCTGCCGCTCGGCGGCTATGGCAGCTATGATGGCTTTGATGGCTATGATGGTTATTATGGCAGCTACGGCAGCACCAACAGCAGCAACAGCAGCGGCGCAGCTAGCGCCAGTTACTTGCTTGGTGGCGCCACAACAACGTCGACGCGGCAAGCGGAGCATCGGGGCAAGGGCAAATATATACTCTGAGCTTCCCCATTCAACTCCCCTACTTAAATCTACTTGATCTGTCTTTTCTTCTTCTTCTTTGTCAACACTGATTGATCAAGCGATTGATTTCGTTGGATTTGAAAAAGCGCGCGCGCGTCCTTTTCACAGTGTTGGCAAACGTACCAAACATGAAAGTATCGCAACAAATCTTCTCTTATTATTATATACACTATACTTAATTATACCTATTAAATGATGTCTCAAACTTAATGTAAATCAAATTTACGATTATCTCCCTTACTCACCTTAAACAAAGCACCTTTTTTGTATACATTATATTTATATATACCTAAATTTAGCAACTCTAAACAACATCTACAATTAAATATGGGGAATTTAAAATATTTACGGAATTTGTTAACGAAACAGGGCTTTTGCTTCGAAGCGCTTAACTAACTATGTAGTAACAACAATTTCGCTTGCCTAGCGCTATTTAAACCAAAATTACAAAAGTCAAGTTATTGGGCCAGTCTCCGATTACATAATACATAATCTTGTTCCGGGGTACAATTGTTCGCAGTTTATCAAGAAAATATGTAGGTAAAATAAATAAAACTATCAAAAGTATATATATATATATACTACTATACTAGAGTGCTTTAAACTATGGTTTACAAAACTTATTGTATTTGTATGAAAGCAAAACAACAAAACCAAAACAAACAAGTGTATTTTTATGCAAACGCTTTGCCTTAAAAACTAAATTATAATTATTTAATTATATTAAATACAACAAAATTGAAATTTCTTTGAAAAAAAATATATATATATCTATATACATACATTAAAACTGTCTATTTACTTTTGGGTAGGGTATGTGAAATGCGACTCTGAGCGTGATCTATAAATATCCAGGCGACACATCTGCCCAATGTTTATTAAATATACATTGCAAAATAAAAGAGAAAAAAAGTCGAACGCAAGTTCATTAACACTGAGAACAACAGTAACTGCTGCTGCTGCTGCTGCTGTGGAAACAATTTATACAAATATGCAAATGAACTCGCCGAAAAATAAATAAATAAAAAAACAGATGAAATGTAATGAAAACGTGTGCGACATTTTCGTCAGAGAAGTGCGAAAATGCATTTGCAAAATTGTGTGAGCAACACTGGCTGCGAGGATCTTCACAAAGCAAATATGATAAAAAGGCTCGAATTTTTTTTTTTATTATTAGCACGCACACAAAACAATTAAACATGTATGCTGCACACACACACATGCATGTCATATATGTGTATGGCAAAAAGATCGAGATTACAAAACAACGCAAAAAAGTTCATTCACCTGTGTGAGTGCGTGAGTGTGTCTGTGTGTTTTTGTGCGCGCGTCGCACAGCTTGCGTATGTGTGAGCCCGCCATTCGCCGCACGCCGCCCGCGCTGAAAGAGACACAGACCGGCAGGCAGGCAGTAGCGCAATGGGAAATTAAGTTAACACACAAGAATTACAAATATAATTGCAAGTGTTATTCGCATTAGATTCGCAAAATTCGTATTTCTGCACATGTATTGGTATGCGTGCGGCGTATTTTGTATGTGTGTGTAATTCATGTGACCGTTTTGGGAACTTTTCACATTTAACATAAACCTATAACTTACTTGCTAGTTGCAGTGTTGCTCTGAAACAATTTTGTTGATTTTGCACACGCTGAAAGCACTTTAACTACGTATTTTTGCGAAAAATGTAGGAGCAAGCACCGCGAAATGCTAAAGACAGCGGAATTAGCGCTCGTTTATCGATATCTGTTGCAAACATGGACGGTCACATTGTCGCAGCAGACAAATCGCTGCTGGTCGATATATCGACAGCAATTCACAAAAGTATTTAAATATCCGCACCAATTGTGCAAAATATACACGCAATCTAATAAAATTAATTTCATGGAGCATATACACTCGAATTAAACACGAAAATAAGATGGTCAATCGATATTAAAAGACCTGCCAACCGGCTAAACAATCGATTATCGTCCAGTGTGTGCACCCCAAATCATAGTTGTGCTCGATGACAATTTATTGGCTCAGCCTGAAACAGTCGTTTGCTGTCGCTTGCAGTTAGATTTGAGAAGCCGAAGCGTGGAGGCGTGTTCGGCGTATGGTCTGAACTCCGTTACAAACGTGTGTTAATTGACATTTGAATAAACAAACGGCAAACTACGTAAATAAAATAAACGTGCGCTGCTCCAAATTCCAATTGTGCAATTTGCTTCGACTGAAAGTAAATAAACCACCCCCGCTTGTCAAATATTTATACACACCACCAGCGAACGTTTCCCCCCGCGCCCCCCCACCCTTGTTCCTTGAACATATGTAAAAGCATTCAACATTCACCGTTCAACATAACAGCAGCAGCAGCAGCAACAACAGTTATTGTAAGTATAGTTTTTTTTTTTTTTAATTTTCATTTACTGTTGCTTTTTCGTGTGTCCTTTATGCGCGCACTTCCCGTTTCTATTGATTTTTGGCCCTCAACTTTGGCCCTTTTTGTTTTTGTCGTGTTTTGTTTTGTGTCTTGCTCCACTTTACTTTGTTTGTGTGCGTTCGTCTCTCTCTGTCTGTGCGTGTGTGTCTGTTTTTTGTTGTTACTTTTGTCATTCAACTTGGCCGACGTCTTCATTGTTTTTTGTGCTGCGTATTGAGGATTGTTTGCTGTTTTTGTTTTTCTCTTTACATTTTATCTCATGTGCTTTTTCATCTTTATATTTGGGGCCTTCCAACTGATTCACCTGCTGTTTTTTGCTTCACGGGCAGCTGCAAAATCTCAGCTGCTGCGACGCCGCCGTCACCGCAATAACTACAACAACAAATGCTAAGCTTTCATTGTTGTTGTTGTTGTTGTTTTTGCAATAACCTGTTTCGTTTATTTCGTTATGAAAACTGTGTTAACATTTATTGCACACAGCGTTAAATGCGTCTAACTAATTGAGAAGAAGAAGACGACGCAGAAGTCCACCAATGACAAATAGTGATAATTGTACACTAATTTTCTGTCAATCTTCGAACTCAGCACTCCCCACCCTCCCCTCGTACAGGCGTCTGTATCCATCTTTTGACAGCTTTCATGGAGGGAAGCATGAATTTTTTAATTCCTTTTTTATACACTTGCAAATATATATATACTTTGAATATGAAAACATTTTAAATACCGAAATTTACACATTGTTTAAAAAAAATATGCTAATTCTTTTTTTATTCTTTCTTTTTTTTCTAAATATTTTGAAAATATTCCTCAAACTTAAACTAGTTAAATAACTCAATGGATTAATAGACTTAAATATTAAAAGTAATTATTTAATAAAAAAATTGATTTTTTTATTTAGACTTTTAATTTGTGTTATTTACATATCCAAAGCAGCATTATAGTTGTATACTTAAACAATTTTACCGATTACCCAAGTAGCCAATTTTTGTTTGTGCTATTTAGAAATTTCAGTTATGGAACACGAGTTTTTTCTGTTTCTTTCTTAATTTTCTTAATTATTTAGTTATTATGGAATCATTTCTATTTCTAAAACAAGCCGATCTTAGAGACTATAATAGCTAGCTAATTCAAATTTTTACTATAAGTTATCAGATACCATATGCATCTCAAGTTGATTTCATTTGATCGATCATTTTAACTGTTTCGCGTACATCGGTGGAAATCGACTTTTCAATAGCAATATAGATTTCCAATTAATAAAAGATTTCATTAAGTTTGGATAAGGAGCGCAGATTTTGTTAAGATGATGCCAAAAAGATTCCATAGCTGAGTGGCCCAGTTCAAAGACATTTTTATTTATTTGCAAACATATATGTAGGTATATAGCAGTTATAGGTCTATTGGGGTTTAAAATCTACCCCAAAAAAATCGTGCTGCATTGCAACACCAACTCAATCATCCCCAATTTTTGCCCAACTGAGTTGTCCTTTCTGCGCAAAAAGCGAGCATTTTGGCAATTTTCAAAATGCAGTTGGAAATTTATTTGGCAACCGCCGGGGACACGGAACAGGGAACACGTAACACATGATGGCCATATGACAGCCACACTAGGACTAGGTTGATGTTGGGCATGAGAATGGGGATAACGATTCAATGTTGCGGGTGCCAAAACCCTGCGCACTTCAAGGATTTCTGCTAGCTCGACATGCTACAAATGGGTTTGGGGGTGGGGCGGTTGACCGGACTGAACTGGCTGCGGTTGCTCCTGGGCGCCGGGTTGTGTAAACTGCGGCAAATGTCAGGCGGAAAACAGCAGGAAATGAATTGTAAATTAAATGTCACAAGCCACTGCCACAACATGGTTGCCGCTCTGCGGCCAAACTTGCCCCAGGATGGACAATGTTGCAATGGCGAAGGAAGGGGAGAGGCTATGCATATTCACAATTTTTAAAAAGGGAAGACTAAAGTTGAGATTTTTTGAAAAATGTTGTTCAAAAGTTAAAGCAGTATTGATATCGATAGCTCCTTGAATATGGAATTTATTTTTTACTAAACCAAAAGCAAAGTTTGTTTTTAATACTTCAAGAAAGGAATAAAGCTTAATCAGCCAGTCCAGTTCTCATCCCAGTCACCTTGTTGGCATTCCCATACCACCTGTTCACATTCGCGTACTGGCTGATGTCGAAGTCAGCCACCTCGAAGGTGGACACACTGGCGACCAAAGCAATGTCGGCAATAGTCAGTGAATCACCAGCAGCATAGGTCTGACCCTCCAAAAAGCTGTCGAGGTGGTCGAAGGCAGTCTCGATTTTTTTGGAAGGCCTCCGGATCGGCGGGCGCCTTGGCGAACACTTTGGGGATAGTAGTAGTTGGCGAAGCTCTGGTACAGGGTGGCCATGTCGAAGTAGAATCACTGGTTGATCACGGCGCGCTTCTTGGGGCACTTGGGGTACTTGCCGTACTTCTCCACGAGATAGACGAGGATGGCACGCGACTCCCACAGGGCGAATCCATTGTCCACCAGGGTGGGAATGCTGTGCTGAGGATTGATCTTCAGGAATTCGGGCTTCAGATGCTCGCCGGCCTGCAGATTGAGCAGCTTCTTCTTCAACTCAACACCGATGGCCTTGGCGGCCATGATGACGGAGCGGCAGGGCGAGGAGCCGGGCAAATAGTAGGTCAGCCATTTTATTTTTGGACTGTAGTTAGGAAGCACTGTACCAAGTATCAAGCAATAATATTTAATAATTAACAATATTATTTAATAAAATAATTATATTAATATTTTATTGCCAAAACAAATTTTAATTAAAATAACCAGAATTTATCCGTCTCTTTGAATTGAATTGATTTAACTTCGAATTTTTAACTGGGAACGAACAAATATGAATATGCGGGAGATCCACCGATAACTTCTCACCATTAAACCTTGGGACTATAAAGCGTTATAAATATTATCTGTAATATTTTCCTAAAAGCCATTTCACTTACTTGAGGAAGAGGAATAGATGAAGTTTTAGTTTCTTAATTTTTTTTTCTTTTTAAATTTTACATTTTTTTTAAGATTTTCCATTTTTTTTTACAATGTTTTCCTTTTTTTTCATTGTTCTGCTAAGGGTTAGAGATTTAAAAAATGTCTTTTTAAGATTGACAATAATTTTCTAAAAGCCATTTCACTTACATGCAAGTAACTTCCCACAGGAACGAGAATTTCCACTTCAAATCAAAGGAAGGAAGGATGGCAGTTTTAGTTAGTTTATTTTTTTTCATTTTAGATTGATTTTTCATTTTTTTTATATTTTCCGTTATCTTTTTTTATATTTTCCATTTTTTTTAATATTTTTCAATTTTTTTCTTAGTTAAGTTTTTATAATTTTTTTTTTTTGCACTCTCGCTAGTGCTAAGTGTTATGGCAAAGGGGGGGTGTAGAGATTTAAAAACTTCACTTCAAGCGTCAAAATAATTTTCAATTTTTTAATTAAAATAACCAGAATTTATCCGTCTCTTTGAATTGAATTGATTTAACTGCGAATTTTTAACTCAACGAACAAATATGAATATGCAGGACATGCAAACCAGGAACTGCAGATCAGCGATAACTTCTTACCATCAAACTTTGGGACTATAAAGCAATATAAATATTATCTGCAATATTTTCCTAAAAGCCATTTCACTTACTTGATGAAGAGGAATAGAGGAAGTTTTAGTTTCTTAATTTTTTTTTCTTTTTAGATTTTACATTATTTTTTTAGATTTTCTATTTTTTTTACAATGTTTTCCTTTTTTTTTTATTGTTCTGCTAAGGGTTAGAGATTTAAAAAATTTCACTTTAAGCTTGACAATAATTTTCTAAAAGCCATTTCACTTACATGCAAGTAACTTCCCACTTCAAATCAAAGGAAGGGGGGACGGGCAGTTTTAGTTTGTTTATTTTTTTTTCATTTTAGATTGCTTTTCCATTTTTTTTTAAGTTTTCCATTTTTTTTTTTAGATTTTTCATTTTTTTTTTTGGTAGATTTTCCATTATTTTTTTTGTAGATTTTCCATTTTTTTTTAGTTTTTCCATTTTTTTTTTTAGATTTTTAGATAAGTTTTTATATATATATATACATTTTTTTTTGCACTCTCGCCAGTGCTAAGGGTTAGGGCTAAGGGTATAGAGATTTAAAAAACTTTACTTTAAGCCTAAAAATAATTTTCACTTACTTGTAGTAAAGTAAGGAACTATGACACACTTTTAGTTTTGTTTATGTTTTTTGTTTTTAAATTGATTTTCATGTTTTTTTTCTGCCTCTCTCTATCGCTAAGGGTTGTTAGGGCTAAGGGTGTAGAGATTTAAAAAATTTCACTTTAAGCCTAAAAATAATTTTCACTTACTTGTTTAGTTTGTTTATGTTTTTTCTGTTTAAGTTGATTTTCATGTTTTTGGTTTTTTTCTTTTTGGCTCTCCATCTAGTGCTAAGGGTGTAGAGATTTAAAAAATTTCACTTTAAGCTTAAAAATAATTTTTTTTTTTTTTTGTTTTTCGAGTGTGCTGTTTGTACGAAGCTTCGAGTTGAAATGAAGTGGAAACAAAACACAGATCTTGAGATACAGGCAAACAAATGTGAAGCCTACTTGGTTTACAAAATTGTGAAATATGGTATACATTAGCAGTTATATATATATATATATATATATATATATAGTTATTCCGAAAGTACGCACCTGAATGTATGCTGTGTGAGTGACGTCATCGAATGCATAGGAAAATCGTATCCAATGATGGCATAAGGTCAAGGATGGCTTAGCTGGTTCTTGAAAAGTTTCTATCCACATTAAACTTGGCTTTTCGTTCTGCTGTATTCACACAGAGCGACATTTTGTTTTCACATGCTCCATTTGGTTTTTCCTTGCCGCTAATGCAACATTATTCACATCTATAGTAAATGCTGCACTCAGTACTATTACGATATATTTTTACGATAGCGATTAGAGTAACATTAAGAAAGGAGAGAGGGGCAAGGAGAGCATTAATAGCAACATGTTTTAGTTTTCTAAAAAAGGAAACTCACAAGTGCCTTATCAGATGTGATTCTTATCCATTATTTAAATTGAGAATTAGCCTAATGGAATGCATTTCCCCCAACTCATCTGGCACATATGCAAATTGTAATTAGCTGTTTGTTGCTCTGTTGCACTACTCTAAAATCGCTGGGCGGTGCCCCAATCGACTTTATTTTTACTCTGCGCATGTCATTGACCCTCTGCTCATTAATTTGCTCCAATGCACTGCTTCGATTCATATCTTCTCATATTTTCACATCATCTTGCCACACATGAAATACAGCAGCAAGCAACCACAACCTCAAATTGAAACATTTCTTATGCACAACCGACAGCGGGCAGTTGCAAAAAGCCAAATGCTTCTCATGTGGACAGCTTTAAAGAATTCCCTTGAATATGTGAAGATAGTTTTATATCTTTCAATGTGGTATCACTCAATATTAGACTTGGATAATCATTCGTCATTCTCTTCAATTCTGGAATTAGAATCTAGTGTGGTCTCCACAATATCTGAAGTGTCTGTTGTTGTATTGATGGACTCCAGATTGTGTTATGTTTGTTAAATATTAAATAATTATTATCAATTCAGAATCCATTCTCAGTTTGTATCATTAAGAACTTCATTTAAAAGATCTCGTCTGGTGAATAACATTTTATTTATACAAATCATTTATTATTTTGCTAATTGTGCAATTAAATAACTCCATAAATTGTATAAATTTATTTATATTTCTCATTTAAAGTGTCGACTGATGTTAGACTACAATAAATATCTGGGCTTTAGCAATACGAGCAAGTATTTCATATCAACTGAAATGTGTTTGCAACGTTCGTGATACGCAGTTCGAGTGGCGCCACGAATATTTTTGGAATTCAATCACTTTCGCCAGCTGGCCAAGAATGTTTTTACCATTTCCAGTTGTTGTTGCTGTTGTGGTTGCCTGAGCAGCTGGCAAGGAGCAAACTCAGAGCTATGCACTCCCCCATTTACAGAATACTTATCAACCCAGACGGGGGATGCTGCATAAAGCTGTATTCTGTGCTCTGAGTTCTTTTTGGTTTTTCCATCTGTCTGACTCCATCCACCGCTGGCGCGGTCCCATGCTCGACTCTGGTCCTTGTTCCTTTGTTGTCTGAATGGCATTCTATGATATACACATAGTTTGCCCAGTTCCGGAGTTTGCCCATCCAATTGAAGGTTTTATTTGCTCGGCAAACTTCAGTTCATTCGTAATGCATTAGCTGCACTCTAACTTTTTATAGCCGTCGACTTTTCATAGCATAATTTAACGACGACAGTTGCGATATTAGATATTAGGAAAGTGGGCATCGAGTGTGTAACTACGCGTCTATATTTCACTTTGTGGCCAAGTGAATTGTGGCAACTGTTGCATCGAGTTTGGCAGCAAGCAGTGGAAGCCAATTAGAGTTCTCGTGTTCAGAAGGAATAATTGAGTTAATGCCTTGTTTGTGAATCTAAGTATTTAAGTTAATAAATCAATCAGATGAACTCTGAAACTATTTACTTTATTTTGAACTAATGCTAGACATTTTTCAGCAAGAAAAAAAAACAATTAAAAAAATAACAATAACAATTATTATTAAATTTAATTTTAATTAATTAGGAACTGTTATCAATAAAGTAAGCAATAAATATTCAAGTCCTGCAGTCCAACTTGGGTTGAGTTAAATTATCGAAATCTGCTTTTGTAAAATTTTCACATGAAAATCTGCTTATGATAATTAAACAAATAATTGGATAGAAATTTAAAAAATAATATTCTGTTTAAATATAACCCATGAACTTTGAAAGTATTTTCTATATTTAAAGACAAAACTGAAGAAAAAGAGTTTTTGTTTTAAAATGAATTTTGAGTAAGAAAATTTAATAAAATGAAATTATAATTGTTTTAAAAGCATTTAACATAAACATAACAGCGAAATCTCTTCCTTCCAGTTCGAGTTAAAGTTTTTCACATCTTTCACAAACAAATGTATTTTTTTTTTAATTATACCCCTTTCAAAAGTTTCAACGAGCTTTCGATAAGATTCGTAATTAATTTCAGCCAGCTGTGCGAATCTTCTCAATCATTGAGACCCATTCAGATAGAGATAAACAAATGGAGGAACAGACAGCATTAAACGATTAGGCAAAAGCCGAGCACGATTCAAAGCAGTCGACGACCCTCGACCAGAATAAACATTGCCAATTTTAATTTGAATGAACAACATGCGCAACAAGCAAAAGACCTCTATAAAGTTGACCATCTAATGCCAGGCGGTCAGCCAAGAGTTTGTTGAATGGAGATTTCTCCACTTTTGCCAATTCTCCAATACGCCGCCTCCAATGATTAGTCAGCCCGAGTGACGCGATGACTAAGCCCGCCAATGAAACTCAAATTAAAGCTAGTCAGTGCAGTGGAGAGGGGGGTCGGAGGGTACAGGTGTGGGCGGAGACGTGTGTGGAGAGATGATAGAGCGAGAGAGGCGAGGTGGGCACAGCGGTCAGTTAACTCGCTGCAGACTAACACCTGGCACTGAAGTCCAAGCATTGACTCCCAGTGGGCAGTCATTTGACACCAGCGCCCAGACGTCAGCAAAGCCACTGTGACGGCATGAAGGCGGGCGGGCGAGCGGGCGTGGAGAGGGGGAGTGGGTTTCTCAATTGCATTTGTTTTTGCCTTTGTTAGCTTTGTCCGCCGTTTGTTCTTTGTCGCGGGCCTTGACTTCTTTACATTTGATACGCTGCCATTAAGATTTAATTTAATATTTTACCCGACGGCTTGGCTGGCGCTCAGCTCATTTATACATATATATATATTTTTTTTTTGTTTGCTTCTTCGCTTTTGTAAATTTGCATTCGGCTGCGGCGACTTATTAGACTTATTAGTATGCCCGACAAGCCTGTGAGGGGCCAAAACCCACACTTAATTTATTCATGTTCAGCTTGTTGTTGTTGTTCGTCCATAGGCAAATCCTACACGGCTCCGCACATCCGCGACAGCTGTCGCTACCTGCCTCTGCCTAGTTTTCATTTAACTACAACATTGTTGGCTCAAACGTCATGAGACAACAACAACAACAACTGGCAGTCAACTTGAAACTGGGTTTTGGTAGACTTCTAGTTGAATAGAAATGCTGAAAACTTAAAATAATTCACACAAAAATCTTTTTAGTCTTTTACTAATTTAAATAAAATAGCTTTCAGAAGAAAAATATATTCCTACTCCTCTATACCTCCGCGAGAAACTTATTAAAAGTAATAAACTAAATTTATCATCTCTTCGATATTTTGATTCAATGATGGAATGCGTTAATTCCTTCCTTCCAAAAAATGTATATTATTAAAATTTAGTGACGGATGGCCGAAACTATATTTTGCTTTTAACATGATGAAAGAAGTTCATTTAAAAAAAAACTAATATTAAATAACGTCTGGTTCAATATTAAATACCCGATTTTTATTAACATCGCAAATTTGTAAAAATAATTCACACAAGTCCATTTTATTACTTTTTCCAAAAAAAAAATAATATATCAATATTACAACCGGAATTTATCAATCTCTTCGATATTTTGAGTCAATTTGATTCAACTCCGAATTTTTAGCACATTATCCCGTTGTAGAAGGAATCTGCAAGACATCGAGCCACGAATTCTCGATCATCATCAAACCTTGGGAATACATAGCGTTATAAATATTATCTGTAATATTTTTCTATAAGCAATTTGACTTACCTGAAGAAGTTCCCATAGGAGGAGGAGGAGGAATTCTTGGTATCAATTTGTATATAGTTTACTGACAAATAGCAAAAAAAAATTTCTTGTGAAATCATAAAGTTCAACAGCACAAAAATGTCGTGTGATGTATAGCGTCCATAGCCAGCAGGCATTCGGATTGGATGTACTCGAACATCCAATATGTTATTTTTGAGAATTATACCGCCAAGCAAGGGTACGCCGCGATCTCAGACTCAGTTCTCAGTTTGGCACATAAGCCAAGTCAAAATTGAGGTCGTCATTTTGTTTCACTGCCTCTATTACTTGTAGAAGTTCCTTTTGGGTCTGTGTATCGGGCACTTGATATTTCTTTAATACTTCCAAAACGTGCTGAAGAACATCTAAGGAGGAGGAGGAATTCTAAGTTTCTTCATTTCTTTTTATCTTTCTCGATGTTCAATTTTTTTTTAAAAATCAATTTCACAGCTATTCAATGTTTAATTCGAGTGTGTTTGGTGCAACAATACCTACCTGGACACGGTGCATCCCGTCCAGAACGCATTAAAGCAACTGCTCCGGTGGTAAAGTTCGGAAATGTTCCAAATAGATTTTTCGTTGATTTTCATGTAGACGCGAATCTGGGTGAACGTCTCTTTGATATTACTGATGCATGGGCTGATCTTAGAGCATCTTTACAATGTACAACAAGTAAACGTAGCCTCACCTCTAGTTCGTGCGCTCGCTCAGGCAACAGCTCCAGTTTTCCAAATTGTTTGGGAAAACAATTTTTTGTTTTCGGAATTTTTTCGGGTTTTTTAAATTGTGAGTTTTGAATTTTTTTTTTTTTTTTTGGAAAACAAAACTTGTGCGTTTATAAAATTGAAAATGTGGTAACTCGCGTAAAATGGATGATGGCGATTTCCTAAGTAATTCTTCGACAAATTATAATAATAAGTGGCTGGATACGTATCTGATTTGATGACTTTGAATCTTTGATGCGATGATACTACAAATGCTGATTTCTAACGGGATCTTGTAACGTTGAGTTCATACTGAATGCGGCGCTGTGCGAGCTGGACAACGACGATGTCCTGCTGCAGGCGAGCGTCATGGAGATCCTAGTGCCGCTTGCCGAGCAAAATCATTGTCTAAACTTTATGGAGCGAAGGCGCATCTTCGATATCATCAGCAGTCGCGTTGAACCTGCCTCCGCGTATGGTAACCTGCCTCTTTGATCCGCTGTTGTCCGAAAATGTGGATTGCTTACCCACCGGACGCACTGGCCAATCTGGCAAGCAGTGCGCATGGAAAGACGCTGCTACAGCTCCATCACATGCCAACTATCAACAAAATTATGTCAAAATATTCGGACTTCATTAAGAAACTATCGGCGCCCAGTAGTCGCAAGCCAGCGTTGAGATCAGCTCCATTTTGAAGATGCGGTTCGAGAGTTTCGCTTGTGGCCAGCAAGTGAATCATATTATGGAGATTCTATAAACACCCTTCCCGGATCTACAACTAGCCGCTTTGAGTCTACTTAAAACGCTGTGCGGATACGTGTGGGGCATTCAGGCTGTGCAGCACACCACTTGCTCCATTGAGTTTCTGCTATCCCGTCACGCTGATCTGCACAAGGATGTGAAGTACCTGAAGTTGGAGATTATGCAGCTGTTGTCCGTAAGCAGCGCATTGACTGCCGTTGAAACTGTTCGCCTTACCACCCTATAACGTCCAGAGTAGAGCCCAAATTGCCAGAAACAAAGTCATCTCACTTGTACGAGATGATGGTGTGTTGGATTTTAGATATATAAAGATACGTTTAAATCCGCGAGTTTTTTATGACGGCATATCGTTATAAATTTTATCTGTAATATTTGTTGTCATGCGTTATAAATATTTTTCTATAAGCAATTTCCACTTACCTGAAGAAGTTCCCATAGGAGAAATAGAGACTGCAAAAGCAAAGATGTCGATTTCAATTTTTACTTGGCTTATGTGCTGACCAAACTGAGAACGGAAGATCGGGGCGTACGCTTGCTTGCGGTATAATTTTGAAAAATAACATATTGGATCAGGGCAGCGGTCGTTCTCCGGAGCTGTTCGAGTACATCCGATCCGAATGCCTGCTGGCTATGGACGCTTTACCATCACACAGATTTCAATTTGTTTTTTTTGTTGCTTACAAAAGTTTTTACAATTGTTATTTTTGCTCTGCTGTCATGCGTTATAAATATTATCTGTAATATTTGTTGTCATGCGTTATAAATATTATCTGTAATATTTTTCTATGTGCAATTTGACTTACCTGAAGAAGTTCCCATAGGAGAAGGAATTCTTAGTTTCTTGATTTCTTTTTATCTTTCTCGATTTTCCGGTTTTTTTCAGGTTTTTTTTTTGTTGTTTTTTTAATTTTTTTATTTTTGTTGTCTTCTCCAAAAAAAATTACACTTTTAGCTTAAAAATAATTTTGTTCCTGATTGTTTTTTGATGTGTGTTGCTTGTATAAAACTCCGAGTTGAAATGAATTGGAAACAAGACACAAAGCACAGATACGGGCCAAAATATGTGAAGCCTACTTGGATATCATAGAAATGAAATAAAATATATATTGACAGCTGAGTAAGGTTAAGAGTTCGATATATTTCAAAGCTGTTTTGAAAGTAATCGATGACAGTTTAAACAGACTAAACAGTTATGATTATGTCATGGAAAATTGCTTGTCAAGTTTTCAATGTTAGCTAATTGGTAACAAAATATGGTTTATTTATTTATAACAGCACAACTTACAAATATAAAGTATATATTATAAACTTAGAATATAAAATGCTTCTGCAGGTTTATTGAAATTATTATCTTAAATTATCCCAAACAATCAATAATTATCGTAGCTAGGACCTTATCTTGGCACAAATATGCTGCTGTGAATGCATTTAGACTCATTATCCTATCCCTGCAGAGAACTCTTATCTCTCATAGGTTATAGTCACTATCTTATCAGTTTAAGATTATAATAATTTAGATTAACAAAATTACAAAAATAATTATCACATAAACTTAAACTCAGATCTTAAAGAATATAGCAGTTTCGGTATAGGTTGAATCATTTCTGCTTAAATTCGGAATTATTATTGTGACAGGAATTCTGATGACTAAATCAAAAGTTAATTTATGCAATCGATGGGACAAGAGAATATTTTAATGAAACTAAAATCGAAATGTATTTTAATCGAGTTTGGCATTATGTTCTGCAAGTAATAGAAAGAAAAAAAATTCACTAAAAAATTTGAATCCATGAAAATATGTTTACGTAAAGTTTTGGCTTGGCGTCTCTTTTATTCAGCACCAAAATAAAATCGATTCTGATTGAAAAGAGAGCTCAATCATTTAAAGCTTTATATTTTCACACTTGAAATAATGTTCTTACTGAATGTTACAACTAAAACTACACTCAGAAAAAAATCGTACTGAATTTTAGAAAATCACCACGAAAACTAAAGTTTTTCTTGAATTTACAACTAATATCTGAATAAAAGAAAACTAATTCTAAAAATTACAAAACAATTTTCTCATTCACTTTTTTACAGAAATATATTTGTTAATATTTCCTGGAAAAAATCATTTCTGAAATTAAGAAAATTGCAAAGAAATTTACTCGCTCGACTTACCACAAAAAATCAATTGCCGCTAAATAGCGCCACATGCCGCCTAACCCAATGCCGCCTGGCACCATTTCTAGTATTTACTGTACTTAAGAAGTTCGTACAAGTTTTTGGAGCGCACAATTTTGAAGAAACGGGGCCAAGAGGCGCAACCCCAACAAAAGCACATTACAAATAACATGCAAGCGGAAATGGGCGATAAGAGAAAACACACATAACGGCCCACAAGGGGTGGTGCACCCTTAGTTGAAAAACAACGGCAACAAAAAATAGAAAAAATTATAATGTGTGCGTCATTATTGCAAGCGATAAAACAAAAGCAAAGCCAGCTACAAGCATCGACATCTTCGTGGCGCCCATTGCATGTGAAAGTGCACTTTTGACACACTGAGATCCCATCACATTATTCCCCCAACGAGGCACCCCAACCCCCTACCCCCAAACTACCCCCCAACAAACCCAGAAGCACGACTGAAAACATTTAGAAAATGGGAGGCGACTTTTGTTTTATGGATTTGTGTCGCACTTTCAGTTTCGACTTTCGACACATACACTGCGATTGCAGTTGATGTGTGGCAAGTGTTGAATTTATGGGGAAGGAGGGGGAAGGTGCTTGGGGGAGAGGTGCCTCCTGTGCCATTAATGCAAATTGTTTTCTGCGTGCAGCTGTAACAGGAAATGAACGCAGCACGCAACAAACACTCAAAAGCCAATTAGCTGGCAATTCAAGCAACTCCCGGAGACTGGCACTGCCCCAAAATGGGGGTCCAAGCTGGCACAAGTGAAGAGGGGGGCAGGGACGGACATAAGCATCCCCTGCTCCCAAAACGTTGCCCACACTGAGTGAGTTCCTTCACCTTTGGTTGGGCTGGGCTGAGTGTGTGTTGTTTATCACATGCAATTTGAATTAGTCCGATTTTAATGGGGAGCCCTAAGCGCTTTACGCTCTTAACTGGACTCCACAAATAGAATCAACAGAGTCAACAAAACCAGTCTGTCCGGCATGTCAGCCCTTCATTTATGCAGCTGAACTCGTTTGAGGTCAATTTTGAGCAACTTTACACCTGATTACACATTTAAATATAACCCGAAGGCTTCACCATTTATGCGATAACCAAAATAAATGTCAATAATGAAATATGTTTATTTTGTATACTAGAAATACTAGAAAGGAAAGCCAAACCAAGCTGATAGCTGATTTATATATATTCATCGTATATAGTATACAATTTATTGCCAGCTATTTATTTATTGATTAATTGGCGAACATGCTCCGAACACAAGCAAAATTATTAAATTCTCTTTCGACTGCTTTTAATGACTGACTTTAATTGAAGAAAACAGGCAATAAATTCATATGTTACCAAACCAATTTATTGCATATCATTATAAACTATTCGGTAGGTCCAAAATATTATCTAACAAACTATTAGCTAAACAATTTATTGCCACTGGAATTTCCTGAAATAGTCTTTGCCCATTTGAGTCTTTGTGGATTTCGAGCTTGAGAACTGGTTCCATGAAAAGAGAAAAGATTCCAGAGCAAATCAGAATTAATTACTTAAGAAAGAGCAGAGATCTCTCAAAACGACTATTTTTAGGCAATATTTTTACAAAAATAAGTCGTTTAACTGCATTTAAAAAGTTATCTTTTTATAGACAAGTCCGGGTAACCACTTGTCCCAATTTCGTACATTTTTGAATAAGTTTAACTCCCTCACTTTTAGAGCTACCTTGATGACACTTAGAATATATTCATATTTTTACTTCCAGCACTAATTACGAACCCAACGGATTAGAAAACTATATAGAATATAGCTGCTATAAGAACAATTGGTACTCAGATTTCATCTAGTTTGAACAAATTTTTTAAACAAGATTTCCAGATCAAACTCAAATAATTATGTTCCCCACATTTGGACCAATTATCTTGAATTTAGTTAAAATTTAGAAAAATTTAAAGATTTCGAGAGAATTAAGTCCAAAATTGTATTGCTCACATAAATATCATAAGAAACAAATATTTTGTGTTGAAAATACAAGCTGATAATAATTATTAAGAGAGCAGTAACAAACGTGCATCAAATGTTGCAGAAAACATGCAACATTTTGAGGCCCTTACATGCAAAATAAGTTTTTCTATATTTTTTGCTAAATATCTGTAGTTGCTCGAAAAGAAAGAAATGTTTAGAAAATGATGGCATTTATTTCAATAGGTAATCGATTTGAATCGATATATATATAGATATAATAAAATAAACTGCTTTTTCCGAACTAACTGTCTCTCGATGCACATAAGTTCAGGGTATAAAAATGTTTACTACCAGTTGTACATATGTAGTACACAAGTGCGACGAACAAGCTGCAATTCTTGCAGAATTTTTGGCCTTCACCTTTCGCTGCTGGTAAAAGATTACTCGACTTGGCTGAAACTGAAAGAGAGACAGCAAAATTTCACTTTCAAGTCGCTGGATTTTGAATGTTTGTGTCTTTATATCTTTTGTCTAGCAACACAATTTGCCAACCATTCGCTGTGAGCTGCACTTGACTTATGGCAAGACCCCCAAATGAATGCAGCAACCACCTTGAGATGCACACACACACACACACGCATACACACTCGCACATACACAACATTATAATCTTTCAGCAAGTTGTCTTGTCGTCTTCATATTTGTGTTGACATTCAGCTTGGAGAAATGCTGGAAGCCGCCAGCTGTTAACTGTTGTGCGTGCTTGTGTGTGTCTCTTTTGGCCGTATTTGGTTAGCCAAACCCCCCTCCCCACACACACACACACTCGTCTTTTCTATTTAAGCTGGTTTGTTTACTTTTGCTTAGCACGTTTCTTGCTGCGCTGCGGCCTTAAATCAACACCTTTTGTAAATGCAACAGAAGCGCAAAGCAACCTGTGCCACAAGCCGTGTGTCGTCGCTTTACAAATGATACATCATGCCTTTCAAGTTGTTTGTGCTGTTGTGTGTCCCTTGTGGATGCAACTAGTTAGTTGCAGCTTACTTATTAGTCGCTTATCTGTGACCTCGCCGCTAATTAGTTCGAAATGCAAACAATCTTTCAATTAATTATTTATACACTCACCGGCGGAAATGCGATAAACAAAGAAATTCAAGCAAAAACCAAATAAATCTTTCAAGCGTGTTTGCGAATTAAGCAAAACAATTTAAAAAGCGAAGGCATATGGAAAATTGCGGCTCGAAATTATCTTCAAACTGTGCCACATGTTGCTATAAATACGCTCCATATATTTATAGCCCATGGATCACGGTGGGGCACAGAGTTCTGAAAACTAATTTTGTATATTTCTTTTTGTTTATTGTTCTTTTTTTTTTTGTTACCAAAATGTTCGCATAAATTTCATTTAAATACCAGCTGTGGTGGACTTTTTAATATGGAATTTCACATTGATTAATATTTATGTACATTGATTTCAACACTTTGCCTCTTGTGCAATTGTTGGCCACGGTTTTCCCATTTTCACGCCTGATTAGCTGAGTGTGTTGAAAATGTTGATCTTTTGTATATATGCCACCAAAGTGTCGATTGATTGTGGCACACGCCCTGGAAATATTTTATGTGCTACTTCCGAGAACTGTCCAATGTGCGTGCTGAGCCAAGGGAGGGGGGTTTGGAGTGTTGCATGAGGCGTGTCAACGATCGCTCTTGAATACTTTTCCATTTTTCAGCTTTTGAGGGTGCGTCGAAAGTGCCAGGCAATCGTTGATTTATTACATAGCGCTAGGTTGCATTGAATATAGTTTACTAATTTTTTAAGATAACAAAATTGAAAAAAAATAAAATTTTAGCTTTTAAATTTTTTTATGCGCTGATAGAAAAATTAAACTTGAAAGTTTTTATTTTTAAGACATAAAATCGAAGTAAAAAAGTCTTTGTTTTGTTACATTCAGAAATATGTTTCTTAACAATAGAAAAAATGTCTAAAAAGTGGAAATGCAATTAATTTGTTATAATAAATAAGTAACCAAATTAAATACATATTAAAAAATACTAAAATATTATTGCTGAAGTTCTCAGCTGATGTTGCTCTTTAATATACGTTTGCTTAAAGTCTCCGACCATAAGTTAGCTTATTTTAAATTAAATTAAAAAAATCAAATAAAATACATAAATAAATACATATTTCTAAAAAAAACTTTTTAACGATCTGTGCTTGATAAAATAAATAACTATGCAAATTAAATTTGCCATTTTCTCCATAAAAATATGTTTTAAAATCTTCGTAAATCATTTTACCTTAAAGCGTATTATTATTTTATAAATGTGTAATGGAACTTCGACCTTATAAAGTATACGTATTCTCGGTCAGCAAAGCTAGCCGTGACAATTTTTTATGCGTGAACATATCTCTCTCGGCTTTAAAGCTAACCTGATCTTAGTTTCTGCCGTGGCAGTCGTTTATGATAGTAACTATCGGTGAATAGATAAGTGTTAAGTTGCGGGGTTTGCAGATAGGCGTAGACTGACATGTCGCCCTTTCTGTGGCAATATAATTACACACTTCTGAAATATTCAGTTCACAGCCAGTTGCAACATAGAAATAATATAAAAATAAAATTTCGAACTAGCGACTTAAGTTTGTAGGTCAGCAGATTAACTACGGTCTACAAGGGTCTGTAATCTTTGGTGTGCTTACGATAGTTGTTTGCACTTGCGTTCTCTAATAATAAAAAAGTAAAACATTATAATTAAATTAAAGTTAATAATATAAATAAGCCAATTAGCCCAACATTTGTTTCACAAAAGCCCAATCAGATATAAATTCGTTAATTAATTTTATCAGCAACAAATGATTATTAAACAATTAACCGAACAGTTTACCAAACTAGACTTTCAGCAAATAATTAAATATTGTGTGGCACGCATTGATCTTGAACTCGAGTCAATAATGGCATTCACTCAATGTCAGAGCCACCTTGCACCACTGACGGCAATTGGCTTGAACTTCGCGACAGATCAAGCATCAATCAATGCAAAATAGCAGCAGCAGCAGCAGCAGCTTGTCGAGTAATTCAATTCAATTCTCAGGGCTGCTCTCGAACCACAAAGGCAATCTCAAGTAATGAATATTGATGTTCTTTTGCTGCTGCCATTTGTTGTTGTTAAAGTCCAATTAACCCATATGAAGTATCTATTTGCAGCATGTGTTGCATTTCTCCCCTTGTTGCAGCGGCTGCAAGCGATGCATTGAAGCGCATCCAAGCGCATTGGCAGCGTTTACGTCTCCATTTCGAAGCCACAATCAATCTGGCTGATTGAAATGCATTGCGCTGTAAACAATTCAATTTGCAGCCAGCAACAAGAATCTGCGATTAAATGTGCAGTCAAAGAGATTACCAGCCACAAAGAATGACCGCACCCACCTCAATATCTCAATACCTGAATACCACAATGCCACAATGCCACAATACCCACAGCATCCGCTGCCAAGCAAATTACAATACATTTTTGCATTTGCAATTGCTTTGCTCCATTTGGCTTTGTTCAAGTGGGCGGAGTGGGCAACGCCAGGTGGTGCCTCCACTCGATCTCTCTTCATGTCAATCAGAATCAGATGCGGAATCATCATCTTCATCACTTGACACATAAAAGCTACCCATTCAGAGCTGCTGATGTTCATTGTGGGCTCACAACATTTTTGCTCTCAAGCTTATGAAAGAATGTGTACATACACTCAGAAAAAAATCGTACTGTATATATGTGCATTTCGCAATAATATTAAATATTTATAAAAATTATAAAAATAAATCATATTTTTCGAATATATATATTTTGGGCAAGCCTTTCAAATTTTAATAAAAATATTTTCGTATATTTGAAAGATGTTTCTAAAAACAAGCAAAACATTAGAATGATTTATTTTCTGAGTGTATATATATATATATATATATGTGTATGTCACTTGCTCATGCATTGCATATTTGACTGACCAATTGTTGAGCTGTGACACGTGTCGCTTAATGGTTTCAGAGTATTAAGTAACCGCAATGTTGTCCGTTGTAAGCCACAGTTGAATGGGTCTCTTTGCCCAGCTCTGATTGGCCACTCAAATGGAAAGAGATCGCTTAAGGGCACAATTCACGTCACATTTATGATTTAAATTACCTTATTTTCAAGGTAAGAGGCACGGCGAAGGCTGCAAGTGAGAAACATGTTAGAATCATCAGCAGGTACACTGAAAAGCGCTATTAACGGAATTAATTAGGTGTGCAATGGGAAAATTCGAATTTGGTTAACAAAATCTGTCTTATTTAATCGATCTTACAGTTGTAAAACTAATTAATTAATATGATTATAAGTGGAAAAAGTGCAACTGCTGTTCTTATATTCTATATTATATATTATAGGCTCTACCTAAGGAATCTCGGAGAGATGAGCACCCTCGCAGTTTGTGATATTAAATGGCCACAATTGTTTATAAATTATTCATTTGTCAATTGAAGTGTTCACTCAAGTGTCATAAATTAAAACAGCAGCTTGTTAAAAGCAACAAAAAGTCAACAATTGCGCCTGTCATCAGAAGCTCTCAGCAATTATTATTGTTTTTGTTTTTGTTTTGGATCAGTTTGTTTATTTTTCAGTTCAGTTGATCGCCTATATAAATTGGTTTGTGCGCATCGCTCTTTGCAGTCTTTGCTGCCATTAATACTAATTCAAGATTACAGTCCAATTTCAGTAGTTAAGTGCAGCAAATGTGCTTGCTGCCGTTGCTATTAAATGCTATTGTTAGTCCCATGAGCGCCAGTTGATTGCGCAATGCAACTAAATGCCAAGTAGAAAACTTCAAGATAAGCACTCATCAGAGAACTGTTCGAGATTGTCGGTTAATCTGTAGAGCTTGTGGGGAAAGAAAACAATTCATAGAAAACAATGAGAATCACAAACCAACATTTTGCAGTATGCAAGCTCTCAGGCACGATTTAAATGTTTGCTATCTTTTCAATCCAATTTAGTATAAATGATGTAACAACAGCTGTGATATCATTTTTCAAACCGAACTTAGCTTGGATAAGCGAAATATTGAATACCCTTCTAGCATATAATATAGCATTTTGATGTGAACATATATTGTCACGATAGTCGAGATATACAACCCAAATCCATATCAATACTTTATATAATAATTGTAATACTTATTCCCTGAACTTAAATGAAAGCTTCAGAAATATCAATGTTCGCTTGTAGTACAACTTGTGGTTGCTTAATTTTGATCTAAGATACTTGTCGGGCTCCAAATGGATATATTTTTTTATATTCAAAGGTGGTTGGAAATATTCGTATAATACTTAAACTATCGCCCATATTATTCCTCTACTCTAAACTTAACTTAAGCAAACTTAGTAGAAATAGGAAAAAATGTATATTGATGTTAAGTCAAAGTATGTAACAGTCAGAAGGAAGCACCTTCGTCCCCATAAGGTATAAATATTCCTGATCAACATCAAAAGATGAGTCGAGTTAGCTAAGTCCGTCTGTCTGTCTGCATGAACATACCGATCTCAGGGACTGTAAAAGCTAGAGACTTATTTGGTCAATTTTGAATATAATATATAACGCACGCAGATTAATTTGATCGATAACTCCCCCGTTGCGCCAATATCGATACAAATCGATTTCCGACAATTGATATATGTATAATAAACCTTCATATTATTACTGATAAGCTGTTAAAAGACTCATTAAAATCGTATATGAAACACCGATTTTGTTAACCAAAAGTTAACTATTTAAAAGCTGGTTGCAAAATACATTCTAGTCGATGTTTGATGTTTTCTATATATAACATATTATATTATATATTCAGATTTGTAAGATAATCACACGAAACTAAAACTTTAACTTGTCTACTCAGTATAAAAATATATAATATTTAAAAAAAAAAAATGAACAACAACCTTTTATGTATGAAATGTTCATTTGAAGTAGATACAGTTTAAACTTTATTTATGGCCAGCACTCTGATCTAATGTGTCTATATCAACTGGGCTTTATACTTTACGGCAATGTCTTCTTTTTCAATAAAAATCACATTTAATGGCAAAATGATGATGCCCACCTAAAGGGTTTAATAACGTAGAATGTGGCAGTAATAACTGCAATTTGCGCAGCAAACCTAAAAAAAGAGAGGAAAAAGGAGAGGAGCAACACCAGCCAGCCACTGACAGTTCATTAATCATACGAATGCCTCAGAAGCTGCGTCATTTTAAACTCTTTGCCACAACGGGTCTGCTTCTGCTTCTTCGTCATCTGCTTCTTGCTCTTCCCGTTCCCCTTTTCGCTCAGTGTGCATCCGAAATGAGCCCAAGTTGAAAGCCCATTCAAGTCGCTTCCCTATTCACAGTTGTGCACTTAGCAAAAAATTGCATTTAAATCTTGAAAATTTCTCTAAAAATTAGAAAGTTTTTTTGTATTGGAAAAAACTTCAGAAAATTCAGAAAATTGTAATGAAATTTGCTCTCTCAACTGCTATATTAGATATATAATAATATTAATAATAATATAAGTAGCCAAAAGCTAAATAAAGAATTCTTCAAAGAAGAAATTTTTTTTTTCTACATTTAAATTAAGAAAATTTATAAGGAAAAAAGTATGAAGAATTTCTAAAATTTCATTGCGACTTTTTGTCTTAGTGTGGGCAGCTGCTGGTGTTTGAAGACGGTAGGGAACTGGCAATCCTTTCTGGCTCTGTTGTCTGTTGCATGCCCCGCGGCCTGAATGTGCACATCCTGCCATTAGCCGGTCTGGAGACGAGGCGACGCCTCATTTAATTGCATAATTTATTGATAATTAAATATGAAACTCTTTGCTCCGTTGCAGGCGCTGACTCCCACAACAATTGCCGCCAATGAGGTGAATGCCCTCTCTAACTGGAGGCGATAAACGCCCAGTTGCCCAACGCACTTGCAATTAAGACACAGCCTTAATTGGACAACTCAGAGGCAGCAGCAGCAGCATCAGCATCATCAAGATGCCATCTCTGCGGCAAAAGGTCACCACATACTTTCGACAATTGAGTTTCATAGCGGAGCCACGGGATGGAGGACGACGGCGGGTCAATGGCAACGCTGAGGAGGACGATGCCAGCTTTATAACCAAATATCTCGAGGGGTAACTAAACTCTGATCTCTCACTCAAATATATTATTTATATATATATATTTTTAGACGCATGCAGCGTGTATTTATGCCTGGCGGACCGGAGATCTACAATGGCCAGAATCCCACAGATATGCCCGTCCTTAAGCTGGGCCCCTATGCTAGTGGCCCGGATACCATCACTGCCGCCTGCACCGGTCCCGACGAGGGCCTGACGGGCATCAAACGCTCCAAGCTGCATTTAAGCGCCAGCTATGCGGATGACATTGACTTCATCGACACCCAGCAGGAGAACGAGGATAGCTACGGTGTTCGCAAGAGTACACCACCAGTCCAAGCCACAGCACAAGCGACGCGCCTCAGCAACAAGTTTGCACGTCCCACGGCGTCCAGGCGGCAGAGTAATGGCGATCAAAGCACAACAGGTGGAACGGGAACGGGTGGAACAGGCACAACAGCCGCTGGCATGCGATCCAGGAAAAACTCAAAGAGCAGCATTGCCGCAGTGTCGTCGGCGACAGCGTCAGCGACCGAGAATGGAGGCAAGGCCACCACCATAGTGGTCAGCATGGTCAGCAACAATAGCAACAACAGCGTTGCCCAGGATCAGAACAACAAGAATCTTATGAATGCCAAGACTGCGACCTCAACGACGACGTCTGGAGACGGCAACTCGGAACGGGAGCGTCTGCTACGCGAGGCGGTCAGCAATCAGAGTGGCACCCCTGTCCTGCCCATGCCGCTGTCAACGCCGGTGGCCGGCGTGCAAAACTGGCAAATGGATTGCGATGTCGCCTATGGCATCTCAGTGTCGCTCTACGAGAACAACATGCTGATCAAGGAGCCCATGGGCAATCCCATTGCCGATTGCTATGGCTGTGTGGTGCGCGGCGATGCCGCTGCCATGGCCATGGCCGATGGCGTCAACTGGGGTGAGTGCAGCCAGCAGCACACTGTAGACTAAGAGGTCACCTAAAAAAGCAGCAAACTCGGCCAGTTTTGTGATAATCAGAATGAATCCTCAAAGCACATCAATACCTGATCTGCTCATAGTTTAGTAGTAGTTTCTAACTTATATAGTCTCTGATCAAGAATATATATACACTTCATGACCCCATAAAGAGCTGAAATCTTTTGAAACAATTAAGTACAAAAAATTTTAGTATTTAACTTTTATTGTATTAAAAATCTGTGAAAATCGAAATAATTATGCAGTTCATTATAACGATAATTTCATTGTCTAAAAATGCATTATATGGAGGTTCGACTGTATGTGACTGCAAGCCAATTACAATTACGAATCACTTGCTTCTATTTTCCTTCATTTTGTCTGACTTTTTTCCATAGCTTCTCTTTAATTAAGCTCTGCTTAAAGTCGGAGAACCACTTCTTGTCACTTAATTAGCAGATAATTGCATTATTGTTGAATTTATGATTTCAAGATGGGTTTCATCAATTTAACCCATTTCAAATCCCATCAATTAACTCTTGATATAATGACAGACTTAATTAAAAGATAATTATGGTAATTGTATTATTGTTAAGTTTATGATTTCAGTTTGGTTTTATCATTTTTACACAATTTCAATCATGTTAATTAACTTTAGACATGTAAATAATTTCAGTCTGTTTCTTGTCACTCAATTAGGAGATAATTAGAATATTTGCATTATGTGATTTTATTGATTTAATATACTTTTATTCATATTAATTAACTTTTGTTTGTAAGTCAGACTTATTTACATAATTTCATTTTTTTATTTTATTTATGATTTCATAATTTGTAATTAATTTTAATTCCCTTCAATTAATTATGTAAAATAAATAATAATTCTTTGTTTGCTTCCATAGGCGATGGCGCTCGCTTGGCGGCTCGCTCCGCCGTGCATGGCTGCCTGGACTACCTGGATCGGGCTGTGTTTGGGCAGGCGCACGAGTGCAGGGCGACCACAACGCAGGAGCTGTTTGTGAGCCTGTTGCGCAGCCTTTGGGAGGGGCACGGCTGCATTCTGGAGGTGGGCGGTGCGCTGTCCACGCTGACAATTGCTGTGGTGCTGCCGCTGGACGGTGCACCCGGCAAGTATGTGGTGTGTGCCTGCAATGTGGGCGACTCCCTGGGCTATGTGTACTCCAAGAAGCATGGTGTGCGCGAGTTAACCCAGGCCTCCCACGACATTAGCTCCATGCGGGACATGCGCGATGCATTGGGCGCTCTGGGACCAGCGGATGGCAACAAGCCGGAGCTAAGCAATCTCACCTTCTCCATGAGCTGCATCGAGCGTGGCGACATTGTCTTTCTCACCTCGGACGGCATCAGCGACAATTTCGATCCGGTTGTCGGCAAATTCGCCGAGGCCTGGACACCCGATGTGAAGCTACAGCAGCTAGCGCCGAAGCGCCAAAACAAGAGCGCGTCAGCCATCTATGCCCGCCTGCATCCGTCTTCGGCCACGCCGCCCAGTCGAACACGCCAACCGAAGCCGGGCAGCAGCCCGCCTAGCAATGTGCCCAGTCGGCCCAAGTATATGCGCTCCCAGACCCTAATCGATGCACGACATGGCGTACCGTCTGCTGCTGCCCCCGTGCCCATTCAGCGCATACCAAAGTCGGCGTTAGGTCTGCCACTGGTCACCGGACCGCAGCGACATGCGCTGACCCTCTATCGTCTGGAGGATCTACTCAGCTATGGCATCAATGGAACTTTCTCACCGTGCGCCTCGGCGCGGCGTCTGTGCCATTTGTTGATTGACTTTGTGCGGATGATCACCTCGGCACGTCGCAAGACGCTGGAGCAGCGCGAGCTCTTCTACAAGTTGTCCACGGGCCCGGATGGAGTGAAGCGTGAAGTGCAACTGAATCGCATGCAACATCGAGCGGCACGCAAACGCATCGTGGACAGCAGCGGCTTTGGCGCACTGCCGGGCAAACTGGATCATGCCACCGTTTTGGCCTACACCGTTGGCGGTGCAGCGCCAGATGCTGATGTCGATGCAGCTGGGACTGGTACTGGTACTGTCAGTGTTGGTGGTGGTGGTGGCGGCGGTGGTGGTGGTGGCAATGGCAACGTGGCGCCAGTGCTGCAGTCCAAGGAGTTCAAGGAGACCACTTTTTAGGCTGCCGACAAACACTCATCCACTCAAAAATACGTATTCACCAGATCAGATATATATATATATATATACCCATATACCCATATACCCATTAATGCGTAGTTTTATATACATACATATATATTATTTACTTGGTATTCGTGAAGCTTTCGTTTAAGTTGTTGATTTTGATTATTTTTTTTTTTATTAGTTTTCGCAGTTTGTCAGCCATAGTTCATTGCCATTTTTGAAATGCAAAACGACAAATTGCCTCAAACGTTTTAAACTACTACCAAAAAGGAGAACACAAAAAAAAACAAAATATGAAAATACCGAAAATGCAAAGAATGTAATTTATATTTTTACACCTTAATACATATTAAAGATAGTACTACGATTTGAAAATAAGCCAATTACATTTGCGGGCAGTTCGAAAACTGTTTCAAATTCACATTTAGACGCACAGCTTGAATTTCTTAGGGACTGTGCGCAAAGCGGGCCCCAAGCAATCAACAACAAAAATTGAATAAACACATTAAAAAAAAAAACTTCATCAATTGCGTTTGCTTTCATACACAACAGATGACTACAATGGCAACAGAGTTCACAACTTGGATGCCATTGCATTTTTTAAAGGTTATAATTCAGTCGGAAGCAATTAGCAAATATAAATATTTAAGTCTTAATTCAGCCAGTTAAATCCGAAGTTGTTCACTCTGCGCCTCAACTGTCGCGCATGCGCAACAGCAGCTTGGCAATAGTTTGGGCACGTGACGGCGACGAATCCTTGACTAATTTGTAAAAATGCTCCACGCTGCACAAGGTTTGTGGCTGCAACAAAAAAAAGAGTGTTGTTGATGGATATGGATATGGATGGGGATGCACAATACGCACAATAGTCTCGGTATCCAGCTGTGCTTGCGCCTTGTTAGCCAGCAGCCACAGCTTCACAGCCAGCTGGCAGAGCGGCTCCAGCTCGAGATCGGCATAGCGCACAATGCGCAAAAAGAGCTCCATGGCGAGTTGGGCCTGAGCACGCTGCTGCTGCGCAGCACCCAGCGACTTCAGCTGCAGCAGAATGGCATCCACAACCTGACCGCACAGTCGATTCACCTCCACCAGAAACTTGGCATCATGACCATACAGTGAATCATTTGAAATCACTAAGCAGGAAATAATTGTGATAATTGTGGCCAATCATTTTGATATTCATAACTATGATATTCACCGCCGTCGATGTGATAGGGAAACTGCTCCAGGCTTTGCACATACAACATGTCCAGGGCATGTAGGTAGATAATAGTTGGCGCGGTACTATTCGGCTTAAACGATCGCCTGCCCACGATGTCCAGCAGCAGGCGTAGAAAATACAAGACGTCCTGCTCCGGACTGTCGGGCACAATGATTAATGTGGCCAGCATGTTGCACAGATATGCGACCAAGTAGCCCTCCAGGCAACGCGGCTTGCCCTCGTAGTCCACGCTGGCGGCTGTCAATTCGTTAATTAGCTGCAGTGCTGCCTCAAAGCAGGCATCCGCTAATCCAAACGAAAGTGGAGTTCAGTTAGTCATCAATAATCGATGATTTGTATTATAAATGAAGCTCACCCTGGCCAAGGCATAGATGGCGCAGCGCCAGTTGACCACACAGCAGATACAAATCCATTTTCTGCTGCACGGAACTAATGCTGGGTATGGTTATAAAACAGTAGGCAATGCAAGCCTTAACAAAGCCCAAAGATTTGTTGGTTTGGCGATAATCAGAGCGCATGGTTAGCTTGCAGGCGGCATGCACGAGGGTCACATAGACCGCATCCAAGTTGCTAAAGGTGCCGCGTGCCTCCACATAGAAGCTGAGCTGCTTCTCCAGATCTCTGCCAAAGTGCACCTTATTAATGAAACCGTTAATCAGCTGCGATATCTGTCGACGTTCATCCTCGACACTGAGTGCACTACAAACAAAACAAATTATTCAATATTTATATAATATTTATATTTATATGCCGGACACTCACTTGACCGAGTCGTTGAGTATCTTGCCTAGAAACATGAGTGCATTGGTCACCACAGCATCGCAGGTGCGCTCCTCGCTGTTCTGTCGGTAATAGCTCAATATCGACTTGCACACCTCAACGCGCACCGACTCCTTGTGGAACAGATCCAGGTAGGGCAAAAAGTTCGGTTGAATGAGCAGCAACTCAATGCTTCGATAGTTCTGCATTATTCTCGTAATGATGCTCTGCAACTGGCCGTAGTGCTTCTCATACGCCTTGCCCAGGCACATGCGCGAATTCAATTCGCCCAGCAGACGATTCACCTCGTGTATCTGCAAAATTCGAGATAAGCGAAATTGTTGAACCGTTAATTATCAAATTTATGTTTGTATTAACCGTAAAACATTGTGCCACAAAGGGCGCCCAGGTTTCCACGCAGTTAATGTATTCATTCGGATCCGTCAGCGTGTTTATCGTTTGGAAGGCGGCAGTTAGGAATGGCACTCGCTGCTCCTGCAATGGGGCACAGTTGCTGACACAGCCGCCAAGCGGTCGAAGTAGTTGGGATTTGGAAATGCCAGGCGTATCGCATTGATTGATTAGCTCCAAAAACTCCTGCGCATGTGTGGCCACAAAATCACACTTTGACGAGTTGAGTATGGACAAGAGCACTGCTCCGCTACAGAAATAAATATTGTTAAACATTGAGGTTGAAGTAGGAAATGCAATTCTTGGCTTACTTATTTTTCAGCTGCTTGCACTCGGAGAGCATTTCTTGGGCATAGAGATCGCTTTGGTGCAGCAGGCACTGCAGCATGAAATCGAGGGCCGGCGTATACAGCTGTAAATAGGCGCTGGCCGTGATTATTTCCGGATGCAGATTGTAGCGGGCAACCAAACGAAAGATCTGCAATAAAAATGAATTGTTAATTGAAGTCGAATTGTGGCCGCCTCGACTAACCTGCGGATATATCGTGAACAAATCCGTAAAATTGTCGCGTATATACGTCCGGCTGGGCGTAACCGGGACACCGACACGCACCAGATAACAGCGCGCATAGATGGACACCAGCGGATCCGCAATGCCACGCAGTTGACCCGTCAGGCGTGACAATAGTTCCTTAATTTCCTTCTGGGGGGCAGTCAGAAATTCGTAGCACTTGAAAATGGCCATTTCCAGATAGAGACGCGGCAACAGCTCCCGTATCGAGGCGATTTTATAGAACCAATTCTGACAGGTGTCGCGTGCCGCATCCTGCTCCCGTTGGAGGACCACAGCCGAGGCGCCCGGAGCACCTGCCGCCTTGATACGCAAACGCTCATAGACCAGTTTGCCGAAGACGTCGAGGATGTCGGTGATGAGCACATACTGACTCGGATAGAAGTGTAGCACACTCGTGTCGGACAACATCTTGGCGCACTGTATCGCAATCTTGAGGGCCTTGACGCGCTGATCATTGTGCCATGATTGGATGAGCTCCTGTTTTAGCTGATCGAATCGCTGGATGTACTCCTGCTGCGTCAGATCCATCATGTGACGCATGCTGCCATCATCGAAATTATCCAACTGCTCCAGCCGATACTTGACCTTATCGGCCACCACCGTCTGAGCCTTGACTGCAAGGCAATTGTTATTAATTATATTAATTCATTTTTAGTTTGTTGCATTTGTCTCACAGTTTTCGCCGCCGCCTTCGGTGCTGCTGGTGCACAGAAAACTGGTGGAAAGCGACAGCTTCTCATTGGTGGTGAATCGATTCAGGATGCCCAATCGCCGAGTGCTCCAGTTAAGCGTGTTATCCTCCGACTTGCTTGGTATGCCACTCTTCGAATTCAGCGACTGCGATCAGTAAAGTCATACATTATTTATTGAATAAGATTTAGTTTTTGATTACTCACAAATTCGCTGGCCATTTGCGTTAGCGGATCGTTCAGCTCCTGCTCCTGGCGTGCAAACTTTGACAGCGGATCGGTGCCTTCGAGTGCCAAGGCCAAGCTCAGCGGATCGTTGTCCGCGGCCTGACAAACAAATTACAAACACATATAATATATATTTCGTTTTATTGATGGGCGGCTTTTTTCACTTTTTTTATTACCATGACGCTGACAGCCAGTGGCTTGAGCGGATGTTCCTGTGTGGCATGGCGCAGCAAATGGTTTTTAGTCACTTCATAGCAGCGTGGTGCGCAAGCCCTGCATATGTGCATGCACTTAGTATATGCAAATATTTGTTTATTTTCGTTAAAAACTTACCATTCCAAAGTCGCCATGACGTGCCTTGCAACTGTTAAATGCGAAGCAGCTCTGTAAACTTAACATACGCGTAACAGTTCATGGCCAGTACGCAGATCGAAAAACAGTTTGCACGAACAAATATGCCACTTGTTTTATTTGTGCGGAACAAAAATAATAATATATATATTAATATTATATATATATATAATAATAATAATAAATAATAAAAAAATATCTGGAAAATATTAAATGTTCTCTTTACAATAAATGCATTTTCTACAACTCTTTCCAAGCATAATTACTCTGAGGCTTTTATCGATCCAGCCCTTTGTACAAACGGATCTCGCAAAACCGTGCAGAGTATTTAAAATAGAAAGTACAACATATAATTTATCCTGTATATTAAATATAAATTAATTTAAGTGCTCTACAATTTGTTCATCAACTATCGTACCGACCGTAAATAGAATTTTCCGCTTGCTATGTTTTCGAGCTGCGTACTGTGCGTGAAGCAATCGTGTCAATGGCAAATCAACACAAAAGAAGTAGTTGGCAACGCGAGGCATTCGCGCATCTTTTTTCCACCATTATTCCATCAAAAATTTGTTTTGCTTCGAAACGATGGCAAAAGCTCCAAATAAATGGCTAAAAAACACTTGCAGAGTGTGCGGCAAATACGCCAGTTGCAAGAAATCATTCAAAATATTCGACAAAAGCAATACAAAGCTGCTGAGCAACATAGAAGCGCTCACTGGCCTCCAGGTAAATCGAGCTAGAACCTTTTCACTTGGCTAGTTAACTTAAATTGTTATTATTATTACTAATCGCAGCTTGAAAGCTATTTGTGCTTGCCCGAGCTTATGTGCGAGTGCTGCAACATTGAGTTGACCAGTGCAATCCGGTTTCGCGATCGATGCATTGCGGCCCAACGGGAACTGCTAGCGGGATTAACCAAACAGCAGCTGGAGGGAATTCCCGAGAAGTACAGGGCCTTAATAATGGGCATTGAGGCAAAGACGGAGCCATCGGATGACCAGGACCACGAGACCGAGGTTGACTCCGAACCCGACGACGAGACTGAGTGTGAAATTGTGCCGTATAACCAACAGATAGTGCAATCGGAGAATCAGTTTGTGAAATTGCTACCGGAGAGTGGAGATGGTGGTGACACCATCACCAAAGTGAAATATGAAATTGCCGCGGATATGAGCGATTTGATCGAGGCAGATCATGAAGATGACAATGTGTCAATGGTTGAGGAGACTCAATACGAATGTCTCATGCAAGACGACGATGATAATGTCGTGAAAATTGACAACATATCGGAGCAACTGATTGTGTCCGATCCTAATGAGATGTATCTGTATGATTCGGATGACGAGGTGGCCGTCCTGGACAATGTACTCGACGATGAATACGAGCTCGAGAACGTTGTGAAAAAGTCCAGTCTGCCGCCAAAGCCAAAGATAAAACCAGACGATCCGCGACGTCGAGGAGCAGGCGGTGTCTACATCTGCGATCAATGCGGCAACCACATCAAGGGACGCATGGCATTCGAGCTGCATTGCCGTCGCCATAGAGGCGAGAAGGAGTTCCAGTGCGAGTAAGCGTCTATCAATGATTTCCTATATACAATTGGAGTCTTCATTCATTTTATTTGTATAATCGAACAGAATCTGTGAGAAATGCTTTTGCACCACGTCGGAGCTCAAGCGACACATGCGCAAGCACACTGGCGAGCGACCCTTCGCCTGTCAGTATTGCGGACGATGCTTCTCCGACTATACAACGAGGGTGAAGCACGAGCGGACCCACACCAATGAGCGCCCCTATGCATGCGGCACCTGTGGCAAGGCCTTCACCACAGGCTACATACTTAAGAACCATATGTTGACACATTCCGGCTTACGCTCTTATAGGTAAGCGAGAATATCTAAAATCGCATATGGAGATTACTGTACGGCACATCATTATCATTTCAGATGCGAGCTGTGCGATAAGTCGTTTATGCTTCCAACTCATCTAAGCACACATATGCGCACCGGCGTACACAAGCGTACCTTGGAAAAGTATCAAATGAAGCAGCAAATGCAGCATGATCCGGCCCTTCAGCTCAAATTGGAAATGGATGAGGAGAGCTTGCACATTCAGGATTAATTAATTATTTTTGTAAATTATCAAATAAGATGGAAGAATACCTATTCTACACTAGACAAAATAAACTAATTCAACTAATGTTGATTGCTTCTTCTATTCCTGTATTTACAATTCTCTAACCAGTCCCAAGCTCGGGAGGAGCAGCAGCAGGATCTTTCGTCCTGTAGCACCCAGCCCAAAATAGGAGGGTAGCCACAACTGGGGCAACGTCAGCAGAGTTGCGCCTTGGAACACTTTAATTGCCGACATGGGAAAGAAGATGGAAGCGCTTTTGTCGATGTTGATGTCCATGATGGAGTCATTTTCCAAAAGCCATTCTATGCCACAACAACCTTTGGTCCTTTCCACTATGGATGTGAATCTGTAGCATCCATGAAATCACTGCAGTTCATGAAGGCTAAGATGTCCACACAGTCTGATGCGTCAAGAATAAATTACCTCCAGCAACACAAATCTGAACATTGTTCGTTCGGATTTGCCTTCCCCCCTTTTTGTCAACGACATGTAAAAAATATTTCAAAGGTTGCTTTCCCATAGTAATGACGAAATAAATATGGTCAACTGGTGATTGTGTTTCGCAGTCATCAGTTGCTTCCAATGTTCGGTTGCGAACACAGCTGAAAAAACAATATTTACAATCTGTCAACAGCCGAGTAATAGTTCTACAACACTGTTCTCATATATGTGTGAATGGCAACTAATCACAGCTAGAGCAAGAAAAATCAAAAATTTGTTTTTTTTTATTATTATTAAGATTATAATTTAAGCGCACAATGGACCAATGTGTGTGCAGAGTATGTGGCTCATATGCAGCCCAAGAGGATTCGTTAAAGATATTTGAAAATCCAGATATACTCTTTAGCATCCAAGCTCTAACGGCCTTAGTTGTAAGTAATTTGTTGTATAAAGAGACATATACATATGTAATTTTTGATTTGCAGTTGGAAAATGCAGAATGTTTGCCAAAGCTTATTTGTATTTGCTGCCAAATTGAATTGCGAGATGCAATCAAATTTAGCGAAAGAGTAATTGCAGTCCAGAAGTGGCTTCTGTCAGCGTTAACTGAGAAGGAGCTTCAGCAAGTATCCGAGGATTATAAGGAAGCCGTAAAGGACTCCTTAGGCCAAAGAAAACAAAATGCAACTAACATATCTAAGGCACAATTAGAATCCAATAATGTAAATCAGCCGAAGGCAGCTGAAGAACAAATCATTAAACAAGAAGAAATCGAAATATTTGTAGAGGAAGAGGCTGAACTCCAAGAATCCGAGTCCTCTGAGACAATAGAGAATACATATGATGAATACCAATTTGCCATTGCCAATGAAGATTATGAAAAACGTGCCGGGTATATTCTTCCTGAAAAGGGATCAGATGAAGTGTTAGAGGTGTTGGACAGACTATTAAAAGAGGATCCTGATGAAAAGCAGTTCGAATGCAAGTGAGCATACAATATACAAATACAAATACAATTCCTATAAGCAATTGCCAAAATCGTTTCTGCAGTCGCTCCGAGATGAAGCATCACATGTCGACACATCATGATGAACGTCGCTATCCCTGCCAGTACTGTAAACGCTCTTTCAAGGACTTCTATTTGCTGATCAGGCACGGACGCATCCACACCAATGAGCGCCCCTATGCATGCGGCACCTGTGGCAAGGCCTTCACCACACGCTTCATACTGAAGAGCCATATGTTAACGCACTCCAGCTTACGCCCTTACAGGTAAGCGAGAACATCTATTGATTAAGATTACTTTACTGTATTTTTATGATTTAGATGCGAACTGTGCGATACGTCGTTCAAGCTTAAAAGTCATCTTACGAGACATGAGCGTTCCCTGGGGCACAACCGTACTCTGCAATCTAAGCAAGTGCAGAACGACCCGTCGCCTCGGCTCAAATTGAAAATGAAGCAGGATCACATCCCCAGCAATGGGAGCCGCTTTCAGTGTGAATACATGTGTGGAAAGGATTTCGCCACAAAATATAAGCTTAAAATGCATATGTTAACACATTCAGGCATACGCTCCCATAAGTAAGCAACAACATTTAATCCGTAATAAAATTTATGCATATGTTAATTCTTAGATGCGAGATATGCGGCTCGTCCTTTAGACTTGTAAAGCAACTCAACACTCATCTGCGGACCAGGAAGCACGAACGGCGTGCTTTGGAAAAGTTAGAAATGAAGCAGCAAATCCTGGATGAAATTAGACATCAGCTCAAATTGGAAATTAATGAGGAGAGCTTGCATGTTCAGGATTAATTAAGTATTGTTTAAATAAAATGTAAAACCATTAAATATAATTGTATTTCAATTCAAAAGTTGCCCATAAATATGTCCTCATATTAACGGCCAATTAATCGCATTCGTTTTACAACACTACTTGTGTTCGCGCCCCCACATGAATGGCAAAAACTACCAATCGCAACCATAGTTAGAAAAGACGCTGTTTATCAAAATATCTTTGCAGTACGCAGATTTTTTATTTGATTATCGAATTGTTATTGTTATAATTGAAGCGCACAATGCTCAAAAACATGTGTAGAGTGTGCGGCAGGTATGCAGCCAACAAGAATTCGTTAAAAATCTTTGAAAATCAAAATATGCTGTGGAGCATCCAAATTCTCACGGGCCTAGTTGTGAGTAATTTGCTTAATAGATAAACATGTAACATGTTTTTTATTTTACAATTCTGTAATGCAGTTCGAAAATGCGGAATGTTTGCCAAAACTGATTTGTATTTGCTGCCAGACAGAGCTGCGCGAGGCAATCAGGTTCAGTGACAGAGTCATTGCAGTTCAGAAGAGGCTTCTGTCAGCGTTAACTGAGGAGGAACTTCTACAAATATCCGAGGAGTATAGAGAAGCCGTAAGGGACTCTTCGGGCAACTATAGCAAAAATGTACCTAACACAAAGCACAACTCTGAGGCACAATCCGAATCCACAATAAATCAACCTAGAACAGATGAAGAGCTAGGCCTTAAAGAGCCACACGAAGGGAACGAAATAATCATAGAGGAACATGTCAAACAGGACGATCTACTGGAGTATGACTTCATCATTGAGGATGATATAATAAGCCAAGAGGCTGACCACCAGGAATCCCAGCCCCAGAATACACCTGAAGAACACCAATTTGCAATTGCCAGCGAAGATTATGAAAAGTCTGCTGACGATGGTTATATCCTGCCCGATAAGGGATCAGATGAAGAGTTTGAGGTGTTGGACAGAGTATTAAACGACGAGATTGCCACGGCCCAGAGTATAGGCAAAAGGCTACCTGGGCGAAAACGAATCCCCAATTTGAGATACGTTTGTGATGAATGTGGCAATCACATATCTGGTCGCATGGCATTTGAGCTGCATTGCAGACGACATCGTGGCGATAAGCAATACGAATGCGAGTGAGCATACAAACAAATAACAATAAATTCATTTAATTCACATCTAATTGCTGTTAGCATCTGCCAGGATCGTTTCTGCACCGGCTCCGAGCTGAAGCGTCACATGCGGAAACACACCGGGGAACGTCCCTTTGCCTGCCAGTACTGCGGACGCTGTTTCACGGACTACAGCACCCGGGTGAAGCACGAGCGGACCCACACCAATGAGCGACCATATTCCTGCAAGAACTGTGGCAAAGCCTTCACCACTGCCTACATACTGAAGAACCACATGCTCATCCATTCCGGCGAGCGCGCCTTCAGGTGAGGTTCGCTATGTCTCTCTTATTCATTCGATTAATCGCATATTCTTTAATTACAGCTGCGAATTGTGCAATAAAACATTTATTAGGCAAACGCATCTGGTTACGCATTGTCGGTCAAGCGCTCACAAGCGCAATCTGGAGCGAAAAAACCAGGAGATAAAGATTGAAAGCTGAAAGTCCTTCCACGTGAATTAAGTTGTTTATATATATTTGTTTTTGCTTATTGGAATCAATTGGCGTGTTCGATATTGCGCTAGCAGATGTGTTCAGTTATTAGTGATATATATTTTAGGCATGTAAAGAAGGCCGATTTCAATATTACATTTTACTAAATCAAAATAGTCAAAGAAAAATAACACTTTAACTCATTATTTTCGTTATCCAAAAGTTTTTGTAGATGATCTAGGATATTTCTCAATGCAATAAAATAAAATTTACACATGCATTTATAAAAAAAGTTTTCTAGTTATTTTCATTTATCTTCTAATAATTCAATTCTAACTGATATTTTTTTATATCTGAATATAAAAGCATTTAAGCCACATTCGATTCTTCGGGGAATTATAGATAAGTACTGCAACTGGTAAACAAAAATTTATTGGCATTAAAGTTGTGAGTTGTGCATTATATAACACTAGTCTTCATACATATTGTTTTACGCGCACACGCGAATGTCAAAAACTACAATCACAGCTGTAGCATCAAAAGTCGCTTTTTACCAAAACATTTACAAAACTGAAATAATACTTGTTGAATTAGTTTCATTAACGTGCACAATGCTTAAAAACAAGTGCAGAGCCTGTGGCATATATGCAGCCGGCGAGAAATCTTTGAGAATCTTTGATAATAAAAATATGCTTTGGAACATTCAAGTTCTTACGGGTCTAATTGTAAGTAATACGTTTAATATTTTGCTTACATTTTACGAATGCTGTTTTGCAGTTGGAAAATTCTAATAGTTTACCGGACCTCATCTGTATTTGCTGCCAAACAGAATTGCGCGACTCAATCAGATTTAGCGATAGAGTGATTGCAGTCCAACAGCAACTTCTGTCAACGTTAACTGAGGAGGAACTTCAGGAAGTATCCGAGGATTATAGGGAGGCCGTAAGAGAAATCAGCACGAGTAACTTTGAAGCTAAGTCAGAATCCGAAATTATACATGAGGCATCGGAAGAGTTCATAATTAAAGCGAAGCTCGATGAAGATGAGATAGTTATTGAGGAACACGGAAACCAGGAAAATCTTCTGGAATACGAAATTATCATTGATGATAACCTAATCGCACAAGATGTTGCAGCAAACGAGAATCTTTCTGATTCCTCTAAAGAACAACAAGTGACTTGCATCGATGATTGTAAGAATTCACCCATTGAAAATGACATGCAACCTGATTTAGATATAGAGAGTGAGGAAGTGGCTGCAAGTAATGACATTCCTGTGGCCCCAAATACAGATAAGAAGAAACGTGGTCGAAAGAGCCTCTCAAGTGGCATTTACGTTTGTGAGGAGTGTGGCAATCACATATCGGGTCGCATGTCCTTCGAACTACATTGCAGACGACATCGTGGCGACAAGCAGTTCAAATGCGAGTGAGCATATTACAAACAACTAATAACACACATTCAAATTAATATATATCTAATTAATGTCAGCATCTGCCAGGGTCGCTTCTGCACTGGCTCCGAGCTAAAAAGTCACATGCGGAGACACACTGGAGAACGTCCCTTTGCCTGCCATTATTGTGATCGTTGGTTCGCGGACTACAGCACGCGGGTGAAGCACGAGCGGACCCACACCAATGAGCGACCTTATGTTTGTCAGAGTTGTGGCAAAGGCTTCACCACCACCTACATACTGAAAAACCACATGCTCATCCATTCCGGCGAACGTGCCTTCAAGTGAGATTCTCCTTGCGCTTATGTCAGGCTAAAACTTATATCCTCCAATTACAGATGCGACTTGTGCAATAAGTTATTTCGGCGGCAAACGCATCTTAATACGCACTGCCAGTCAACCGCTCACAAGCGCAAAATGGAGCGTCAAAACAAGGACAAAGGATTAAAAGTTAATTGATTTAATCAATAATTGCTGATCGAATATTCATAACTATTTCCCGCCATGAGAGTTGTTAACTTTTAAAATTAGCTAATCATTTATTTATTTAATTTCAACTAATATCAGTTAACACAAAAAAATCAAAAAATGGAAAATAAAAATAAAATTTACAAGATTTCTGAGTTATTTCAATGCAAATTGGTCAACAAAAAAAAAAAACAAATCGTTCAAAAAAAGGTATTTAAATCCGATAAAAGTATGAGCTCATATTTATAATTTGAAAGTTAGTCGCAAATACGGTTTCTTTAATGCTGGTTGGAATAAATAACAATATTGTTTTAGGTAATCGTTTCAATTATTTATTTATATGTATTTCCAATTTGTACTTATAAGTCTACTGCTACTACTCCAAAGGCACTTCAACTGTGACGAGGATCACGGCTTGTGGTTCAATGTTAGGCTGTGGCACGACGCTTTCAGACACTGGATCCAGATCATCCGCTTTTGTCGGATACGAATGCTCCTCGAGAGTACCTGACTTTTCCACATTCTGTTTATGAGTATTGGAGCGATAGTGAGTCTTTAAATGAGTGGGTCGTGAGAACGAGCGCTCGCATAAATCACATCTGTAATAACATAAGCAGAATCAATATTAATAAATATTCTTATGTAAATTTGTAGTTAATGTTGCACTTAATCTCTAAATAAAATTAGATTAAGAAACTTCAAGAGCTGATTTGAAATAAGCTGCAAAATATTGCAACTATGTTGCCTTAAAGATTGTTTTCAATTCCTGATCTATCTATAAAAAAAAACATAACATAGATTACAAATGTTGATTCATTATTGGTTTCTTTCAATTCCTGTCTAAAAAAATATTAAATTTTTATCAAGAAATACGTCGTCTACAAAAAATTAATAAATAAATAACAAATCTGAATAGAAATCTCATAAATATATATACATTCTTTCAATTAAACGTAAAACGTTTTATAAATTAAAGTAATGGTCGTCATGTGATAGCCAGTTTAAGAGTCCTTTGCAAATCTAGAAACTTGCCTAAATAACCGTTCGCCCGTATGCACCAGATTATGATTTTTGAGTATGTAGGAGTTGGTGAAGGCCTTGCCACAATGCGTACACACAAAGGGGCGTTCGTTGGTGTGGGTGCGTTCGTGACGCAGTCGCCCGCTATAGTTGACATAGCTTCGATCGCAGTAGCGACACGGGAAATTTCGATCGCCAGTGTGCCTCACTTGATGGCCCTTCAGCTCGCCGGCAGATAGAAAGCGTGCCGGGCACTGCCTAAAGATAAGGCACAAGAATTGCTTATGTGGAATCGGGATTTGGTATTTGGCCAACTTACTCGCATTGAAAGGGTCGAACACCACTGTGCTTGCGCAGATGTCTATCGAAGGCGGATTTGCCGGTTACGTTGTTGCCACACTGATCGCAAAAGAAAACCGGCAGCTTTTGCTTGATGCGCGGCTGCTTTATGCCGGTGAATTTAGCCAAGCGTCGACGTCGTTTGCTTTTCATTGGCATTGGCACATAATTCTCATCATCCAACGTGGATATGTTGCCAGCTTCAGCATTAATGTTGCACGTGTTTGTGTCCAAACGATCGACTCCGTCGTCTCTATCAGCATCATTGCCTGAATTCTCCACTTTGATAAGCACTTCCATGGGGCTCAAGGGCGCCTCCTCGACTTCCTCATCATCGTTAGGGCAACGTATCCGGTTTCTTGTACTTCGACGCACACTATTTAGATGTGTGGTTGGTGAGCCGGGAGCTGGATCCGGCTTCGATGCCTCCTGGGACTGTTGTGTCCATATCTTGTGGTTCCGCAGGCAACGCCTGCGAAATTCCATGGCACAGTCCAGATCATTTTGACAGTTGTTGCATATAAGCGCGGGTAAATCTGGCTTCATTTCCAACTGCAACAAATTGAATATCAATCAATCAATCAATGAATTTCCTTTCAATTGACCTACAGCAACGCCGGTGAGTAGATTAATCTGTCGCAACAGTTTGCGTGCACTTCTCTCAAAAAGATTTGTTGCTTTCGTTGCATCCGTGTCAATTGCACAGATGCGACAACTGTTTTGCAGCATTTTGTTGTGTACTTTATTTTAATCAACTTTGAGCAATTGTAAACAAAGCAGCTGTTTCCCACCCACAAAACCACCTGCCATTCACACAGACGCGTCAACAGGTTGCCATATGCAGTAGTACAACACTGGCCACAAAGTAAACAACAATTCGCGTAGTCCCACACTACTCCACATATATTTTTAACTGAAGCTTAAACTCAACAACAATCTAATTTTACACGTTTGCCGATGCTACGATCTGTGCATCCTGATGCCTCTCCACATTCTGCTTGTGCGTATTCGAACGGTAATGCGTTCTCAGATGAGTCTTGCGCTGAAACGAACGCTGGCAGAAATCACACCTACAATTAAACGAATTTAAAATGCCGCTGAAAAATGAATGTAAATTTACTTGCCTAAACAAGCGTTCGCCCGTATGCACCAGCATATGATTCTTTAGAATGTATGTGTTAGTAAACGCTTTGCCGCACTCTTCGCACACAAAGGGACGTTCATTTGTGTGCGTTCTCTCATGCTTCAGCCTGCCCGCATAGCTCACATAGCGACGATCGCAGTAACGGCACGGAAACGGTCGCTCTCCTGTGTGTGTGAGACAGTGCGAGCGCAGCTCAGCAGCGGATAAAAAACGAGACGAGCACTCTCTGCAAAATGGAACGCAATTTATGTGCATACATCTAACATATACATAAATATTTATATTCTTACTCGCAGGCAAAGGGTCGCTCCCCGGTGTGCTTGCGCATATGGCGATCGAACGAAACTTTGCTATTTACATATTTGCCACACAATTCGCAGACGTAAATGGCCCCTTCTGGCTGGGCTCTAACGAGTTTCTTGCATACTTTGCTGGAGTCAATTATTGGTTTGGGCAGATCGCCTATGTTGTTATTATTCGATTCTGTTTCATTTGCATCGTCTGTATCGATGTCTGTGTTAGCATTCATGATATAGTCCAGATCCAAGTGATCATGTTCCTCAGCAACAGCAGTGATGATTGTTTGGCATTCCTTGAGCATAACTTGTACGGTTTGCTCGGGCTCCTCGTCCGAATCACTTTCTCTATACGTGCTGATCCCAATTGACTTGTGGTTCAGTTGGATTGGTGGCATTGGGCTTGGTGTCACTGGCACATCCTGCTCGCTGAGGGAGGAGTTATCACTGATTTCGACAAGTGGCTGCCATTTCTTTTGTGTTTTTATGCAAAGTCTCCGAAAGGACATAGCCAGTTTCAAGTCCGTTTGACAACAAAAACAAATATAGGTGGGTGCATCTTCGGAATACCGCAGCTGCATTTAAAATAAATGGTTATTATATAAACTGAGAATGCATCTCGAAACCGTTGCATACCCGCAATCCAGTCAACATTTGAATATGCCGCATAAGCTTCCGATTTTTGGATTCGAAAAGATTCATTGTTTTGTCGCATGAATTGCTTTTTCCGCAGACTCGACACATCTTTACCAGCATGCTGAGCATCCATTGTCTATCTGTTGTAATGGAATGAGAATGGGACTCAATTGAAATGCATTTATGCCATTTATATGTATGAATGTCAGCTGCGTTGACAGTCACACAGAAGCGTCAACAAACACCCACAACGAGCTTGTCTCTTCAGAGTGTAACGGTTATTGTAAATTTGAATTGGAACTCATGGCGTCATTGGATATTGGTAGAGGCTTTTATGATCTTGTCACAAATTTAAAAATAAATAAATAAGTATACTGAAGGAACGTTGGCTATATCCGACATATTACTGCACATTCTTGTGGATTTTTGCTCATATACTACTTAGAACACTTCTTGTTTTATTAGCTGTTTTAATTTAACTTCGAATTTACAAGTGTGATTACGGGTCTAACTTAAATAAGTCCTTCCTTTCTTCAAAATAATAAATAAATAAACTATCACGGATTGCCTTTTATATGTCTCCAGGAATTTATTATTTAATTAATTTAATTATTGTATTTCCAAAAGATTTTAAGGATAAAGGTATAAAGTTGTATATAAAACGATTTTTGTGTCTATGCGTTGGATCCTGGCAGAAGCTTTTATGATTTATTTTATTATTTTGAGCGGGGCATTTCCAATCTCACTTGAATATATATATTGAGCGAACGTTGGCTATTACCAGAAATTTTGGTTTGAAAACAGATTTTTGGTTAATTTAAGCCTGGGAGCTGTTGGTCTCCTCGAACGATTTAATTTGATTATGCTTCAGCTGCAAGTCTTTGTGGAAGAGTACCTCACGGCGCAACGCTTCCGCACGTTCACGCACTAACTTCAAGTCCAACAACTCCAAGCGGCGTTTCTCAATCTGTACGCGATAGCTGTGCAGTTCCAGTTGCCGTTGGCGCAACGTTGGCATTGCATTGTTTATGGCGCCACTGGAATTTGCCGGGCGCGTTTTGCTGCGAGATTTGGTTCGCTTTAGGCCTGATAGCAAGGCATCCTTGTTACCGTGGCCGTCGGTTTTGCTATATTTCGAGTTGGAGTTTAACAGGGGAATCCGCAATGCGATAGAGTTCGAGCAGCCCGATTCGCTATCGTCGGCAATGCAATTGGCAAACTTGGGCGCAACCTCGCGCACCACAGCGATCTGATGGGGCGGAAAGAAGCACGTCTCTAATTTCAGGTCTGCAGACTTAATTTCCACGACTTGATCCTGAAGGGACTCGTGCGATGGCTTGTAGCGCAGCGCCAGATTAGCAGACGCCTTCTCGTCCAACTTCTTGTTGCGTATCCGATTTACCAACTGATGCCAGCAACCCCTCGCATGTGATCTCTTCGTGCTGGCCGAATCCTGCATTGATTCAAGCGATGGCTTGTAGCGCATGGCCAGACTTGACGACTTGCTCACCGATGTTTGTAGATTCGATTGGCATTCAATGCACGGGCATTGTTTGTGCTCAGAAGTGGTGCTGGTTGAGTCGCCGGCCTGGCGGGATCTCGATAATGTCTTGTAGGTCACAATGGAATGATAGACTTCCTCTTCATTGTCGCAGTCCACACACATCACGCGCCGGCTGCAGCTCGACTGCAACGGATCAACGTTCTCCACTGAAAGCAGAATTTGAGCATTGAGCGCTATAAGCAATGCTATGCATTAAACGCTTACCAGACTTTTGATTTGAATCCATAACTATAACTTTAGATGTTGTGTGTTGAAATAAGAGCCACTTTGAATCCCTTATGATAAATATGTATTGTGTTCCTGAGCCTGAGCAAACTAAAATGAACTCAGCCTACTATGCAAAATCCATTTTAGACCAGTTAGAGTGTTGCATTCGGGCTTAGCCGACTGCGGCGTACTCTGCTGCCAGTATTAGACCAACAGTGGAACAGTGTGTGCCTCTTTCATTGATGTGTCATCCAAATTTAAAACCTCAATCTGTTAAATTTCGGGAAATATAGTCTTCCAATATTTAGGAATAGTTACTAACAAATACAACAAAATTTGAACTAAAATTACGGGTAATTTAGGCAATGTGACTGAGGCGGACAAATGTGCTTAATAATCTTAGGAGAACTTTCCTAGAAACATACCTTCCAAGTTTGGTAACTCTAGTTATAAATGTATGGGGAGTTGGCCTGTCTTGGGAGAAGGTTCTTAGTGGAACCACTATCGATCTTTACGTCGTGCACAACATAATAAGTAAATTTAGACTCTAGCTTTAATATTTTGCAGACATATTTGGTTCTTATCGATTATATTGATTATCTAGTTCTCGAGTAGACTGACCTTCTGTCAGAGAGTTTAATAAGAAATCAGATTGCGCAGATCAATCAACTCACTATATTGATAAGTCCAAATTAATAGTTGGGTTCGCCAAGTCAAACAAGTCTTAATTGTAAATTTACACATAAATATCTCAGGTGATATTTTGACACAAGTTTTGTTTTTGAATAAAACACTTTTAGTAAACATTGCAGATTTTTGTAAACTTTTGCTTAATCGCTCGTATTCCTCACACTAAAACCCAATGTTATTGTCTACAGATTGACGTCAAGATTCTTTAACGATTAAATTTTATGCAGTTGATTCATAAACTGAAATATTTCATATATATATATTTTGATTGGTTTTTTTCCATCCAGTGTATATAATGTCACAAAATCTGGGTTTTTTTTTTTTTTTTTGGTTTTTCTTTTATTATAACTAAATTGTGTTACATTCTTTTTTTGGTTGTTTGTTCGACAATCGCATTTTAAAAATGTATGTTAACATGGATTCCAAACAGAAAGTTTATATAAATATTATACAATTAAAGTTGCCAACATAGGATTAGTTTAGGTTTTTCCATTTTTCATAGATGAGAGATTTTGAGATTTTCTTTTGACTAGAAGGATGGAGGGGGGGGTAATGGTTAATGGCATGAATTGGCAGCCGAAGCCGTTAACAAAGTAGACCATCATTTTTGACTAGCATTTGGTGTGCAGAGTTTATGGATTTTTGGGTGAGGAAGGAACCATCATCATCTTCATCATCATCGTGTAAATACGTCACCTAATTAACGAAATCATTTCTACTTTACTTATACACTGTTTTTAGTGGCGTCTTGACTTGGCTAAAAGTACGCTATTTGGCTTTCGCTACATATATATAAAGTATCTCTATAAAGTACACACATTGCCTTTTGACTTTTTCGTGGGCTGGTTTTAAAATTTGCAGTTAGGTTTTAAGTTGTTTGTTTTTTAGCTATTCTTGACATGATTTTCTGAATATTATGTACTATTGTGTCTGAGTGCTATGCAAGCTATTCATCTTTCAATTTGGTTTCTCTTGGCCATATTTTAGTATTCGTTTTTTATGTGTACAAAAAAAATGGTCTTACAAATGTGAAAATTATTCAAGTTCAAGCTTGAGGGCTGTCTTGTCGTATTGGTTCCAATTGATGCTTAAATGTTAACAATTCTTTCTTGTATATAAAACCGTTTAAGTATATGTATATATACATATATATATTTACACATATATGTATGTATGTATGTATGCTATCATAAACCTTAATATGCACAAGTAGAGGTGCATATATATATTTATATAATATATGTCATCTATTTGGTTTGGGGACCATCATTTCATGTCACATGTCTCATATTCAATTCATCTTGTTTGTGTGCATATTGCTAATCTCTGCTATATATTATTAATTTATGTTATTCTTCTTCTAAGTACAGTATAAATGTCTCGTCGTTATGCTGCTGCATGTTGCACGTTGCATGTTGCATGTTGCTTGTTGCTATTTTACTAATCATAAGTTACTGGACGACACAGTGAGAAAACGAAGACAATGGCGTACCACACCTCGGTCAGGTAGAGGGCGATCTGCAGCGTACAAAGGCAGTATTCCAAACGGAGCCGGTACGTCTGCAACAGCAGCAGATACAACACGCCCACGGAGCACGGAGCGGTCAAGAAAACCGACAGTATGGCAGTCCAACCTGAGAGGGAGACAGTAATTAAAAAGAGAGAGAAAGAGAGAAATTAGTCAAATTAGAATATTGATAAAACACAACAACTATAAATAGACAATGTGCGACAATTACAATGTGTGTCAATTGGTCTGCCACCGACGCCCGCCACCCGCCTGCCTACCTCTCTCCGCTAGCGTGCCCTTGCGCCCCATTATTAAACGCATCGTCTCCATCACTATGAAGCTAATCATTACGGCCGAGTCCTGGGCGAGTGTGTGGCCCGTGTAGCTCAGATTGATCGCCTTGAGCAGACCCATCGCCATTTCACAGCAGGCGAACATGCCAAAGTAGAAACTATTTAGGTAGATTAACACCTCATAGTTCATGCTGGGATTCGGCTTCTTTGGCACAAGCGGCGGTGGTCGCTTTGGCGGCATTTCTAACTATCACTAACTTAACGTCAACGTTGCACCCGCAATCAAATTATCGCTCTGTGCAATCCCGGCAAAATTACAACGATCGGCTCCGCGATCTACGCGTTGGGCACTATATTTTTAGACTGACCACAATAATAATAATAATGTAGACCTGCTACAGTCTTGGCCATTGGCTCTGCTGTCGTTGGCATTTGTTGCTCTTCTCGCTGCTGTTGTTGTTATTTATTTGAATTATGTGCTGCTCGTTGTCGCCTTTGGGTGCTTAAAATCGCCTTCTTAGTTTTTATTTAGCTGTATTTTGGTTTTGGTCAGCTAAGCGCAATGCCTGAATGACCTGCCCAGACCAGGCCAGTCTACAACCCGAAATGTATTCAACTATTTAAAACGTAGATTTTTACATGGACTAATCAAATATGTTGTTTAAATATTTTTTCTGAAAACATGTTTCAAAAATGTCATTATTTTTTTCTGCATCTTAACGTTGTTATTTTATCTCTTACAAAACTCCTAACTTTTAACCATTTTTGGTCTAGAAATACATTTAAATATTTTAATTTACTATATCCCTTTTTAATAATCTATTTTTGAATTTTCATTTTAAATAAAAATCTTTTTTTTATTACAAATTTTCTACAGTACATTTGTACTATTAAGTGAATAAAAAATTAAAAAAATATATGTATTTTTTTTAACTAGCCCATAATTTTTAAATCTTGATTTTATTGCACTTTTATTAGCTTTATACGTTTTTCTAGTTGCCTGCTGTCATCGATATAAATCAAATATAATTTCTTTTCAGTTTTACTTTTGTATTTGTAACAAAAATAGTTTTTCTGAATTTAAATTGCAAATTTTATCACGCATGTTCAAAAATTAAATAAATATTTTGTAATGGATTTGAATCTTCGCCCACAGTGAAATAATGTTTTAAGAATTTAAATTCCAAATGTAATCTACCTATGCTATAATAATTAAATAAATATTTTGTTAAAGAATTTAAATAACATAAGTTATGCAATTTTTGTAACTACATTTTTCTCTAAATAAATATTTTTTTAAACAATCAAAATATTTTTTAACGATTTAAATTCAAAATTTTATATACATACGCTTGTAAAATAATAAAACCTATTTTTTTCTAATTTCTCAAATTCCTAATTAAATTTATGTGCAATGCAATTTTCGAAACCACATTTTTCTTAACTCAAATATATTTTTCAACGATTCAAATAGCCAACTCGGTGTGTCAAGATAGCCCCCTTCAAGTCAGTGTGGCCTAAACTCATTAGCCATCTCGCTGTGTGTGTTAGACATGAATTAAAAGTGTACATTGCAACGATGATGAGCAGCGACAACGATGCCAACTGATGATGCTGCTGCTGTTGCTGCACATAGACTACTTATGTCTAGTGTAGTTGTATATATAATTTTAGATTATAAAAATACGCCAACAACGAGCGGATCCGGCGAATCGACGCGACAGGCGACAAAGGCCGGACAAAAGAATGCGCACTGCATTCAAATCAAATGGCGCTTTTGATCGAAGCGGACGAGTCGCGTCGCGTTGTGATATCTGTGCAGTATATGCATATATATATCAATGTATATATATATGTATATGTATATAAGAGAAAGTGCTTTCCTTACACGTAATAGACCTTATATAAGATATCGGTTTTCATACACACCTCGTTCGCTAAAGCGTTTTCTTGACTCCAGTCTGGATACGTTTGGTTTGCTTTGGGTTTTGTTTTGTGTTTTTGTTTTTTTTTTTTGGTGTTGCGAGAAATACGCCAGCGTATTTTGGTTCTTCATCGAATATCCTGTCTTCGCGGTGTGTATATATCCTTAAAGTCGTGTGTCTGTTTGTGTGTGTGTTTGCTTAAGTGGCTTAGCCTACATCAAAATCGCTCAACTTAAACGTAAACTGCTTGACATAACTATACCAAAAGTTGCGTTGTCGCCGTCGAACTGTTCCAGCTGCAGCAACAATCTGTGCCGGTTCTCCTGGTTCGAGTAGTGCTCCTGCTGGTGGCTTGGCCATGGGCAACGACGTGGCAACGTTGACCAACTGCTAGGTGTATGTGACGGGTCGGCACATTGTACAAATGAATATGCTGGCGTAGACTAGTTCAGCACCTTGTAGGGTGATCATTAAGGCACTCAGAATAATTTCGAGTTTGAGAACATAAGTTTGAAAACAACACAAATAGATAACAATAGCAAGACTGGGCAGTGTTAATATTACGGATGCGGTCGCTTGCCAACCTGCAAAATCACAAAGGAGAGCATAATTAGTAACTAAATATGTTTAAAAAATGGATATATTAGATAGATATATTTGGTAGTGTGTTTATCCTCATGTGTCTGATTGTGTGACATTCTAGATTTCAAGTATGTCCTAATATATTTTCTCAATATATCAGTTGCTAGGGAACATCGTTTTTCTTTAGATATCGAAATAAGTTATGCAAGATAAATTCAGTTCTAGTATTTATGCTCAGTATAAATTATTTTCATATTAATTTGAAAAATTGTGTAATTTACGTCTTCTTAAACTTTCCATTAATTTGTATATATTTACTCGACTATTTCTTAGTAAATTGATTCAATCAAAAAGGTTTGCTTAAAGTTGATTACACAACATAAGTGCATAGCACAGAAATTGTTGAAAGTGCATTAGGCCAAATGAAAATCTTGTCGAAAGGCGTAAAATGCTCTAGTCAGGGTGTCAAGCCAAAGAGTTTCGCCAATATATATTATATATATATAAAATATATATATCTATAGATATATAAAGCTAACTCGGTTTTGAACAGATTTAAATGCCTGGTCACATAAAATTAGGCATACGCAATGTGTAATATGAACACATTCGCAAACACTGGCGGTGAGTGGTGGAGTTGGGGGTCAGGGGAGAAGAACTGAACAATGATGACGCTGGTGTGCCAAGAGGACCACAGCAAATAATTTAATCATGTCATCATAGCAACAGTCTCCAACAGCCTTCAGCTCTACGTTCTTATCGGTCAACTGTTGAGTTTGTTTGCAGAGCACAGCTCATTAAGTAAACAAATAGACAAGTGTGTGTGTGTGTGTTTGTACGTTTACATGTGTGTTTATAATATTTAGTGTTGATATTACTCACCACGATCGCTGAGGCTGCTCTTGCGACCAAAGACAATGCGTAGCGTTTCGATGATGCACAAGGAGACCAGAATTGTCGCCTCACGTGACAGAACGTTTTCGCCATAATTCAGATTGATTGCCTTTAGCACGCCCACGCCCACCTCGAAGGCGGCGTACATGCCAAAATAGAATGAGTTCAAATACATGAGTATCTCGTATATCAGGCTGGCGTTCATATTATAATTATTATTGTTGTTATTGCTGCTGCTGCCGCTTCAGTTATTCTTGTTAATATTTGTTGTTATTGTTGTTGACGTCAAAGTAGGGCAGCGTGTTTAGCGCCCTCTATCGCCCGTTGTCACCGGGACAGCTTGAAGCAGCAGCAGCGCTGCTTCAGTTGTGTGTAGAGATGTTCGCTTTAAAGTTACTGCTGCTGTTCTTTCTGTAGACAAGTGGCGTAGACAGCATTAGCATTAGCAGCAGCAGCTGGTGGCTCATACACACACACACATGCTGCCATATATATGTACATATATATATATATATTAAGTATATGCCTGTGTGGTTGTCTAACACTGGGCGGGGAACTGGAACTGTTTTTGGCCGCTATTTAGTGTATTTTTAATTGTGTTCGCCCATATGCATATTTACTCTACGTTATTGTTGTTGCTGTAGTTGTTGCCATGGAAGTCTTCTTGTAGCGATGGTAACACAACAGCAATGCGTTGTCTGCCTGTCTGTACATGTGTATGTGTGTGAATATGCGTGTGTTACTATTTAATAATGTTGAAAAACAACGACGGCGCTTATATAAAATCCAATTAAATATTTGCCTCTGCTCTCACACACAACAATGCCGTGTAACTTTTGGACACGCACACGTACGCACATCCGACACACACCGACGACAAATGATTGACACGCTACACACTCGCACACAGCAGCTTTTATTAATATGCTTATTTGGGTTTGCACGTAAATATTTTCCAAATTTTTGGGCTTTTATGGTGCTGTTGTACTTTGGCTGCACATGTGGAGTATATTTGGATTGTTCACGAGTGAGCGAACAAAAGAGTTGTTCACAGAACTGACTCGCTGAGTTTGTTCCAGGGAACTGTAGTGTGTTAACAGTATTTATTTTCGCTCATTTGTTTTGATGCTCAAAATTTAATTGGTAAACTTATAAACTGATGCGGATAGCTGATGTGTCAAAAGAGTTTTCGTAAATTGCATTTCGATGCGCATATTTTTGTTCTATTATTTTGTATATTATATAGTTCAATACTAAGTCAATAATTTCTAATTATTTAATTTTAATTTTCACATGGAAAACTGTCAAATATCATTAAATAATAAATGCAGTAGTAGATAAGCATATTGATGAAATCTATTTGAAAGTTATGTTAACAGAATGTTAAACAAAATCGAGTGCTGATTTATGTTAGAAGAGGAGCTGTGTTTTTTAAATGCGCAGTAATTCGCTTGTGTTCTGTTTATTAATAACACTGTCACTATCGACCGACCGCCACAATCAGTACAATCCATTGACAACAACTCGGAAATAATAAATAATAAACATGCCCGCCGATCAAATTCAATATTCTGAGAAGTATTTTGATGATAATTTTGAATACAGGTATCGTTGACAAATATTAAAAACCTTGCTCGTTTATTGACTATTACGATTTGTCGCTACAGGCACGTAATTCTGCCGCCCGATTTGGCCAAACATGTTCCCAAGTCGCATTTGATGACGGAGACGGAATGGCGCAATTTGGGCGTTCAGCAGAGTCCCGGTTGGGTGCACTATATGATGCATGCACCGGAGCCGCATGTCATACTATTTCGTCGCAAGCACTTAGGGGAGATGACTCCAACAGAAGCGGCAGCAGCACCAGCAGCCGCATCTCAACCAACAGCAACCGTCTCGAATAATGTCGGTGTTTGCTCTTAGGAGTAGAGCAAGAAAAATGAGATTTGGTGGACGGTGGAGATTGTTATTGTTAGACAGTATTCAATAGAGGGGATTGGAGCCTTATCATCAGACAACTTGATGTAAAATAATTTTGATACAATTGCTTTAGAGATGTGTGTGAATATTTCCCTTAAGTTTATCATTTGCATTTTGAAAACGAAGCATTTTAATGAATTGTTCATTAAGTTTATTTAACTATAAAATACAAAACGTATTTGTGTACAAATTACAATTAGAATTCTAAGCCTACGATTTTTATTCGAGCAACAACTAATGATAGCAACGCCAGATAGCTGGCGTTAAATAATCCGACCAACTGACCATGTCCAGCTGACAATTACATTTTGCATAATACTCCATGGAATACAACGAGATTAGCAAGCCGTTGCCAGAGATCAGTGAGAACCAGAGCACAATGTTGCCCAGCTTCTTGGGTGCGCTGCGCATGAGAAACACCAATGCCACGCCCACGCCACCAAACATCACAAACATCACCGGAAAGAACACTTGGAGAGCAAAACCCAGCACCTGTTCATGCACCAGTGCCGATATCATGAACACCAGCAGCGATGCAGCCAACTTTGAGCCCTTGAAAATGTACCTGTAGACATCTCGATAAACATACTCGTAGAGCCAATCGTGGACGACGACGTTCCAGTTGCGATAGTAGCTATCGTAGGTGTGCGATGTCCACCAGTCTTTGTAGAACATGCGATCCCCGAAACGTAACAGCTCCGACGTAAAGTTCAGCCACGAGTGCAGTATCATATAGAAGCCGCACAAGAAGATCACCGCACTCGGCAGCATCATGCCAAAGAACTTGACGATCAATTGTGATGCACCCAGCGGCTCCTTGCCAATCTGGCCGAAATGCTCGCGAATGTGCCGCTCGTGGATGAAGGCGTACAGAAAGGCAACCGCAACAATCTCCATGAGGCGGCACAGCGCAAACTTCCAGCGAATGTGCGAGGTGCGTGGATAGCTATCCCGATAGATGAGCGTAGGTGCAAACAGAAAGTACACATAGCAATGCAGGGGCGGCACATACGGAGAACGTCCAGAATCTCGGATATCAACATCATCTGTCTTCTGCTTGCCGAGCAGCACTCGTTCCGCATTGTAGCGCACAAAAGCGTGCATCTTCATCAGCAGGCGAGTGCTCTCCAGGAGCAGCACACAGGCACTCACAAACGGCAGCTGGAACTTGAGGCACAACGAGGTGGACACGTAGCCAAACACCAGCTGGGCACTCACATACAGGATCAGGCAGCTATGCGACCAAAAGCGCTGCAACGAACCTGCAAAATGCACAGAACAACGAGTGAATTAGAATTATATAAATTAAATATATAAAAACTAAAACGTAATTATTCTCTTAAGTGAACAAATATTGGAACTAGAATATGATTTTTAAATTATATTACAGTTGAACTTCCTTATATTGAAATACATTTTTTTATAGTGTGGTGACCTTTTTTAGTTTTCGTATTTGAGCCAGCAAACACACTTAAAATAGTGATTCAATAATAAAAAAATAATTTAAATAAGTTTGGAATACTGCCTAGCATTTTAAGTTTTTTTAAATTAATAATCTTATTATTCACTATAGGAAAGTTTGACTGTAAAACAAATATAATAATTATAGTAATCTGCATATAATTATAATTTAATTGCTTGTACACTCAAAAAACACTTTTCAAAGTGCTGAACCAAAAAATAACAAAATAAAAATGAAAAGTGATTCACAGGCTATAATAATTTCAGATTCTTATTCGAGCGATCATTTATGATATTATCAAATATATCATAATTTTCACTAAAGAAAAGTTTGACTGTAACTCAAATTAATAATGAAAGTAATCTGCTTATCATTTAAATTTAATTGTTTCTGCACTTATTTTGTAATATCAAATGCGTGAAAAAATAAACACAAAAAATAATAAATACAACTTTGACATGAAATGTGATTCCTGTTTTTTGGGTAGGTGAACTTACTGTAAGATTGCAGTTTGGCACGCACCAAGGCCCAGCCCTGGAATGCGTAGAACAAGGTCAGCACAAAGATGTGCTCCAGCAGCCAGACGCCCATAACCCAATGGAGGCGCTTGAGGCCGCCCCGGAATGTGCCCAGGCCAAATTTGAAATGGCCCTCGACAAAGTAGTCGTAGCATATGACGTTGAGCAGAAACATGACCATAATTATGCCGAATATGTGATAAATGGTGCGCATGTGCTCCACCTGGAGCAGTGCCGTCAAATACGATTCGCGCGCCAAAAACACCTTGTCCGGCAGCTGACGTCGTCTTCTTTGTTCCGCCTGCTGCTGCTGTTGTTCTTGTTGTTGTGCTTTGGTCGTTTCATTTTGGGCATCCGCCTGCCCATTTGGATAGTCGCTGACGTCAAAGTCTGTCGTTGATTTTGTCGAAGATGCTCGCTGCCGTCGATTGTGCCATGTGGAACTACCAACTGTGCCCCTCTCCCTGGAAGTGGAGCTTTCAAAGTGCCGGAATTCGTGCGAACGCAACTCCTGCTGTCGTATGTCCTGCATCACATCCTCGATCATGCAGGACAATCGCTGCTCAAAGTCAAGCAGCATTTTGCCCTGAAACTTTTGCAGCTTTTCGCGCACAAAGTGCATTTGATCGGCTTCCATAGTCCTCGACTGCTCCTCGGACATGGTTAAGATTATTTGTTATTATTTATTTAACACCTGCACCTTTTCGACTCGTAATCGGATTAAATTAATTTTATGGCACCAACCGTTCACGCGAACGTCGAATTAAACAATGTATCGATTGGACCGAGGTTCAAATGTTTCTGTCTGTTGTTGTCAAATGCGTGAGATGATAACGGCGCTTTTGTACATTAGCCGGAGGCGCAGCTTGCGAGCATTTTGCAGCACTGATCAGCAGTGCTGGCCATTTAGCTAGTTTCCTGTGAGAACCAGCTAGCATTTAAAGTTGAGAGCTACTGCTTAGGCTGAGCTATAATTCAAACTAAGAGCGTACGCAGGGGGAAGGGGGGATAGACACAACATGTCTCCGTGAAAACAAAAAACAGAAAACATTATATTTGACTATAGCAGAGCTTTCCAAAAACCTTGGGAATGTTTTTAATTATCGAATGCAATGTTTACGTGGTTTGGATTAAATTTTAACGAAAACAAATTTAAAATTCGGCCCCTCAATTACGGAAAGCTTTGCTTAAGAGAATTATATTAAACTTTGGGACTTATTATTTATTTATTTATTTAAGGTCAACTAAAGTTAGACGGCATAAATAAATACAATAAATAAAAGAATTAAAGTCAAATAAAAATCACATTTAATTATAAGAGTAAAGGTAAATATTAACAAAAACTTATAAAGCAATTGCTGGCATGCCGAGATGTTACACTCAGATAAATTAATTATAGCAAAAACGTTATTAGCATATAAGATTTGCATTAGCGCCTTTTCAGCTAATTTGTTCAGCTTTTTTTAATCAGCGAATCAGCTACTTTTTGGTTTGTAGGCATCACAGCTGTTCAGCAGCCAAGCACTAGCTCAGCCCCACTCTCTGAGTCTCTCTCCCATAGACACTCTCTCTCTTTTTGGCGTCGTACAAAGCGCGTCGTTTTTGTTTTTGTTGCTGTTGCTGGTGAATTGGTTTAGCTAGGCTACAATTTACAATTGAGGCACCTTAAGCGACCCGATTAGCCATCAACGGCACTTGGCACTTGAATCTTAATCAATAGGTCGTCTTGCGAGAAACACATGTGGGTCTATGTTACTACTGATAAGCCCCCATTGTTCATTGGCCCCTTGTAAAATGGGTGCACATGCACTCGCCATCGCGCACTTAATATTTATTTGTTTACATGTGTGTACTTATGTGTGTTCCTGAACTAAGAATGACTAAGTTTATATGTATTTGTGTATGGCAGACAGATTGTCACAACGTATTGAAAGATATAGTATGACAAATGAGCAAATGCAGTCTAGTTCACATTGCACATGATTTATTGCATAGAACATTTGTACAATGCATGATTTCAGTACGATAAGGATTATACTTTGACTAAGATTAAATGCAATGAACATAAAAAAGACAAAGAATAATTAAATACAATCATACTCTTATTTATTATACTCGTAAAATACAAATTTTTTAAACATCTTTTATTCTGGACATAGATTATTATATATTTTTAAATTATTATGTATAGAGTTGAAATTTTAATAACTCCTTAATGAATATTTTATAATTCAGTTAGTCTGTAATGGAGGATATTATGAATAATTATTAGAAACTTTTACGCACAAACTATTTTGATTTTAAGCTTCAATAGCTTTGAACACAAAGTTGTGCAATTAAATTTCAGCAAAACAATTTTAATTGAACTTCAAAAATGATACAAAATTGTTTCTAAAATAATGTATTTAAAATATTTTAAATAATCCATTGTTAGAGATATCTAGTTGATCTATATGTTAAGGCATGAGAAAAGAATAGATATAAAAAAAACATTTAACATTTTTTTTTTTTTTTAATATAAATATGAAATTACATTTTTATTTATTTTATTTATAAGTGATGTGTTTTATTTTTTTGTTTCGTATAATATTTTGCGACTATAAATAAATAAATTTACAAATAAATAATATGATTTTAATTAACTTATAAAATTCCAAACAAATACGCAATTTATAAACTTTTTTTTTTTTGAAAAGCTGGTACAAAATAACTTTTCGCGAAAGTCGAGTTTTGCTGCATAAAATATGCCCAAACATCAGCATCAAATAAAGATATCGTACTGTTTGTTTATGTTGCGTGTGTGTTTGTGTATTTTTGGCATATTTAATTGCAAATATTTATGTACGTATGCGTAAAAAACAAAAACAACAAGTAAACGCACATAAGCCAAATGTTTTGATAACGAAAAATGAGCCAAAATTAAAGCTCACGGCCATGCGTTGTCCTGCCGGCCTCAATGCATAGTGTGTGTGTGTTGGTGTGTGTGTGTGCGCGTGTGTGGAAAATAATATTAATGCTGTGCAGACGCAATAACCAAAAATATTTATTATTTATGCGGAATAAACAGCAGCGGCAGAAAGCACACAAAATCCGAAATTAATGCAAAAATGACAAAAGCAGCGGGCAGCATAGAGAAACAGAGAGATAGAGAGAGAAAGAGAAAAAGAGATGGGGAGAGAGTAGAGAAAAAGAGCGTGCCAAGTGTAGGAGTAATTCGCTTATATATATATATATAAAATGTATATATATATTGTATTTATATGAGTACTATATGCGAATAATGAATGCGGCCTGTCGCAGCTTCAGCAGGAACATAAAAGTCAAACTCAGGCCGAGCGAAATATTCATAAAGAGCAGCAAAAACGGCAGCTAACATTATGCAGGGAGATCTGCCAGATAGCGCCGCACATATAAAAAGTCATTTTTATTGCTCCAAAAAAGAAAGGCATGCTGCGAAAGACACTGAAAGAAGGGCAACAGCAGAAGAAGAAAAAAAAAACAAAAACAAAAATAAATAAGAATAGTAACAAAAATAATATGCGACCGCATAAAAATCTATATAATTCATACAAGCCCACACAGACGCAGGAACAAACACGTACTCCGCGCTTGGCGGCCATATTGGGTCATAAAAAGCATACACACACACACACACATACACAGAGAACGGTATAATAGCCTGACCACAAAACAACAGCAGCAGAAAAAAGGACTATAACAACAACAACAACAGCGAACTGGCAGACACAGCAGAAAAAATTTTATGACGCTGAAACTTTGTGAAGCAGAAACATATAAAAAATGTTGCATATTTTTAGGAGGCCTCGTTGAAAATTGTCCCATTGCTGTCTGCTTGTGCTTGCGAGTGTGTCTGTGCGTGTGTGTGTGGTTGTTTTATAGGCACACAGTTTTGTGTGCTGTGCGAATTGGAAGAGAAAAAAAAATGGCGCAGTTTTGTAATTTGCTAAAAAGGCACATAAAAAGCAGTCGAAATGTCAGCGAAATGCCAACGAAATTGTCAGCCACAAATAATGCGAACTGTATGAGACTGTACACTGTTCAAAATATGGCAATCATATCAAGATATATTTTTTCAGTGTCTTTTCAATCTGCTTAGTTGCAGTATTTCTTTTGGGTTTTGGCTTGTAGCGATTGTTGATGTAAATTTTATTCAGTTCACACTTATTAATTATTGCATTTATGAGAAAATTCCTGAAAATTCATTTCCAAAAAATATGCTATTGCACATTTAACCTTAACCTGTTAACTTTGGACAGTATTCCTTTTATCGAAATCTCTTAAAATATAGTAATTAAATTTCTCGCTTTGGAGATAATGAAAATAACTTGTTTTTAAGTTAACAAAGTTTGTAAATAAAGAAAACGATTGATGACATTCGAGCGGTGCAACTTGGATTTAAATTTAAGCTACGACTTTTAATTGCACAAATGAATCCAAAACAAATATCCTTGGGACACAGACAAAAGGTTTAGTGGAAACTTAAGATTTTCATCTGCACGGCTAAGCTAATTTTTTAAGCTTTGGTAGTGATTCTTAGTGTTATCTATTTTGTAATAGAATATTCATATTTTCTATTACAATACACAGTTGCCAGCTTTAATCGAATGGAATGAAATCTTAGTCAAACTTCTTAACAGTTCTATATTATTTATAGAATATATTATTTTAGAATATTGAATATAGGTATACATTATTTATATATAAATGCAGTCACAAAATCTATTTTGGAGTAAACTCTTATTAGGACTATAAACTCTTCATTAACACCTACAATCTTCTTGAAATTTATTATCCTTTTTCATCTAATTAAACTGCCCTTATAATTATGCTACAAAATATGTGGTAAATAATAATGGGTTTAGTTGCCTGGAATACGATATTTGTGGCACCTATTATTGTGACCGCAGAAAAGTATGCTGCACTAAATTGTTTGTATGAATAATGCTCACTTTTCTAAAATGAACTGATAATTATCGTATATATATTTATTTAAATTGAAAGTTCATTCCAATATATTGTAGACTGCTGTTACTTACGAAATTTTCAATTAAATGAACGACGTAATTTCTCTCAGCGCGCTTTCTCCATTTTGGCAAGCTGTATTAGCTTCAAGTCCGTAGCCCACACAGTGGCATATGTGGTGGGCGGGTAGGCGTGGCTTGGCGCACGTTTAAAAAATAAAATAAAGCTGGTGCGCCTGCCAAGCAACCTCCAAAACCGCTTCTCTCTCCCCTCCCACCAACACAACAAATTCTCGCTGTCGACAGTTTCGCAAATGCTGCACAGTATGCTCATAAAAATATGCTTGAAATTGGTTTGCCATGCGACGAGAACAAAAACGAAAGGCAGGAAAAAAGTCTCCCAAATATTATTTACAATTGTTCGACTAAGCGATACTCTGCACATAAGTCTCACATGAGCATAGTTGAAATAAGCTTAATTTAATTTAGTATTTAACTAAAAACTTTAAGTAATAAACTAATATAAAAGAATTGCTATTTAAATGGTAATTAACGGAAAAATCTAAGTGCAAATTTGTCCAACATAAATAAAAGTATTCAAATTGCAAGAACTTAAGTAATTAATAGAAAAATATCTTAAAATGTGAATTAATATAACATTTTCTGCATGGATTTTCATAACTAATCAAATCTGATCATCATTTTTTGTTAAATATTTTTATAATCTCCCAAGTAAGCTTACATAAATAATAAGACTATTTACGTTTTATTTTTTATTATCTCTCAAGTATATAAACATTTCTTATTTTTTTAGTTTATATATAATTTTAAATTTATTTTGTTACTTTTTGTATTTTGTGTGTCGATTGACTTTAGTTGACATTAAATAAATAAATAAATGAATGAGCTTACAGTAAGTCTCAAGTTAAATGCAGGCATCTTATCAAATATATAAGAATCTTGAGCTTAACAAAATACAATCTTAAAATTGCAAATTTAATACTTTTTGGCATTCTTCTTTTTATCATATTACAGGGACTGCAAAGGAAAAACTCTTAGCTACATTTATTGTCGCCAACGACATCGACGACGGGAAATGTCGCGGCAGACGCAGGCCATGTGCTCCATGGATCACGCTCCACCGAGCAGGAGTATTAGGAGCAGCAGCCTGGCAGCTGGAGAGGAGTTAAAGGAAAATAGAGAGAGAGAGAGAGAGAGAGAGAGAGAAGTGGTGTCGTAGACGAATCGTTCGCTTTTGATTGTTTTGCAAACAAAGCGAAAGCGAAACAAGCTGCCAAAAGTAACCAACCACCCACACGAACACAGACACACACACACTTACACACACACACCCACACGCACACACACACATACAAAAAGACTATCACAATGCTTTTTGCTTTCTCTTCTTTTTTCTTTTTTTTTTGTTGTGTTTTTTCCCCCAAAATGAAAAAAAGGAAAAAAACGTGGCAACTTTTTTCGAGGGTGGATTTTCATTTTGTATGCTACATGATTTGGAACTTTATTCGACAGTCGCCCCTTGCGAACCGTTATACTTATGTGTGTGTGTAAGTATGAGTGTGTGCTGTGCATGTATGTGTCTGTGTGTGTTTGTATATGTTTTTGCTTGTGAGTGGATTTTTTTTTACCATTTTCATTATTTGCAAATTTATGCGGGGTGGCATTTTTGTGACTCAGTCGATTGCCTTTGTTGTTGTTGCATTTGTTGTTGTTTTTTGCGTTGTTTTTGTTTTTGTTGCTGACACTCCAAACCCCATTCTGCTCATCGATTTTCGGTTTTCATGTCGAGCGATTTTTTTATGTAGATTGGCCATTATGTGGAATTAGTTTTTCTGCTGGATTTTCTCTTTTTGCACTCGTTGAGTTTGCCCTGTGAGTATACGTGTGTGAGTGTGTGTGTTTGAGTGTGTTTGTGTGTGTGTGGCACATAGAAATGGCGTGCGCCATAAAATGTTATTGGCTGCTGTTAGTAAATGTGAATGTTTGGAATGGTTGATGGGTTTTGATGAGACCCTGAAGCACTCACAGCACAATTATATACTATAAGAAAAATTTAAAAAAAAAATACGCAATAAAAAAGTTTGTAAATTATAGCATTATTAACTAGCTCAATATTGAAACAATTAAAGAAAAAGCCAATTAAATCTGAGCTAAACTTGGCAATTGTTTTCTTCTTTTTTTTAGTAATGAGGAGAGAAGATATCATATTAAATAAATACATTTATTTTGAGGAAAGTCAAACAATTCAACAAAATTCGAAATATCTGCGCAATATTTCGATTACAGGCATATTAAATTTGCTTATAGAGTTGCGATTCGAATAAAATTAGTTTAATGGTCAAACTGAAATCGTTTCCTTTCTAATGGACAAACATCATTTATATAAAAGGTAGCGCAAGGTAGACTCTTTATTATTATTTATTAATGCCACGCTTTGGTAAATATCTGAATTTAAATTCATATAAAATATATTTTGCTTAATCAGAATGATGCACGTATTAATTTTGGAAATTAAATCCATTAATATGCATAGCTGCACATCAAATCAAATCAATTTTGTATGCATATTTGTCTCTCAAAGTGACAATTGGGTTTAATTATAAAACGAATTGCAATCAACAATTTTGAATATTGATATATATTTCGGTATTTACCCAAAAAAAATTCCATGGCAAGCCAAAGAGAATTTGGGAAAAGTATAATGACCGCGATGGCAAACAAGAACTCAAGTTTTTATCAGCGGGTCAAACAAAAACTTTTCCACAACGCAAATATTTTTTAATAAATCGCATCACGAGTTATTTGCCCAAGATAAACATAGTCGTCGAGTTGACTCGATTTGATTTGATTTGTATTGGAATAGTTGTAAGTCAAATGCGAGAGACTTTTAAAAATAGGCGTTGATAAGTCTGTTTAATTGGACCACAGATTAGCGACTTGAGCATGAAAACAGTGCTTAAAAAAATCAATAGCATTTTGAAGATTTTTGAATATCAGTTTGCTACAAATCAGCATGCAGTATTGAAGTATTAGGCCAAAATGTTTCATGTGTCGCATTTTTTTCAGCTTTTATCGAAGCAGACAGAAAACAATTTTTACTCACAGCTCAAATTCTGCTCTCGACAGTCCAAAAAGACGGACTATTGAGATAAAAACAAATGTGCTGCCAACAATTCGAAGGCTCTACGTGAGTGTGTGTGTGTGTGTGTGTGTGTTGGTGTATGTGTTTGTGTGGGGGTGGTTGCTTTCCGCATAAATAGCCAGAGAGGGTGGCTGCTGTCTTGGGTGATAATTTAACAACAAACGAATGCGAATGCGAATGGGAATGCGAATGGGAGAGTGTTGCTTTTGTATGTTACTTTTATTTTTGCTTGCTTATTTTGCGTCTTTCTTCTTTTTTTACACACAACCCACACCCCACACCCACAGTGTGACACATGAACGGGGCGTGGCAGGGGGTTGGTCGGTTGGTTGGTTGCCTGGTGCAAAAAGCAAGAAATTCACATAAAAATATACGAGTACTCATTATGATAATACGAAAATAAATGACAGTGGTGTTTATACTCAGAGTATTACGTTGAGTTCCTTCGAGTAGCCATGTAGCCAGGCAACGAGCTAACTAACTGTAGATGGCGTTGGGTTAACTCCCAATGTGCCACAAGACGTGGCATGAAGACATTCAGTCTCAGCTAAAGGGCATTTGCGATTTTCTGCTATCTTTTAAATATTCATATAAAAATGTAAACAAATAAAATGTAAAGAAAAATGCTTAATTTCATTATTACTTTAATTTATGAATATAGACTAAAAATCATTTAAAAACAGTTTTTAATACTTTTTTGTTTTTAATTTTAAGTTAAGTCTTTATTTTATAATATAATAATTATGTTTAAAGGAATTTACAAGCAAATACGTTGCAAAAAGGTGCATTTTTTTTTTAGCTTTTAATCATTTAATTTGTAACTTTAATTTTATATATAATTTAATGTTACAATTTTTATTTGTTTTATCTTTTCAAATTTTTAATGACAGTTTTTAGTCTACATCATAAACATAAATACATATAAGAACTACTATAAAATATTAATGTTTTATATAACTGATAAACCTATAAATCATTTTCATTAAGCAAACAAAAATTTATAAAAAATACTTTAATATAATTTATTAGCAAAATGAACAATTAAATAAATTTAAAAAAAAAACACAAAAGACAAACAAAAAATTATAATAAAAATAAATTGATAAAATAACTACGTTTCTTCTTTAAGATTTTTTTTTATTTTTAGCTTTTTTTACTTATATCTTTAATTTTAATTAAATAAAAGAAATTTCAGCTTAAAAATGATTTTGAACAGCATTTTTTTAGTCCGTCAATTCGAATACTCTCTTGCAACTTGTTGCACATATTTAAGCTAACTTAAATTATTTTTTATATATTATATTTTCCCCTTATAGCGCATCCAATATTCGGTGCTGTCCGAGGCTTGTAAGTATGTTATATCTGTCATTCCGGCGCGTACATTAGAAAATAAAATATGCTGCCTTTGCTTTGCCTTGGCTAACATATTATGCCTTTGTTCTCGTGTTGCCAACCTGGGGGCATACCTAATTCAGCTTTTGGCATGCCTCCGTCTAAAAGCCCCCACTCCCCACTCCCCTCCTGTGGCCCATACGTTGCGTTCGTTGACTGCGTCTAATAGGCTCGTATACTTTCCGTAAGCAGTTCAATTTTTTATTCGCATTTGCGCTGCGTTTTCCGGCTTAGTCTTCGCTACCAAATAGCTGTCGACGTTGGCCATTAGCGACATATTGTTGCAGCCTTTGTGGCCATCCGGGGGTAGGAGTTGGAGCAGCTGGTTGGCCATTTAGCAAATCTTTTTGATCATCAGGTTGCCTGGGGAGGGAGAGCAACTGCTAAGTAAATGAAAATACGCCGGCAATTAAATCGCTTACTGCTGTTGTCTTCAAGTATTCAGTGGACTTAGGAAACTCTTCCTTGACTCTTAATATTTAAATAATACAAAAAATAATAAATATATTAATAGTTTAGTTTAGTATTTTTTTCAACAAACCAATTCATGCGCTTAAGCTATTTTATTTGTCTTGTTTTTTGTCCGAGCTGCTTTAAGATATCTGAAAGCAATTTAAAGTTAAATTAAGATAAAAAACAATTAAGAAAAATAAGTAAAATAAACGAATAAAGTTTATAAAAAAGATTTAAATTTTTATATTTTTTAAATTTAATGAGTGGCTTTTGAACTCTTAATGTTAACTTAACACTTAAACTTGTTCAAAAAATTAATTGTGCCTGCTGCAAGATTTTTTTCTTAAGTGTTTCGTTCTTATTTGCTTTATTTGTTTCTTACTTCAAACTTTTAGGATTCATATTTAAAAAAAAAATGGAAAAATTGAAAGTAAAAGAATTAAATTAAAAATGAAAGTAAAGTTAAAAACTAAAATGTAAAAATTAAAATTAAATTAGATGTAAAAATTATCTTTTTAATTAAAATGTAAAAAATAAAATTAAATTAAAGATAAAAATTATCTTTTTAATTAAAATGTAAAAAATAAATTAAATTAGAGATAAAAATTATCTTTTTAAATAAAATCTAAATAAGTCCAATATTTATTGGTGGGATGGGGAAACGCCAAATAAAAAATCGAAGTTTAATCAGAATAAGTTTTTGGGAGTTATTGATGGCTAAAGTGGATTAAGATCAGAGTTGAAAAGAAGCACGAATTGACTTGGACGGACACAATTCGATCTTTTTTATGTGCTGAGCTGATCAGACAAGAGCAGTATTCGAGGAAAGAATGGACTCAGGAGATATATATTGGGTATATTAATATTATATAATTATAATTGCGAATTGGCTTAAGTTCGAAATTCTTTTTTCTAGGTATAGTATATATATGCTGATAACATAACGGAAAACTTTTCCTCTTTTGAAAATCAAAGTAAGAACTCCTGATTATATACATACATACTCATATGTATGTATTTTAGTACAGCCGATATTTGGCAATCCAATGAAGCAGCTGCTGGCGTTTTTGCTACAGTTTTTCGAATTGGTTTTTGACAAAATTCGTTACATTTTTGGACAAAACAGGACTCGTCTATGCTGAGCCCAGGGTCAACAATTAAATGTCATTTGCGATGGGAAACAGAGAAATCGCCGATGACCATTGTCGCAGTTATTATACGATTGGCAATGAAAAATTATTTAAATGTGCAAACTATTTTGTATCAAGACGGAAAAAGGTCAAGCCGAGGGGCCGAGGGGTTAGCCACAGCTACAGTTCCTGACCGTTCCAGCGTCCATTTGGAATGGTCAATTGAAAATGCTGCAGGCCAAGTTCCATGCTCGATTCTCGATGCACACAACCGTTTCTCAACATGCAAAACACAATAGAAACGAAAAATCCTTTTTTAATTCTGCGTTCTGTGTGCGAATCGAAATCATTTTTGTTTGTGAAGCAATAAATTGTAAAATTGCAGCCCCTGCCACTGCCCCTGCCCCTAGCCACCCCTATGAACCCTGGCTGGCAGGCTGACTCCTTGAAGCTGCGTCTTATGCGTGACCCCGAAATTCACGCAATTTTCGTGACACATTCACAATTTTCGCATTAATTTTAACCTCTGCCCCGATCCTGATGCGGCCGCTGACAAGGGGTCAGCTCTCGATAGACCAATAGCCGCTGCCCAACCCCCGACCCCTTGCCAATGTGTGTTGGCGGCACGACACCGCAGGGGTCACGAAAGTGTGAAAATGTGTTACTGCTCGCCCGGCTCGGACTGAACCGGACTGATGAGATGGTCTCGCTCTCGTTTTGAGGATGCCACACGAGGCGAGACCGCTGGGCATTTTTGGCGCTTATTTCCAAAATTGCCAATTGTCTAAGCTTGGGATTTAGCACAGTTGCAGCCACAGACGCACGGGGCAACATAACTACAATGGATGCGAATTCGAACTCGCACTCGGACTCAGATCCAGATTCAGATTCAGTTTACAATTGTGTGCGGCTATTGTTGAAATGCGTTTTGATTTTAATGCGCCGAACAACAACAACAACAACAACAACTGCAACAACAACAACAACAACAACATAAATGCCGACTTAGTGGCGTTAATTTCAGGCGCATTACAAATGTAGTCCGTATTTAGCCCAATGGTCACAAATGGTCAGTCAGTCGAGAGTGATGGGGAACGAAACCAAAAATGATTTGTGTCCATAACTGCTAATGTAACGGTCTTATGTATGTGCCATAAATATACACATACATATATATATGTATAATCGTATATACCATTAGTAATTGAAACTGAACTGAACGACTCTCAACAAGACAAAGCACATTCGATTCTGCTGCTAAATTCATTTTATTTGCATCGACAAATTTTACTCTCTTTATAAACATTTATGATTAAAAATATTAAAATGTAGTCTTCATTTCTTTATTTTATTTTCAAAGAATTATTTCAATTCTTAGCTCCACAAAGAAAAACATATTTATTTTTCTCAGTTTAAGCAATTATTTCTCTCTTTTTTGCTTAAGTGTTTTGTGTGTTGAGAAATGATTTCATTCACAATTCAATAAAATGTTCCACAACTGCCTTGAAAATGTCCTTAACAAGGAGGTTCAATGATAATGGATTGAGCTTGATTTTTATCATATCTATCCTAGAAGTAGATCAACATTTTTAAAAATGTGCTGGTTTCTACGCAGATAATGAAACTTCTTTATTGTGTGTATTCGAACATTAAAACGACCTTGGCAAGAAAGTTTGAAAGTGATTCAGGACCTAAAGGATTGATGGAATGATGGATTGAAAATTTTTTAAATTTCGTCAATTTCTTTTTAAACTCATTTTCAAGCGATACTTAAGGAATTAATCAATATGTTTCATTTAATATAGAAAAATCTTAAGCTGAGAAAATTTACACAAACTGTTGTAAAATATTTTTAGTTTTCTTTTTTTATTATCGGGAAAACATTTTTAGTTTTCCTTTTTTGTTATCGGTAAAAAAAAATAACTAAAAGTGTTTTGCTTAGATGCTTAATAATTTAATTTCTCGGCTAAAATTAGTAACAATGTACATCAATTTGATATGTATAGCTTAGGCAGGTTCGTTCAACATAGATTTGGCAAGTGAAAACAGTTATACGTTTCAGTTAAAGAAGGATCTGAACTTTAGTTCTAGTTGTAGGACTTATATTACTTTGATATTTTACTACATAGACATAAAAATGTGATCCTTGGTAAGGAACATTTGTGTATAGAGTTATTCAAGCAGCCAACCCTCTCACTTGTTACTCCGTCAGATGGTTTGTAAAACAGATATGTAAAATGTTTACCGGAGTTTAACCCTTTCTTCCACTATTTTTACTGCATCCATAAAGGCAAACGCGTCGATATTTGGCCATTTGCATGGCTAATGAGGAGAGACAGTATTCCCTTATTCCTGGAAACGAGTGAAAAACTCAAAAATGTTTCAAAGCCCTCATAAAAAGTGGCGAAAAATTTCATTTAACCCGTTCGCATAGGCCGACCAAAAACTTTCGCCAAAGGGTTGAGGAAGTACGAGCAAGGTGAGGAACAATGGGTGTCATAAAAAACACAACCGAAGCATCATAAAGAACACAAAGCGAGCGGCATTAGCTGGAAACAAAAAAGAAAAATAACACAGACTGAGTTTCCTTGGAATCTGGCAAGGACACCGGGAAAGAGAAAGCAATAGGATGAGGCGATCCTTTTTTTCTTAATGGTGAAAGGGTTAAGGGTGCAAAAAACGGCAGCCGCATCCTGAAAAACTGAATAGTGCATCAACTACCTGAGTGCCATAAAAAACTTAATGTTTTATGATATTTTGCGTAGATCTTAAAAAACTGCAGTACGCGGAAGTGATGGTCTGCTTTTTTTTGGCCATACTCGAGTCCTTGGACAATCACAACTAGAGCAGTCTAATGAGATGCGCGTAGAGCATCTAAAGGATCTAAAGGCGTCTGAGGAACTTTCTCGTGATTTTCCAGTGATTTTCATTGTTAAGCCAACCAACGCCTAACAGCATTACCTGGTGCGACATGCACACTATATATATATATATATATTTATGTATATGTGTATATATATCATAAAATGTACGGATGGGCAACCAAAGCCACCGAAGCCGTTGCAATTGTCCTGGCGTAATGCGCGTTGTCCTTCACGCTTTTGTTGCCTTTCAGCTACTTTTACGGCGTAACCATTAAGACAAACAATCAAAATTAGAGCAACTATTTCGCTTTTGCCATTTCTGTATCTGTATTTGTATCTGTATCTATATATCTGCCTCTGGTCTGTTTGTTTGTATCTGTTATTGTTGTCTGTTGTTGTTGTTTTGGTCTCTCTGCGTTTCTGGGTCGCTGTTCTGCTCTAGTTTCCTTTTTTAATCCTTCGGGTTTTCAAGCTAAAAAAGGATTTACGGATGTGTTGAGCCCGCTGTTTAGCATATTATTTCTGCGAAACTATGCTCCGCACACCTCTCCTTCCCGATTCCCGCTCTCACCACCCAAGTGGGCGTGCCTCAGCTTTGGCATTGCCTGTGATTTATTTCGATGCAATTTGCTGTCATTTACAATGTGGGCGTTGTGGTCCTAGTTTTGCAGTTTTCCAAGTTGTGCCCTATACAAAATATTCTGAATAGTGCAAGATTGTTGCAGTAGAGAAAGGTAAAAATAAGAAGTTTAAGCTATAATTTTTAAGAGTTAAAATCAAACTATAAAATAAAAAATGATGGCTAAGGTTAAATTTTTATTAATAAAAAAATTATATATACTTGCATATATGAAAGAAAGATAATAAAAATTTTTGTTTTTAAATTTAATACTAAAAATTAATTATAATCGTTTAACTGCATTTCTCTAAAATAAAATCGAATAATTTGCAATATAAAAGTTAAAATCGTTTCGCTATTTATTTAAATTGTAGTTTTCTGAAGAAAGTTTTCTACTTTCTTATTAATTAATTAAATATTTATATATTTTATATGCATATTCAAATTGCACTTTTTGTTTTAAAGAAATGAAGTCCAGCTATTAATTTGTTTTTTTTTTGTTATAAAACTTGTTATAAAACTTAAATAAATACTTATAAAGTATAAATTATCATAGTACTTTAAATTGAGCTATAATTGTTTTTTTTCGTATATTTTCATTTCAATCTAATTCTATATTAAAAGAAAATAACATATTCGATTTCCCATAGAAACTATTTTTTTTAAGACTTTCAACTACTTCTTATAGCATATGTGATTATATAAATATTCTAAGATATTTAATACACAATTCAAAATTTAGCCATTATTTTTGATTTTAATATTTTGTATACAACTTGAAATTAACAATGTTTTTTTTCTGCGTGTCCGATAAATTTAAAAATATTTAGTTAGATTTTCTACAAAGAATATTTACTTGTTCACAACTTTTAAACATTTCTTAGATTTGTTGATTTTTTAATGAAAATGTATAATAAATATATTTTATAATAGTTATTTTAGTTCGCTTCTTAACTGTTAAATTTTAAAATAATAATATTGCCATCTACCTAAATAAAACATTTGAAATCAAATTCGTTCTCCTAAAATTAATTTAATTGTACTTTAATTGAATTCTCACCGATATTCCCATTATCACCCTAAATAGTTAAGGAACAGATCTCAATTAGTTTACACAGAAGCGTAAAAAAAGGAAAACCAATTTGCACTTGAGATCAAAGAGAGAAAAAACCAAAAGAAAAAGAAAAAAAATGCAAACACAACCAAAAATGGGAGAATATAAAACACAAAACCAAAGAAAATGGCAAATCATGCTTAGCATGAAATCAGCTTAAGAACTCAAGGTGATAACCCAAGCGAGAGGTCGGGCAAAAAGTGCGCCAAACACAAACAAACCTAATGAGGTCTTGGGGTACGGCTGGGAACACATCCATAGCTATCTCAATTGAGGTGCGGTCAACCACAAGATGCGCATTTGCATATGAGATCTTGAGCTCAAACCACCACCAGCAGCAGCAAATGGGGAACAAAGCGTGTGCCGGGCACGACAAGGACTAAAAGGACTTAAGGACGTCTGTTGACATTGGGCGAACAAAGGCTGAAGCATATCACTTGAACTTTGTGCCCGCAGCAATTAGATGCCAGTTGTGATCATCGCGATCATCAATTAAGAGGTCAAGCGTGACGCTGCTGGACATGTGCGCAGTTGATCCTGCGATCCTGTGCGGCTTAAGGAACATTTGTTTTGCCTCTGCGACAACTTTACATAACTTGTGCGATGCTGTTGTTTTTCCGAGGATCAGCGGCTCCACACCCGTCCGCGCCCGCCCTAAAGCAGCGCTAATCACATGATCAACACTGGATCAGGATCAACGCTGCTCTGATCCTCGTCTTGATCCCGCTGCACACAGCACACAGCACGCTGCGTAATGTTGGATTATGCAGTCGCCTAGCCAATATATAAATCACTTTTAAATCTAGGCTCTATAGAGCTACGGCCGCTCGAGTTTTCAGGATGCTGGATTAATGAACGCCGTGTGCAAGTTTCGCCTTCAACCGCAGGTAGTTGTTCCTTTAATCCTTTCTTCGGCACTCGCAAATCCGCTGCAAAGTCCGGTTGCACCTCTAATCCGGTTGACGACGTCAATGATGCCCGCCTGATGCTTCTGCCTCGGCTTCTGCTCCTGGTCAGGCTACCTGATCTGATCTCTCTGAGTGTCTTTGTATGTGTGCCTCTATTTGCATGTTGTCGGAATTGTGTTTGCCTTTGTTGTGTAAATATTGCCTCGCATTTCAAGTAACAACTCGACTTATTTATCTTCAATATATCAATTAAATTTAAATATTTTTTTAATCTTAAATACATTTAATGTATTTAACATTTAGTTTGAATTAATATTTGTCCGTTAAAAGATTCATTTTAGTATGTCTTTCAAAAATAATAGTATTTTCTATATTATTTTATTTATTTATAAGTCTTTATTTAAATATAAGTATACTGGCCTATTCATTGTTATTTTAATTATTATAAATAAATATTATAAATTTAATTATTATAATAATAACAAGAAATCGATACATTTCGATTTCCGATAGCAACAAATGCCACAATTTTAATGGTAAAATCTTATTAATACATACTTTGCATATGCATATTATTGATCAACGCCGAAATTTCATCAATATCGGATAAGAAACACCGAAAATATAGTCGAAAATATATTCTCAAATGAATCTAATTTCGATCAGCAGCCGTAAGCATTTTCTGTATGCATATAAATATGCAAGCGCATGTGTGAGAAGAAGATGGCATGATAAACGCCGCGATTGGCAATATGTGTTTGTGTGAATTCTGCAGAGCCCCGTTACCTATGCGTGTATGTATGTATATATGCTTATGTATGTGCATGCACGTGTTTGTAGCCAGTCAGTTCGAGCTTGTGAATAAAAATATGCGCTGGCTTGGTTTTTTTTACTCAGCAGTATCTGCGCCTGAAGAAGACCTTCTCACATTTGGCTGCAAGACTTTTTAAAGGAAAATAAAACTAGAATATATTTAGCAACTGCGTTCAGGGTATATCGTAGTCGATCTCACTCGCCTACAGCATTCTTACTTGTTTAGAATTGTAATTGATTGAGTTTTTAGCTTTCTTGAAAACTTCAGGATTTTAATGAAAAGAGTTGGGATATACAACTTGCAATTATTTCAACTACATAATTTAATCTTGCACTAATATATTAATAATAATTAATTAAGCTGCAATGTAACCAAATAAATAACCCATGCACACACGCATTACACACACACACACACACTGCACAAAATTCAAAAGTGAAAGCACAAAACGGTTGCCCTTTAATGCAACTAGAACTTTGCAACTTTGTGCGGCGCCATCAATCTCAACCACACGCTCCATTATTGCCCCATGTTTCCACAATCAACAATGTTGTGTGCTGTTGCACGAACATTGCCCAAAACTTGACATAGAATGCTGGTTTAAAGCGCCAAAAGGACAGAAAATAGTCACCGCTGCTGCAAGCAACAACGACAACAAAATCTAAATAATGCAGCTGAGACTGTTGAGCAGTGACCAAAGGGAGACGAGTAAGCTAAAAATCAATAATCAATAATCAAGCAAAATTTGCCAAAAAAAAAAAATTGAACGACAGCTGCAATTGCGAACTGCAGCCAAATGCAGTGCGTAGCCAAAGGATGCATATTAGACGCAGACAGTAGGACGAAAAGAGCACAGAGGGAGAGAGAGTCTGAAGCAAAGAGAAACGAGAACGAGAGCGAGAACGTTGGCTTGGGGCGGCTGTGGACCAGTCACTGAACGCCGATTTTGGGGATGGGGCGCATTTCACTCAGTGCTATTGAGTCTGTTACAGCAGCCGCTTTGAGTGTTTTGTATTTGCCGTTGTAATTGAGCGAAATGTCTGTTCTTCTATTCCCTCTTTCTCTCTCTCTCTCGTTGTGGTTCTCAGCTTGCTGCTGTGCGTGTGTTTTTGGCTGTGCGTGCGTTTGTGAGTGTGTGAGCATTTTGTATGTTTTTGTGTGTTTTGTGCATGCATTTTTGACATTTGTTTCGTTTGCATTTTGAGTCGATTTTGGGCCAGTGTTGTGCACTATGCGGAGATGATTTTCAGCTATGACTAGTGCTAGTTGAGCATGAATTCGTGTCAGTCGTGTTCAGTGCCTCGCATAAGCCGAACGTCGCTCAGCAGCAGCAGAATCAGAATCATCTCAAAAAGGACGAGTGTCTAAAGCAAAACGAAAGCGAAACCGAAATCAAAAAATTTAACAAATTAGGAAAAAAACAAAATCCGTTACCAACAAAAGAACTTCCAGTGAATGTGTTAAGACTTTCCAAACTTTCATGCAGTAGAAAGCGGATTTAAAAAAAGTACGGAGAGTTTTTTTTCGCACATGCGCGAACTTCGCACAAAAAAGCTAAAAAGCAAAGGCAAATAACAAAAAAATAGATAAAAACTACCAAAAAGGAGCAGCCAACACTGACACACACACACAAGCACAAACATACAACTCCGACTGCGTGTGCGTGTACGTGTACGAGTGTTTGTCTGCATGAATGTGTGTGCTTGTGCTTTGCGCGTTTTTTGTTTCGCACGCACTTTTATCGCCGTTTTGTTTAATTTAACGGTGCCGCGGTCAAGTGTAGAGAGCGCGAAAGCTTCCACAGCAGTCGCCCCCGTTCCCGATTCCGGCCCGCCCATTTCGGACCAAAAACTTTTTGAGATTTGCTCGGAGTTGCCGCAGGTACGTAAATATCAGTTTGCAGATTACTCTAAACAACAGGTTTATTGCGCATTTTACCTTCAGAATGCTCTCTGCACATAAATATTAGAGATTTACAGTTAAATGAAAGTGCATCTAAACAATAATTCGGAGGCTCAGAATAAACGAACAAAATAAACAAAAACAATCGAAAACTCAAAAATAGTGCACAGCGCAAATATCAAATTTGTTGAGGCATTCCAGCAAATATAAAACCTTAAAATTTGTGCTGAAAAATATAATATATACTTTATAATATTTCATAATTATATTCATATTGCATATTGTAGAATAGTCAGTTCCTAAGGCTAACTGAAAGGTAAAATAATGTTAGGAAAATTAGGTAAATCATAGACATCTTTTACTGGTGCGCACAGCAGCGTAACAGATTTAATTTATAATTTAATCATTTTTAAACGAAAACAAGTCTCTACTATGAGTCGCTGGAAAATCTTTGCAACTCAGTTAATATTCAGTAGATTTTATTTATAGTTGAAAAGTTTTTAAAACAAAAGAATAGTATCCACATATAGTATTCGTAATCATAAAACATATGATTATGTCTTTGCACTTGCAAAATTTCACTTACAATTTGTATCAGTTTCAGAATCAGCCTTTGATTCTTTTTTTCTTTTACTGCTCCGCTTCTATCTCTAGTTTTTTTCTAGTGCTTCTTTTTGTGTCTAACCTTAAAGAGAACACTCACACCAATTCTTACACACACACACACACACATACACACACACTTGCCTGCATATCATTTGCTAAAAATGCAAGAGCAAAAATTCTAAAACAATATTTCAAAATCTGTCTGGCTTTTAGCCGATCTAGCGAACTTGTTTTTTGCCCGTGCTGTTTTGCAAGATTTCACCAACCCCAAGCCCCCCTCCACCACCCACCCCCCTCATTCGTTTCGCTCCCCTCCTCCATGTGCCATGTAGTGTTGGCCCCTGTTTCGTTTCTTTGCCTGGCAGCTAATTTTATTTGTTTACATGTCCGACTGCATGTTGTATTTCTTTTTCTATTTTTTTTTTCGCCCGCCTTTCTTTCCGTCCGTCCGCGTCTCTGTCACTTTTTAGCAATTTCTTTTGATTTTTGTTAAATTTGTTTTTTTTTTTTTAATAATTTAATTTTAGACATTCAACTATAATTCAAAGTCAACGTTGCAATTTTTTAATCGCCATTTTGCTTCAATCTGCCAAAAATGCATTTCAAAAAGAATATTGCCCCATCGTCGAAGAACCCAAAATATCTTGAATATTGTGATTATTTTTGTTTAGTTAGTTCTTTTTTTGTTGTTTTTATTTTTTCGTTTTTTTTTTGTTTTTGTTATTCGTTGTCTTTTCTTCGTTTGGCTTCTTGTTTTACCTTTTTAACTATTGTATTTTTTGGCAAGCATTGCTAAATTGATTGTCAGCTGCTTTAATATGTTTTGAATGTGCTGCTGCTCAAATCGGAAGAATGGATGGACGCATTCTCGTGTTTTACGCTGACATTGAAATACGCGCCCCGCCCTAAATAAATTCCATGCAGTTGCTTTCCTCAAATAAACTTATAAACAAAATAGCCAAAAAAAAAAAAAATCCAAAAAAAAAAAATGCTTCAGCAAAGATCGCTGAACAACAACTAAATATAAATAATTTTTTATAACGCAAATTCATCTTACGTCTGTGCCCCTCTATTACCCCCCTCAACAACCCCCTCTCAGCCACCAGCGGCAGCAATTTTCTAACCGCTGCTGCTGCTGATGCAAAATTGTACAACAAAAACATTTTTTGTGGCGCATTTTCTGCGTCTGAATTTTCCATTTTTGCCATTTTCATGATATTTTTACAAAAGCGGGCCTCGGGGGGATGGGGTCGGGGTTGGGGGGGTATGTGGTGGTTGGGGTTGGCCAAACGACTAGCACATGTTTAGTTTACTTTGCAGTTTCGGTTGCGTTGCATTCACACAGCCACCCCCGCCCCCGCCCCCGCTTCGACCCCTTTCACTCTGCTCTGTTCTCATCATCCTAGTTGCCGGCGTAATATTAATTTTACACTTGGCCTTTAGTTGTTGCCTTTGTTATTGTTGCATGTTGTTTTTGCTGTTGGATGTGCAAAAAAATAGACAGGTTTTGCCTCTCTCTCTCACTATTTCCATCTCGTTTTCTCTCTTTGTTGTTGTTGGACTGACAAGCCAATTAATTTGGCTTCTTAAAAATATCACTAGCTAAATTAAATAAATATGCTAAGCACATTATACAATTTATTTGTTGCTGCGTCTGCTGCCACTTTTGTTCTTCTTCTGCTGCAAAACTCGTTCAGCGCTGAATTTCCTGTACCATCAATTATGCATAAGTATTGCAGATATTTCAACCACCCCCGCAACCACATCCCCCCCCATTTCTATGCTGCTTGCGTTTTGCGTTTTTAATAATATTTACTTAAAAGCACAAACAATTGACCGAAATGCGGCAAATGCAACAATAAAAAAAATAATAATAGAAAAATAAATGGTTTCACAGGAAAACAACGCAAAAAAAAATTCCGTAACCAAAGATCTCTCTTCCAAAGCATTTGCAAATTCACAGCGGGCAATAAAATTGCATTTTTTGTAAATAAATATTCGATTTGCATTTAAAGCAAAACTGTTGAAGGCAAAATATTTTTTGTATAATACCAAAATTGGTTTTACTCTGATTATTTAATAATATTCGAAATGCAATTGTGTTTTATGAATGCGCTTTGTGGCAACTTTTTATAGAACGAACATTGGCAAAAATAACAAAATGCTACAAATATTGCAGATTGTGTAATTGTTGCTGAGTTCTCCAAGAACTAAATAAGACTATAGACAATATTGTATTGTACAAAGAGGATTTTATTTATAAATTTATAAAGAAAAAATAGAAAAAATTAAAGGATTTATTGAATAACTGCGCATCCAAAGAACTCTCTTCCAAAGCATTCAAAATTCATTTTGTTTTTTTTTTTCAAATATGTATTTAATTTGCTTTAACTGAATATTCTTTGTATAATACTAAAATTGGTTTTTCACTGATTATTTAATAATATTCCAAATGCAATTGTTTCTTGCTGGCACAATTTTTATTTATTTTTTTTTTATAGAAAATTGCAGCGCAAAAATAACAACAATTTAATTACTATTAAAAATACACAAATTGATGTGCCTTAAATGATAACAATTTGCTGAGAAATATTTTCTATTTTTGGCAGCTGTGCTTAGTTCGTTAGCCAACTCACACACACTTGCCATGTGTGTGTGTGTGTGTGTGTGTGTGTGTGTGTGGACGGACCATTAACTTAAATCCTTTTTGCTTTTTATTATTAAACGCGAAATGCATCGTCGCAGCCTGTGCCTGACATCGTCATCCTCATCTTCGACCACGTCCAAATCCATCGGCAAATCTAAATCCATTTTCGCTGATTAACTTTAATCCACTGCGAGGGGAAAATTCGCGTCGCGTTTTTCGCTTCTAATCTGCATAGCTTAAGCTTCGCGGCCCGGATCATCCAAATCCAAATGCGCGTAATTTTTGCTTTCTTTTTTTTTTGTTGTATTGTGTCTAATCCAGTTTGAATGGATCAAGGAGAGAAGTGCGCGACTTCGCGACCTGACCATATACCTGACCTCGCGCTCACCTTTTTGCCCATCTCTAATCCCTTGACGCGTGCAACCGCGTCTACCTGTCCCAAATATATAAGCCACAACCATTTGCAATTTGTACGTCAGTCACACATTCATTTCACCAGCGAGCAGACGCACAGCACAACATCCACTTGAGATCCGAGATCCCAATCCCGATCACAATCATTGGAATATACATATAAGCAGAAATATACATATAGGATTTGCGCTAGGTGAGCATCAAGGATAAGGATGGCTCACGTAAGCCCCCGCCAGCCATTTTGTGTGAAACTCACTCAAATTGTGCCACCCCAGTGGCAGTAAGGGAAGCGTGCCACGCTTTAGGGGTGGCAAAAATAAAAAACGAGAAAAACGCAAGCAAAAAAAAAATGGAAATAAAAAACTTGACGCAGGCGCATTGAAGTGCAATTTTTTATAACTAAAAGCAGCTCATTACAATTTTCTCTCTCTCTATCTGATTTCTCTCTCTCTCTCCTTCTGGCTAGCAGGCGTAAGCAGCAGCAGCAAAATGCAGAACTGGGAGACGAGCACTGCAGCGCCCAATTATGAGCAGCACAATGCGTGGTACAGCAGCATGTTTGCCGCGAACATCAAGCAGGAGCCCATCTCGCATCATCATCACCATCATCATGCCCATCACAGTCATCATGCTCACGACAGCAACAGCAACAGCAATGCAAGCAGCCCGCACCAATCGCCGTTGCCCTCACCCAATCCGCCCAGCAATACCAATCTGCAACTGGAGCAATATCTCAAGCAACAGCAACAACAACAGCAGCAGCAACAGCAGCAGCAACAACCCATGGATACACTTTGTGCTGCTGCCATGACACCTTCGCCCAGCAACAATGATCAGAATAGCTTGCAACACTTTGATGCTACCCTGCAGCAGCAACTCTTGCAGCAGCAGCAATATCAGCAACACTTTCAGGCAGCACAACAACAACAGCAACATCATCATCTCACACTGGGCGGCTTCAATCCACTGACGCCGCCCGGATTGCCCAATCCCATGCAGCACTATTATGCCAGCAATATGCGTCCCAGTCCGACAGCAACAACAGCAACAACAGCGACGGCAGCTGCTCCAACGACAACAGCAGCAGCAATTGCTCTGCAAGCCAATGACAAATTACAGGCACTTACGCCACCCATGGATGTGACGCCTCCAAAGTCACCGGCCAAGTCCCAACAATCGTGTGCGGAGCCCGAGAAGGAGCATGATCTAATGTCCAATTCGAGCGAGGATATGAAATACATGGCCGAGTCGGAGGATGATGACACCAACATACGGATGCCCATCTACAATTCGCATGGCAAGATGAAGAACTACAAGTGCAAGACGTGCGGCGTTGTGGCCATTACCAAGGTGGACTTCTGGGCGCATACGCGCAACCACATGAAACCGGACAAGATACTGCAGTGCTCCAAGTGTCCCTTTGTCACCGAGTTCAAGCATCATCTGGAGTACCACATACGCAAGCACAAGAACCAGAAGCCGTTCCAGTGCGACAAGTGCAGCTATACGTGTGTGAACAAGTCGATGCTCAACTCGCATCGCAAGTCGCACAGTTCGGTGTATCAGTATCGGTGTGCCGATTGTGATTATGCCACCAAATATTGCCACAGCTTCAAGCTGCATCTGCGCAAGTATGGTCACAAACCGGGTATGGTGCTGGACGAGGATGGCACACCCAATCCCTCGCTGGTCATCGATGTCTATGGCACACGACGTGGCCCCAAAAGCAAATCGGTTTTGGGCAACGGCCACGGCAACTCCAGCAACGGTTCCAGTTCCAGCAGCAACAAGCGTGGCAGTGCAACAGCTGCCACAGCAGCACTGCAGCACCAGCAACCAGTTATTCCAGCAGCAACATCTCAGTTATCGGCTGCTTTGCAAGGATTCCCAATGCCAGCTGCGGCTGCAGCAGCAGCTGCAGTTGCAACAACTGTGCCGCCTGTGTCGCCACCGTCGCCAGCAAAGAGTGTTGCCAGCAGCGTTGAGCAGGCGCCCAGTTTGTCGAACGCTTTGCTGCCACCTTTGGCCAGCCTGTTGCAACAGAATCATCGCAACATGGCCTTCTTTCCCTACTGGAATCTCAATCTGCAAATGCTTGCCGCCCAGCAGCAGGCTGCAGTTCTTGCCCAGCTATCGCCGCGCATGCGTGACCAGCTGCAGCAACAACAACAGCAGCAGCAGCAGCAGCAGCAACATCAGCAGCAACATCTGCAACAATTGCCCGCACACAGCGACAACGAGGAGGAGGAGCACGAGCCGGAGGAGGAGGAAGCCGAGGATGATTTTGAGCGCAAGTCGGTGGATTCAGCCATGGATCTGTCCCAAGGCACTCCGATCAAGGAGGAGCCACAGCAACAGCAGCGAACACTGAACAATCACATGGCCATCAATTTAAAGATCAAGGACGAGGATACACCGCTGATCAGCAGCAGCAGCGCCTCCCGACGCAAGGGCCGTGTGCTCAAGTTGGACACGTTGCTGCAGCTGAAGTCCGCTGCAATGTCCACGCCGGAGCAACAGCTAAAGTTGCCAGCGAGTGTGCTGCCCACCGCCTCATCTCCGATCTCTGGCAGCAGTGCCAACAAGCAGCTGGCGGATGACCCATGCTCGGGTGCCAGTTCAGCGGATGAGTCCATGGAGACCATGGGACATGTGCCGCAGGTCAACACGAGTGCCAGTTCAACGGCCTCCAGCTCCGGCAACAGCTCGAATGCCAGCAGCAGCAGCAACCCGACTCCAGCTGCAACAGTTGCCGCCTCAAGCTCAACCTCTACGTCCGCGTCTGCATCCGCATCTGCATCCGCGTCCGTGTCCAGCTCGTCCTCGACCAGCAGCAACAGCTCACCGGCCATTTATGAGTGCAAGTATTGTGATATTTACTTCAAGGACGCCGTGCTCTACACCATCCACATGGGCTACCACAGCTGCGACGATGTCTTCAAGTGCAACATGTGCGGCGAGAAATGCGATGGAGCCGTCGGACTCTTCGTGCACATGGCACGCAATGCCCACTCCTAAATCCCACCCACCCTTAATTGTTATTAGATATTAATACTATTATTAACATATTTCGTTGTCCAGAATTGTAAATATTCGTAGTTTAGTTTGATTTTTGTTGTCGAGAATTGTACATAAGCCAAAAAATGCACTAAAATGCTACCAACTAACTCTAGCATTAAGTTCCAAAAAACCAACCACATTCATGTCTAACTCTAGCTGTAACTAATCCAATCTATACTGTAGCAACTATCTATCTAGTATCTCTGTCTCTCTATCTCTCTCTCTCTCTCTCTGTCTCTGTCACTTTCTCTGAATTACTTTCTTTATTCTTTAAACATTTACGAACCGAATAACGACCCTGAATAAGGTTTAAAAAATTACTTTAAGTCAACTATAACTTTAATTTGTAAGCCAGCCTAGCCAGCAAAGAGTCCAAAGTCAAATTACAATATCAGCAATTAGAATATTATTTTATTTTTTATAAAAATAAATGTTTAGTTCTACAAAAAAAAAAAAAAAACAAACGAAACATGACTGTTTTTTTCATTTGCTTAAAACTAAGCCTCGAATTAATAAAATATCGAAATATATATTAAAAAAAAAACATAATGCGATTTTCATTTGTGAAACTCTTTCGGCATAATGACAATATTTTTGATACCGATCAAAAAGAAGTACAAATATGGAGATTTTATCAGAAATCCTCAGAAATAAATAAATAAATTTAATTACAAATACATTTAAAAATAATTGTGTAGAAAATAATGAAATGTATAAACAAATATTTACAAAATATGAAAAACGCAATCTGAGCGAATGGATCAAAATTAATTAGTTGCTAGTTATTAATCTAACTGTAAGCCAAAGTCAAAATCGAGACTTTTTACGAAAACCCCAGTGTCAAGCAACACATGTACCATATAGCATAGTTACGAAAGTTTCCCAAATGTTTTTATGTAATATTTAATAAAAAACCAAAAACAAAAAACTATATGCCATAAAAAGGAATGTAAACTTTAATTTTCATTTTAAACCCAAGGATGTCAGCGGGTCAATGATTTATTGAAATATGGTTGAAATGGTTAATTGAAAAAAAAAACTGCTTCATCATTTGCTAAGTGGTGAAAAAACTGTGCGGGCGACCCAAGCAAATTGGCCTTAACGAAAACAACTGCTGAACTTCCCTTGAGCCAACATCGTCAGACAATTTGCGTGAAAACGCACAATTCGCATGGCAGACGAGGGCAGCGGCGGGGAGCCACAATTATATAATAATAATGAAAAACGCACGCGCTTTGGGCAACGCCTTGCAACATGACGCAACAGCAGCAGCCGCATCGAGGATCGCTTGGGGAGAGTTCATTCTGCGAGTGCTGCGCATGCGCCGAGCACGCACTTCTCCCAAATGTGTGTCTTGTCGCGTGCTCTTTGAGTGGAAATTAATTTTCCTCTGCATTTTCGGCTGTTTTATAAATAGTATTTTCCAGACTGTTTGTGATTGGTTGAAGACGGTTTCGCTTGGGGGGGAAGCGAGACGACATATTTCGAAGATCCGTTCATTGGAAAATATTTTCCATCATTTTTTCATTTTTCCTCATTAAAGCACAATTGATATTTATGCGTGACTTTAGATAATTACATTTGAAAATTGATAATAAATAATTTATGGTGGTCAAAATTGTAGATCTAAACAAGATCGTAAACAAGATTTTGCATATCCAGTTAGCAGGGATTCCTGTTCATTTGAGCACACTCAAGTTGGACATTCATCTGTGGCTTGTGGCAGACGCAAGCGAGCTCAAAGATGTTTATCTTCTTGTTGCAGGACCCGAACCTCATTGTGCTGCCTAACGATCCCTGCTCTGGTCGTGATTGCCAGGTCTTATCTCGGCTTGTGGCATTCTTGCAACCCTCCATCCATTGTTCGGCAAAAAAAGGAAAATGAAAGGAATCTTTGTTAGGCGAAACTAGCCGGGGTCACTTAGGATCTCCCACTGACTGGCTGACTGACTGACTGGCCGACTGGCTGAGTGACCATTTGAAAGGTGTAATTTTGGTTTTTGATGTTTGTTGCGCATGCGCCATTTTTCCGGGTTCCTTTTCTTTTTGCTTCCTCAAGCAGCTGTTGTTCATTTTTTTGCACCTTTTGCCACAAAAGTGTTTTGACTTGGATTTGCTGAAATACCAGAGTCTTAAATATTTATTTTTTAAGGATATCATTTTATTTATTAAAGTAAATTTTAAAAAATTAAAAGAATTTATATTTGTTTGTATTTATAATTATTTTAATGGAAAAGGATATTTACGAATTGGGGGAAGTTGTCGATGTGGCATTTGAGCAGTTGTATTCCAAAATTAACAGATAGCCAATAGGTTTATGAAACTAGATCGACTCGACTTTTGATGCTGATCAAGATTACGGTAATAGTGATTGAGCAGCGCTTATTTTGAAAATATTGAAAACATCCTTATACAGAATATTATAGTTTTGTCTTGATATTTATGATGCATTGGAGAAGACGTCTTCGACATCACAAAGTATATACATTCTTGTATATATATTCTAAATTTGAACTGTCTAGCTCTTATAGTCTGGGAGATCGTCTTTTAATGGGTTCAGGGTCTAATAAATAAATATTTGTACATTGAATATTGTAAAATCTATATCCTTACATCATAAAGCATTACGTGTTTGGTGGTTTAATAATGAATATTGTATACATATGTACATGTTTCATCGGCTTACGATGAGAAAAGGCTTAAGATACCTTCCCAGATAATCTATGAATAGAATGAGAAATAACACTAAGAAACAAAAGGCATCTTTTGAAATCTTCTCCATTTAAAGCCATACGCTTCATCCAACTGTGCTCCAAACTTTCCTTTCCAAACAATAAGCCAAGTTCCTCAAAATAGATATACTTTTATTAAGAAGCTTTTCACTTGATCGAAATCTATTTCCATATAGTAATTTTGATATTCTGATTCCAAAGGAACATTAAAAGCACGAAAGGTCTTTTACGATCAGTTATTAGAGTGCTAACAGAGTATCACGCAGTCGGTTAGGCCCGATTGAAATCATGATTTGATTTTAAATTTAGGCTGAGCAATATATAAAATATATCTTTTGAAATGCATAAACAAGATATGGCATTAAATTTATACAACAGATTTATAGATTTCAATATTAAACACTGCACACTTGCCCCTGCCCGGGACACAGAATGTTGAATGCAACCATTTTGTTGCTACCCTTCATATTTCGTCTGGCTTATCCAACAATCTACATAAGAACCGCAGCCCAGCAAGCACATACAAGGCTCAACATGAAAGTATTATTATTGCGACAAAAAAAATCTCCCACAGGGCTGAACATAAAATAGGTATTTACAGCCGAGCCACCCCCAGAACCAACTAGAACAACTCCAGCAACTCCAGCAACAAAAGCAACTCCAGCAACAAAAGCAACATTAGCAACGACGACGTCAACAATAAAGGCTAAAAAAAATGCACAGAGCGCACGCCATATTGAATATATTGAGTCGGGGATTGGGGTTGAGATTGGTGTGGATGGACTGGTTGGACTGGGTGGACTGGTTGGTGTGGGTAGCCATTTTAAGAAGCGGCAGACGCACAACATCTAAAAATAAGCCAAGCAACAATTCCAAAATAAATTCGAGGAAGTTCGAAAAGTGTTACAAGGTTTTTCACTATGCCAAAAACGAACACAGCGCTGCATGGGTTTACCACAGACTTAGGGGTAGAGTTGGAAGAGGAGGGGATGGGTGCGGAGGGGGATGGAGTGGTAGAGGTGGGGGGCGTGTGTAGGTACAAGTTATACATATGTGTGGGTGTTTAGTTGATTAGGACTCACGCAAGGGTGCCGTTCACTGCAAGCGATACACTCACCATTTATAACTGCGCTTGACCATGGATCATGAGTCGCGCTGGATGATTAAGAATCCACCCTTTGGAGTAAGTAAAACACGAGCCCTTATCAAACAGCCGTTGACCGCTGCCCGTTGCCGATGAGCTGTTGATTGCCATTTCGCAGAGACGGCGCCCACATTACGAAGGACACGTTCGAAATTGTTCAGGTTTCCACACACACACACACATTATCATTATTATGAAATTGCCATGGACCAGCATCTGTAGCCAATTATGGCCTGACTCTCTGATCCTTGCAGCGTGACGTCATGTGCAGCCAGCTATCGGCACCTATTCATATACCCAATTCCCTAATAGCTGAATAGCCGATAATTTATTTCTGTAAACAATTTTCACTGGAATTGCGCACGCTTCCTTCTTCAAGCAGCCTTCCTATCCTCAGTGTCCAACAGCTGACCAGGGTCCGCCGCTTACTCCTTATGTGGTAGGTGGAACTAATCTTTAAGTGGGCGCTGCTAACAAGCAAACCAAAAGATGACCTGGTTTCCCATACCAGGTGAGTATTTTGGCATGAGCTAACTTATGTTTATCATTTAAGAAAACTACAATTAGACGATGAAGTGTGTAAAATATGTCATCCGATATTTAAGTATATTAAACTTGTATTAATTAAAGCCAAAAATGTTTATTAGTTGTCCAATTTTCAACTTTGAACTCAACGTTTAGAATAATAGTTGAAAATAGTTCCTCTTTTTAATCTGATCAGCTGTTGTCGGTATTAAGAAATTGTTTTAAAAAATATTTGTATTTTGCTTGTCATTGTATACAAAAATTATACTATAATAATATATTTTTAATATTTTAATTTACAAAGCTTGATGGAGAAAGTTAAAAAATTATTTATAAGAAAATTAACTGCATTGAATAAAAACATAAATATTACAGCAAATTAAACAAATATTAAATAACAATTATTTTTATTTGAAAATTAACAATTAATTAAGTCGTAATAATTTATACATAAAAAAAATTTTTAATCAATTAAAATAAAAGTAAAGTAATTTAATAATTTATTTAATATTTGTTTTATGCACTGGAATATAAAATATGCATTGCAGTTTATTTGTTTAGGTATTTTGTATATTTTTTTTAAATTAATATAATTCTATAATTATTAAAAAATAAATAAATAACTTTCCTTTCATGTGTCATCATAAATTTAAAATTCACATTCCCAAATATATTTTTTGAATACCTTAAGAAAATTGCATTTAAATCGATTCGCATTCGCTTTATCCGATCTTCAATCGAGATATATTCAATGCTATGCAGACCTTAATTTGGCATATCTTAATATATATACGATATACATACATATACACATATATGTATGTAATAAATGCTGACTGCAATACAAATTCAAAATCAATTCAAGTGCAAAAACCAAAACTAATTTCAACACATTTAATGATAAATATGCAAAGCTGAATAGAATAGCTGAATAGGCATATGTACATACATATGTATACAGCAAAAAATATGTGATGGTTGGGGTAGCAGTGTTGGTGGTGCGGGTAGCACCACTAAAAGATACCCACTAACCCAGAAGGCCTACAAAAAAAGCAAAAAAAATTGTACACAAAATCCACTCAGGAGCGAAAAAAAAAACTTGTTTACAGTTCCACAATGTCCAGTCTCATGTAAATGCGAATGCCACGATATATATACTATATATATATATGTATATATGTGTATAGTGTAAGAGGGAGGGAGAGGCAAAACTAGAATCGCCTACATGATGAACATTTCGAGAGATAGAAAAAACATCTGCCCCTGATGGCACTTTAGTTAACGAAAAATAACAATAGTTAAAAATATATACATGTACGATATATACATACATATATATGCGTATGCATGCAGCATGAAAAACACCAACAAAAAAAAATCTCATTGTTGTTGCTGTTGACTGGCTGTGCCATCGATAATGTCCAGCATCCGTTAGAGAGAAAAAGGAAGTCCAAAATAAGCGACAGCAGCGTGTGCCTGATGCCCGATGCCCGATGCCTGCTGCCTGAGTCTCTCTGTGTGTGTGTGTGTGTGTGTGTGAGTGTGGGGGTTGTACACGCGTCCTCCTCAGCCCGTTGTGTCCTCAACTATTTGCACTGGACAGCCAGACAACGGTCAGTGGCGAGTCCTGGCCATCGTTTGGACAGTTTGCTACATTTGCCGCGCACAAACAATAAAAATTGTGTGGGTTGCACGATTGAATTCGATTTTCCCTTTTTCTCAGCCACATCGCATCTTTTTCACAGCCTTTCTTTTTAGCTATTGCTCTGTGTTTGCGCTTTGATGGCCACGCAGATGTCGACAAGTCAACAGCGTAATCGTAGACGCCTGGGACAGCATCCAAGCTAAAACACTGTAGCTGTAGTTATCCTTAAGGTTTTCATATTATTTATCTAAATCTGAAAACTTTATTTGCAAACACTTATTACAAATTATATAGTTGGGATCGATTTTTTTTAGAATCCGCTGCTTTTAAATAAAAAATCTTTGCGAATAATTTTGTACCCATAAATAAATTATTTTTAATGAAAAATCCAAAATTAATTGCTTGTTCCAAGTTTTTCCAGGAACGGCTGTAAGTAAAATGATATAAAAAACAAATCTTATTATTTTTAAAAAACCAGAATGTTATTGCTATTTCTACATTTTTTATTAAAAACCAAAAAACACCATTTTCTTAGAGAACCGAAGCTGAGTAATATTATATACAAATAAATTCACTCGAAAGGGTTTTTTAAACAAATATTATTAATTAGAAAGATTAAATAAAAAAAAAATATTATTGCCTTTTATACATTTTTTATTACAAATTAAAAGTGTATATTTAAACTATTTAAAGCTAAAACCTTTCCGGTCACTGATTTATTATATACAAATATTTCACAACCCCCCCAAACTGAGCATAAAGAACCAATCAAAATATTTGCAGCAATAGACAAACAGTCAAAAAGGAAAAAAAAAACGCCTATTACATAATCCACAAGCCATAAAAAATGCGATGACGACCAATAAAAATATACAAACCGTATATATAAGAGTGTTCGCAAAAAAGTGCTCAAAAAACAACCCAAATTGCAGTTAAAGTATGAAAAAAACGCAAAAACAGCGAATGCCGCAAATAGGGTGGGTAAGGGAAACCACCCCGTCAAGGAGGGTTGTAAAAATTCACTGGCAACCATTTGAACAATACTCAATGAATCGATATTTTTTTGCGGGTTTTTTTCTCTCTCTTTTTTTTTTTGTGTGGCATGTGAATAAAAAAACAGGTAGATGCCATTGTTGTTGTTGTTTTCTTTTTTTTTATTATTTGTATCTTTCAGTAACAGATACTTTTTTACTTGAGCAACATGTGCGGCTGCTGCTGAGTAGTTTTGCAGTTTTGGGTCTGGTCCCAAAATCGACTTATTGGTCTTTGTGAACGGAGAAGTGCAAATGTCAGCCGTAAAAATGTGTGCAATTAGAGATGCTCCGACAAGGTATCATTATCATCATCATCATCATAGGCCCAGCACAACTTACAGGTGTTAAGCGATAGTCCTGCAAATCCTATCCAAGTTGTCACTGCAACTCACATATCAAGACGTTCAACATTCGATGGGCGGATATGGGGTTTTGGGTTACCTCAGCTGAGGAACTGACTCAACTCCTCCACTTTCACCATGGAAATCAACAGCTGGCGACAAGCCTTTGCCAGGCAGGTGATATTCCAACTGCAAGCCGCATCCATCAGAACTGTCGTCTAACTCTGTATTTGTTTAATGTGAAGTGCTGCACAGAGAGCACAATATGCATGCTTACTTTCACTCAATTGTCTGGGCCTAAGCACATTTTCCAGCTGGTCACTGATTCAATTGAATTGTGGCTATGCCACAAAAATAAAAGGGGCAACCAACGCCCAGCTTGCCATCTTCTATGTGGCATTCATTCATTTTTGCCACATCAGCGTAGCGCAACCAAATCATTTTGTTGCCTTTCATGCTGAAATTTGAACATTTTGCGTAGCACAGCATTTATCCCACCAATAAAGGTGTCACTTTGATGGATTTTAACCCTTTTTTCTCTCTTGGCCATGTGAGTATATAAACTCATGTGTGCATAAATCACAAAACAATTTTGATGGTGCTGCTGCTGCCACATGCTGAAACAGCTGCCTTGGATTGCGAAAACAGGCACTTTTCAGCTTGCCATTATTACATGTCAAGATTAATTAGTTATCTGAATGAAGAATCTGCAAACTGCCTAGTAGAAACGAAACCAGAGACTCATTGAGAAAGGAAATATTTTATTTAGTTGTATTTTTTGTATATTATTTTTATTTAATATATTTAGTTATGCAAGGGAAAACATTTTAAGAAATATATATATGATTATCTGGACTATATTAGAATCCCTATAAAAATTATATGAATTGCTGCCATTTCAGTAAACGTACTTAAAAAAGAGTCATTAATAGGGATAATAATGTTTAGATACAGCACTTTACAATTCTTAAACACTATTTTATTAATAAAAAGAAAAGGAATTTACAGTTAACAAAATTTACAAAAATGATAGCATCATAACTATATTTATATGTTCAATTTTATTTGTATTTTATAAGTTCCAAACTTGTAGCGCTGGAATAAACAATACACTTATTCAAAAATAATAAACTATCGAAATTGAGAAAGTTATTTCTATAAGATTTTTAAATCGTTTTAATTTTGCTTACATTTTACTAATATGCGTTGACCATTTTTAAAGGAAATTATATTATAAATTTTATTTGTGCAGTTGGATGTACTTAAATGTAAAAGATGTCTTCAATAATTTTAAATATTATAATCGGTTATACTAAATTTATGCTAAGCAAAGCAAAATGGTTACAATATTGCAAATAAGCTATTTAACTATTTAAATAAACTATTCAACTATTTTAACTATTAAGAAGTACATCCAAATTAAATTAAAATTAGTTAATAATTATTGACTTGAATTAAAAATCGAAAATAAACTATTTAAATAAACTATTTAACTATTTAAATAAACTATTTAACTATTTAAAAGTATATGTAAATTAAATTAAAATCAATTAATAATTATTGTCTTAAATAAAATATTGAAAGTAAACAACTTAACTATTCTAACTATTTAAAAGTATAACTAATTAACTATTAAAAATAATTTAAATCAATTAATAATTATTATCTCAAATATGTGTTTATATTTTGTACGATTGGAACATTTAGACAGAATTGTTATTAATTTTCATTTCTTTTTTGCTGTCTCCATCATTTGTTGTAAGTGCCTCAAAGAGCTCTGAAATGTCGCCATTTTACTTTCTCGTAGCAGAGAGAGACCCACCCCCAACAGCACTCATTTGTTCACCCGCACATAATAAGAGTTTTATATTTTTAAAAGTGGCAAACACACACACAGAGACACAACTTTCTTTCCCCCTTTAAATACCGATCGAAGGGTAGAAAAACTGAAAATTAACGGCACGCAATAAAAACCAAAATGATCTGAGTGCCCGAAAAGAGTTTAAATTATATGCTTTTATTTATAGACAACCCCTCGCATTGTTTAACAGCACGTAAGAATAATACAATCCGAGCATAATGGCGGGCCAATCAACACTCGGGGATTATGGATTACTTGGAGATGTCGGCATCTTTTGGGCGCGTGGCACCGCAAGATCCCCGGCATTGAACTTGAAAAAGTGCCCGAAACGTGCCCAACAACAAAAACACAACAAACAAAAACAACAACAAAATAGGCAGCTAGTTCAGCTACCCTTTCAACACGTTGGGCAATCAACTCCTTCGACTGTCGCACGTCTTTATAAATAGGAACCCTTCCCAACTCTTTTCTTTATATCTCGCCTGTGGCCCTTACTTGTTGCATCATCATCCTCGATGCTCATCGACATTCAGTTTACCCTCATCACATCGAGTGCTCACTCAAATTAACCACCAATAAAAAGGCAGCACTTCATAAAAAAAACAACTTCCGTTTTTTCTGCCCTTTGTTCAATGCCTGTTGCTTTCCCCTTGCCACTTCCCTGTTTTTTTTTTTTTTTTAATTATGTTGTAATCGAGGAGTGACGTAAGCACCCCTAATTTGATTTTTAGCGCCACTCATCGCGTACTTTTTTTAGGGTGTTTTTTATATGGCCAAGGAGGGGTAACAAAAAATTGACATGGTAATTGCTGCCACATATCATGTTCGCTATGATGCCACATTATGTGATTAACCTTTTAAGTGGAGTGCATAGTATTTTATTTGTTTTTTGTTTTTTATTTTGGGGTGCTTGAGCGGGGCGTGGTTTCATTTTTTATCACAATTAATTTGTGGTAGAGTCAAACGGAGCAATAAAAAAATAAAAATATATTTATTTTAAAATTCAATTTGAATCTTGAAAATTTAAATATTTTTATTAATTAAAACAGATATTACTAACTACATTAAAAATCAAAATATATGCATCTGTTTGATGAAATTTGACATCACATAATAGAAAAATAAAATTAGTTTTCAGCTATAGAAAATTTATTTAAATTTGAAAATTTCACAATCATGGAAAATTATGTACAAGCAGAAGAACAATTCTACAGATCATAAAAATATGTACATAGTTTCGAAAGTATAGGACATTCATGTTGTATTTGGTATAAGAGTCAAAACCAATACTAAAAAAGTGGATTCTACTTTAAAAGTGCTGAAAATTTAAATATTTGTAATAAATAAAAATTAAATACGCATATTTATAGAAGATGGTTTTGCAACCGAATACTTAATTTAAGAAAACTAAATTCTAATTTCTTCCAAGTTCAACGATTTTGAGCTGGGCCAATTAAGATTAGAATATTCGTAATATTCAAGCATCTGCTGCAGCTCGGACTGCATAATGAACTCAACATGGATAAAATGCTGATCGAATAGATCCTCAATCTCGGTCCTGCAGCAGACAGAGCCTAACAATGAGGCCTGAATTGTTGTGCGCAAATTCAAATGTCATTCAAATAACGGTCGCCAACGCACAATGACAGTGCTAAATGGACGGGCACGCGGCCAAAGAGGAGCGGGAGTGGGAAGGAGAATGGGAACCACGGGACACAAGCATCAGCAACGCCTGCATCTCATTTCAGCGCAAATCTGTTGTCAGGGAGAAATATGTTTTCAATGCGGCAGCGCGCCAATATCCTGGGCACAGGATACGAACGAATATTGTTATTATTTTCATGTTTCATCCGGTTTCATATGCGTCGACTAGAAATAACAAAAACAGCAAAAGGACCAAGGCTGCCACAGTGCTTTGGAAGTGGAATTGTAACTCAAACTGGGCCCTGGCTGAGCCAGCGGTCTCGACTTCCTCTTTTGAGTTAAACCACAACATAAGCCAAATGCCGTTCTCCTTCTCCTTCTTCTCCTTTCCATTCTCCGTCTCCGTCTCTGTCTCCATCTCGTCAACGATAAGCGTGACATTTTCATATTGTTGGCGATCTTTGCGATCCGAGTCTCATTCATGCTACGCTCAGCGATGGAAATCTCCAAGAATATCCGAGGCTGAGCCGCAGCACGCCAATCACACACTGACGGGATTAGTTGAAGTGAAGTTTTTTTTATCTCTTTCTAGTCGTCGATTGTCCTGCGCTAATTGGACCGATCGACAAATGCATACAGACATACTTAGAATGACCGTGAAATCGGAATCCGCTTTCGATAGGACAGTTGCGATATATCTTCAGATATATCAATAATCTTTATCTTCGATGAGCGTGCAATTGGCGTTAAATTTGAACTGACATCTATTTGTTATAATATTAAAAGAGCAACCATTTTGAACATATATATATTTGTACAAATATATTATATATGTAGAAAATATTTTCGAATTTCATGCTGGGCAAATAAAATTATTGGTTTGATTTTTTATAAACCATTTTAAGCTTCTAAGCTTAAAGTCGATCATAAAACAGTATCTTAGTTCTTCATAACTTTTCGGAATTTGCACAGAATTTTTAAATATCTCCCAAAAATAAATTAGATTTTAAAAATGGATTTGCTGCCAATAGCACGTGATTTGAAAATTATCTCCGTCAAATTAATGAAATAATTATACAAAAATAGATAGATTTAACAATGAATTTCTGGTTATCCTGATTTATTTAAGAGTTATTAAAGAATAAGGAAATAATTTTTTTTTTTTTTAGAGATTGAATCATATAAATTATGAATATATCCTGTATGAAAAAAGCTTACTATTTCCTTTCCAGTTTTCGAGTTTAGGAATTGACATTAAGAAAATCGAATAAAGAAAATGATTGTCTGTCCCTGCAAGTACCAATCATCAATCAGGTTAGCTCTTGTATATATTAATAAATGTATATATGTATATGTATTTAAAGATATATATATATATATATATGTATATATATAAAGTGCCAGTTTTTAAAGTTAACTTTAAATGTTAAGAAAACTATTTTGCTTATTGTTTCTTTTTCGTATCGAAAACGATTCGCAGTCACTTTTCTGGTTTGATTTCCTTCCTTTGTATAAAAAGTAAATATTAATCATAATAAAATCCTACGAACTAAATTGTAAAGATTAACGTTTAGATTATATAAATATAATCAAAAATATAATATTCTTAAAAAAAAAAACGATATCCTTTCTTCAAGAAAACACAGATGACTATTCATGCGCATTAGACACAATTTTTAACACATTTCTCTTAAAACATAAGGCAACAAATTTTCATGGCTGATAAATTACGAAAAACTACCAGAAATTAGTGCATAACTTCCTAAATGCGAGTTGGGACAGATGTCAAGCGGCATTCGGCATTCGGCCAGGATTCAACTTAACCCCGCGCTCATTTAAATGTCACTTCTGCAGAAACACAAACAAATCCCCAAAGGACCAAGCATAAGAAAATCATTTGTAAGGCAAGGCAGAATGCATTGTGAATGCATATTTGAACTTCACCTCGGGGTTGCCACAGAGCCAGGGGTCAGGCTATGGATCTTAAAGCGGCGGCAGCCAAATGCCATCCAAGGGTCGCGACATTGGCGCGCAAGATTTGTGTGTTTCCGGAGCGATTCGGGCTAGGAGTAGGGGTCGGTGTCGTAGTCAGTGTCGGGTCGGAGTAGGGGTCGTAGTCGGAGTCGGGGTTCTATGTCTGAGTCTGGGTCCCTATAATAGACGCATTTCGTTGGCTGGCTGCCTGCTCCTTGGCGAGCGTAATAGCATAAACATTTAATGGGAGCGTGCGCGGCGCACGCGCAACATTGCCTCACCCCAAGGTCTGAGTCCTTGCCACGACTCCTCGATCCTCCCTTTTTGCTGCTCGTGGCGTCATTGTTTGATTTCCTTAAGGCTTTGCGTGTCGCTTCTTATGCGTCTTATGATTGATTGAGTGCTGCACACTCGAATACTCTTGCCATTATTATGGAGGCTTTGTTCATATTGTATTTTGACGATTTCTTATACCCATGATCATAATCTTGTGGCATTCTCTATAGAGCATGAAAAACTTAGTGGGTGGAATGGTTATGCGGTTGATAGTTATGTGAAAATGTATTCATTGAGTCAGTCAATGGTACAAACAGAAAAGTTCGTGATTAATAATAATGTGCAAACTGTTGAAATCAGTTGGAAAAAGTTTCAAGTTTTATACTGTTGTAAAAAAAATAGAATTTTTAATTTAAATTAAGCAGTTATAATGTTGAGAAGGAGGTTTTTTATTTTTAATTCACAAATTGATAAAATTTCATATTTCATTTTTATTATAAACTCTTCTCTAAATACTTAAATGAGTCGTGAAGTGAAGGAGACGATTCCGACCCCATAAATTAGATGCATTTTTTTATGAAGACTTTAATTTACAGGAACAAATTTAAAAATAAAAATAGATTACTATTATTATTAGCAAAACTGAAAGTTTAGTCGCTGATGCTCTTAAATGTATTATTAATTGAAATATTATTTGTATATATATGGAATATAGTAAATTTGAAAAAATAAATAAATAGATAAAGATATGCATAAATATGTGCGAGATAACACTGCAGTCTTGTAAAGATTTTTATATGTTTGAAAATTTATAAATAAAATTAAATAAAATTATTTATTAGCTTAAAACCTTACAGATCTATATGTTGTACTAGTTACAAATTAATCATTATTTGAAAAATATATAAGGATCATAATAACCTTCATTTGTAGAGATATCTAGCCAAGCAAATAAGTTTTTTTTTACTCAATAAATTTACCTAAAATTTAAATCTTACTCAATTTATTTTTGTTATTTAAAAAAAAAACGTAAAAATTAATTGTGAACAAATTCTTACGGAAATATGTAGTACATTTATTTTAATATGTGTTATTATTATATTTATTTAATTGAAACATTTTTAAACGATTATAAATGTTATTATTATAAATATTTTTTTTTTTGTTATGTATAATTCATACTTTTTATATTAATATTGGGAATAATATAAAATTAGGGAATTAATAATTTGGTGCACTCAAAAAATTGAAAGAATTCTCTCACGAGAGTAATTCCGTGCAACTTTTTGTCGCTTCTTACTTGCAACTTTTTGCTTTGTTGCTACGGAGAGTCATCTGAGGCTTTGGCTGCAACTACTTCGCTTTGTTGCTACTGTGATTCGTCGTCGGGTTATGTGACTGCTGGCACACATGTGTGGCACACTTAACACCTCCAATTCATAATGAATGAGTTAAGAGCATCAACAAACTAAACATTAACATATCGTGCGACTACCACTGCAACTGCAGCTCTGCCCCTTGTGACGCTTTGAGCATTACATTACATGCAAGGGACACGCCCGCATGGCGGCAATGTTGCAGGCAGGCCAGCAGGACATGTGTTAATCAAGTAGCGACCTCGGCAGCGCATAACTCAACTGTATGTTGCCTGCAGATGCGTGTAAGGATGAGAACGAGTAAACAGCTGCGGCTCCGATTCCGATTCCCAAATCTCAGACAAGTACTATAAATAGTTGGTGGCAAGGTGCAGGGTGATGTGGCTGCTCCCTGCCCGTGGGGATTTATGTGACAGAATTCTCGTGTTTACGCTTAATTCTCATTTAATTTTTATGGGCGCCAAGGAATGACGGCTGCTTTTTGTAACGGTATCGATGCCATGGCAAACTTGGTCATTTGTCTTGCCACCGAGATCGTTGATCAGATGTATTCAGCAAACAAATACAAAGTAAACAAAAAACGCAACATGATCTAAAAAACCAATAACCATTTGTATGAAGAAAAGGTGACAAACAATCGGAAGAAACAAGCATTCGAAAAATGCGCAATTGTTGCAGCATGACAATTGAATGCAATCCGGAAATGTCCTGCACTGCCATGGACAAGATGGATCGCCCAAGTGGAAATCTGAGCAGCTCAACTCAAATCAAAAAAATACTCAAAAACTGCAAACCCTGTTTGGAGTGAGAACTCAAAGAGTCAGCAGAGAGAAAGATCGAACCCCTGACACTGTGACATGCCTAAGTAAGTCCCATGTTGACCTCTAAGACGACCTCAAGATATGTCCTCTTCTGTCCTGTCCGTCCGAGAGCGCGCGCGCTCGCTTCTTCTTTTGTGCATTTGCCGGTCATTGTTTGACCTTTTCTGTTTCTCGCTCCAGCTTGCCCTTTGTCTTACGCCTGCGTTTTGATCTCGGCCCCGTTGTCAATTGCCAATAGGCCATTGCAATAAATGTGATAAAGATTGCGTATTGTTTTTCTTTGCAATTGCTCGTAGTCTGTGCCATAAATTGCCCGTAGCCAGCTGATCGGTGACCGTTGACCGGTCACCGTTGATGTCACCTAGCGTTGAAAAATGCATTGAATGATGCCTTAATTGTGGCGCAGTCGCAGCAGCGGCAGCTGAATCTTTCCGTTTCCATCGAATCTGGCAATTGTGGGAGTTTAACGTTTGTTTCGCTTTGTTGGCATTCGGAGGGGGGCTATTTATTTGTCCAGTTGCTGGTGTAGTTTACATGCAACAAACATCTTTTTATTATTAAGCTGGCATTTTACAAAGAGTCGACAACCAAACTTAACACACATTTGGGTTTAGAAACAAGAAAAAACTATAGATTAAAAACTGTAGTTATAAACTCGTGGAGGAAATTTTCAGTTTATTTGCAAGTTCGGAGAACATTGAAACAGACGTATTCATCTTCCCTTGAAGTATATATGTATATTTTTGATTGTCCGAAACCTTTAATCATATATACGCAAAAAATCTCTCAGCTTACAAGTCTTTATCAATCTGCTTTTTTTTCTGCTGAAGGCAATATATAGCGTGCCCCAGATAACTGATATTTTTGTTTGATATTAGAATAATTAATAATAACAAGCAGACACAAATAATCGTAAAGAAGTTTAATACAGGCTCATTTAACAAACTCTAATTTATGGTACACTTAATATTTTCAAACAGGAAAATATTTCGCGCTCTTATAGTAGCCGGTCACACTGAATTGTTATTAAATTGCATCAGTCTCATCATCGATATTTCCGATTGTGACTATGTAGCGATAATAGCCGATTTCGATACATTTCTCAATATTCTTCACTACCGACACGCAATCAGCTGTCCTTGCAGACAAAAAATGAAAGACGTTTACGTTTACACATTTACTTGTTAGACAAACAAAAGGAAATGAGTCAATATAGTCACGTCAAATATACGACATCGCCAACGCCATCCGTGGTGTCGGGCTACTCGAGCGCATCGCGGCTCCATTCGCCGCTTCCGCCACCTGTGGGATATCGCAAAGATTGCCTGTCGGCGACATCAAAAACCTACAAATATCTCCGGCGCTTATTTAAATTTAATCAAATGGACTTTGAATTTGCGTTATGGCAAATGATCTATTTGTTTATATCGCCACAGAAGGTATACAGAAACTTCAACTACAGGAAGCAAACCAAATCTCAATTTGCTCGCGATGATCCCGCCTTTCTACTGCTCCTCCTAGTTTGTCTCTGTGGTAAGTGGGCCCATTTAGCCGACAAATAAATGCGGTAAATAATATTCTTTTGTATTTGGCTTGCAGTAACCTCGGTGGGATTTGCCTATGTGCTGAGCTTGTCCTTTTGGCAAAGCGTCGGATTTATATTCTATGTGATTAGTATCGATTGCATCTTTGCTGGCGTCATAATTGCATCATTCTTTTGGGCGGTTACAAATCGCTTCTTGCGCACCAACAATTTGGAGCCGGACATTGAGTGGGGCTATGCATTCGATGTGCATCTGAATGCATTCTTTCCGCCCCTGATCTTACTGCATTTTATCCAATTGTTCTTTTACAATTATCTAATCAGTCAGACATGGTTCATATCGCGTTTCCTCGGCAACTCCTTCTGGCTAATGGGCATGAGCTACTACGTATACATCACTTTCCTTGGCTACAATTGTGAGTATAGCACACATATTTAGTAAAATTATTATAATTTTATGCTTTGATTTTCAGGTATTCCGCATCTGAAGAATACACGCCTCATACTCATTGCGTTGCCCATTATCTTTCTGTTGTATCTTGTCGTCACTATCATTGGCTGGAATGCAACAATATCATTTGTGAACTTCTACAAATATCGCGTGTATTAAGAGGATTTGGCGATGTGGACTGTAAATTATTTGGCTCCTTAGCTGCTAGGCGTTCCCTACATTAATGAATAATAATACTTACTATTGTAGCATAATCCATGTTAATATAAACGTATAATCCCATTAAAGTTTAACTTTCCATTTGAAAATTGAATATTCTTTTCTATCTTTTTTGTTTGATTTTATTTAACTACAAGTTAGAATAACAAATGCTTTGCTTTGGTGCTTCTACGCGAGCTGCTTGGGTTTGACGAAGGAGCGTTTCCGTTTGTTACGCTTGCGCTGCAGCTCCAGAGTATGCAATTCGGTGTGCACCTCGGCAAAGATCTCCTTTTGCTCTTCCTCGGGTATTGTTGCGCGATATTGTTTCATCAGATCGTATTTCTCCCACGGCTTCTGCACTTTTTCGGCAGACTTGCGATGCTTGTCCTTTATGTACTGATCGATATTGGCCACACCTAGCAGATTTTGACGCTCCCAACGCTCCAGCCAGGGACGTGGACGGAGCACAACTTTTATGTCGTTAATTGGCACAGGAGTGCCTTCTTCCAGAGTCTCTGGATCCATCTGCTCGTCAAATGTACTGTACTCGGGCAGCGCATCGCGCAAATAGAACAAACTGTCATCCAGACGCTTCTCCAGACGCAGCACCTCCACCTTCTGTATGGTGGGATCGTACAACTCGTAGACAACCTCGATGCCCTGGTGATCGATCACATTGCGCAGAATAAAGCGAGCACGCAGGCCGCAGCGTTCGCGATGTATGCAGATGCCTACAAAGCGACTAACCTTGCCCGCGGCATGGGGATCCGAGCTGGTCACTGCCAGAATGGAGCCTACATAGAATTCGGGCAGCTCGATTTGACGCCGCCGATCCAGCATGTCCAGACGCTCCAGCTTCTCGCGCACTGTATTGCGCCATTCCACCTTGGGATCAGGCAGAAACTCGGGATACACAAAGCGATAATGTGCGGGCGCAACGGGTTTCCGAACCGGAGCGGAATTTGCTACATCCTTTTGTTGGGGCACAGCAACTGCTGCCGCCTGCTGCGTCGGCTTTGTGGAAAATGTGACTGAAATTGTGCAGCGTTCATCGATTTTTGTTTTAAACTGCATCTGAAGTGTACTCACCGATCCGCTTAAAGCTGCATTGTTGTGCCAATCTATTAGTTAGAAGTCTGGCGTTAACGTTCATTTTAACATAAAAAAAAGGTGTTTAGATAATCACGGCTAGTGATGGCTAAAGACAAAACCCGATTCTCAATTTATTCGAATATCGATATACCGTGAAGCGTGACTACTTCGATAGCGCTCAAGTAAAGAAACCACCTGTTAATAAATGTGCTTGTGTTATCGATTTATAAGTAAATCGAACATTTCTTAAAAATGCAATGTTCCAATAGTAGAGCAATGATTTTTAATGGAATTACTATTTAATTGGATTGTGCTCGAATTTTACATATTATCCATATCATAAATGCATACATCTACAAAATATTACAATTAACTGTTTGCGAATTACCCAGAACTTTTATTGAAATTCAAACCATTACAATTTTATTATACAAAACATTTAATCCTATTCCAAATTGTTATCGAAAATATTCATAAGGTTTTTACATTTTTAAAATGCGGTAAGTGTAATTTATAGTCAAGTTAATTCTAATCTAGTAAATATATGATAAGTTTAAAAATTAAATAATATTAAAATCCAAAATAAACTGAATATCATTAAATATGTACTATAAGAAAATACAATTTGATTAAAATTGCTAGTCAAATAAAAATACATGTCGAGAAAATACAAGATAAAAAAAGTTAAAGTTAAAGAACTAATTTAATAACAGAAGTCATGAATATAAAATGTTGATTGAATAATGAATATTTCAAGTTTTAAGGTTGTTGAAAAAAGATGCGCTTCTAAAGACGGACATTGCACAACATCAATACCTTCAGTATCAGAGAAAATAAATAAAATAAAATCAAGAAACAGCTCGAACAACGTTAATTATTAACGTTATTTTCATCTAAATACATAAAAATAAAACCAAGAATTAAAAATAAATTTCGAATAAGTATTGCTAATAATTCAAAAAACTAAATAAATTAAATAAAAAATAAGAATAGAAATCAGTCTGGACACTTAATTGTCAATAAACGGGGTGGTAAGTGTAGACGCGCCACTCGCACGATTGCTCTTTTCAATGGGGGCAGTAGCATATCTTTGGCACTGTTGCGCAGCTCCTTCTGAACGTTGCCCCCGTGTAGCCTGCGAATGTGCCTCTTCAGAGCCTGTCCTTGGGTGAATGCCAATGCGCAGTATTGGCACTTGTAGGGACGCTCGCCCGTATGCGTTCGAATATGTGTCACCAGACTGTATCGGCGCGGAAATCCCTTGCCGCAGGTGTCGCAGAAATGGGTCGAAGGTTCCTTCAAGGATCTGCCAATTACATAAATGAACCTTGTTATTTGTTTACCAACATAGTTGAATAATATGCATACTTCTCGCTGGCTTTGCTGCGTTTTGGTCGTACAGAATGATTGGGACTGTCGCAATCGATTTCATTGAAATTAAGTGTGGCCGTTGGCTGGTCGGTGTTCGGTTTCGCGTCCACCATGTCGGCCAGTTCACATTCAATATCTAGCTCTTCGTAGGCGACGGGCGCCAACCTGTTTCGCAGTGCACGCTCCGTGGCATCCAGGGGCTTCTGTGATATTTTCTGTTTAGCCGACTGTGTGTTCTGTTTCTTCTTCTGTTTGGGCGCAGGATGCTTTGCCGCTGACTTAATGGCTGTCGTAGTGGCTGGTCCGTGTGGCACCGATTGGTGCCGACTTAACTGAGATTGCATTTTGAAAACAAGCGGACGCTGTTCACAACGAAAACCATCCGGACTGCTGTGATGACGCATATGTGCATTGAGCAGATGATTCTGGATGAAAGAGCGTGGGCACTGTGGACACTTGAACGGACGTTCGCCAGTGTGAATCCGAGTGTGAATGGTGAGATCGTGACTACGTAGAAAGCCCTTTCCACAAAAGTCACAGAAATGCGTCCTTTCACCCGTATGGCGTCTGTTTTTTGAGATATAAAAATATTATCTTTGTGTACAAATGTGTATGTGCATCAATGGATACCACTCACTTCTCGTGCAGGTTCAATAGGTAGACTCGGCAAAATACTTTGTCGCAGAACTTGCACCTGAGGCCACTGATCTGTGCCTTGCGATTTGTCAGGCTATTTAGCTTATGGCGCAGCGGCCTGGAGCTCGGGAGAGATTTTTCAATAATCAGTGGATCTGCTTTTGCCTCGTCTGGGTGCAGCGGCTCAACTTTAACGTTGTTCAAGTTGAAACCGATTTGTTCGTTTTCATAGACAGCCTCCACGAAGGGAAGTGCATCCTTGACGTTTTCTTTGTATTTCTTTTCCAGGAGCTGCATCAGTTGGCGTTGGCTCTCCTCGCATGTACGCTTGAATTTGTAGGCATTTTGTGTCGCTAGCACGCAGGACAAGCATATGTGCTGGGGCAGCAGATCCTTGGGTTTCACCTCGCAAAAATCATTCAGCATTTCCGCCAGGCTGGGTTCCTTTTTGGACTGTTGCTGGCGCTCGGCGAATATGTCGACCAATGTGACGGAGCTGTCCATGCAAACACGACAAAGTTGATCCATGTCTGAATTTTGGGAAGTACGAAGTCAAATCTGCTTTGAAATCATTGAGTATATACAAAATTTCAAACTACAAAAAAATTGTGTATGTACATATTCACGTAAATACAAAATTGCATCCGATTTCGATTGCTTATTTGCGATAACCAGTTCGATTTGCAACCCTGCTAACAGCTGATTCGGGCTGCACTGTTTTCCTTATAATACGAATAACAATGGCTAGCTTGTCAGTTTTGTGAGTTATGTTGTAACAATAACATACACCAGTAATAACTATGTTAAATTGTCAAGTTGTTACAGAAGTTTGGTGGGTAACGTGATCACCGCAAAACTACGAAACCTTAGAAGTGACAATTATATTATATCAAAAATCGACAAAACACAGGCAAAGTGTTGCAATATCTCAAGTAAAGCTGACAACGGGCACTCGAGCAAGTCTAGAAAAATGCTTGATCAATTGCCAATCTATGCCTGCGGCGAAATTGTTCGTGGATTTGGACGTGGATCCAAAGAGCTTGGGATTCCAACCGGTATGTAATGAGCTTGATAACGAATCATACATAATTTCCCCCGTTTCTATTGATAGCGAACCTGGCGCACGAGGTGGTGAAATCTCTGCCCGCAGCCCTGCACACCGGAGTCTACTACGGATGGGCGAGCGTGAATAATGGCGATGTGCACAAAATGGTGCTCAGCGTGGGCTGGAATCCCTTCTACAACAACAAGGAGAAGAGCGTCGAAACGCATATAATACATAATTACAACTGTGATTTGTATGGACAGACATTAAAAATATGTATCACTGGCTATTTGAGACCTGAACAAAATTTCGATTCAGTGGAGGCACTAATTGCCGTCATTAAATCGGATATAGAAAAAGCGAAAACGATGCTGCAAACGGCGGAACATGTAAAGCTACAAGAAGCTCCATTTTTTTCCGAGGAAATAAAAAAATGATATATTGAAATGCCTCACTAAATTTGTATATAAGTTATCACTCAAGTGCTAAACCATCAAATTCACGTATTTGATAAGATGTATAATGTACTTAAGATATGTCTTGATCTTGAATTAAATGCAATTAATTTCACCACGTAAGTCAAATGATTGATTACTTCAAGCACGTTGATAGACTTGACGCTCATATCTTGGTGTTTGAAAATCATATTATTTCGTAGTTAAGTATTCAGCATGTAAAAATTTAATAGCAAGTGAACAGTGTGGGAATTAAAAGTATAAATAAAATTATGTATATGTATGTATATGCATTTATTTATGTATTATTTCAACTTGCAACAAATGTGTTTTGAAAAAAGTAATAACTATTTTCCGTTATTGCTGATCAAGTTTTATAAGTAACTATCGATATCATGAACTTGAGCTCATTCGATATTTGATATCGATCTTCAGCTTTTGCTAACGATCGCGTTGAGTTTTCTGCGTGTGTGAAGCGGAGATTTGTGTATATAAAACCGTTGCATAAATCAACAGGTAAATCAGATCAAACCATTGCATTAACTAAGCTGGTTAACAACAACAACGACATCAATTCAATCCAATCCACACAGCAGAACAACATGTCAAGCAGTAGCAACGTGACATCGGCGACGCAGACGCCGCAGCAGCATGTGCGCGTTTCTAGCCATGTGCAACAGCATCAGGTGGAGGCAGATGCTACGCCTACGTTGTCCATATCTGAGAGTAAAGAACTAACCGGTTTGACGCACGAGTGCGGTGTCTTTGGGGCCATTGCCTGTGGCGATTGGCCCACTCAGATTGATATTGCTCACGTGATGTGCTTGGGTCTGGTCGCACTGCAGCATCGCGGACAGGAGTCAGCGGGCATTGCAACAAGCGAGGGCAAGTCGTCGAAGAACTTTAACGTGCACAAGGGCATGGGCATGATCAGCACCCTGTTCAATGATGAGTCGATGAAAAAATTGCGCGGCAACTTGGGCATTGGCCATACACGCTACTCCACGGCCGGTGGATCGGAGGTGGTTAATTGCCAGCCGTTTGTAGTGCATACGGCACACGGCACCATGGCGCTGGCCCACAACGGCGAACTGGTCAACAATGAATCTCTGCGTCGCGAGGTCCTGGGCCGCGGCGTCGGCCTGTCGACGCACAGTGACAGTGAGCTGATAGCTCAATCGCTCTGCTGTGCACCGGAGGATGTCTCCGAGCATGACGGGCCAAATTGGCCGGCACGCATCAGGCATTTCATGATGTTGGCACCATTGTCATACTCTCTGGTCATCATGCTGAAGGACAAAATTTATGCGGTGCGCGACTCTTATGGAAATCGCCCGCTTTGCATTGGCAAGATTGTGCCCATAAATTCGGGGCATGCGGGCAACAGCAGCGATACACCCGCTGATGGCTGGGTGGTATCCAGCGAGAGCTGCGGCTTCCTCTCAATTGGAGCGCGCTATGTGCGCGAAGTCTTGGCTGGTGAGATTGTGGAGCTGACGCGTCACGGCTATCGCACCGTTGACATTGTGGAGCGTCCCGATTTCAAGCGCATGGCCTTCTGCATCTTTGAGTATGTCTACTTTGCCCGTGGCGACAGCATCTTCGAGGATCAAATGGTTTACTCGGTGCGCCTGGAGTGCGGACGCCAGCTGTGGCGCGAGGCACCTGTCGAAGCGGATCTTGTGAGCTCAGTGCCGGAATCGGGCACAGCCGCCGCGCACGGCTATGCCAGAGAATCGAATCTGGAGTTTGCCGAAGTGTTGTGCCGCAATCGCTATGTGGGCCGCACATTTATCCAGCCATCGACGCGTCTGCGCCAGCTGGGCGTGGCCAAGAAATTTGGCGCCCTGTCGGAGAATGTGGCCGGCAAGCGGCTGGTGCTGATCGACGATTCCATTGTGCGCGGCAACACGATTGGTCCGATCATTAAGCTGCTGCGCGACGCTGGGGCACGCGAGGTGCACATTCGGATTGCCAGCCCACCACTGCAGTATCCCTGCTACATGGGCATTAATATACCTACGCGCGAAGAGCTCATTGCCAACAAGCTGAATGCCAGTCAACTGGCTCGCCATGTGGGCGCCGACAGTCTGGCCTATCTGAGTGTCAATGGCCTGGTGAAGTCAGTGCAGCGGAAGCAGGTGGCGTCTGGCAAGCCGACAGGTCATTGCACTGCATGCTTAACCGGTGAATATCCCGGCGGGCTGCCCGATGACCTCAGCTGGTGAAAAAAAAACAAACAATAAGCAAACATTCCTAATCCTCAACGACAAATATCCAGTATATAGCCAACGAGTGCTCCAAATTACCGTCACAAATTATGCAGTAGTTTTTTTTTTGCATTTAACGACCCGCCATTTGTACAACTCTCCGCTTATTAACTCTTAAGTTCAAATTATACTTATTTAGATTTAGTAGCGCTCTTCAGTGAAAAGCTCTCTCTTTTTTGAACAAAAAGACATTTTGTGTACAAAAGTAAATAGCCTTCAATAATGCCAGATGAATGGTTACTGTTATCATTTATTGTAAATTTATCATTATTACCATTATTTGTAAATTTATGAATGCCAATAGTAAAAGACATTTAGCACAAGCATCTCAAGGAACAACACTCAATAGTTCAGTCCAAGGTAGTCTGCAATTTGCATGCCTCAATTAATTTGTAGACCAACGCAGATAAAAAACCAGTCGTGAAATTTGAGGTGTTAAATATACTAAATTTGTATATAGCCACTATTCAGTATTTGAGACAAAAACTGTCAGTTGACATTCAATTTAATTTTTAATTTAATCATTCATTGCTTAGCAGCTTGGTTGTTCTTCGTTTAAGATACGTTTTTTGAGGTTAACTTTTTATGTAAGTAAATACTTTCTTATCTCTTACGCTTATATATGTGTATACATAATTATTATTTTTTTTTTTTATCATTTTCTTTAAAATAATTACAATTTACAATATAAAACTATGTCGAAAAATGTTTGAGAATATTTATATCAAACTGAAATCATAAAAATTCAAAAGTTGAAATTTTATCGACTGCTCAGAACAGTGCTGGACAACGTCTGTTCGAGCTGTCGATATCGATACAAGTTGACAGCTACAGCTCTGTTAAAATTGTCATCTCATCCCCTCTTTACTATGACGGAAAACACAAATTACTGACGTTTTCATTAATTTATAACTTAAAAACTTGTCGGTCACTGCACTATTCGTGCCCAAGATAGCTTAAAGGAGGTTTCATCGAAAACCACACTCACAACACACACACAAACATGCGTTGTCCACAACCTTCAGCCGGTGCGCTAATTTCACTCTCGTTGCTTCTGTTACTGCTGAGCACCTGCTCTGCGCTCTATGAGGACCAGATAAAAAAGTTCGACTGGCAAGTGACATCTTTGAACATTGACCATTGTTGTACTTGTTACTAATCCTCTGTCAACAAAACAGGCGCAGCGTTCATGTGGGGGCTCTGAAGCATGCTCACGTCGACCTGAAACACTTTCAGCCGCGTGTGTTGCTAACTACGCAGGAGCAAGTGGTTGCGTCGCTATGTCCAAAGACTGGTCAGATTGTATGGCGGCAGGTGCTGGAGCAGAGGGCACGCGGCGACATCAAGCTGCTGCAGGTGAGCGGGTTTGCTGACGATAGCAGCGATACGGCGGCTGCTCCAATGGGCTCTCATCTAGGATTCGATATGCTGACGGTGCAAGGACATGCGCCTGCCTTGGTCCGTGGCTGGAACACAAACATTGGCGCCATCGAGTGGGAATGGTCCATAATGCCGCTGCATACGGAAAGGGCACAGGATGCTGTGTGGTTCTATAGCAATTCGATACTGTATCATGTGGTGCCAGCATGGCGCAGCCATATTGAGGTAACCGCTTACTTTGCCACCTCGGGACACACAACGGGCAGCACCAGCAAAATAATGGCTGCCTGGATCAAGCCCGACAGCTGTCTGCTGAGCGGCAGCTATTTTGTTTGCCTGGACGGCAAGCAGCTAATCAGCTTGGATTTGGTGGCCAAGAGTACACAGGTCATCGCCACCAGTTTGGCGGCTGAGCCCAGCAGTAAAATTGAAGCACTCCCCGTAAGTTGTTTTAACTTTGTAGTAAATGTTATGTAACTAATTGGGTGACCCTTTCCACAGGGCTTGAATGGCGTGCTGATTGTCAATAAGAAACTCGTCAGTGTCAACAAGGATCAGGCCGTTTGTGGTGAACTGACCAGCGCCAGTTATGTTGTGGGCAGCTTTAATTATCGCAAAGTTGTGGCCTACGCAGATTTGGTAGATGGCGTAAGTAGCTAAAATCTGGCGACCCTTTTAGAATTTTTAATCGAATCCAGTTTCGTTTCTCAGATGCTCAAAATTAATGCGGTTTATTTGGATAACTGTTCGCCGGTGCCCGAACTGCAGCTAAGCGTAGCCTTTGCCGAGGACTATGGTACGCCCAGTCTGCGTTCCTTCGATTGCAAACTGAAGCGCAATGACGATGGCAAAAATTGCCTCTTTCTGTTTGCCACCAGCGCCGAGTCCATTGTGGCCGTGCAACAGGGACGCATCCGTTGGGCACGCGAGGAATCATTGGCGAATATAATCGATACACAGTTCATTGATTTACCCCTAGCGGATACGGAAGGCACTCTTGAAAACGAGATGAAGGGCAAAGCTGGTGAGTTTCTACCTCGTAATAATTATTAATATTTGCAAAAATCATATGATAAATACATTTAAATGCTTACCAAAGTGGATGCAAACAATTTGAAGAGTAAGTTGTAATAGTTATTGATATTTGTAGATATTGCATTAAGATTTAAGTTTATTATTGGTTTGATTAATTTCGAAAATTGGGAAATTATATATTTGATTAATTTGAAAACGCTTTCGCAGAAATGAGCTATTTATATTTAATTTCAACTAAAATCAGTTAACACAGATAAATATAAATAAGTCACAAATAAATTAAATCAAAAATAAATAAATAAATAAATAGAAAAAAATATGCAAAAATATTTATGATATTTCTGTTCAATTTCCTTGGAAAAGAATTTCTTATATTTAGATTTATATTTTGGCATCTTAGCATGCAATTTGTAAACAGAGCTATGCCAACAAACATGTATTTTAAATATGTCTACTATATGTTTACGCATATTCACATACATACGTATATATATATTTATATTTTTGGGGTCATAAATACACACACAAATTCTAAACACGTAAACTTGATATGCAAATTATTGCGAATAGTTCGCAATATTTTGATCAATGACTCATGTCACAGAAAGAAGTATCATTAATCTTAATTATTTGTTTTAATGCTTACTTGCTTTATGCGAACTTGTTATTTATTAATTAATTATTTTTATTAATTAGTTATTTTGAAATTCCTAAAACTCCCATTTTAGTTTTCCCCATTAATTCCTAAATGGAAACTTGAAATCAGAAATTGCTCCTATCAGAACCTACACTGTTGCTTCTTAACTAACCGTTTTAACTTTCTACCTGACAGGTGACATTGTTAGCGCCTTCATGCGTCGCATCACCGCCCAAGCCCTGCAAATGAAGAGCATGTTCTTGCATCTCATCGGTCTGGGACCACCGCCAACGGACACGCAACGCGCTGGACTTGTGCGCGACTCATTTGGCCTGCACAAGATGCTGGTGCTGCTGACGCGTGCTGGCAAAATCTTTGGAATGGACAACATTGCCGGCAAGCATCATTGGAAGCTGTATCTGCCCAATGTGGCGGGCTTTGAAAATGCCGAACAGATGCGTCTGATTGTGCAGCGTAGCTCCAAGCACTTCCCATTGCAGCCACTCTGCGCAATTGTGGCCAAGTTTGTCGTAAGTCTGGAATGCTTTTTGTTTACATCGGAAGTTGCTCATAGAATTGTGTTCTTTTTCCTCGCAGAATAATGGCAATGGTGTCCTGTTTCGTTTCAATCCCATCACTGGACGCGCTGCTGAAGGCGGACTCCTCCAGTTGGATTACCAAATCAAGCAGTTGTCGCTGCTGCCCGAAACGGAGGTAGACTTTGTGAAGGGCATACTCATATTGGATGCGGCCAACCAAGTTCATGTGGAGCCAAAGCATGCAACGCCATTGGTAAATAGCGTACTTAACCAATTAACTACGACTTTTTAACCCGCATCCCACAATAATATTACAGGCGGACGGCATGTATTTGTACACGGCTGATGTGAAGACCGCCGAGCTCGAGGGCTACATTGTTAAATATGCGGGCGGTGTAAGTAAGAAATATAATGTTTTGTGTCAGCAGCTCAGCATTTGTGTGTTTGCAGGAATTGTCATGCTTGCCCATTTGGAATGTGCGGCTAGGCGGACATAACTCCGAGCAGCAAATCATTAGTGTTGCCGGCAAAAATCAAATTGAGCACGTTCATTCCCAGGGTCGTGTGCTTGGCGATCGCTCCGTGCTCTACAAGTACATCAATCCCAATTTGGTGGCCTTTGTCACACAAGCTCCAGATGCCGTGCACAAATGTAGGTCATCCATTCCCCAACATCTTACTTCATATTTTAAAATTTAACTGAATTTTGCTTATAATTTAGCTGTGCTCAATTTGTATTTAATTGATGTGGTTTCCGGCTCCGTGATCTTCTCGATGACACATCGCAAGGTGCGTGCACCGCTGCACATTGTACACTCGGAGAACTGGCTAGCCTACTCCTACTTCAATGACAAAGTGCGCCGCACCGAGATCAGTAAGTGACGAATCATTTGAATATTATTTGAACTTGTTTTATTGAGACTGTTTTTTACTCCAAACAGCTACCATCGAACTGTATGAGGGAAATGCACAGGCCAACAACAGCGTGTGGAGTTCCTTGCAGGCACCGTCCATGCCGCTCGTCGAGCGTCAGTCTTATATCATACCCACTATTGTTGAGGCCATGCGTGAGACTATCACTGAACGTGGCATCACCAACAAACATGTTCTAAGTATGACTGCGTCTGTCCATAATTTGGTGAAGTGGATTTTAATAAATTGTATTTTGTGTCGTACAGTTGGCACCGCCAGCGGTGGCATTGTGGAAATGCCGTGGCACTTGCTGGACCCACGTCGTCCCATATCGTCGAGTACGCAGGGACGTGAAGAGGGCGCCATTCCCTATATACCCGAGTTGCCTTTGCCGACGGAGAATTACATAAACTACAATCAGACGGTTGCACGTTTGCGTAATATCTATACAGCTCCTAGCGGCCTTGAGAGTACCTGTCTAGTCGTGGCCACTGGCTTGGGTGAGTCGGATGCATTAAATGCAATTAGGAATTCATTTCATAACTATTAATTTTGTTTATTTCATTGCAGATTTGTTTGTGACGCGCGTTGCTCCTTCCAAAACGTTCGATCTGCTAAAGGAGGATTTCGATTATATATTAATTTCTATAGTGCTAGTCGTGCTCACTTCGGGCTCTTTGATTGTTAGGCATTTAGCGTCCCGTAAGTTGCTCAAACAGGCGTGGAAATAGAAGTTGCATTTTTATAAATATGTAATTGCTTTATATAAATTGTACTACGACCAAAAAGATTAACAGAAGAAACGAAGTGGAGTAGACGAAAGAGAATGAATTGTAGTAGCTGCATTTTGCCTAATAATGCAATAATAACAATTTTTCTCTAAGCTTAGGCAATTATTTAAAATTAAATATATATAATTATATATATATAGTACATATATATATATATATAGCGTAAAAAAAGTAACTAGCTGTTGAAAGAGTTTTAATTGCATTTTTGTTTCGTTTTGTGTTTACTTTCAATACTTCAATAATATCAGCATTGAAATTGTATGTTTTGAAATTAGTCAATAAAAAAACATTTGTAAGGACTATGGTAAATGAATGTTTTTCCATTCTCTCACTATATAAATATCTGTTTAATCATCCATATTTGTCTGTGGAAGATAATCTATGCATATTGTGTTACATAAAACGTGTAATTTTGTGTTTGGCGCTATTCAATGATCATAACAGAGCTGCCACCTAGTTTTTTGGTCTACTGCACAGCACTGACACAGCGGAACAGCTGATTACTGTCTTCCTCTTCCTGCCCCATCGTGCGCCAATGCTCAATAACGATGGCACTGCGTGTTTTTGGTTTAAATTTAATAAAAACTAACAGAACTTTGCTGCAAAATGCTGTCAAAACAAATGGAGCATCCAATTCCCAAGCGGTAAGTTGTGTGTGCCAACTTTGACATGTTTGTAAAACCACAATTTTGAGTTGCAAAAACTAGTCTTTCTTACACCGTTTGCATAACATTTTAGGTAGCGATGGCGCCGTATGCCACACAGGTCACTGTTCAGGCCACGCCTGCTGCGGTGCAGAAGCAAAAGGTTAGCAAGGCCATGAAGGCATACCTGGAGCGGGCCAATGAACACGACGAGTTCATGAAAACGCAGCACTTGGAGTTCCAAATTGGAAAGCGCCACTTGGCCAACATGATGGGTGCGGATGCCGAAACCTTCACCCAGGCAGACATAGATGTAAGTATTGTAAATGATACATAAAAGAGTTCCTTACGAGCCATTTCACTTGCAGGAAGCTATCGCCTATCTGTTCCCTTCGGGTCTGTTTGACAAAAGCGCTCGTCCAGCAATGCGAACGCCAGAGGAGGTGTTCCCAGCCCGTAAGGCAGCCGAATTCGACGAAACTGGTCGTCCCTTCCACAGCATGTTCTACACAGGCAAACCAAACTTTTTTCAACTCCTGCATGTAAGTTTTTCTCGTTTATCTCATGGCACAAACAAATCTCACAATCACAATCTGTTGCAGGATATTGTGAAGGAAACGAACAAGCTTTACGATCTTGAAGAACGCATGCTGCGACGCGGAAATAAGCCTGATGAAAACCAAAAGCTGTAAGTCCTATTCACATACCAAACTTGCAACAGGCCACTTACACTTTTCTCATATTTCAAGTGAAACTGCTGGCTTTCAACTGATGCCCAAGGAGCAGCTGGAGCGAATGCTCGTGGAGCAAATAGCAGACATTGAGTATCTAAATTTCACCAATACAATGGAACGATTAATCTCCTCCCCGTATGCGTACAAGAGCAAGGCATTTATTGAGCGCTTCCTAAAGCCCCTGATCGATCAGTCCAAGCAACTGGAGGTGCCCAAGCCAAAGATTGATGGAGAGGGTCGCCAGTACATCACAACGTACGAGTGTCTGCGGAAAACGGCTCGCGCTGATGTCACACTCCGGCTGCCCGGCACCGGCAAGATAACGATCAATGGCCACGATATCTCCTATTTCACCGACGTACAGAACAAAGAACAGGTGAGTTATATAAATCGGCAATATATTCTGCACGATTTCAAATTTAGTGTAAGCAAACGAAAAAAAAAAGGATCGATTTGTTCTTATTTCTATGCAAATTAGATGATGTGACGGAATAGATATATATTTTTAAGTATGATTCTCTCTTGAAATGTGAAACCCACTTATAGATCAACATCATCCATTCCATTAGCATAAATAGTTGAGTCAATATAGCCACGTCAGTTAATCAGTCTGGTTTAATGCAAATTATTCTGCTGATTATTTAATTATCTTGATCGTCATGGTGAGAAAACTTACCAGTCATTAGTATTATTTAACTGCTAACATTTGTAGCCAAAAACGATCAACATCGAACTACTATATAATATTTTATAGAACCCAACTAAATTCAACAGCACCTCCAATTATAACAATTACCCGAATCTTTTGTCAGATATGTAGCTTAATTAAAGCTTAATTAAATTAATAATTTAATGTCGCTGTAATAAGCTTTCTTGAGTGTTTGAAATCTTCGACGTAATTAAAAAACCGTCCATTAACTCCGCCCCTAAAAATCGGGAATTCCCGTATCTTCCACCATTTTTAAGCTAGATTCATTAAATTTTTAATTGATTAAATAATTAAAAATGGATGGGCGCGCATCAAAACGGATATTCCTGATGGTATAAATCGATATAACTATATATCTCACTCCAAACTCACCAAATTTGAAAGTTTTCACTTTTCAAAAGATAGAAGCGAAGTTTCTCCGCATTTAAAAATTAGTTGTTTCCACCCAAATGAACTTTAGCTAACTTTGCACTCACTAATCGCCGTGGAGCAGCCTCAAAAATCGGTACTTCTTGCAACTGTTATCAGCTGGCATTACTTATTGGTATCTGAGTATTTCTCTAAAATAACCCGGCACATTTTGAGTGAAGGCATATTTGAGCTGTGTGCAGCATTTAACTAGACGCGGGGAATAGTTAGTCACGATGATAGTTATAACAATAGTTGTATGGATAGTTTATTATTATTATTATTATAAAACATATATAACTTGCATATTTAATTATCATTTTAACGCTTCTCGTACGACAACGCCAAACAACAAAGACACAGCCTAAAACCAGGCACAGACATAGACTCAATCAAACCTGCCAATCTTCTCGCCTCTAATGTAGCCTAAACAACTATTTATTTATATAATATATACAAATATGCATATATATAGACTGTATATATACTGTATTTTGTAGGTAAATTACAGTTTTCTCGTATATGACTAAATAGCATATGGAATTATGTCGAGGAGCGTCGATCGCTTCAAATTTTCAAATACGCTAACTACAATATAATATCAACAATTTTTTCGGGTTCTTCGGGTCAGCGTGGGACACGCACTCAAGAAGAATCTAAGAATCTAAGAATTGTGTAGCAAATGGTGATTAAGATGATTATATATATATGTATATATATATAGGTAATATCAGTAGATGGCATCGTGTGTGCTCCTGTTATTTGCGCAGATGCTGCTTCTGCTGGTTGGAGATGACGATGAGCAGCTTGTCAATCACTTTGCTCGCCTGTTGCTGCTGCGAGATGAGCACCTGCTTCATCTCCTGAATCTCCTGGGTGAGGAATTCAATGCGATCGGCATTCTCATCGATTTTGCTCGTCAATGTGGTCAACTGCGCCGAATCGGGATCCGAATCGTGCATCGCATAACCATTGGTCGATACACAGCTGTTATTATTGTTGTACTTGTTCTTGTACGACAAATAATTCTCGGCCGGATTCTTTAAGGAAATTGTGTGTCCGAATTGTTTGCGCATCTTGCCCACCTCGTACGCCTTCATTAGAATATCACGCGGCAGCCGCTTCTCGCTGGGATTCAGCGGCTTGACGCAGAGCACCACGCGATAGGCCTGCGGTGAGACGAGCGCCGTATAATGGAGCAGATTGCGTAACCATGTCGGCAAATAACCATTGAACAAGGCAGACTCAATGTAGCTGATCAGCTTCGTTTGGCGCACCAGCTTCGAGAGACCCGCTGTCTTCTTTAGACCCTGGATGTCGTGCACAGCAATGCCGACGAGTAGATTCATCAGGATGATCGTCACGAAGAGCAGGAAGAGCACAAAGGTGATCTGTGCACTGACCTCCAGCAAAAATGGTGGGTCCTTTCCATCGGGATCATTGATAAGCAGCGACAGATCCTGTTCGCCAATCATCATCACCAGCACCGAGATGAAACCCATGAAGGGATTGGCGAACGACGACGATGACGGAAAGATGACACAGAAACTAATCGTAAATCCGATCAGCATGCACGAATAGGCCATAAACAGTTTGGCAAACTCCCCCTGGACCCGAGTATACATCGCCACGTACACATCGAAGACGGGCAGCTGGCCAATCATCAGCATTAGATTCGTCCAGCCGAGGAGGACGGCGAAGGCTCCAATGTGATTCTGGAACGTGTACGTCTGCTTCGTGTAGATGTACGAGATGACGAAGACGCTGGTGATGACAAACCACTCCATGATGTTCTCCACTTGGATCACATAATGCCGGAACGAGGAGTAGCCCGTTATCCCATACAGTTTACGAAATATCTCCACTATGGTGATGGCCACCAAGACCCACCATTGCATTTCCATGACAAACGGATTGTTGCGCAGCATATCGCCCAACATGGACTGCTTCTGGCACAGCTCCTGTGCCTGGATGGTCGTATTGTCGTCCTTGCTGCCATTGTAACAGTTGTGGGCCAGCGCTGTCAGCACGTAGAGCGTGAGGAAGAGCACAAAGCTGAAGCAGAAGATCAGGCGACCGATGTAATACTTTCGGATCTTGCCCCACTTGATGTACAGAAAAGATGAGCACAACGGATGCTCCAGTATCTCCTTTTGGCCCTCATCGACGAACGTATTCAAGTAGCTAATCTCACGCGGATGACAATGCTGCAGCAGCTGACGGAAGTCCAGCTCCAGTTCCACCTCGCGATTCACCGGATCCTAAAGGAGGAGGGCAATAGATTAAATTTAAATCAAGTTAATAACTCGATCCGCTCACCTGGGAATGATGCAGTGTGATGGCCGCGTCCAGTTTCTGTCGTATCATTGCCACCGAGGCTGGCGTCTTGCGTGTAATGACATTCAGGGCGGAGGTGCCCTTCTTGGATTTGGTGGTCACATCGGCGCCATGAAAGATGAGCATCTCGACGCACTGCACCAGCCCATCGAGGGCGGCCAAATGGAGTGCGGTAAAGCCATAGATATCCTTGTGATTGACATTGGCGCCCCACTGGATCAGTATCTCCATGATGTCGTAGGCATTCTCCGATTTACCCACTGCAGCATGCAACGGTGTCCGATGATCGAAATCCTCTGCATTCGCATCCGCATTGCCATTACGGAGCAGCGATTCGACGCACTCCAAGCTGGAGGTGCGGGCCGCAAGGTGGAGCGGCGTGAAGCCGCGATGATTCTTTAGCTTGGCATCGGCGCCCTTGGACAACAGCAGATCCACACACTCCACATTGCCCTCGTCGGCGGCCAGATGCAAGGCCGTCGATTCCTTCTCACGGATGCAGATGCGCACATTGGCATCGGCATTGGGGGCATTCAGCAGCGCCTCCAAGCACTGCAGATGCCCCAGATCAGCGGCCAGGTGAATGGCATTGGTGCCGTTGGGCTTCAGCGAATTCACATCGGCTCCCTCGACAATGAAGAGCTGCAGGCACTCCAGGGCATTGGAGCGAACGGCGCAGTGGAGCAGACTCTCCTCACAATTGGGCTTGTTCGTATCTTTGGTGATCTGAGCTCCGTTATTGATGAGGAGCTTGGCCGCCTCGGCGGCATTGCCAAAGGCGGCACAATGCAGCGGCGTGTAGCACTTGGGCTGCAGATTAACATTCATCCCCTTGGCCACAAGCAGATCCAGCGTGGCCAAGCACCCGCTGAAAGCGCTCAGATGCAAGGCTGAAATGCCATTTTGATCGCAGAAATGCAGATCGGCACCAGCTGCGAGCAGAGCATCGATCAGATCCCAGCGCTTGAGGAATGCTGCCCACAAATAGCTGATATTCTTCTCCAGTTTCGAGGCGGTCTCAAACTGTTTGGCCAGACTCTCGGCGACCACATTGCCCTGCTCAATGTCCTCCAGCAGGCGCACCCGGCCCGCCGCACTCTTGATCTGATCGATCAGGCTGATCCGTAGCGTATCGTTGCAGATTTGAACGCTCAGCTCGCTCGTTGGCTCCTCGAAGCTATCATACATGCTCGGCGCACTCTCCGCCGGCGGCGATGGACCACACTCCATGTATTCGAATTCACCAGCTGTCGGATACTGGGCTTCGATCATCGCGTCAGTGTTGTTCCGCCATCGCACCATCAGATTGGGTGGAATCGATTTGAAACTGTTGTTGTTAAACACACACACAAAATTGCCATTAGCTACAGTTGCCGCTTTATCGTTATGCTTATGCAAACAATTAAAAAATATAAATATTATTATTTACATTCTCCAAGCCGTTAATATCAAACGTGCACTTAAAAAATAGCTGCCGATTTGGGAATTATAATTTTCAGAAATTTACCTTAAGTCTTAACTCATTTTGGTGTATTTTTTCTTCTATTATTTTGATATGGTTTTGCAGAGAACTTTATCAGATTTGAAGAAATTTCTCCCTTACTAATAGTTCATAGTTTAATAACTAATAGCTGATATAGATTTAGCCAAGTTAATATTTCTTTTCTCTCAACTTCTAAATTACTTCTTTCCACTTTCTCTCAAGCTTTGTTCTACTAATTATTCCTTCTGTAGACTTTATTATCTTCTATATTCCTCTATTTCTATTAAGAAACCAATTTTTATAAATATTTTCTTGTCTTTAATATTTGATTTTGTAGTAGTAAAATTGGTAAAAGAAAAATTCGATGTTTCTCCAATTCATGCAATTCAATTCAATTCAATTTTTTTAATAATAATATTTAATATTTTCAATTTGACTAAATTATTTAAGTTTTAAGTTTTTATATTTTTCTGTGTATGCTGATATTAGTCGCTAATTTAAATAATAATTTAAATTGTTAAATAATTGGCCCCGTTGCATTTCTTGATTTATTTATATTAATTGAATATATTCTCAGAAATCTTCTTTGCAATTTAATGCTCTAATAATAAATATGAATAGTTATATCAATTTTTAAACGATCTGTAAAATGTAATTCGATCTTTCTATATATTAAAATCGCGCAACAATTTTGATTCCTTACCGAACGTGTTCAAACTTGTTCAGATATGCAAATGTAAATATTTAATATGAATAATTATTTACTTTGTACACATTGTATAATTATAAAAAACTTTGTCTATTGACTTAAGAGCACTGCTTTATTCAAGTTTAAGCTTTGATCCGTAAAGGGAATTGAGTGTTATCTGAATATCATTTTTGGCACTGCAGAATTTAATCACTTTTTATATGACAAATTTGTACATTGCAATTAGAATTAAATTTATTTTTTATTTTTTAGCAAAAATCTGCTTTGTCACTGTTTGCTTAAAATGCAGTAATAAAACCGAAAAATAAATGGGTAAAACCATCACTCGGCTCATTTGGTAGTATATATATATATAATATGTAAACAAGAGTAAAATTTACGACTTTGACGCATGGCTAATTAGATAATAAAAACTTTTCAAGAGAGTATTAGATATTCTGCACTATGATAATATTAATGATTTGTGGCTAGTAAAGTGCTGTTGCCAGCTTCCACTGTATTTCGATTTTATAGTACTTTTGTTGTTTATGGTTGAAATGACACTGAAAGTTCGTTTGCTGCACGCTGCTGACTGCGAGGCATGCATAATTAAGAATGTCGTTAATCAACATAAAATGTATATTGAGTTATGCAAAGGCGGCGAGTTTCTTATGTGCGCATAAATTATTTATTTATATTTATACATATTATTATTATTTATTTTTTTAGTTGTGCACTTTGTTGTAGATAAATCACATTTGTCATCTGCTTCAACTGCCGGCGGTTTTTCTTATGCTTGCTTGTTGCGAATTCTCACAGTTGATAATTTCAAATGCAGCTTTTGCATAATTTCAGGGAGAAACTCAATTCCAGGGACTGTTTTCTAATCTCGCCGGGCTTTGTTCTGCACTTAGTGGAAAGACATATGTGTGTGTGTTTGTGTGTGTGTGGATTTTACGTACACCGTTTGCAGCCATATCCACGGATGATGCCAATTCGCTAATGAACTATTTTCAATTTCTAATTTCATTTCCAAAATGCGAGGTCGTTGATACACACATAGGAGATAGCCCGACCAGTTCTCCGCTGACTGAGTGACCCATCTACAGACTGATCCGATGCGGCGACAGACAGACAGAAAGACAGAGACAGACAGTCAGAGAGACAGACAGACAGGTAGACAGTCAGTCAGAGCGGGCCAAGTGGCTTACAATGGTTGCCTTTTGTGGCGCTTTAAACAATTGTGTCTAACGGACGGAAAATGCAAAAAAAAAAAAAAAAAAAGTTACGATGTGAGAAAAACGCGAATTTTTCACTTCCGCTGCTCGAATGCATGTATCAGGTAGTTTGCCTATATAAACTGGCGGAACTACGACGAACTGCGAACGCGCCTTAACGAATTATATTAGTTTTTAGTCAGCAACTAACGCGTCCGCCTGCATTGTTGTTTCAATACCGACTGATGGTTGGAAAACGGTAAGCGCTGCTCAGTGCCAGCTCAAGTTGATCAAGCTTGAAGCACACACACACACACACATGTGTATGAGAGAGTGAGAAAGATAAGGCGTGAGAGTGACTGCCAAAAAAATAAAAGAATAGCTGCCAAAAAAAGAGAGTTAATTGAACGCGTGTGAGTTGATCTGAGTAAAGCGCAAATTTGGCAAATGCTGCAGACAAAAATAAACTTTGGAATGCTACCTAGATGTGATTATTTATAGAACTAGGCTGAAGAAAATCCAAAGTGTTGTGTACAATCAGTCTAACTCGGACTCCAACTCAAACTCGTCATTTTAAATAATACAGTCGAACTTTTCCAAGTCGAACTTCAGCAATCCGAACTCGAACTTTGTAACCCGAACTTAATGAAGTGGAAATAGCGCTTAAAGCTGAGTTCTATATATTCTTCATAATTCTAACTCGATTTCTTATTATTTTTAATTGCATATTTTTAAACAAATTTCATTCATTATTTAAATTGTCGACCGTAAAGAAATAAAATGTAAATTCTTTTTGTTGCAGTTGTTCGTTTGAGTTACAGAAACTCTGCTTTACTAACTAAATATTCAATCAGATTTGCAGCAGTTCATTGGAAATTTTCCATTATTCCAATCGCTCGGTATTATTCAGTACATGTGTTTAGTCGATAATAAATTCCAGATTTTGATTTGTTTCTCTTGAAGTAGAAGTATTTTTTGCATGAATTCGCAAGCGTGGGAACAACTAACTAAATAACTAACAATTATCCGCTGTATTAGCTAATAACTGTAAGGTTGTTAATCTTATAGGTGCCAGGCATTTCCCTGGCCCCACCCTAAACAAAATAAAATAAAATCCAATCGATCCTCTACGTGCGCAAATTTTTATCTTTTCCCTCTGGCATCTTTTAGGTATTTTTTCGGGGTTCGTCTCGAACAACAAGTTGCATGCATGCATATAAATAACTGAGTGGGACAACACTCAAATGCAGCATTGCCACTTACCGGTTATTCGCAGCATTATTTTCATTGAGCGGCTGCTCCACTTCGGTCTTGGTAACGACGCTGATGGAACGTGTCGTGCGCCGCGGCTTCGTGCTGCCCTCCTTGTAGCCGAGATTCTCCATTGCGACCACAGAACTTGTTGCCTTACGCGTTCCACTTGCAGTTGAAGTTGTTACAGCTGTTTGTTGTTGTTGTTGCTGTTGCTGCTCTTGTGGTTGTTGTTGTTTGCAGTTTACGTATTGGCAAAAAACGCACAAATATGCATAAATGTTCAAGCCAAGTCGCTGCACTTACATACGTTTTAAATAAAAGTAAACCAGGCGACAAAAAAACAAATTTACTTTCCAATATCAGCAACGCAAATTTATAGACCAGTTTCGCTGTCTGACATTTAAGGCCGCAACTTTGGCTTAAAGTTTGTTTTTGGGTTAAGCTGCAACGAAAATGGAGAATGCTTCTTTTTATTACTTTTATCCCACTTTCTGTGTGTGACCCACTGTGGGATTGGATCACAACTAAATCAAGCAATTTACGATTACTTTCACTGGCAGCTTCTACGCATAATCTGCACCGATATTAACCAAATATTAACTTTAGCCTGTTTCTTGAGTTTGCCGCTCTGAATCTGCTCTGACTCCCCTGGCCTCTTCCTTTCGGACTGGTCTTGGACTTTTGCGCACGCCGTATGCGACAATCTGTGTGCGGACTTATCTAAGCACTCATCACATTTGACGCAGCGATAAAACTGGCCATATAAACAATAGTATCATCAGCATCTTGAGACACACTCCAACTAACTATACTCTGTGTTTTTCCAGTAGAAAACGAAGAGCATATTATGTGAGACTGGAGACAAATAGCTTTAAATATATTAATACGTTTTGGAAAACCCCTTGAAAATCGGAGTTCCTTTAAAAATCGATCATATAACAACGCCTGCCACTTCTACTCTTTGCTTTGGTTTTTTTGAGTTACAGATAATTACCTAAAATCTACCAAAGAATATTTCCATTACACAAAAACTACAACCATTTTAACTTTAGTTTTAATGACAATTATTTTTCATGTGTAGACTTAACAAGAAATGTTGCCAATACCTCAAAGCTACAAGTCCCAAGAACTTCAGCTATAGTTACAAGAATCTTTACAGAATATTACAAAGTCTGTGGATTTTGACTACTTTTTGATATATCTTATCGTTGTGAATTTATCTAAAGGTGCTACTGGATAGTGTTTTTGTGAATTAAACGGAGCAGTGGCTGCAAATTTAGAGGGGTGCAAATTGGTTGTAGGAACATATCCACATTCAAAGTCGATCGATGTTGGATAAAAATAGGTTTTAAAAAATAAAACTTTAAAAATAAATCGTTTATGAATGAATGAACAATTCAATTTAAAATGAAAGAAAATATGGGGATATTAAGATATAAAATGGTCCAACATTTACTGTCCATAAAAGGACAGGGATGGGTGCATAATCGAGGCGAATTCCTTGTATGCAGATTTTAAGCTTAAACTTATTCCAACCCAGTCCAAAAATAAGATGGGTAAACAAAAAATGCACAATTTACATAATTATGTATACATAAATACTTTGTTGTTCTTGTTACTGCATTTAGGCAAGTATTAATAATTTGAGTCAGAGTTTTTGTAAACACAATTATTGAAGGAACGAGAATAACTATTTATACACTACAAATTTATATAAGTGTGCTTGAGCCGTAAAGTTTCGACTAATGACTTTTGCCATCAAACAAAGACAAAACAAAGAGGCGTCAAATCGACTAAAAACTGACTGCATAATAAATTTGTTCGATTATGGGTTAAAAGCGAGAAAAAATTCCAGGAATAGAAGCAATATTGCTATCAATTAGTGACTTAATGCAAATTCAAATCAATATTTCTTTTTATGGATTTACGAAACTATATAATTCGAAGCCAATTTGCTGGGCATATTTGAACTGCAGCCTTCAAGGCTCTCGAAGCTATCTAGCATTTGCACTTCTGCACTTTCCAAACATTTTTTCCCCATTTTTTTCTATGTCCTATTAAAATATTGAACTACTTATAAAAATCTCCAATTATGATTTAAAGAATGAATTTTGTGCTTTTTTTTTGTTAAATCAATCAAATGTTTATGGAAAAAAAAGTTATTTTTTTGTGTGTTTTTTTAACTTAACTACGATGCAATTTTTTAAGTATGCTTAATAATTTAAAATGCTTTGTGTGTGTGTGTTTTTTTCTCGTACAAACAAAAGCATTTGCTTTTCTGTTGATTTCTAGCCAGATTTTGTTTGTTCACATTATTTACAATTTATGTCAACGTCAGCGGCTCGACTGCTGGCCATTCATTCATTTGTTGAGTAAATTCCGTGTGGTATCATGGGTAACTAACAAGGCAGTGAGATTGCTCGTGGTGTGCCTCGGGTGCGGTTCAAGTTTATTAAAACGTAATTCGCTAACTCTAATGAAAAGTTGAGTTGGCTTATTAGCGGCAATTTTGGGGGCTATAAAAAGAAGGCTATTGGAGATTATAGAAGTCTTTCAGCAAGCCAGTACCCCAGCCTCCCTTAAAATGTTTTTTTTTTCTTTCTATTTTTAGGCCAAAAAGCATGCCCCATTTAGTGTTGGTTTGTTTTTTGTTTGTTTAGGCATGCTCAGTTATTTAAGTTTATTTATTTGTTTATTTGATTGCATTTGCAGCTTTTTAGAGCTGTTGCCATTGCGCAATCTATTCATTGCTGATTCAAAATGATTTTCGGGGGAATTACGTGAAATTGTATTGTCTTGTTTGCTTTGATTTGCTTAATTGCAAACACAAAAAACTCACTAACAAAAACAAAACATAAAAAATAGAAAAGCAATGAACAAATAATGAACAAATAATGATTTGCAAATTATTAAAAAATAGCTTAGGAAGCTCTTCGGGGAACTCTTGAACCTGTTTGCTTGCGTATCAAAAAAGGTAAGCATAAAAAACAAACAAGGCGATAAAAGCAGAATGTTGTTGGAGTACCCGTGGCTGGAAACAGGGCATTGAAATTGACTTTCTTAATCCGCACTAAACGATCCAAAAATTTGAGCTATTGGCCATTTTGCTGGTCAATCAGACAAATCGAAATAAATTGCGACAACATTAAAAAAAAATAACATAAAACTTTTAAATCATTATGCGCACAAATTAATTAAATTCCTCTAGGGGCCAACGTCCAAGTCGAAAAACCAGTTTGCAGTTCTTCGAATCGCCAGTTGAAAGTCTCTAACACTATAAATAAATATTGGCTCTCAACGCCCCCAGAGTGCAAAATAAACCAAATGTATTCAGAAAATGGCCCAACAATGTGGACACACATAATCTGATTTAATGCAGTACAAATATCGAAAAAAAATCGAGACATTAAGGCGACGATTATTTTGTTGTTGCTGAATGATATGAAGTAGGGGGTAAATGTTAAAATAAAAAATTAGAATACAAGTGTGAACATCGAGCCGGAAGCGCCATTTGCAATTTATCATTTAGATGCGACGATGCAACGTCATTTTCAAACTGCGCCGCCCGCAAAAAATCAACTCTGCTTTAGTTTCGTTTGATTGTTTGCTCGTTCCTTCGTTCGGTTCGTGTCGTTTCGTTGTGCTTCGTGTCGTTTCGTTTGGTTCGTTCGCTTTCTTCGTGCTGCGTTGATTCAATTATAATTGAAACTAATTTGAATTTCTACGGACATCGTGACGACAAAGGCAAAAACACGGGCAACGGGAGCGTGGGGATGAATAACAAAGCGAGCTGAGTGAGCCCATTGGAAAGGCAAAGCATTTGTGCGAGACTTGCCAGATGAATTATATTTTTGCATTGCTGTCAAAATGCCCTTGAACCTGAAGCCCCTCTCCCCCTCCCTGCTAACCACAAGCTGTGCAGTTATCGTGCACGTAACCGTAATTTAATCTCCACAAATGAAAGGATAATACAACAGAAGATTACAACGCAAATGTGTATGTAATCGAATAAAAACGAAAAGAATACTTTTTGAACCGTTGACAATAATTAATGCGAAGATAAAAGAAACTGTACCGCTGATCAATTTATGAAAATAGAAAACGCATAATTAACCATTTAATGATGCAAAATGATAAATCAATTATTAATCAAAATGAATGATGATATTTTTGGTTTGCGCCAAATATATATATTAAAATACTCCGCGAATTGGTTACAAATTAAAGAGGAGGGATGACTTGTGGCAACAGCGGAACTCTTTTTGGTTATTGTTTTTTATTCCTAATATCTAATTTACTTTATGCGTGTGCTGGCCAAAGCCGGTGCTTTTGCAAGTGGCGCCACATTTTCGATTATCCAAATGAGAATATAAGCAAAATACAAAAAAACCGATAATGTAACACTTTGCAGGTCTCAGCTCGGTGTAAAATTTTCCGCGACTTGAAGCGCGACAACAGCTTGGATTGACTGATAAAAAGAACTGCGCCGAAATGATAATGGAGACCACAAGTTTCGATGTGGATGCGATTCTGTGGGAGGTGGATGAGCGAATCCAACTTTTGAGCGCGCGTCAATGAAGCTGAATGTAGAACTGAACTTAGTATATATACTATATATATGCCCTCCTCATGATATCAACAGTATCATCATCAGCATCGTCTTTATCGTTATCGTCATCATCTCTTCTACTTAGATCTGTGTACACATGTACAGTTGGCGCTTATGGCTGGGGAAAAGCTAAAAAGCTAAAGTGAGCAGCTATTCGAACGCTCCAGAGATCGAGCTAGCCAGCTAGTCAGCTATCAAATTAATTTAAATCATAATAAAATGTGACACGAGATATCTTAAAGCGCCGCCGGTTCAAAGCATTTTTTTAACCGGCTAGCCAGAAGAATTTTCCCCACTCCTCCACCACCCCCCTCGGCAAATATTTGCTGGGGTAACCTGTTCCATAGATGTAGATGAACATGTCGCCTCCCATTTGCGAGTTTAGTTTGCCATTTTTTGTGTGTGTTTACTTTAATTGCCAAGTACCATACAATTAAAAGTCTTGTTCGCCGCCATTGTCGATGTTGCTTCATGATTATTTGCTGTTGCGTGAAGTCATCTGACAATTCGCTTAAGCAAATTATAGATACACAAACAAATCAAAATAATTTTGTCAAATCTCCGATGATTGATTGTTTTCATTTTGCCGGGCGCTTTGCAGCCACATTTTGTTTGGTTTTATTTTTTTTTACCAAATTTGTGCTCGTTTGCTGCTTTGTTTGCTTCTTTTTATTATGTATTTTTATTGTTTATTCGTTTTTAATCATAACGTTTATTGTCTGTGTGCTGTAGACCATATTGTTTGCATATACGTCGCGAACTGGCTTTCCCACGCATTTCTAAAATAGCCCAAAAAAACGTCAAGCAAAATAAATCTGTTGTCACATTGGACTTTGCAATTGGCGTCAGAGTTCAGATTTGTGTTATTTGCATATCTGTGTCGTTGAATCGATTTATTGTATATTGATAAGTTTTCAACTTTAACGAATGCTTTATCCATGTATAGTTCCTGCAATTTGTTATTTTTGTACAACATTTTTAGGCGTTACATAATAACACGCTTTTTTGCGAAACACACAAAAGTGTCCTTCCTTGTCCATAAATTAACACCGGTTTTTTTTGTTTATACCCAGTTTGAACAGTTCGATAGGCAATCAATTTGAAATTGGCGTTTATACAAATTTAGGTGTTATAAGGGAACTGTTAACAGTTACACCATCGCCGCCAAGCATATGGAAATGCATTTAACTAACAGCGATTTGAACACGTTGTGTGAGCTGCTTAGCCTGGAGGTAGTAATTATCACCTTGTCATGAAGCAATTATACCCTCTAACCACAAATGTCACTGAAAGGGTATAAGCGAGATATATAGAAAAATACTAAATATTATAAAATGTGACAACAATATGATTAAATTTCAATTTGTTAAAATAAAAGAAACAACTTTTAACAAAGTCTTTAAAATTGTAGACTAGTCACTTAGACAGGAGTTTAGTTTTCGATCAATACTATACAGTAGTTTAATCAACCTGTACTTAAGCCCAGAATATCTTTTAATGAAGTGTCTCTTTAAGCACATGACACATTTCCTGACAAAATTAAAATACCATCAGTTAGCGTATAGACTGGCCTCTGACGTACCCTATCATGCCACATATGCGTGGTCCAATTTGTGCTTATTAACCCTAGTTGGAATGTCAGAAATGATTTGTCAAATTTGACAAAAGTAAATTTGAACTAAAATTAAATATTATTAAATTATACACATTGTACAATGTTGATCAAAACCAAACAACATCAATTACCTTCTAGTTCTGGTAAAAAACAAAATATAAAAAGTGTCAAAAAGTTTTGAAGCGTAACATGACTGAAATATCAGAAATTAATCGCTGTGCTTTTGTGTATATTTAGTTGCTCTTCAGCTGAGACTAAATTATAGCTGATAAATATTGTAGTTAAAAGAAAATAGGTTCTTTTACTTTAGCCCCTAACTGCTTTTTAAAAGTCACATCTTTCAAATGTTTAATTTCCTTGAAAATAGCCATGCTATAAACCCCCTTTAAGCAAGATTGTTCAGTTAATAACTGCTGTATTTAATAATTATAATCAAAAAAGGAGGTATGCAAGTCTTGGATACCTCATTTAGTTTTAGCTTGAACAGCTTATTCCATTTAAACTAACGTACAGGGTAACTTCGAGCTAATACGCCTAGAGCAGTCTCAGACATTTTATAAAATCGTTTCTTATTTGCATCACACCCGCTTATAACGTATGCATTTAATTGCCTTGTACGCAGATATGCAACAATTTGTTGCAGTTACTCGCTGTGGCTAACAGCCATTCAATTCGGCAACTGATTTTGTCATTATTTCCATAGAGCTATTGTTGTTATTATTGCAGTGCAGGAAATACTCTCGCAGTTTAATTTTGCATGACATGCACGAAAATACAATGCACTACTATATAAATATATGTATGTATATACATATATGTATATGTATGTAGCTGCAATGCAGTAAAGATATATACACTGGTGAAGAAAAATAGTATCACTACTGAAATTTTCCAACTGATAAAGAATAAACAATTAGGTATGCAATTTTTTCAAATGATTATTGTAAATATATTTTTGAATTTACCAGCAACTTAGCTAAAAAATTACTTCAATATAACTACTAAAGTCTCAGATAACTTACTTTTAAAAGCCTGAAGCCCAAGAAAAGTTTCTCTCTTAACCTCGTACATGAAAGCAAAGGAACACCTAGATTGGTCAGTCCAATCTAGTAGGAATATTTTAAGGAAATGACTCCCGTTCGTACAGTAGGTGTTCTAAAAACTCAGAATATAGCATTAAGATACGCATACTAGTCAGTCTGGATTATTTTCAATATGTTGGATAAAAACCAAAAGAAATCAACACGTTTACGTTAATATTTTGAAATCTTTGATGCTACCCCACTCAATATATGCGCTGCCCCCGATATGGGTCTTCACTTTGGAGAGTTATCGAGAGTATCGAAGTTCCTCTAAAACTATGCTATGACTTGGTAGATTCCATATAAAATATAAATACTAAATACTGAACCTATAAAATAATCTTAACTTTAATAGACAATTAGCTGTAAGTAATAAAGTTTTTCATTTATTGCTAATTTCCATAATTATTAGTGAACATTTGAGAAGTGGTGCTATTATTTTGTCCACAGCTGTACAGTTATAATATAAACAAAAGCCGCCTCGAGCGCTCTGAACTTGACATCTAACACGATAACATTTTGTATGGATGCATTTTCTGTTTGTAGCTGCTCTTTCCGCTGAGCTTCAGCTCAATGCTGGGTAAAGTTGATGTGGAAGCCAATGTGGAGGGCGGCGGTCCATCCGGTCAGGCGGGCGCCATTCGTTGGGGCATCGCGATGAGTTTGCGCAGCTTCGTTGATCAAGAGATGATTGAGTCAATGCGTCTGGGTAAGTGCCGCGGTCCAAAATTGTCACTAATTACCTATTTATGTATTTCTATTTATGCAGCCGGCCTGCTGACACGTGACTATCGTAGACGGGAGCGCAAGAAGTTTGGACAGGAAGGCGCACGTCGCAAGTACACGTGGAAGAAGCGCTAAGCGGCGGCAAACTACAAAGCAGCATTGCATTTCCATTCAAATGTTCAATAAAAAAAAAAAAAACCGAAAATATCTTAAATTAAGTAATGAACTACATTTGGTCCAGAGGCTTTAGGCCCAGCAGCTGCATGCCCTGCTGCAAGGTGCGCTTGGCCGCATGGAAGAGCAGCAGACGCTGTGCTTGCTTCTCCAGGCATTTCTCCTGCTTCACGGGCAGGCGCTTCAAGGCGCGACTTGTCGCATTGCTGAAAGCAAAGAGAACAAAGATTAGCATGTCTAGACTAAACTATGATCTCTTGATGCTCACCACAACCCAAAGAGATAGTTGACCAGCACACAAGCTTCCAGTTGTTCCTTGGCCTGCCAAACACATTGCTCGAAGCGCGCCAGCTCGTAGAGCACATCCAACGCATCGCTTGGCTCCTCAGTTAAATGCTGCCAGCTGGGCTTCATCTCAGCCAGCTCGATGTGTCTAAAGTTATCCAACAGGCTGTGCAGTCGACAGTGTGTGTATTGCAGCTTGATGCCCGTATCGCCATTCACCTGCAGCGCCTGCTGCCAGCTGAACTCGTGATCCCGCTGCCGGCGCTGTTTCAGCACGTTGACAATCACCGCAGACACGCCCAGAATATCGCAGAGTTCATCATCGTTCAGAGCGGCATTCACTTTAGTGGCTGCAAATGAAATTATAAATCAGTTATTAAATATATTATAGCTCGCAAATTTAAGCAGGCTTCGTCAATATTTATGAAATAATGAAATAAATATATATATATAATAAGGAATCCAAGTGTGGAATTTCTTTTCTCTTACTTGAACTGTTGCTGCGCTTCTCCCGCATCACATCGCGGGCCTCGTTGAGCACATCGCTCAGGAAGATGGCTTTGCCCTGGCGAGTGCTCATGCCATGAATCCTTCCGAATTTCACATGCTGCAGCTTGTCCGTTAAGCGTCTGTCCAGCTTGGCAGCTGTCTGAAAGAGCGCATTGAAATGATCCGCCTGGCCATTGTCGACGACATAAAGCATGCGTGAGAATTGGAGACGCTGCTGCCGCTCCAACAGTGCCGCTATATCACGGGCCAGGTACAATGTGGAGCCATCGCTCTTGATGACGGGCACACGGCGCTGGTCCACCACAACAATCTCACGGCCATCCTGCTCCCGTTGGAGTAATCCTGCTGAGCGTAGTTGCTCAAGCACTTCTCCAATATCACGCTGCGAATACTGCGACTCCCATTCGTAACTGTCGAAAGAGACGCCAAGTCGCTCGTAGACACCTCGCAGCTCATCTATGGTGTACTGACGATATTCCTGCCATTGACCAGACATAGTTGCATCTGTGCCGGCTTCCAAGGCACTAAACAAATCACGTGCTTGCTGGGCCAACTTGGGATCATCGGCAGCTGCTTGATTGGCCGCTACATAGGCATTGTACAAGGTTTCAATAGGTGCAGCTCGCATTTGTGCATCACTAACGTTGCCCAGCTGGACGCCAAGTGCCAGCAGGCCAAACTGAGTGCCCCAGTCGCCAAGATAGTTAAGACGTGTTGTCCGATAACCCAAATGCTGATGCAGATTGGCCAGCACGTTGCCTATGATGGTGGATCGCAAATGTCCGACGTGGAAGGGCTTCGCTATGTTCGGCGAACTGAACTCAATAACAATGCGCTCCTCATGGAAAGCAGGCGCTCTAGCGGGGATTGGATCTGCTTGCAAGAGGTGTTGTGTAAATGCATCAGGTTGTAGATGGAATTCCACTTTGGCTGCAGTGCGTCCCGTACTGGGCACCACTTGAACATGTTCCACATACGTCGAATCAAATTGTTGGCTAGTCACCGATTCCAATAAATCGATTTCCTGTTGTGCAACAGTCGCCGGCAAAATCCATTGCAGCAGTGGTCGGGCGGCAGCGGTCTGTTGTCTTTTGGCTGGCACTTCCAGTGCATGGTAGATGCTCTTTACGTGTGGCAGCTGCGAAAAACGTTAAAAAAAAAACAATATGTATTTATAAATCTATGAGCAAATTGCGGTTGATTAACTTGATCACAAATTGCGCGTCGGATTCGGCTGGTCATGATATTTCACGCGGTGTGGCAGCACTGCGACAGTGCTGGTAACAGCCGAACAGCTGGCCTCACGCACGGTACGACATGAATGACAGGCGAAATATATTGGCAAATGCTTATGGTTAATTGGTTAATGTCTAATTGATTACCTGTTGCATATATCTTTATCTCATTACTTGATTTTAATTAACAGTTACAAAATACGCCGAATAAATTAATATATAAATTAATTATTCATGCACCTGCTGCGCCAGTTTCGTACGAGGGCCACAAAACAGCTGATTGAACAAGCGGGGCTGGTCTTGTTAGTGGTTTTCGCGACAATAACACAGTTTTTGTTTTGCTTTCGGTTCAGCACTTATGCACATTTAAAATAGTAAAATGCATAACGCCTACAATGTGCAGTCAATACTTAAGCAGGGAGTACAAATTGAAGCCATTGCAGCATATGGTCGGTAGTCCCAGTTCTATTTACAAAATATAAATTATTCAAATTGTTTTTGAATAGGTAATCATGTCATTCTGGGCACCCGAAGCGGACAGCTCATCATGTACTCGGTGGACAGGCAGACGGACGTCGATATGCGAATGTTCAACAAGAATTTCAGCAAGAAACCCATTGCCCAAATGGAGGTAGTCTCAGCGGAGAACTTGCTTTTCGTTCTGACGGACAATATGATTCATGTTTGTGATATAAGCCGGATCGAAAATAACTTCGAGTTCATGCATAGCTCGATGGAGACAAAGGGTTGCACGCTGTTCACCATGGATGTGGACACACCCAAATCGACTACAGGCGAAGTTGCCACATTCATAAGAATCGCCTGTGCTATTCGGCGTCGGTTAGTGTTCTTCTTTTGGAAAACGGACAAACTCGTTTCCCTGAAGCTGTGCATCGATCTGCTGGATGTGCCACGGGCCATGTGCTGGGTTAACCAGCTCGTGTGCGTTGGCTACAAGGATGAATACGTTCTATACGATGTAAATAACACAAAGTACATCATTTGTATGACTTTAGATATGTTCCTAATCGTTCTTATTTCCTTATTCATAGATATCCGCCAATACACCGAAGATGCACAAGCTCATACTTACGTCCTCCACAACTAATCAAGAGCCCAACATTTGCCTGATACGAAACTCCATGCTTGGCATATCCAAGGACAGCTACCTTGTGGTCATTGATCTCAGTCAGTATAAATCTAAAGATGGTAATACTGACGGTGGAATGAACAACAAGTCTCCCTTGACGCCGTGGCCAAGTCCGCTCTTGGGCTTAGGTAATTTTGTAACGCCTTTCTATATTGTGTTGAAAATAATAACTATTTGCGTTTACAGTTTGGGATGAGCCATTTGCTGTGGGACGCATGAAGAACACCATCGAGGTGCGTAGCTTAATTGGCAAAGATACGTTGGTGCAGTCGCTGCCAGAGTTAAAGAATACCAGGTTTCTAGTTCGCTCCGAAAAGGGCACTATCTTTGCTGCCGCATCCTCCGAGCTGTGGTGCATGCGGCTCGTGGATATTCGCACGCAACGGGAGGAATTGCTGCAGCAGCGCAAATTTCAACTAGCAATCGAACTGACAGTGAGTTTAGTCATCAGTGACAAAATATGTGCTACAACCGTTTACTTTTTTAGGATATTTCCGATGAAGAAGTCGAGGATAAGGCGCAGATTGTACGCCACATACATATGCTGTATGCCACGGAGTTATTTACCAACAAAGAATTCTCGGCAGCCATGAAGGAGTTCGAGAGAGCCGCCATCGATCCGTTCAAAGTGATTCAGCTTTTTCCCAGCTTGCTGCCGGACCCGAAAAGCAGTGTAGATGCCGCTGTTCCCATGTCCAGTGTGCCAGTGCTGAAGGATCGCGATTTAGAAAATGCGTACTTGGCACTCATTGAATTTCTGGTACAAGCACGTCAACGGGAGAGGGTCAAAATTCCTGATAACAAGGCAAATGATAAATCTCTGCTGGCGATCATTGACACTACGCTGCTTAAGTGCTATCTGCAGACAAATGATGCACTCATTGCACCCCTACTGCGGCTTAATCAATGCCACCTGGAGGAGTCGGAAAAAATGCTCAAGCGGCATAACAAGTTAAACGAACTGATCATTCTCTACGGTGGCAAGGGAAAGCACAAGAAAGCTCTAACGCTCCTGAAGGAGCAGGCAAACATGGAGGGATCTGTGTTGCAGGGCCGTAAGCGTACCATAAGTTATCTTCAGGATCTGAGCGTTGAAAATTTGCCGCTCATCTTTGAATTTGCCGACTGGGTATTAACTCAAAATCCAGATGAAGGTCTCAAAATATTCACCGACGAATTGATTGCAGTTGAGGCGCTGCCACGTGCGAAAGTACTTGACTTTTTGGTGAGTAAGCACAAGGCATTGGTCATACCCTATCTGGAGCATATTATCGATGTGTGGGGAGACACAAATACACTGCGCCATAATGCACTACTCAAGCAGTATAGTGAGCAAGTGCAGCGTCTGCTGGAGCAGCAGAAAGACGGGTAAGTTGGAGTTAAAAGACAAAGTTCAAGGTTAATTGGCTTATCCTTAGCAGGAATGAAACACCAAAACTGCAGGAAATGCGTGCCAAGATGTACAAGATGCTGGAGGAATCGAAATATTACTCCCCAGATCGCGTACTAGATGATTTCCCCTCAACTCTACTGTTAGAGGAGCGTGCTCTGATTCTAGGCCGTCTCAAAAAGCATGCAAATGTCCTGGCTCTCTACATACAAGTGATGGGCGATGTGGAGAAAGCCAAGGCCTATGCGGAGGCAAGCTATGAGGATGACAAAGAAGTGTTCAATATACTGCTCCAGACCGTACTAAGACCAGTGCAACAACCGCTCTACGAAGGCGTCACCATGCACCCCAACTTTCTGAGACCCAACAAAGCTGTTGCACTGGAGTTGCTGAATACCTACACTGTGAAAATTGAACCGTCGACGATATTGGAAGTGAGTGGGATTCATCTGTTGTTGCCTTTGATCTTTGCTTTATATCAGATGTGTTTCATTTGCAGTATCTGCCCGATGACGTTCTCATGTCCGAACTGAAAAACTATATGGAGACAGTGGTGCGCACCCAACTGGCCGAAAGACATAAGCGGCAAGTTATGCGCGGACTTCTGCAAGCGGAGGCAGCTCGGTTGCTGGTGGCCTGCGGGCACGAGAAGAAAAAGAGCTTCGAAATGAACGAGCTGACGATGTGTCCGGTGTGCAAGAAGCGCTTTGCCAATGAAACCGCCTTTGTCCGCTATCCGAATGGCCAAGTGGTGCATCTGTCCTGCTACGACAGGGCCACGAAGACACCTCAACAATAAGCCTTTCAATATTTATGTGACAAAATTCCAGATATACGCAAGTCGCTTCAAGTAATCATAAAACATATTTATACACACATTTTTATGCTAAGCTTAATTTAACCTTTTCTTAATCGAAAGCTCGCAATAATTGTACAGTTATAGCCAGTTAATTAAACTTTAAGCAAAATCATCGATGATAATAAATATTTAGTCTACTGAGAAAAAAGAATGAAAATAATTCAAACTAATTAGCTTTTTCATATAACCCTTTTTTACGATCAAAATGTCGATATTAATTTAAAGAAAGAAAAAAAAACGATGTAAAAGGTGATTATCAACAAAATATATTATTCAAAATAAAAACTGCATTTCAAAATGTTTTCAAATTGATTTAAGATATAATTAATGTTGATTTCGTTTCCATTCAAATCTTTCTCAAATTTATAATCGATTTGTTTAACAGAAAAGTAATTGATTTTCAAAAGAACAACAGCAAAAACAATTAAATTAACCCAAAGCAAGCCGTAGGTTAGTGCTGTAGTTCACATATTTAATTAATTAATCTATAAATTAATGATTGCTTTGTTTAAGCTATCATCATATTGTAAATTCGTAAATTCCCCAACCAATCCAAACTTTAGATAGATAACAAATTGCATATGTTATGTTAATATTATTATAGTTATTAATTATCGAATATTATACATATTTATTCTGCTATATTTACATATGAGGCTGTGCACAAATTGTTTATGCCTCCTCGCTGCCATCCATAAGACTGTCGCCATCCAGATCTAGAGAATCATTGCATATGGACAAATCAGAGTCGGAGGCTGCCCGACTCAACGGACGAAGGGGCAGTGAAAGCGATTGCTTACTATCCTCATTATCCTCCTCGAGCAGGCTGGGCGAAGCGGTGCTACAGGCAGCCGTCAGTGGCAGCTCGACGGAGGCTGTCGCTGCCACAGATGCCGCTGTTGCAGGTCCACCCGGCAACTGAGTTTGCCTGATCAGCGCCAGGCGCTGCTGTGTCAGCTCCAAATGATGTTTGCGCCATTTGATGCGTCGATTTTGAAACCAGACTTTCACCTGTGCCTCCGTCAGCTTCAGCGTATGTGCCAGATACAAACGCTCCGGACCGACCATATACTGTTGCCTCTCAAATTCCGCCTCCAGGCATTCCAGTTGCTCCGGCGTGAAAATCGTTCTCACTCTCTTATTCTTCAGAGCAGTCTTCTTTTGCGATTCTGTGTGTGTAAATGGGAAAAGAGGGAAGATTATTTATTTATTCCAAAATTACAAAATATTGAATTGAAAATATAATCAATATTTAATAAAATTGAATTAAGTTTTATATTTATTTCATTTAGTTTATAAAAAGATTTCACAAAACACAAGACATATATTTCAATTATTATTTATGTTTAAGCCAACGAATTTTATACAAATAAAAAATATTGACAATTATTTATTATTATTTATTTATTATTTATTATTAAGGATTTTCGTGTTGAGTCCGACTTACCCGACTTGAGTTTGTCGCGTTGGAAGCTGAGCGATGCCTGATGTGCGTGATGCTGATGCAGCTGCTGCAGGCTCTGCAACGCGGATGGGGCACCGCTAACTGCAGCGGCGACAACTGCAGCAGCAGCAAAATTCGCACGCTGCTGCGAATGGGAATGCGGATGCGGATGTGGATGTGGATGCGAATGTTGCACTGTGGACAGAAAACGACTGTTGCTGCTATCACAATTGAAGGTATTTACACTTTGGCTGTTGTTGTGTCCAGTGTCGTAGTTGTTGCTACTGTTGTTGTTGTTGCTGCTGCTGCTGCTATTGTTGTTGTTATTGTAGCACTTGCTGTTGTTGTTGTCTTGGTCAACGATGTCTGCAGCAGCACATCCTCCTCCGCCCGAGTTGCCCCCGTTGAGCGACAAATTAATGGCATTATTATACTCCTTGCTATGCTGCTGCTGCTGTTGTTGTTGTTGTTGATGTTGCTGTTGCAGACCCAAAATGGCGGCTATTGTAAACGACTTGCCCACATCGAGGGAGGTATGCGCCGCGGCTGCCTCAATGAGCTGCGCGTGCGACGTCGCAGTCGCCAGCTGCTCCCTGTGCGGGTTGGTGGGTGGTGGTGGGAGGCCAATTGGAAGTTGCTGCGACTGCTGCTGTTGTTGTTGTTGTTGTTGCTGCTGCTGGTGCTGGTGCGACTGCAGCCCCATTTGGTATGAACTTTGACCAGCCGCCGTCACTGCAGCCGCCGCCGCTGCAGCAGCCAGCGCCGCCGTTGGCAGTGTATGATGTGGTTGCAACTGTCCATGTCCATGTCCATGTCCATGTCCGTGCCCATGTCCGTGTCCGTGTCCTTGCCCGTGTGCATGTGCCACACTGTTGGCGTGTTGCGTGTTATGCAATGCCAGAAAGTGTGACAAGGGATTTGCGTGATATTTGGAAGGATTCTGCAACATGCTTAGTATTTAGCGCAACTCCGCAAGACGGCAACACAATTCCAAAGTTGCGACTTGTCGTCACCTCCGTCCGTCTCACTTGTCGGTTAACTGCAAAATGCCAGAGTCATGTTTGGTGTTAAACTGTCTCACTGCCTTGGTCATCTGCATGCACTTCAAAAATAAGTAGACAAACAATTAAGGGACAAATATTCGTATTAAATTGAAAAAATGCCCAAAATAAATCAACTTTTAAAGTGTAGATATAATAAAAAAAAGAGCTTCATTTATTAGAAAATAATAGATTAGAAAAGTGTTTAAAACAAATGCGCTTAAGAACTGTACTTGGATTAATGGACTAAATAAAAAGAGCTTGATTTTGAAGAGAATAATTTCGATAATCTGGAGAAAAAATACATTTCGAAACAAAACACAATTATGGATACGTTTCAGAAGTAAGTTCGTAATTCCAATAAAATGTATACTCAATTTATGTAAATCAGTTTTAAGGAATAAATAAATACCATAAAACCTAATCTGAAAACTAAATTGTAAAAGCAAACTTAAATTCTTAAGGAAAACTTAATATAGAACAGACAAAAAAGTTTCATTATAGATGGAAAATATGATATGAAAGGAATAATAATAAAAATGAGTTGACAGATAAAGTTACACAATATTCGATCTGAGAAATTATTATAAATATTAACAAATAATATATAGTTAAGTATGATAAGTGACAGATATTCCTATAGCATAAAATCTCCGCTAGACTACATATTTCGTATATATTTTTTTTGTCTATTGTTTAAAATAATATAAATTTATTTCAAGCAAAGAATTTGACGAAAATTTAGCTAAATTTGTACAGCTTATAATTATATGCTTCGTGGAAAGGTTATTAATAACGAAAGAAGCATACTTTTGCCTCAGTGTAGTGTTGAGGTGTCAACGACTGCAATTGCAAGTACAATTGCCATTGTCATTGTCTTTGGCTCTGATTATGGCCACAATTAAGTGGCACTTAAACAACCACAGAGGCAGCAGCAGCGGCAGCAGTAGCGCGTGTAATCTGAGCTCCTTGAAGCGATGCAGCGTGAAGTGAAAATGTTGGGGTCATCTAAATGCGTAGCATTAAACGAGCCAAGAATCTCCATATATGTATGTATGTGTGTATGCATGTGTCCATGTATGTTTTCTGGTGTAGCTTGGCCAAACAATTGACCCAACATGGAATATGGTAGGAAACAACAGGTTGAGACAGGCAAATAGAACAACTACAAAACGACCGCAGACTGGTCAACACAAGCACATACACACACACGCACACTCTCTCTCTCTCTCTTACACACACACACACACATCCACACACACTACGTCGGCAGAGTGAGAGTCCATTCACTGCACTTAATTGCAATGCTTTTCTTTGCCTCTCTTTCACGCTCTAGCCGTCGCACTCTCGCCCTCCCTCTCTCTCTCTCTCTCTCACACTCTCTCTCTCTCAGTGTGCTTGTCTCGCTCAGTTGGCCAGTCTTTGACGCTAGCAATTTGATAGCCTAATTGAGACTTGTCACAGCTAGCTGCTTAATTGTTGCACTTGCTGATGTTGCTGCTGCTGTTGCTGCTGCTGCTGCTGTTGCTGTTGTTGCTGCTGTTGCTGTTGTTGCTGCTGATGTTATCCAGGTGCGTAAAATATCCATTTGCTCGCAAAACAATACAAATTTACCAGCATACTTAGCTTTTTGTATTTGGTTTAGTGTATGCAAATGTGAATATGCTTAAGCATAATTTACACAGATTGCCAACAATTGGGTGAACCACAAATTAAATAAATTAGGTTCATTAAAGGATATACCAGAAATAACTGTGTGTCGTCCAAATGAGGTATTCATCGTTGAAATTACAACTAAACCGACAGAAGGAAACATTGCAGTTCTACTTAGTTACGTAACAACTTTGACATCCTTATGGAATTGGTGTAATACCTTTGTTATTAAATGCTTTACGGAGTGCCGCTTGCCTTCACGTGAAACGACATCATTCTCTGATTTCAACTAATGACATAATTCCAAATTCGAATAGGAAGATGATAATAATTAAATTTAAGGGATTGGAGATCCTTTAAGGAAATTCAAAGAACAGAACAGAAAGCAATCTTGACGATAAGATAAGATGAAAAAGTAAAATTTTATTATTGGGCAGATATGTTTACCTCACAACAACCTCTTCGGGTGAACATCCAAAATATGTTATATATTAATATAGTACAATAGTAAAATTAATCAAATAAAGGTTTATTTGATTTTATTTGCTATCAAACTCAAATATATTTTAAATGCTTACTCTCTCTCTCTCTCTCTCTCTCTCTCTCTCTCTCTCTTTATTTTGAATGTACTCTTTCTCTCTCTCTCCGTCTCATTGTATCTCGCTCTTAAGTAAATATATAGAAAGAAATTGGGTCGCTGCAAGAGTAGCTTGTCTGCCTGCCCACCAAACTATTTCAATTCAAGTCGACAACAATTTAAACAAATTTAAACTTTTGAAATATTTCGCTTATATACACCCAATATTGTCATGTCTGTCTGTCCGCAGGTCCGTCTATCTGCCCATGTCTATGACAACTACTCTTCTTGTCTATGAGCCTGTTTGTTTATAAAGGTATCACCAACAAATTCAACTGTAATACATTTTTTCATACTGAAAATAAAGAACCTTAAACTAAACTTATATATTTATTATATATATATTATATATATACTATATTCTTAACACCTATCTTTAATTAATAATTTAATATAGCGTAGTGTGTTTTGTGAGTTTTCATGTTTTAAATTTAAACATGAACACAAAAAGATACTCAAGTTCAATCTAATAATGATCTTTAAAAACACTCAAGTCTAGACGGCTTCAGCAGGAGTTACTATGTAAACGCTCACATACATGGACATATTGATATGTATAAGGATACGAATACATACATACAAAAATATGAGTTTGAAGCAGCACAAGAAAAATGAATTTCCGTCGGAAAATCTTGCGAATAAACGTATGAATAAGCAAAATATTAAAATCCAGATTGCAATCAAAACTCAAAATTATTTTTTATTTATTTATTTATTTATTGTGAACTAAAATCAGTAGACAAAAAAAATACAAAAAGTAAGAAATTTAATTTAATTAAATTTAAAATAAAATTAAAATTATAAATAAATTTAAAAATAAGAAATATTTATAAGATTTCATTATTTTATTTAATATTATTTATTATATATTGTTAATAAGGAAAAAATTTACTTGAACAGTTAATTTTTAGCTATAAAAAAATTTGAATAAAATATATATGTTTTGAAATAAAATATTTAACTAGAGTCCACCTAAAGTTATCTAATACCTCTTGCATAGATGCATATTATCTTATAAATGTGTGTAAATTTGATATAGAGTTAAATCTAATCCCTGATCGCATAGAGATAATCATTATTAACATTAACATAACTTTAAGCAAAAAGTCATTAAAATAAAAAAAAAGAAACAAAGATAACAAAATGTATTTTAAGAAGATAAATAAAATATTAATTTATTAGGATTAATTTTAAACAAATAATAAATCAGTTTGCAGTTTTGCAGGCACATTGCAATCTTTTTGGCAAATCGCAGACAAACCTCGATAATCCCAATTGAAAACTCCAAAAGTTCAATATTTGAGTGCTTCTGTGTTATCCAAAATGGGCTATTGCAATTTCTTTCCCTTGATGGTTTACAGTTTGGTTGCAATATGCATTTTGTTGGCATTGAAAATGCATACACTTTTTCACTTAACCACGTTCAATGTGAAAACTGAAAATTGCCGACGGCGAAAAATGATGCTGCCTACAATTGCGCGCGTTTTGGCCAATGGCAGTTGAAGTCGGGCTAATTGGCTTAACGGCTTATCGGAAAACTGTGCTTCGCTTTTGGCCGCATGCGAACGAGAACGTGTTGCAAAGTCAACTGAACTCAAAAGTTTCTGGCCGTACAATTTTTACAATATCTGCAGCAGCAAAACGTTGACGTCGACGTCGACGGCAGCAGCGCAGCTTTCCTCTGCTCCTGTGTGTGTGTGTGAGTAGTCGTGATTTTTCTCATGCTCGTGTGGGATGCGGTTCTCTTCCTGGTTTTTACTGTTCTTTTTTCCACCGGGATTTACACAGCAGAGGCAGAAGCAGCAGCAGCAGCAGCAGTGGCAGCGGCAGCGGCAGCATCTGTGTAACATCATCATCATTCAGACTGTCAGGAGCAACCACCAGCAGTTACATAAAAACGTAACCACCCACCCAACCACCCACCTATCGCAGCGAGCACCCTTCCCTTCTGCCCCCCGCTCTGCGCCCCGCTCATTTGTGCAGCATACGCGAGTGTATGAAAAGTTATTGAAATTATTAAATAAATGGATAATTGGCTGGGTGGGTGGGTGAGTGGGTGGGGTTTGCGTGGTGGGCGGCGCCAGGAGTGCCAATGGCAAAAACAATATGGCGTCCTGGTATTAATAATATTTTACGACAAACGAGTGCAGCGAACGCAAAGATAAACGGCATTGTATCTCATAATTAATTAAGCAATAAGCGAACAAAATTACGGTACACGAGAACAAACACACACACATACATATACACACACACTTAGCTACAAGCTCTTATGTTGGGAATGTTAAGTTGCCCAGGCGCCAGGCTCTGGGGCTAATTTAATAACACAATTTTGATTGAAGTGCATAAATGCCAATATAAATTGTTAAGTAGATTTTTTTGAATCCTCTTTTAAGGTTGCACAATGGCATGATGGGATTTTATTTTACTCAGGACAGCAGTTCGTCCTTATTATATTTTTAAAAAAAAATCTTTTAAGTTAAATCATACTTGCTACATCTCAAAATTTGTAATGATTTGTTGAAACTTTCTATACATACAGATACTCTACTTTCAAAAATCAATATTTCCGAATAATGTTGTGCTCAGTTTTTTTTTAATAATGGTTTCCCTAATTATGTTTTGCTATGATTTTTTTTAAAGTAAATATTTCACTAATAATATTGTGGTTATATTATGAAATCATTCACAACTAACAATGTTGCGTCTTCAAGTTTTTCGAGTGATTTGCAAAAGTTTGACTTTTGAACCGAAGCGATATACAATTAACTTAGATTTTCAATATGTACACTTTTTATTTGGAAAATTATTTATAAAATAATATTATTTAAAAATGTGTGATACTTCAAACTGAATGCTTGAAATTTTAGTGCATAAGGCTGAATAGAAACAGCACTAATTGTATGTACATACATATGTATTTTTAAGGTTAAATAGAATCCATGTTTTTTAGAGTTAGAAACTACAGATTCTAAAGCTATAAGATTTAAGAGCTGCCCTATTCAATTGGCTAGGAGTGTATGTATATTGGTATCTATTGGTTCGCTTTAAATGTAACTTTAAAATTCGTTAGTTGATTTTGATTTGAATGAAATACCAAATAAGGTTCAATTAACTCGCTCGCAGCATGCATTGTTCGATTCAAGTGAAAGATTCTTACTGACTTTAAGGTAATGTTTAAAATATACCACTTGATAGACTACACAAAATACCAACGATCATTAAGGCCACAGAAACCCCAATTAGCGTCCATTAAAGTGAATCAATGCAAAGAGGGCAACGCCACGAAGCAAAACAAAAAGGATTCCAAGTGACTGGTCGTGGAGCATGCGTTTGCCCCATCTTGTTGCACGACGGGCTTTAAATCCGCCACGAGATACAAATTTTAAATCAAAGCCAGGAATTTGCTGAGCAGTAAGAGGCGCTCCTCTCTTTCTCTCTCTCTCTCGCCCTCTCTTTCTCTCACTTGGCTCTCTCTCTCTGTATCCCTTTGTGCCACCCAGTGGTGCTCGAAGTGAGGCTCAGACTGAGGCGACACGTTTGTCGTTTCAATCATCATTAGTGCTAATGTACCCACAAGAATTGAGCAGCCACTTTTGGCCTGGTGTGGGCAAATGGCTTGCTCTGCAGCAGGAGCAGGAGCTGGAGATGGGAATGGAGATGGAAATGGAGAGAGCGCAAATTCGGCAGGCAACGGAGAGAGCGAGAGAGCGAGAGATTATACATACGGAGAGTGCATACATAAGCCGAAGAGCAAAATAGGTATATATATACACACACACACACACACACAAGCAGTCAATGAGTGTGTGTGTGTATTGGGTAAATGGCAGACTTATTTCTTGTATATCTTGTATTATCCCGGAAACTTTTTTTATTTACCACAATTTTAATATTTTTTAACATTGCACGCTTAAGGGTAAAAAATGCCACACGTTACAAGTGGCTCATGTATGTGTGTGTGTGTGTGTGTGTGTGTGTGTGAGTAAATTGCAACTGCGCATGTGCCCGTGTCCTGTTTGATGCGAGCTTGGAACGAGACAGCCTCGCAGCCTCAGTCGCAGCCTCTGTCGTCGCCATTGCTGCGTAGCCTTTTTTGATAAACTTCGCCGTTTCCGGAGGCTGCTCAGCATAATAATGATGCTGATAATAATGATGCCATTGATGCTGTTGTTGTTTCGTTGCCATGACCATAACATTTATTTATTTTCAAATAAAAATATATATTGTATAAAAGCGAATGAGACGCAACCAAACCAACTTCCGCAGAGGCAAAAAGTTTTTTCATTATGAATTATTACGCAAAATGCGGCCGAACAGAGCAGGGGGGCTGAAAACGAAGTAAAGTGAAAAGAACAGCAAAGTGAAGGCAAATTAAATTTGCCGTTATAGTTCACAGGACTGCATTGCGGGTTTCATTATGAGCCGCACAAAAAGTGTTGCCTACTTAATTGGGCGGATATTGCCTAGCAACACACTTTTACTAAATTGCCAAAAATCTCACTAACTTCTTGATATATATTTAATAAATTGCTATTTAATAGTAATAGTTAAATTAATTAATAATAATAATTAATAATTAATTAATAAGTTGCATAACAACTGAAATAATAGCATACTAAAACTTTTATGTATATTTTCTTTGTTTAAGACAGCATTTTTTAAATAAACATATTTCCTTTTTTTATCGTAAATGATCATAAATGTTGCTAATAATTTCTTTCCGTTCCTCAACCGAATTTAGAAGACTTCATTGCAATTTTATTTTATTTAATCAATTTATTGATAGTTGTTTGATAGTTTAAAATAAACTAAAAGTATGATTTATATTCTTAAAGTATGTATATTTTCGTTCAAATAATCATAATTCCCTTATAGCAAGCTTAATTTAATTATTTTCATATGTACACCTTTCATTTTAAATTGTTGTGTGCTTTAGCTTTAGCCGTATACGAATATCTTCGTCTTGAGCTTCAAAGAAGGCGCCGCATTTTATGAAAATATATATTTTTATTATTATTGAGCTACACTACGTTACTGCATGCCACAAAACACACACACACACGCACACACATACACACACACGAGCTAACAGACACGAAGACACATAAGCACACAATATAAAATCAGTTTTCTTCTTCCTCTCAGTTGTGCTCTCTTACTCTTCCTTTTGACAGCATTTAATTTTATTAGCCTGGCAACGTGCAGGAGCGAGACAGCAACATTCATTTGCCAGCTGAACATCATAATGAGGTTGCCAACAACCACCACACACCACCCATCCACCACCACCCACCCACAGCGCCCTCAGAGCGTCGACAACAAAATGGACTCAAAAATTTGAGCGCAGCAAAACATTTGTGGCATGTTTTTAATAATGTTGTTTATAATGTCGATTTTTTTTTTTTGCTGTTTTTTCGTGCTGTTTTTTAGTTGTTTTTTCTTCCTTTGGATGAATTTGTATAGAATGCCTTTTATGGCTTTTGGGGCAGTGGCTCGAAACAAATGCCGTTAAATCTGTTTTATTTCGGTCATTTGCCCTTTCCAATTACTGACAGCATTTTATGGCTGTAAAAGCCTTTTGTGTTTTATGCGCGCATTTTTCAATAAATGCCGAGGCCCAAAAATTAATTAGAATATCATCTGGGCACTCAAAAATCCAAAACCCATAATGAGCGCAATTTACAAAATTGCTCGATTCGGTCAATACGAGTCGCACCGAAATGGGCAAAACACACACACACAAAGCAGGTACTAAGCGGCCATTTTAGTTTTTAATTAAATCGTGTTTTGGCCAATGCAGCATCGGTTATTATTGTTGCAACAACAAAGCAATTGTTGCTGTTGTTGTTGTTGTTATTGTTGTTACTGCTAGTGGTTGTAGCCACTCTAATTTGTAACTGTGGCCATTGTCGAAATGAGTTTTTGGTGCCTTGGCTACTTTAAAATGTTGCGGACGCATACACAAATTAATTTTCGCCAAATATCCAAAATGGCAAAAGTTGTTTTGCTGTTGTAATTGCAAAATTTATTTGGCTGCTGCCAACTAATAACTGTATTTTTAATTGCATATTGCGCGGCATATTTAATTAAAATGTTGTAGTGCCTTTTTGTGTTTACCTTCAGTTTGTGTTGCAAATGCTTGATTAAATATTAATATTAGAAAGATGAGTAAACAGCAATTAAAAAGCACTATAAATATTCACAGTTGAAATAGAAATGCAAAAAAATACATAAATAAATAGTCATTGCAATAAAATTTTATTTTTTAAGATCCTTTATTATTTTATTTATTAATAGCAACTGTATTACTTGTATACACAAAAATATGCTGCAATTAAAAAACGAGTGCACAAAAAATAATTATTATATTCGTTTGCAAATTATAGTTTGTAATTTATTTTTTCAATTTTGTGACCTTAGTGGCAGAAATATTAATTTTTTATCAATTCACACTGCGATCTATATCTTAATAGTTAATTCAATGGGAGCTATCTGACTGTATAACTTTGTGAATATATTAAAGGCATAATTAATCTTCTAATCATAAGTAGAAAATGAAAAGCTGCTTTAAGAAAGTCTTATGTTTATTTTGTGATAGTCGCAAGGGTCTGGAGAGAAGAGATATATAATACTGATAAGCGGATATACCCATAGATGTGTTTCAGTTAAGAAATAGTTATTATTTTATTGTTTTAATGTTAAATTACATGTACATGCTTATGAATGAACTAGTGTGCTTGCCGTGATTCTACCTTTAAGAGAGAGGCTATCAGTAAGCCACATTGGTAATTCTACATCTGCTAACTCCAAGTCAAAAAGTGTATAATAGCTTCCGCTATTTTTTGGCACAAATCGGCAAGACCAAGAAATATATTAGTTGATTAATCTGCAGAGGTACCCAAAAATTTACCAGATTTGTTGATTTTTATATAGCTATTATCAATTTGAAATGAGTGGTGAGCCCCAAATGTATTGTTATTTATTTATTTATTTTCATTATATATATATATATATATAAAATGTTTTTTTTTTAATTTTTTCAATGTTGATAAATTGGCTTGATGTGTGCTCGTTTGCGTGCCACATTCATCGGTTTGTCATCGTCTGGTTGCTTATCCGCCTCGGTTGCCTCCGATTTTGGCTCCTGCAAGTCTGCAAAGACGCCCACTTCACAGTCGCCCCACGGTGGCAGCAATAGGCTGGTTGGACGCAGAGGCTTCGCGATGGGCTGAACAATCCTTTGGTCCAGTGGCATTGTTAAATGCTGCAATTCGTAGAATTTCTCCAAGTTTGAAATTTCTAAATCCCTTCCATCTATGGAGCGTTTGTTTTTCAGATTGGCAAACAAACGCAACTCGACGAGCTTATCTCTGGCCAGATTGTAAACGATATTCAAAAGCATATGTTTTGTACCAGCATCGGCCTGGGCATTATGGCTTCGCAGCACACTGTTTACAAATCTAAGATCAGCTATATTATCCATTCTGAGTAACGCTGACAGGCAATCGTTGAAAATCTTTAGGCAACTAACATGACTTGGCAGTTTGTCGCTGCCTGAGGGATGAGACGGCATTCGATAGAATGGAGAACAATCGATAGGCTACTTTTAAGAATGACAGTTCTACTGAATGATGCCATTTTAGCCACTTAAGGCACTTTAGCCTTTTGTTTGCCAGATCTAAAGAGTTGGCTGGCAAACAGACCGAAAATCGTTTCTCTGCTCAAAATTTTACTACAATTGATTAATTTCCGATTTTTAAGCATAATTTCTAATTATACGAAAAAAGACATTTGTTAACATTAGGAAAGATTTTTATATTTTTTACGTGTAAAAAGTATTATGTGCAGAATCTTTCGGAAATTTCAAAATAGTACTGAAATTTATGTCTAATTTCCAAAATTCAAGTCTATATTATCAGAGTTTTTCTGACTAGATAAAAGAGAGAATGATTTAATGAATGAGAACGACTTAAATTTAATTCTTCATAATGTTGTCCCGGATTTAATTCAACTTTGAATGTACAAATTTAGGTTAAGTAATGTGTTTTATGTTAGGAAGAATATACGAAATATGTAAATAGTAAAACTTACCTTCTTTCGTAGACTTTGAGGTAATTATTTGAGATGCCTTTTACATAAATGAGCATTCGTTTACCTTTTCAACTTAGCTGGCATCCGCCTTAAGGCTAATGGCAGGGGCCCTTTGAGCTACAGATGAGCACAGACAAACCAAAAGGACCATTTCGACCATTTTCTGGAAATGATGCGGCTCATTGTCGGCTCGACAAAAAAAAAAAAAAAACACCCTCGTAATCGCGAAGCGTTTGCATCGCTTCTGTTCGTTCATAAAGCGTTGGAAATTATGGAAATTAATTGAAATTCCAAGCATGCCGTTTGCTCTTTTGGCCAAACCAACAAATTACCATCATTATGCCTGTGCGGTGACGACAGCCTCCCACCCAAATGCCGCCCACCACCCCAACCCACTCCGATTGCGGCAAATGAGGCTCTTTGAGTTTGCCTAATTTTAGAAGCTGCGGTTTTCCCTATTTTCTGCATGTATACGATGCACATACATCTGTGTGTGTGTGTGTGAGTGTGAATTTATGCCTATAAACTGCATTATAGTGCTCGTTTAATTAAGCTTATTAACTATTTTCTGGAAGGAATAAAAAATCAGGCATAACATTCATTTATGCGTGGAAATAAACTGATTTACTTCCAGCTCACTTTACTTGATGCAAATACGTATTTGAAGTAAACATATTTTTGAGCTAACGGACAACAACAACAAGAACAACAACGAGCTGAGCGTCATCATCATCAGTAAAAAGTCATATTAAAAATCATTCGCTTGTGAAGATCAAAAGCATTCTTTTTCACCGAAATGCCATGAAGAATGATGTCGGTGGGCCCCGAGGGTTGCAATGGCCGGGGCGGCGAGGGTTGGCGAAGTTAGCTCTGGCCGACCCATCCATCTATCCGCCAGTTCGCCTTGCTTAAGCATTCAACCAAAAGGGCATAGCACACACATACATAAACACACACACACACGCGTATACATACATACAGAAAGTCTGCCTACCTATACAACGGAGATGCCAACACGTTTTAATCTTTTTATGCGCTTATTTCTCGCTTGCTGCTCTCGTCGGTCGGTGTGTGAATATGTGTGTATGTGTGTGTGTGTGTATATGTGTGTGTATTTATTTATGGTATTTCGCATTCAACCACCAAAACAAAAAACATATTGTGTGCTGTGTATGTATGTGCACTATGTGCACATTTATTAAATATTATTGGTCTTATTTTGTGCTACACTCACTCTTGGCATTTTTTATTGCCCCGAGACAAAGTTGGTACTGTTGTGGTTTGCTGGTGTATATAAGTGGCAGTTACTCGTTATTGTTATTTTTATAGTTGTTGTTGTTGTTGTTGTTGCTGTGAGGTTGGTTCCGCCCACACATTGGTTACGTTTATTAATTTAAACGTCACGGTCCTGAATAACGCGTAATCAATAAGTCAAATGCGTAGGCATTTTATTTGCGGAACAACATTCATAATTCCTCAATACGTAAGCATGCAAAATCTGTCTTTATTTGCGGTTATACGTCCCCTCCTATGATTTTCTATTAAATAAATAACTACTTTATATTCTACAGTATGTTCGTACTGATCACAAAAGTTTTTTGTATCAAAACGCATATTTTACCAATTTATTGTATGCTTACCACTTTAATAATACAAAATCATATTTATTATTATTGCATATTGCATCGAACTATAGCCATAGCTTGGATATAGCAATAACTGTTATAATGGTTTAAGTGACTTACAAACTAAGAATATCAGTTAGAATATCAGTTTTCAGTTAGAGTTAGAAAGTTTTTTTACACTACATCCAGACAGAAATAGTTCCAGTAAACTTCAGAAAATCACATAAAACTATCTGGAACATATGACTATGCCAATTCCTATCGATTTTATACCAGACATAAAAGTTTTCGTCAAAAAATAATCAAGCTTTTGCAAGCATTTTTCAAAACTTGGTTGGCTTTTGGAAAAATTGCAAATAATTATCTGTTGCACTGCAGATTTTTTCAGCTTTCCTCATCCTAATCAAATTGCTTTCGATTTCATATCATTTTTCATATTCAAGTCAACAATCAACATTAAACTCCACTACGCTGGCAACTCTATAACACAACAGAATCTGTATTTATATAACCTCAAAAACAAACAGAAATTAGAAATTTCAAATTTCGGGCTAGGAAAAAACTGTTCCATTTATATAAACAGTAAATATATATAGTAGCAGCGATGTCCCACTTTGAGGACCCAACCGGCGATGATAAGGAACTGCAGGAGTTTATGATGATTGAAAAACAAAAGGAACAAGTCCACAAACAGGTGCATGAATTCCATGGGATCTGCTGGGAGAAATGCATTGGAAAACCAAGCACTAAACTCGACCATGCAACAGAGACGTGCCTCAGCAATTGTGTGGACCGCTTTATTGATACCTCTTTGCTGATAACACAGCGATTCGCTCAGATTCTACAGAGAGAGACTTCTGGTGGCATGTAGACCATTAACTATTTCTTAACTAGTCAAGGCTCCTAGTGCACAACTACAACAACAGCAACAACAAATAAATATATTATATATAAATATATTCAAAAAATAACATTGTAAGAAGTGGATGTGACTTCAATCTGGTGCAAAATTTGTAATCTGTATGTGCTACAAAGCGGCAAAACAACAAAATTCCAAAACCAAACCCTCAAAATCAATATTAATCTTCTTTTTTTACAACTTGTAAACATTTTGAGTGAGGCTGATGTCCTCATGCGTTTCCCTTTATGCTGCTAAAAATATATAAGAATTCAATACGAAATATGGATGATTTCAAAATAGGCGTATTTTGCCAACAATTCCAACTCTGCCGAAACAGACAATGTCTGCAATAGCCAAAATGGCAACACTTAATCGAAGTTGCCTATCGATTGCCCTCCAATTTATCGTTGAGCAACTTTTAAGAAATAGTTGCCTGTCAGAGTTACTCAGAATGGACGACGAAAACAAATCAACTGAAAATAATTTGGCTGTGACAGCTGATCTGAACTTTGTGGACGGAATGCTGCGTAGCCTTAATATCCAAGCCGATCTAGATGCAAAATTTGTGCTTCTAAGAATAGCATACGCCATGGTCAGAGATAACCTTCTCAAAGCACGTCGCTCTGCCAAAGCACGTCGCTCTGCCATACCACGTCCCATTGCCAATTTGAAGAACGAACGCTCGATGGATGAAGAGGATTTCCTTTTTGACAGTGTGGAAAATTTGACAAATTCTGAGTCGCTGGACGAATCAATTGTGCAGACCATCGAGTCGCCGGATGACAACATTTAAAAATATATAACTACAAAATAAATATATATATATATATAAATACAAAATAGCGCATTTGTTGTTTTCGAGTCGGGGGTGACTACATCCCCGGAATGCTGAGTGGTAATAGTATTTAGCAGTATTTATACTCTGATACCACAGTTATAAGAATATATTGCTTCCTGATCAGACTAAGTTCTAATATTCGGGAGCCGGTAAATCGATAAATTCGATAAGTACTAATCAATATTATTATCCATAGCTTTTGAAAGAGATTAACTTTCGGTATCCGAACATAAAGATACCAAAAAAAGATGACCTGAATCTTTTATAATCTACTAATCAAATTTCCATAACAAGAGTCTTATTTTAATTGGAAAAATTAATAATTATATTAAATAGTTCGATTTCTTAACCTTAACAATAAGAGTCGCAAGTGTTCAAGGCATAATTGTGCAGCTCGTGAGCATCATAAATCAGCTCTTAGTGATTTGCATTGTCCGCTGTGGCTGCTCATCACGCTTAATTAGCTGCGCCCAGGAGCTGCACCTGCACAATCGCATTTGCCACAGCCGAGAGTGTATGGAGGACTTTCGGCTTCGTTTACGGTCTAATCGCATTTGGTACTGTCAAAACTTGTAGCACAAATAAACCACCCTTCCGTTTAGGTTTTGGGCTAAGGCTAGGCTAAGCCAACATTGTCAAGTGGCACAAATTGCAGATCAAACATGCAGTCATAGTTGCAGTCGGGTTTTGCTGGGAGTTGGGCGGACGACCATTTATCAGGGCCGTTGACAATATTACGCTCAAATTAAATAGCGTAATAAAAGGGTGACTTAATTTGTTTTTGCCCGGGCAGACGACGCCACTCACGATTACGGGAGATGAGCTGTGAACACGTGCTTCCTTTCCAATAAAACATTTCGGCATCGTATAAACAACAACAGCAAGAAATGAATAATTTGGCCATCTTTTTATGCAGCGCCCTTGTTATTGAAATTTTTGTTATATGCTGTCAACCCCTCGACAATATGCGGCGGCTGTAAAACGGCAATTACGCGTGTCTAATAACGGAGTCCCTGGTTCCAGGCAAGTTCTTTCAAAGATTTAAGTAGCCGATAATGCCTCCTGGATTGACGCGTGACGCAATTTGTTTGTCTTTTATTAACAATTGCAGCAAAGTTACTTCATACCAGCATTCGCTGACAATGTTTATCCCAACCGGCATACTCCCCCTAACTGCCAAGTAACTTGTAGCTTATGGTTTCTAGAGTACACATTTAAATGACCTGGGATTCAGATCGTTTAGTTCTTGACAATTTATTGAATGAGATATCCTATTTGAAATATGTTATTCAATCCTTCGAGGGGATTACTAGTAATCTATCTTACAAGTTTGGAAACTCTAGCTCTAAAAGTCTGAGAAATATATAATATAAAATGGGTTGCAAATGTTTAATTCAACGAACATAATGACAAGATAATAATAAAATCTATATTTTGCATAAAATACCTCTTTTTGGCATATTGTTTCTATATCTATATGAATAACTAAGTTATTCAAAAATCTGCTTAGATTTCACAAAATAAACTGAGCTGCAACAGCAAAGATTTAATTATAATGCCTACAAGGATATTACCAAGACGGAAATTACATATTTCGCCGTTCTTCTCTCAGAGTACATCAAACTGTTTTTAAATCGTATATAATAATCACACTTAGATCTGAGATCTCCAATTTTAGCACTCCCAACTTGGGCATGTTTGTCATTGCCAGTGAAATGCTAATGACTGCAAATCAAAACAGAATTGAAGGGGGGAAATAAAGTGAGTGAAATCAGAAGCGCAAAAGCAGGCGCTAAACGGTCTACTAATAAGTTAATCAAACCAATTGGATCGCCTGTCTGAAAATAGTACTTGCGACAAAAATGTCGCAACAAAAACTATAGCACGCAACCAACCAACCAACCAACAGAATTCCATTTGCCAGTTAGCAGCTATAAATTCCGCAAATACAGCCCCTCCACCACCCCGGCGGAAGATCTAAGTATGTTGTTAACAATGAAAAGGGTTGCTGCTGCTGTTGTTATCTGGTCTACGTTGGAATTTATGGGCGACTTTTGTGACAGGGAACATGTTAATTGCCCCGACTGGTTGGTTGCCAGGCTTAGAGTTGTTTTACAATGTTCTTAAAAATTGGCGCTCGTTTTGTTTCGTTTGCTTTTTAATTAAAAGTCGCAGTGCATCAAAGAGTATATGGGCATATCGGGGGCGGGGAGAGGGATGGCTATGGTTATGACCATTGGTCAGTGTGCAGACTCACCACAAAAACATAAGGCAAACTGAGCAGCCGAGCAGCATTTTAAGCTGTCTAAATTGGATAAAGTGCATGCGCTTTGGCTGCTGGCTTGGCAACTCTTGTCCGTGCAACACAGTGAGTGAGACATCCACACAGTAGCCTGAACGGATTTACCATCAGGACTTTGTTTATTAGTCAAGTTTTAAGCACACACATTGTAACGAGATTGAACTTAAGCTTGCTGAAAATACAAACAATATTTACATGTCCACAAGCGTATTAAATTATTAAATAATTCATTCATATTTAAATAAACACTTAACTTTTCAATGTTTTTAAAACTTACATGCACCAAGTTCAAACTAAACGCTTTTATGAACTTGCTGTAACTGAACTAATGCAAGAAATTAAATTTAATTTAATAAAGTGAATACTGAATAAAATAAATTTATTTAATAAGCTCAATTAAAACTAATTCGTATTTCAAAATATGTTTATTTGAAACTTGAAATTTGTAGGTAAGTAATTAAATGAAAACGCTCAAAAAATGTTTGATTAAACTGTAATATATATATATTACAATAAATTTCTTTAAAAATAATAGATTCACTTTCGTATTCTTATATTTAAGATATTTGAGTTTGATTTAAATATTTAGATTAAAACAATGATGCGGAAAGTGCATGAAAATCTCTAAATACAAAACTAAATGATATTGGATGGAAAAACGTTTTCGATTTTTAATAAAATAATGCGAATTAACCAAATTGTGATTCAAATTATCAAAAATGCCTTCTTCATTTCAGCTTTCAGCTTAGCGTTTAAGTCGTTTATAAATCTTATGTACTTTTGGTACTAAAATGCTAAGACTAATAATGAAAACTAAACTAAACTAATTAAAGTAGTTGAAACTAATCTTTGGAAGTAACCAAGCTATCGCCATAGTATGCTGTTATCGCAACCAGACGTGTATCTAAATAGTTGTACTCCATCTCGCATTTCTGATCCGGTTGGGTGAGTGCAATCATCTGCTTAAGGTTCGAGTTGCGGGGCAGAAAGAACCCAATGTTGTTCGTAAGACGTCGCGCATGTTGCATCAACTGTGTTGCGCCCAGCGGCAACAGACACTGCTCAATATCAAAATTGGCTTGCTTCTGATAATTGGGACCGCCCCACGGCGGACTAAGAAACACAACGTCCGGCCGCAGGCTGCTGCTGCTAACAAACTGCAGGAAATCCGCTTGAATAAAGTCAATCTTGTGCGCCACCCCATAGATGCCAGCATTATGCTTTGCCATCGCCAATTTATCGGCATCTATGTCAATGGCGATCACTCGGCCGCAGGTGTTGGCAAATTGTATGGCATTGCCACCGCAGCCGCAGAAGGCATCCACGATGACATCGCACGCCAGTCGCTGGGCCGTTTGCTTGGCAATTTTTTCTGGAGTCACAGAGTACCAACCTTCCCGATCCAATTTTATGCCTTGATCGAAGCGGGAAAACAAAGAAAATCGCTTTAACCAATACTTTATCAACGGATTCTCATCACGCATAAATTGTGGAATTTTCGACAGGTTCTTCTTCTTATTCTTCTTATGTTTAGTTTTCTTGATGCTCCGCGTTTGCACAGCGTGAAGATTCTCGTTTTTATCATTTGCCATGTTAAAAGAATTGGCGTCGTCGTCACTCTCAGATTCGCTGGCAGGTTGCCGCTTTGATTTGTGCTTAATCCTCTCAGTTTGTACACCAAACGACGTGGGCAGGCCAAGCAACTTTAGCTGCTGCTGCTCATCGTCCAGCGACTCGGAATCGCAGCTTTCGCTTTGCTCAATATCCAAGTGCACCAAGTTGTCTTCGATTTCTTCTAAATCTTGCTCAACGGCTTGCAGTCCGTTTGTCAGATCCCGTTCATAGTTATCGAGGACACAGCTGAAAATATGCCAGAAGTGGGCGCTCTGATCGGAGGCGTATTCCTCCCACAACTGTTGCCAGGATGCGCGCTCCTCAACGCTGGCCAGCTCAATTGCCTGCTTGTAGTCGGGATGTTGCCTGTGCCAGTTTACCTCGAGCAATTCGTGCCCCTCACGTTGCCAGAATTCAAGCCAAGCTGTTTGCTCCACCTGCTCCTTCCACTTCGGCTGCAAATCGACGAAGCCAGAGAAATCAAAGAGCTGCGAGAACGTGTAAAACTGAGGATTGCTGCGCGATGTGCTCAAATAATGCGAGTTCATCTCACTGTCGCGCATGGCACAACACTCGCATCTCGAGTCGACGTTGCAGCAGCTCCTCAGCCTGATCGATGCGATTCGAGTGCCACACACTCAACGCTGGCCTATAAGTTTTCCGTATTTGCTCTAGAAATGTTAAACGTGTCTCTTCCTTGTCCTCCAGCTGCAGCAACTTTTCATGCAAGCCTCGTGTGGTCAACGTTGGACTGTTCGGCTCCTGAACGTTGCATAGCAAAATCTCTCCCCGGACAATACAATAGCTACCGTGCGCCAACTTATCGACGCAAGTGTTGTCGTAGTTGAAGTTCAACAGCAGCAAGGACACCGAGCCAGTGGGCAGCTTGCAGGCACTGCATGTAAACAGCACAAATGGCAGATGAACACCTCTAATGTAAATGTACATATCTCATTACAAACCTTGGCAGGTGGGGAACGGTCACGTTTTCCAGTTTAAAATAATCCGGAATTGCACACAAACGTCCAATTACTGCGCACTTTCCGTAGTGTATCTGCCGATAATCGGGCTCGAGGACCAACTCCTCGACTAGCAAGTATTTAAAGTAGTCACAGTATTTGGGTAGACTTTCAGCTGGATCGTCGACTTCGCTCATCACTTCATAATCATAAGATTTCTTCAATCAATCAAATTGCCTGCAAATAAAAACAGAAATGTGCGCGTTTGGGCCAGCCAGTGTTGTAAACGTCGATTGTGCAATTGAGAAACTGCTATCGGTCTTAAAAAAAGTATTTATCACACTTAACAGTGCTGCAAACACTTTAACCATTTATCGTTTTCATGAGCAAGCCGAATGTAATGCAGCCCTGGTGCACAAAAAAGCGGTATTGCAAGAAAACAAATTCAATCTCTATTATAAATTTTACATTAATATAACGCGCAGCACAAAAAGTGAAACATGTCTTTTATGAATCCAGTAGACATGGTGGACGAGGACGCTGCGGACTTGCAGTTTCCGAAAGGTAATAACAACAATAAGAAATGTTAAATTGCCCAATATTTGCAAGTTACAAGTGAAAGCCGACAAGAATTGTTGCGGTGGCCAAAAGGGCCACATTTTTACCATAACATATTCCATATTAACTATTTACAGAGAAACCTAAAGCTTTGCAGATCCAACACACACCCATTAAATATACCCATGCACGCAGTGATGAGAAAACCAAGCGTTTAACAGTCTTTTACAATGCAAACGCATTTCACAGTCGCCTGGAGGAAATCGCCGACGAGACAAGCATAACAAATAATTGCTCAAATCCAATGCAATCTACAGAGACAACATGTGCGATGTGCCGTTGTGGCATCGTTGAGCCATACATCAAGTGCTACGAGTGTCTCGACCTGCTGCTCTGCTTGCCGTGCTTTGCACGAGGTCGCCAGATGGGCGCACATCGCAACAGCCACGCCTACATCATAGTACGCGATGATATTCAGGTATTTGCCAGCAAGCCCGGCTGGACGTCGCGGGATGAGCGCACACTGCTCCAAGCGCTGCGAACACACGGCTACGGCAACTGGACGGCTGTGGCAGGTGCACTCGATGGACGCAGGCATAGCCCGGAGGAGGTACGGCGACACTATCACGACTGCTACTTCGGTGGTATCTTTGAGCGCTTGCTGGGATTGCAGCATTCGCGGCATTGCTACCTGCCGGAGCGTATGCCGTATGTGTTCAAGATGAGATCTTTGGCGCCGCCGCGACACGATGACATTGCCTCTGTACAATTTAAGATTAATGCCGGCTACAGATGCGCCCGTGGCGACTTTGACACGCCCTACGACGCCTCCGCCGAGGGTCTGCTAACTATAATGCTCGAGCAGCAACGTGTGATCGCCGATGATGAACTGGAAATGGCAGCGTCAGACAAGGAAATAGTCGAGGAGCTGCAGTGTGCACTCGTCCATGCCTACAACAATCGCTTGAGGTGCATTTCGAAACTTTAAAACGATTTCTTATGCAACCCACGGTAATTGCTATTAATATTTTATAGGGAACGGCAGCGACGTTACAGCATCATGCGTAAGCATGGTCTCATTATGCCCAATCGCACAATTAGCTGGATAACGAAATATGTGAGCGCCTTTCGCAGTGATGCGAGCTGCATGCGCTTCCTCGCCCTCATGCAAGTCTGCCAGCCCGTTGAGTTTGACATGCTGGTGGAGTCGCTGCGCTACTATCGCCAGCTGGAGAATCGTCTACACTGGCTACATGATCTCCGCCAGCATGGCCTGCGCACGCTCCACGGTGGAGCACTCTATGCCCGTCTCCTCAAGCAGCGCCAGCAGGCACAGCGGGATTATGTGCGTCAGCGGCAGAACGATGCTCAGGACTGGCAACATTTGGTGCACCACTATGAACATCATCAAAAAACCGAGCAGTTGACGCAGGGCAGCAGCTCCAGGATGTATATGTTGTGTCCTCGTCGCAAGGCGAGTCCCATCGAAGTTTCGGGTAAGTTAAGAGTTCTTTTAAGTAGAAGTTTCCCCCTTAATAATAAGTTTTGATCCTGAAACCGCAGGGTAAAGGTAAAGCGTTACTTTTAGTCCTTACTTTTAAATAACCAAATTAGGCAAATTTGTTTTGGCAAATTGTTAATACAAGTTTCTTTTAAATTCGTTAACATTTTTTTAAAAAAGGTACATTAAGTACATCTTGTAAAGACACCATCCATTCTGATACTGACTTTCAAAAATTTTATCTTTATTCTCGTTGCAGATCTGCCTGGTTACTCCAAACTGGAGGCTGGAGAGCGGACACTCTGCAGCGTCCTACGTCTGATACCGCAGGCATATTTGGAGTACAAAAACCTGCTGATTGCGGAGCAGTCAAAACTGGGCCATCTGCGTTTGGCCGACGCACGGCGACTCATCAAGATCGATGTGAACAAAACGCGACAGATTTATGATTTCTTGGTGGAAAATGGCCACATTCGACCACATACTTTTGGCTAACCCAAAGCTTTACTTTGTTTGTTTCACTTGTAAATTGCACTATCAGTTATGTCCTGTCTATCAGTTATGCTAACATTATTCTCTTTCTTTTATTTATTTTTTGTTTTTTTTTGCAGAGTTCGAAAGTGCCGAAACGTTGCTGATCTCGGAGGTGCACATGCTGCTTGATCATCGCAAGCGGCAAAACGAATCCGCGGACGAGGAGCAGGAATTTTCGGAGGTCTTCATGAAAACCTATGCCTACACAGACAGTTTTCGCAAGTTTAAGAACAAGGAGACAATTATGTCCGTGCGCAGGTAATGCAAGCAGCTTCCTTCATACTAATCACATCTGCTGACAAATATATTTATTTAAATTATTCGCAGTCTGCTTATGCAAAAGAAGCTGCACAAATTCGAACTAGCTGCCCTGGGCAATCTGTGCCCAGAGGCGCCAGAGGAGGCCAAGGCATTGATACCATCGCTAGAGGGTCGATTTGAAGATGAGGAGCTCCGCCAAATACTTGATGATATCGGCACCAAACGTAGCTTGCAGTACTAAAACAGTCGACTGTATGCTGTATCGAAAATCATTACTATATATGCCTCTAAAAATAAACTTAGTTTTAAGAATAAAGCGAAAAATATGAAAATTATCTTCTACGAGATATCGTTCAGCTGAGTCTAAACTATCCTCTACTCATTATCCTGGAATTTATTAAATTACATTTGTTAGTTGTCTAAGTTTAAGTCACTAAACATATAAAGTATAAGTAAATGATTCATTTCATAAAGCGAATACGGCACACAAATTCCGTTGCGAGTACGTCCAAATCTTTCCGAAACTTGTCTGTCCTTTTAAGCAACACAGAGTTGGCAGCACTGTGCTCGCCACTGGACTATCGATTGTTAAAGAGTCTATCGAAAGAGTCACTGCATACGAAACATGAACCATATTTTATATTCCTTTTTTGTAGTTGATTTATTAATTTATTACTCGTTTTCTCAAAAACTAAGGCGCAAGATAATCAATCAGTACTCCTGTCCTTGCCTGTTTTTGTATACGCCTGAAAATTACCAGACTGATTTTGAAAAGCGATTCAATTGAGTTTGTTCAGAAATGAACGATGAACAGCAATGCATGCAAACGATTACCATAAACAATAACACAACTAAAATTTCTTAAGCAAGTTATTAAGCAAAAGCAGACAAAATGAACAAGGACAATTCTCCCATGCAAATGGATAACGTGTTGGCAATATGACTGCTCGCAGATGGTGCCGTACTGGCCATAGCTGGTGTTCCTGTGGGCACGGAATTTGCTGCTGCTGGATGAGAGTGAAATGCTGCCGCATCTGAAGCCCGTGGCGGGCACAGCACCACGTTTCAGTGTGGTGGCGTCGCGTGTGCCACCAAATGCACCGCCTGCGGATCTATCGCGGCACGCAATTGACTGCATAGCAGCTGTGGACACGCTCTTAGCCGGCTTTGACAACAATCCGGATGCACTTATTGAGGAACTGCAGCTGGCATTTTTGTTCTTTTTGGTTGGCTACTCGGTAGAATCGTTGGACCACTGGCGCAAGCTGTTGGCCCTGTTGTCGCACTCGGAGACAGCAATTGGCAAACACAAATTGGCCTATATGAAATACAGTGAAGTGCTGGCCCACCAGCTGCCCCACCTGCCCGAGGAACTAATGGCACCCACCATGCACAACACCGTCTACAAGGATGTGCGTGAGCTGCTGGTGAATCTATACGCCGGCTGTCTCATGGTCAGTGCTGAGCGTTTAATCAAGCGTTTGGCCAAGCAACTGGGCTGGCACTTCGATGAACTACTCGACGAGGATCCCGAGGAGCAGCCAGTGATTATAGAACTGTCACAGTAGCAAGTGCAGTAGGATAATAAATACTTCTTGTAGTATTTTTATTGATAACTGTGTTTATTATTTATTCCAAAATATCGCGTCAAATGTTGAAGAGTGCTCGGCACGTAAATATTCCCAGACATCCTTGGCTGTGCGTTCGATGGCATTAAACTTGAACACCTGTTTCTCTATCAGACAGAGTATGATAAACTTGGCCCGTTTGTCCTTCAGCAGTGACTGCAAAAATGTCAAACTTTGGCAATGACTGACTGCACTTCAGCACTCTGTCATCATCCATGCATACCTCTTCATTATTCTCCGGGCCATCTTCAACGACGCTCCACAGATTCTCCGACTCCAGATAGGCACGCATCGTCATCGACCAGGCCCAGAAGTTCTTCTCATTCAGCTTTTCAATATGCAGTTGCAGCGTCATTGTTGTCTTGTTAATTTTAATTTTAATAAGATGATACTCTGCGGTCTAAAACGAAGTACATGTGCGCATGATGAAATTAATTTTGACATAAGGTCAGAGTTGTCAAATCGTTATATTACACACATAGAGTTGCCAGATTGTTACATTGTATATATTATGGTTACATTTGCTACACGCCCTCTCAAAGTAACAATTGTGTTAATCTTAAATACTGGTAACGCCCAATGAATAGATGCAACCGTGATGCTTGGCACTGCTTAGACCCTTCGTTAGTACATCTGCTGGCATTTGCTCCGTCTGCATATGGTCAACTTGGATGTCGCCACTCTGGTGCTTCTGCTGGATGAAATGGTAGCGCACATCGATGTGTTTTGTGCGTAGATGAAAACCAAAAACTTTAACCAGTTTTTGAGCGCTTTGGTTGTCGTTTAGGAGCACATCTTTTGCCAATTTGATTGAGTGTGGCCTTTATGTACAAGGCCTCCTTGGTTGCTTCGCTCATTGCCAAGTATTCAGACTCTGTGATTGACAAAGCGACGCTGCGTTGTTTTCGTGCCTCCCAACTTATAGCGGCACCTGCTAACATAAACGCCTGTCCAGAATATGATTGCCTGTCTTTCAAATTTGCGCCCCAGTCAGCATCGACGACTCCTTACTGATCTTCACCTGTTCACTTGAATAGCAGGCCGAGTTGTTTGGTACCGCTTAGATACCGAAGAATGCGCTTCGCTGTCTTCCAGTGTTCAACGTTGTAACATGAGTTAAACTGACTCATGAAATTTACGCCGTTCGCAATATCTGGACGAGTTGTGACTGAAAGAAACATAAGAGAGCCAATTAAGTTCTGATTAGGGGTACCTTCTCATTTCGGCTTCATCGTCTTCTGGTCGTTTCAAAGTACATTTCGCTTCAATGGGTGTTAATGCCGGCTTGTATTCAGTCATCCCGAATCTTTTCAACAAGGCTTCAATGTACTTTTCCTGTGCAAGGAATATCCGGTGCTCTTTCAGATCCTGCTTGAATTCTATGCCCAGATAGGTTTTCACTTTGCCGAGATTTTTCATCTCAAATGCGTTTCCGAGGACTTCTTTGGTCTGCTGCAACCTATCCGGATGATTCGACGCCAACAGCATATCATCTACGTATAAGGACACTAGGCCGACGCACGGCGACTTATCAAGATCGATGTGAACAAAACGCGCCATATTTATGATACTTTTGGCTAACCCAAAGCTTTACTTTGTTTGTTTCACTTGTAAATTGCACTATCAGTTATGTCCTGTCTATCCGTCATGCTTATATTATTCTCTTTCTTTTATTTATTTATTTTTTTTTTTTTTGCAGAGTTCGAAAGTGCCGAAACGTTGCTGATCTCGGAGGTGCACATGCTGCTTGATCATCGCAAGCGGAAAAACGAATCCGCGGACGAGGAGCAGGAATTTTCGGAGGTCTTCATGAAAACCTATGCCTACACAGACAGTTTTCGCAAGTTTAAGAACAAGGAGACAATTATGTCCGTGCGCAGGTAATGCAAGCAGCTTCCTTCATACTAATCACATCTGCTGACAAATATATTTATTTAAATTATTCGCAGTCTGCTTATGCAAAAGAAGCTGCACAAATTCGAACTAGCTGCCCTGGGCAATCTGTGCCCAGAGGCGCCAGAGGAGGCCAAGGCATTGATACCATCGCTAGAGGGTCGATTTGAAGATGAGGAGCTCCGCCAAATACTTGATGATATCGGCACCAAACGTAGCTTGCAGTACTAAAACAGTCGACTGTATGCTGTATCGAAAATCATTACTATATATGCCTCTAAAAATAAACTTAGTTTTAAGAATAAAGCGAAAAATATGAAAATTATCTTCTACGAGATATCGTTCAGCTGAGTCTAAACTATCCTCTACTCATTATCCTGGAATTTATTAAATTACATTTGTTAGTTGTCTAAGTTTAAGTCACTAAACATATAAAGTATAAGTAAATGATTCATTTCATAAAGCGAATACGGCACACAAATTCCGTTGCGAGTACGTCCAAATCTTTCCGAAACTTGTCTGTCCTTTTAAGCAACACAGAGTTGGCAGCACTGTGCTCGCCACTGGACTATCGATTGTTAAAGAGTCTATCGAAAGAGTCACTGCATACGAAACATGAACCATATTTTATATTCCTTTTTTGTAGTTGATTTATTAATTTATTACTCGTTTTCTCAAAAACTAAGGCGCAAGATAATCAATCAGTACTCCTGTCCTTGCCTGTTTTTGTATACGCCTGAAAATTACCAGACTGATTTTGAAAAGCGATTCAATTGAGTTTGTTCAGAAATGAACGATGAACAGCAATGCATGCAAACGATTACCACAAACAATAACACAATTGAAATTTCTTAAGCAAGTTATTAAGCAAAAGCAGACAAAATGAACAAGGACAATTCTCCCATGCAAATGGATAACGAGTTGGCAATACGACTGCTCGCAGATGGCGCCGTACTGGCTATAGCTGGTGTTCCTGTGGGCACGGAATTTGGAATCGATTTGTGCTCCTATGCAATTGGTTCGGATTTTCGGGGCGTCAAAATGATACCGCCTGGCGTACACTATGTGTGGTGTGCTTCTCGTGGACCATATGGCGATGTGGCGCCACGTGTTGGCTTCGTCCATTTCTTCCACCCAAATGAAGTTCTCGTACGCGAATGGGATAATGAACGGGAGGAGCTGCGTCCACGTCAGACCGCCGATCCAGAGCTGGAGCGTGAGCGCATACGCAAGAATCTGGCGCAGCTGGAGCGCGTCCTGGCCCCCTACGACTATCGCTATGTGTGCCAGTGGAAGGATCTAACGGGCAGTGTAACGGAGCCATGCGTCAGCCGCTGCCGCCCCGAACTGGGCACAATACGCACCAACATCGAGCTGCAATCCTGCACAGATGCCGATCGGCCACGTGGCGCTGCCGACAGCAGCATCAGCAGACGCAACAGAGCGGCCAAGCTGCTGCTGGATGAGAGTGAAATGCTGCCGTATCTGAAGCCCGTGGCGGGCACAGCACCACGTTTCAGTGTGGTGCCGTCGCGTGTGCCACCAAATGCACCGCCTGCGGATCTATCGCGGCACGCAATTGACTGCATAGCAGCTGTGGACACGCTCTTAGCCGGCTTTGACAACAATCCGGATGCACTCATTGAGGAACTGCAGCTGGCATTTGTGTTCTTTTTGGTTGGCTACTCGGTAGAATCGTTGGACCACTGGCGCAAGCTGTTGGCCCTGTTGTCGCACTCGGAGACAGCAATTGGCAAACACAAATTGGCCTATATGAAATACAGTGAAGTGCTGGCCCACCAGCTGCCCCACCTGCCCGAGGAACTGATGGCACCCACCATGCACAACACCGTCTACAAGGATGTGCGTGAGCTGCTGGTGAATCTATACGCTGGCGGTCTCATGGTCAGCGCTGAGCGTTTAATCAAGCGTTTGGCCAAGCAACTGGGCTGGCACTTCGATGGACTACTCGACGAGGATCCCGAGGAGCAGCCAGTGATTATAGAACTGTCACAGTAGCAAGTGCAGTAAGATAATAAATACTTCTTGTAGTATTTTTATTGATAACTGTGTTTATTTTGTATTCCAGTGGGTCGCCTTAGCGCAGCGAGTGCTGGGCACGCAAATATTGCCAGAGATCCTTGGCTGTGCGTATGCTGACCATAAACTGGCACAGCTTGTTCTCGATCAGGCAGAGTATGATAAACTTGGCCCGTTTGTCCTTCAGCAGTGACTGCAAAAATGTCAAACTTTGGCAATGACTAACTGGACTGTCAGCACTCTGTCATCATCCATGCATACCTCTTCATTATTCTCCGGGCCACTCTCAACGACGCTCCACAGATTCTCCGACTCCAGATAGGCACGCACCGTCATCGACCAGGCCTTGTAGTTGTCCAGGCCTTTCAGCTTCTCAATATGCAGTTGCAGCGTCATTGTTGTCTTCAGTCCGGCGACGTTTTTACAAATAAATCGTTAGGCCTCTCGGCTCGTCCATTTTGTGTGTTGTTCGCCCATATTTTCAAATATAGATATATGTAAGCATTTGTATATAGCATGTCATGTCTTTTGTTATGTGCTTGGGGTGGTGCTGGTGATGGTGCTGGTGCCGTGGGTGGTTATGCATAACCCAAACAATGGCCACTAGACCTAGTTATAATGCTGCTGCTGCTGATATTGCTGCAGTGCGGCCAAGGTATAAAAGTGAAATTGGAATTCAATGCCGCTGGCTTTGGCATTGAGCTGAAGTGGCCACAGACACCTCTTGAAGCATCTAGGAGCGCTGCACGTGTCATTGACTGCGCCCAGCTGCAAAATTGTTATATGTGGGCATATCAGCTTCGACCCGTATGAATTTAATTGGGACCGCAAACCACATAAGAAATTCTTTCTTACTTTTTACAGCTTTAAAAATATAAAAATGATTTTAGTTAAAAGTTTACAATATGTTGACTATAAACAATTGATTGGGACTTTCCAGTGAATTATAATTAAATTTATTGCTTTTCAAGTCAAGGCTCAAACAACAAAAGCTTTCGAGAAAAAAAATATTCCACATATCTATTTATCTATAAGTGTTCGTTTTGAATAATTTTTAATGATCTTTTAATTTATGTCAATAAAAACCAATTTCGAAAAACATAATAATTCTCATAAATCTTTATGAAAAATCAATAATGAATTTTCCGCTGTGTGGGAAATGGAGGAGGAAGGTCAAAGTCGTTTGGAATTTCGGGGTTTATAAAAGAGACTATATATGCTTGTAGAACAGAGTATCCCTAGTCTTATCTGAAAATGTTTGTAATTTAAATAAGTTTACGAAATGAGATTACCCTGAGCTAAATTGTTAAATAGGCTTGTTGAATATGAAATTCTATGTATTTTATCCGATTAAGTTCCATTAAAACTTAACAATCAATCAAAAAATTCTCTGGATATATAAAATATCAATCGGTTACACTTCGACAATTCTCTTTTGAATTGATAAATTTAAATTTTAGTTCGCATAGATGGGCAAACCCGTAATGGGTCATTTACTGATTTTGATTAAGAATATATATATATATAACATTCCGCTGTATGGCCCTCAATACTTACTTTCCAAGCAGAAAGACATATTTGTTATGCAATATCTATGGAACTTTTTCGATCCATTTGTATACATAAAATATACACGAACCAATTGTCAAGAAATCACGAAAGCGACAATTGATATTTCCGTTTTCAATTAGATCAATAAGTAAAGCTTCTGATGAATACTTTGCTGAGCAACCTCTCTTTACCACTATTTAGTTTGCACCCACCCATCCCACCACACCACCCGTTAAAAGTCACACGAGAAAAATCACTGAAAGCAAAACTTTTGAGCGCTCTATCGATGTTCCATCAAGATAATAAATAAAGTATATTAACTTTCTTTTTATTATTTTTATTTGAAATGAATACGAATGTCAGTTTAGCTGTTTTTCTGATTTTCTTGTTTTTGTTTAAAGAACCTTGTGTTTTTGTTTTTCATTATTAATTATATATGTTTGCTGCTGCCCAAATGCTAAATCAACTTTCTGCTCGACTTTTCACGGCTGTGTTTTTCAATATAAATACTACAGGTGTATATATATATATGTATATTATATACACATATTTTCATATATTGTTTGGTTCTCACTTTGCGCGGATCGATTCCGGAAAAAATACAAGCGGAAAGTGTTTAAATAGCATCGTGTGCGAAAAAAGTGCGCTTCCATTTGGGTATTGGAATTTGATGGTTTTTGTTGGTGTATTTGCGCTAAATTATTCGCATGGCACGCAGCAATAAAAAGGGGAAATGTTTCGTTTTTAGCCAAATCAAAAGATATTTTTAATGCCTTGTTTCTTTCTTGTTATTGTTTTTTCGAATGTTAAATGCAAACATTTTGTCGCGGAAGGTTTTTGTTCTTTTCATTTTTGTGGAGAAAGGGGGGAGGGGGGATTGTTGTTTTTCACTTGGAAAAATTCGAAATCTCTACAAATTACATAAGTGGTAGGCATAGAAAATATACAAGTACATATATACGAATGTATATATACTAAGATGTATACAATATATATATTTATATATATATATATATATGTACCATTTGTTTAGCAACTACAAATACTTTTTTTCGTTTTTAATATTTATATATATATGAAATGTTTGTGGCGAAGTGAATTAAAAACTTGTAAACAAACTCTTGTACATATATAAAAAACACTAAACATAAACTGCGCTTAATTTTCCATTTTGTTTTTTCTTTTGATTAGCATGCGAGTAAGAGACAGGTGAGAATAATTTAAGAGTAAAACGAAAGGAAAGCTTTTCTATTTGTATTAATGGTGATTGGTTACACTGTCTGCGTATGCGTGTGTGTTTCTGTGTGTGGGTGTAGGTGTGTGTGTGTGTGTATGTGTTGTGTCATGTGTTGTGAACAATACACTTACATACATACAGATTTAAGCTTAAGAATTCGTTTTACTTTTATCCACTCGAATTTCGCTTTAACTAACATTCCATTTTTTGTTTCAGTTATTTTTACTTGACTTCTTGTTTTTTTTTCTGCTCATTTCGTTCTTACTTCACATTCTTGCTTTTTGTTTCGTATTAAATTAAAATTAATTGCTGTTTTCTGCTTTTTCCTTGCTGCGTTTGCATTCGTTTAATTCCTTTTTTTTTTTTTTTTTTTTAAGTTACGCTTCCGAATGCTTCGGCTTTAATTCAATTTGCGCATATTATTTTCGTTTTGTTTTTTTTTTGTTTTTCATTTGGAGTGTTACCTTTTAATTTATTTGTTTTAATTACTTTTATGACTGGCTTAAAATTAACGTTGTGTATTTTATGTGTTTTTATTTTCTTGCTGATAGATTGTTAAATTAATATTATACCAACTTTTTGATGAAATTTATGTTTTGTTGTTTGCTTTTTTCTTTTCTCGTGTATGTGTGTGTGTTGTGTGGATGTGTTCTACGTTTGATTTGTTCTTGAAATGAAGTTTATTTTGTTTTCGCTTCTCAGAATTAAATATAATATTTATTTGAATATAATATAATGCTTTTACGTTTCTCGAATGCACAAAATTTCAAATGTAGTAGAGTTGCTTGTTGTTGTTGCTTTTGCTTTAGCTTTTTTTGTTTTTGGGAGGAGCCAGGACAAAGATTCGCACAGCACAGCTAAAACAGCGACGGCGACTGCACCTCTTCTCTTTTTTTTCCTTCCTTATCATCCCCAACAACAACCACGCCCGCGTCTCTCGCCCGCCATCAGTTTGTGCAGCTTTTTGTTGAGTGTTTTGTGTGTGTGTTGTGTGTGGTTTCCATCTTAATTGCTTATGTGTTGTTGTGATTTTGCCTGATGTTGAGTGCTACTTCTTGCCGCTGCTGTTGGTTGGTTGGTTGGTGTTGTAGATGTTGTTGTTGTTCGCCCGATCTTTTCCTGTTGTTGCTGTTGTGGTCGCGTTTCATGTTGTTGATGTTGTTTACTACCCCGGCTGCGTGTTGTTGTTTTTATTGTTATATGCATATATATTATATGTATTATATTTACTTTAGAAGGTATATGTTTTTTTTGTTTTTTTTTTGTTGTTTTTTTTTGTTTTGTGTGTTTAAATGGAAGGGCGGGGGTTTACTTAAATTACGACACATCCTGATCCTCAACATCCTGAATTTCCTGTTTGGGCTCGCCATCACCTGTTGTCGAGTCTTTATTGAAGAGAGATGAGTTGGATTTTATTCGAGTTTTTCATTATAGTTTTTTTCAATATTACGCACCATCTGCCTGCATATCGGACGTCCATAATGTGAGGTTGTCCCGCAGAAGCTGCATAATCAGGGTCGAGTCTTTGTAGCTCTCTTCGCTTAGCGTATCCAACTCAGCGATGGCATCATCAAATGCGGCTTTCGCCAAACGGCAAGCGCGATCCGGCGAATTGAGTATCTCATAGTAAAACACCTAAACATGATACGTAAAATAAACAACATGTTAATGGAGGAGATCATCATGGATAAAGCATGGGAGCATGACCCCATCTGGATTGGGGTCACTTACCGAGAAGTTCAAAGCCAGGCCCAATCGAATGGGGTGTGTTGGTGGCAGATCGTTCATGGCGATATCACTGGCTGCCTTATAGGCGATCAGTGAATTCTCTGCCGCATCCTTCCGATCCGAACCAGTTGCAAATTCGGCCAAATAGCGATGATAATCGCCCTTCATCTTATAGTAGAATACTTTACTTTCGCCGGACGTGGCGCATGGAATGAGATGCTTCTCGAGCACATTTAATATATCCGAGCAAATGTCGCGCAGCTCTTTTTCCACCTGACCGCGATAGGTCTTAATCATATCCAATTTCTCCTCGGCACCCTTATTCTCCTCCTTCTGTTCAATGGAGGTAATAATGCGCCACGAGGCGCGACGTGCTCCAATCACATTCTTGTACGCAACCGAGAGCAGATTGCGCTCCTCAACGGTCAGCTCAACGTCCATGGAGGCGACCTTCTTCATGGCCTCCACCATTTCTGTAAGACAATAGGACAAAAAAAAAAAAAGATAAGACACATAGATAAGCAATGCACACATATTTCTCTAATTTTGTATATGACATAATTACTATAAATGAAGATCACACTTTTAACTTCAAGTTTACTTACACATTCTTGGCCATTACGCCAGAGTTTTTAAATATTTGACAGTTTATCAATTAGTCACTTCTATCGACGACAATATCCATTTGAATAAAATGTTTATCAACTATCAAACACACACACACGCGCACCTGCGCGTATTATCTACACACCCCCAATAATCTTTAATGACATAACTTATCACACATAAAGCCTATGCATAGCTGGCTGTTGCTTTCCTGTGATGAGTCTTTGACCGTTTCAGACCTATTCGGTCAGTTTTGTTGTTGTCGATATCAACTATTACATTTTTCTTGCAAGCCACGCCAAGCCAAGTCGAGGTGAGCAACAGCAACAGCGTCATCAACATTGTGACAAAAACGCGTCATGAATCACATGCGGTGGCAGTGACTTCTGGGAATTTAATCGAATGCCACAGCTGCAATGTTTTAAGTCACCGTTACTTTGGTGCGAGTGCTGATAACACATCGACCGACACACACACACACGGACGCACACACATCGAAACACACACACCGACGCATTTGAAACAAATCAGAGTAATTGTTGCATTTTGACTTTCCATGCAATTCAATTTTTGTTCTCTATCCCTCTCTTTCTCGCACAGACAGCCAGCCCGTTGCTGACGTATGTATTGAGTATGCAAGTGGAAATGTGTGCGTGGATATATATGTGCACATAACGCAGCCCCCGTCAACCCTGCACAAACACTGCCTTGTCGATTTGACGCTGCTCGAGCACGCAGCGGGAGCTTTGTTATTCGAATATTGCTGTTGTTCTCTTAGCTATGGCACGTAGCTGTGAAAATTGGAATAAAGTTCGCCTGCATGATTCATGCGGCTCATTTTAGTAGCATCTCGTCATTATTGTTGTTGTTTTTATGTGTGCGACTTTTGGTGAACTTCAAAATTGTTGTTTGGCAATGGCCCACAAAATGCACTGCATTTTACAACACTGTGCTCGTCAGCGTCATCATGGCGCAAATTGCACAGAGAATGAGAGGCAGACAGAGAGACAAGGTGGGAGCGGCGAGCAGATGTTGCACCTAATCTGCCTTATCTAAAATGTGTATGCTTATTCGCTCTTTACGCTGGTTTTGCGTTGTCAATTAAAATTGGTCAAAAGTATGGCATAAAATCAATAGATAAAAATATAACGTTATTCAGACACAAATTCCAAAAGAGTGACTATCACAAAGCCCAAAAACAACAGCGGAAAATACTAAATCGAATCACGAACTCCGCCCCCGCCCATCATTCACTACAAAGAACACCCAGGCCTACATCCCCACCCAAACTCGCATAAAGAAAATACTGTAAAATATATTTTCGAGAATAACGTGCCAGTTTCGGTATTTAAATACTGACGACGCTCGATTTCGTCAAAGGACCCAAAAAGATCGCGATTTAGGAGCAAGAACCCTTTGACCTTTGAATGTTTGTATATACGTCCGTCTTTGGTCCTGGGTGTGTCAAAGCATAAAATGCATACAGAAATTTTACATTTTACTCACATATATAAATATATACTTTATTTGCATGTGTGTGTGCCAAGTAATTGCCATGCGTATATACCGTTAAGTTAAAAAAGTCTAATTACACTATCAAAAAAAAAAACTAAGCCAGTCAAATTTGTAACATTTCGCCGACTTTACTGGATTCTCTCTCATTTCGTAGTTTTCATTGACGACATTAAGGTGAACGTCAACTAGGAACAAAAAAAAAGTGTAATAAAAGAAAGAAAAAAAAAACAGCTAGAATATAAGCGGAGCGGCAGCAATCAGCACCTGAAAAGCACACTTAAAGGCTAGCAGAGAACCAGAGTAGCTGCCGTCACTGGCGTAAATGTACAATGTACGAGCGAGGGGAGAGAAGGGGTTTTCAAAGAGTTGACGGCGTTGTGGGGGCGCCGCAAAGGCAGTAAGGGGAGGGAGGGAGAGGGCTGTGTAGAGAGGCAAAGAGAGCCAGAGGTTGTTGGTTACCGGCTGCCTGCCTGAAATGCATTTGTATTAGTAGTCTGCTCTCCAGCATGACCAAAGTTGCCCAAGTGCGACAAGGCCAACGGCAAGTGCTCACACAAATACACAGACGTTAGCAGCTTGGAGCTCACGCAGGCGAAAATAAGAAGAAAAACATGTGATACAGACTTTAGTGTTCACGTATATACGTGTGTGTGTGTGTGTAAGTGTATGTGCCCGCAGTAGCTGCTAATAGTTGATTGACTTCTTTGGGCAGCAGCAGCAATAAGAGAAAATGGGATACAAATGCCGCCAATGTTAAATGTTGTCAGATTTGCTGCTGCCAATTGTTACTTGTAATTACTACTCTCTCATCATAGCGCTCAAGCTCGAAAACAGCAAAAATTCTGTCGCCGCAGTAGTATTGGTATTGGGGCAGAAAACAAAAAAAAATCCGTGTCGTTGTTTCGACGAGACAACACACTAGTTATCTCGTTTTAACGCACAACGCAACTCAATTGAGTGATGTTGTAGCGAGCGCGCGCGCTTTTTTTTTTTTTAGACAAATACCGAAAACGCCGTTTATTGCCGCATAGCGTTTTGTGTTTTGAGCAGCGCCAGAGTATTTTAATTAATTGAAGTATTTTTAATTAAATAGGCAGCAGCAGCCAGCAACAATAAAATTTTTCGACTTTAATGGTGTGAGTAGTTAAGGTAGTAGTAGTAGTAGTGAGCGTGCGTGCGTATTCGTATTCCTCTCTAAGGCACACACACACACATACATGCATACAACACATGCGCACAAAACCATGAGTAACGCTAGTGCAAAAATTTTTTTTTTTCTTTTCTGGTTATCAAAGCAGAGTTGCCAGAGTTAAATTATGCAAACACAATTTATGTAAAGAAAATAAATTTAAGCAGACGATAACTAATTTCCCTAATATAGACAGTACAGACAGGGATGCCTGACAACAAAGCGCTGATATCCTTACAATACACCGAATTGTGGGCCAGTCACACAATCGATTCATTCATCGATTTTTCGCAGTTTGACGTCGCCGCCGCCGCCTTTCTGCTACTGCTGCGCAACGAAACGAAAGCACATTTTGAGTGGCAATGAAAAGAGCGGAGGAACAAAAGAGAATTGTGAAAAAAAATTGCCTCATCAATTTTGGGTACGGGAAAACGAAAACACCACTCGTTAATACCACCACTTATACATTTAACAAATTATGCGCGGCTTACGATTTTCTTCATAAGAAAAAAAGTCTGCCTTGGCAACACACACACACATACACACAAATGAAGACAAAACACCCCTTAGCAACGATGTCATTTCCCAGTCGCAGTCGCGCAGCCCTTGCGCGCCTTTCACCAACACTAAATACACAAAATTTCAAATCGAAAATTTATCCCCTCCCCCCTGCCACCACTAACTATACTAAATTTTTTTTTTAGTCCAGTTACTATGTACCTACTACCATATATACATATATAATATGCAACAAAGTTGATTTTTGCAAAGGCCAGCACAGAAAAAACCACGCGAATTTTTGCCGGTAAAAATCAGGTTTGTTTTACATCTTTTTTTTCTTTTCCCAGTCTTTCTTTGCCGTTTCTATAGCGTTGCTGCCTTGCCTCGCCTCACTTCGCTTTGCCTTATCGTCATCTTCTTTTTCATTTGGTATTCTTTCGTTTCGCAGAAAACACTACTCATCGGCAGAGGCGACGACGCCGTCTCGACGCTTCTGCCGAAAGTCATTGGCAGCGAGGCGCACCTACACACAAATGTCTGCAAATTTAATAATTTCCAATCTATTTTTTTCTTTCGTCGTACGCTATATAAATGATGTACATTTTCCACACAATTTCTTTGGGCAAAGCGTAGGCCACGCGACGTCAGCGTTGCTGGACGACCCCTCCCCATAGTTGGCGCTCCGTTGACAAAAAAAAGTTTTTTTTTCCTGTCTTTTGGGTACTTACCATCGTAGCGCTCAGCCTGTTCGGCCAATTTTGCCTTGTAGACGTTATTTTCACGTTCAGTCATTGTGTTTTTTTAAATCCTTTTTAGTAAAATTAATCCACAGAAAAAATTATTTTAAATGCTCCCGGTACGTGCGGCGTCGGTTCTGCTGCTGCTGTCTTCGTCGCCTTCTTTTTCTCTACTGCTTTTTGAGTTGACAAGCGCTCTGCTTAGCTGTAGCTGCTTAGCTCACTCGCACGCTCGGTTCGGCTGCCGTTTTCAATGTCGTCGTGGACGCTACACGAATCTGAGAGAGTACAGTAAAGAACGTTTTGAGGGTAAAATAATAATTTTCAGTTTTTTGGTTTGTCAAACTATTTATAATGTTAACTGTCTTTCCGAACTCGCACTCACTAGATAATGTTAATTTAAATTATTGGACTGATTTTCAAATGCGTACTTTATCGTCGATTGCTCAAAAATGTCTCTGAGAATGAGAGGCACAGGCGCGGCAAAAAAAAGATGGCTCTTGAATGGCGCTGCACAAAATATCGCATAATATCGATAAGAGCAAAGTATCGTAATATATATTGATATCAACTCTCTCAACACACAAACTCACGCATAGTGGTTGTTACAAAAGTTTTGAATTTTGTTTTCCCAAAAACAAAATTCAAAGCTATATTGATTGAGTGGCATTCAAACATTTTGGTTAATTATACTCTTAATTGACCTTGCAAATGATTTATTTATTAATAGTGGAATACTATCGATAGTCATATTCATATAGTTAAGCCATGTAATAGCAGCACCAGTATTGTATAATAAATTAATAATATAATAGTATATTCACTCTTAAGTTAAGGAATACCTTCTGCTGCATAGAGCGTGGAATTAACCAGGGCTGCGCAACCGTCTGTTGAAAGTGGAAGTGCTGTTGTGATTTCAAATCGAGGTATAATCTTCGTTTTTCTACCAAATACTTATGGTTTATATTGAATTTCATCCATGTATGCTTTGACATTAATAAATTGTTTCTTTTATTTTGGGTATTTTATATTGCTTTCCAATGAAAATTTAGTTTTATTTATTTTTAATAATAAAATGCTCATCGCTATTAACAGTTTCGAAAATGTTAATGCTACAGCTCTGTTATACCTCCTTCTAATCCAATCAGTTGAGAGGCAAAACAACAAAACTTTAATCGAAAATGAAAAGAAACTCGTAAAGAAAACCAGCATTGCTAAAATATATATACAAATATTGAAAGGATGAAATTGCGAGGTGAAAGCAATTTCGTCTTGCCCTCGACATAGATTGCGACAATATCAATGTGTTCAAATCAGTTGACTATCGTCAACAATCATATTCTGCAGCAGATCTTTGCTGCAATTCAGCGAATCGAATCGGAAAAGGAATCGGTCCACGATGAATCTCAATCTGGGTGGTTGGATACACAGCTTCACAGTGACTGACACACAGCAGCACAAGGGAGGCTACACCATCTACAAGATTACATCGATCGTAAGTGCATATACAATATATATTTGGTAATTAATTAATTGAGATGAGAAACATTTGGTTAGCTCTTTCCCCGCTCGGTGCCGCAGGCATTGACCTGCCTGGTTGTGTGGAAGCGATTCCATGAGATCAAACGGCTGCACCGGGAACTGAGTCGCCGGCACAAAGCGCTCCAGTTGCCGGGCAAGTTGCCCGAGCCGACAGACAGCAGCTATTTCAAGCGTTTCGATGCGGCTGTCATCCAGCGACGCAAGGATTACATACTCCAATTCCTGGACTTTGTGGCCCAGCATCCGGCGCTGTACAAATGCAACACATTTACGCAGTTCTTCAGCGAGGCGCATTCGCCAAACGCGTCACCACTGCGCAAATTGTATGTGGAACGTTCGCTCAAATCGCCGAGCAGCGGACCGAATTGCGATAAACTCGATGTGGCCTACGATCCACCAGTGGACCCTCCAATTAGCGATAGCGAGCAACCTAACAGTGATAAGGTTGTGGAGCAGCAGCAGCCGCAGTCAAAGCGCGACTATAGCCGTCCCGTCCACCGCCCGCAAAAAAAAAAAAAAAAAAAAAAAAAAAAAAAAAAAAAAAAAAAAAAAAAAAAAAAAAAAAAAAAAAAAAAAAAAAAAAAAAAAAAAAAAAAAAAAAAAAAAAAAAAAAAAAAAAAAAAAAAAAAAAAAAAAAAAAAAAAAACAACTCATGGCCGATGAAATTTCTTCACCACATGGCCGCCTCCCCCCCCCCCCCCCCCCCCCCCCACGGGAAGTGGGTGTGTGTGTGTGTGTGTGTGTGTGTGTGTGTGTGTGTGTGTGTGTGTGTGTGTTGTGTGTGTGTGTGTGTGTGTGTGTGTGTGTGTGTGTGTGTGTGTGTGTGTGTGTGTGTGTGTGTGTGTGTGTGTGTGTGTGTGTGTGTGTGTGTGTGTGTGTGTGTGTGTGTGTGTGTGTGTGTGTGTGTGTGTGTGTGTGTGTGTGTGTGTGTGTGTGTGTGTGTGTGTGTGTGTGTGTGTGTGTGTGTGTGTGTGTGTGTGTGTGTGTGTGTGTGTGTGTGTGTGTGTGTGTGTGTGTGTGTGTGTGTGTGTGTGTGTGTGTGTGTGTGTGTGTGTGTGTGTGTGTGTGTGTGTGTGTGTGTGTGTGTGTGTGTGTGTGTGTGTGTGTGTGTGTGTGTGTGTGTGTGTGTGTGTGTGTGTGTGTGTGTGTGTGTGTGTGTGTGTGTGTGTGTGTGTGTGTGTGTGTGTGTGTGTGTGTGTGTGTGTGTGTGTGTGTGTGTGTGTGTGTGTGTGTGTGTGTGTGTTCTCTCTCTCTCTCTCTCTCTCTCTCTGCACATGGAGAACATTCTGCTTGGCCATTCGGGGCAAATGATGCTAACGTACTTCTATCAGAATGAGGGACTCAGCTCCGATGACAATTATGTGCACAAAGCGCTCAATTTGAGAGCGTTAAGCGATCATTTCGTGGCACCGGAAAGGCCGCTCAGCTTTCGCTCCGACTGGTGGAGCTATGGAGTGGTGCTCTACCAGCTGCTCCTCGGTGTGGTAAGCTACTCCAATTGATTGATATTATAACTAAACCCCTTGGCTAAAAAAAACTTTATCCAATTGCAGTCCTACAAAGCAGTGCATCCCGGGCAGCTAGAGCTCTACGGCTGTGTGCTGTATCCGTCGGATACCGTGGACATTTCGGATAATGCACGCAGCTTGTTGGAGCAACTGCTTCAGCTGACACCGGATCTGCGCCTGGACTACGAACAGCTACAGGCGCATCCGTTCTTCGAGGGCATCGATTGGCAGGCGGTTCTAAAGCAGGGCAATATTTCCACTTAGTTTAAATCGAAAATCGAATCAAATATATCGATATCGAATTTTTGCACTTCTACAGCAAAGCAACGTTTGCACTTGATTTAAATGCATCTCTCGAATTGAATATATCGATATTATCGAATTTATGCAATTTGGGCACTTTAAGTGTTCTACAGTCGAACTCGCCTAGAGTGAACTTCTCTTATATTATTTTCTTAACTAGAAGTTAGTTTAACTGTCGTTTAATTTATATTATACAGTTATTTGCAATAACCCATATATTAATTAGTCTAGAGTCTCAAAATTGTTAATTGATTTCTGTTGATTTCTGATTGTTTTTTCGTTTTAGTTTTTTCGTGTTTTTTGTTTTCACTGGAACTCTGTGTGGTACAAAATATGTTACTTTATTCTTTAATATACAATATGTATTATTATGTGTATATGTACATTGCGTATTAATATTAATATTTAGTATTTAGAAAGAAGGCTAGAGCTTAGATTAGATTTACGCAAAACGGGAGCAGCTAAGAACTTGAAATTGTAAACAAATATAGAAGTATTAACATTTTTGTATATCTTATACGCCAATTATACAATCCATACAAACATTTTTATTGTCTATCTACACAACAGTTTTTTATATAATTAGGGTTAATTAATTTTAGGTATATTCAGTGCCAGAATCGACGCAAAAGGGATATTATTTGCCCACAGATTCTGGGCACTGCTAGTAAGGCACATTTGGAATGCATTCCGTATGATAGGTTGGCCAATGGAAAGAACCAACACTTTTTTTTTGCAGATTAAGACTAATAAAAAAGCATTAAGTTTTGGCAAGACTTGTCGATTTTGTTGTTGTCGTTCAAATAAAAAACGATGCTTAAAATTAACAAGGAACCTATGGCAAAACATTTGCTCCACATTTTATCTATACATTTTAACATTTTCTAACACTTGAAATGCTGCACACACACGCAATCAAGGACGTTTCAAACGGCATTGTTTCGAGATCGACATAACACTCTGTTGTCACTTATGGACAAAAGCTGCTTGTTGCGATTTAAAGTTAAAGTGCTTACTGCCGGTTTCTATCAAATATAAGCAGAAATAGCACACTTTATTAGTGTTACTTTCAGATAATTGATATTTGAGTCTATTGTTTGTATTTCATAGGTTTTCGTGGCAAAAACACTAGGATTCGTTAACAGAGACGGTGTTTGTAAACAGAGACTCTACTCAAAATGGCCGCTTGAAACGCACTGTTGCGTTGACAGAGGCAGAGCGTCGCTGCTGCTGCTGCTGCTGTCGATGTGTGAGCATTTCCCTTAATTCAAAAAAGGCGGCAGGACATAACTCTGAGCTTGCTGCTGCTGTTGCACAGCGACGCCTGCATCCTCGCTCTTGATCACAGTGTGCAGACCGCTGTCATTGTCATCGCTGCCGGATGCTGCTGCCGCTGCAGCTGCAGCTGCTGCCGCCGCCGCTGCCGCAGTGACGTAATGATGCGTGTCCATGTGACAGGAGGCAGCAACGCTGCTGTTGTCCAGCCCTGTTGGCGGCTGGCACTGCACCTGAACATATTTAGCCTCCTCCGCGCTGAGATACTTGCCATTTAGCTGCTGATGCACTGTGACCAGCGTTCCATCCGTCAACTGCTGCTGACTGCTGCTCGTTGCATCCAGATGCTGCTGCTGCTGTTGCTGCTGCTGCTGCAGATCTGTCTGGTAGCCATTGCCCGTTTCACCACCCGGCTCCGCGGTGCCGTTAGTTGGCACAGATCCGTTCATCTCGATGCGCGGCGGGCTGCCGTAGTCAAAGTGGCGCATGGGAAACAGTTGAGATTCGTGCACGTAGGTGCCATACTGGCCGGAGTAGGTGCCATACGGACTTGCGGCCGGCGACAGCAGACTGAACTGGGGACTCAGCTCGTATGGCGTCTGGTAGCTTGTCCAGCTGTCCATGCTGCCCGGCGGCGTCACCGTTGTCGTCTGCGGGAAACTGGCAAAAGGTGGCGCCAGTGTGCTGTTCATTGCTGCCGTCGGCGGCGTATTCGTCTTGATGTAGCCAGTCTTGCGGGGCGGCTCATGCTTGCGCCACTTGGCCCGACGATTCTGGAACCAGACCTGCACCCGGGACTCGCTCAGACTCAGCTTGATGGCCAGCTCCTCGCGCGCAAACACATCCGGATACGGTGCACGCTCGAAGGCTCGCTCCAATTCCTCCAGCTGATACGCAGTGAAGGTGGTTCTGCAAGTCGACCAGAATCGATAATGGAAATTGTCAGATATTTATTATAAATTTTTGTAAATTGACAATATAACAAGAAGTTCTGATAGAATATTTATATTTTGATGGTCATATTAATATACACTAAAAATATTTAAAGAAAAGCCAAAAAGAATAGAAAATAACAGGCAAAACTTTCCCGTTTTCCCCTCAGCTTTTTTTATGTACAAATGGTTATTTATTGCTACATTTTCAATGAGGAATTATTTTCCTATTTCGTAAATTAGAGCATCCAGAAAAACGTTTATAAAATGAAAACGAAAAGCTTTACTTTTATTTTTTATTTATTATAATTTTATTATTATTATTATATATTCATGATTACCTTATTAATGCTTTGTCATTAAAAAACCGCACAGCATAAAGTAGTTGTTTTTAAATTAAAGCTAAAAGTATTTCGGAATATTTTTTAAGAAATAATTAGTTATCCGCATTCATATTTGAATATCTTTGAAACTACTTTGAAACTTCATTTATGTCTTAAAAAATGGATAAATAATCTTTATGCATCGTTTTTTAATTTGAAAGAAAGAAAATTGTTACCGATAACTATCATCAATGGTCTAAAAAAAAACCAATTTAAACTATTACAAACTATAAAAAAAATATGCTGAACGTTTTTTATTTTAATTTTTCTACTTTAGCTGAGAGGCTTGAAAGTTTGTGAAAGTTGCTATTTAATTTGCATTTTATTACAGTAGTTAAAGCAGAAGTGAAAATATTTTCATTCCATATTTGATTTATTTTTCAAAGCAGAATAATGAAAAAATGAGTCCAACTTATTTTCCTAACTTATTTTCCTAATTTAGTTATAGTTGTCATCATGTACATACATACATTTGTCGTAACATACATTTACATATTATAATATGTAAATTAAATGATCAATTTCAAATCGGAGATTATTTTTCTGACAGGCTGAATAAATGCAAAGCTTTTCATTGGTACAAATTCACTGCCAATTTTCTTTGAGCAAATCTAATTTTGTTATCTCAAGTGATTTGTAAGCTATCGACTGGTTTTAGAATTCAAATAAGCTCCTGTCAAGATTCAAATAATTCAGCATTTAAAGATATATTCGAATAAATTCATTTGAAAAAATGTTTTTCTCTTTTATTTTTAGCTGAATTTGGTCTGTCATTGAGCTGCCTATTTTATTTCAAACTCCAGCTGTTTTATATACACACACTAGACATAAGACACACACCCACCCACACACACACACACACACACATAAATGACGTTAAGTATACGCCCCATTGTGCGTATATTAAATTGTGAGATAATTTCATTGATTTCCCGTCGTTAAGTTAATTGTGGCAAATTGGTTTGGCTCTCACTTACCTCGTTTTCTTCTTTTTGATGCCATTGGGATCGCCCTTCTTTTTGTTGTTGTTGTCCTTTTTGACAGCGGTCACAGCGACAGCGATACCAGCAGCACCACCAACACCACCACCACCACCAGCAACAGCAGCCGCATTTGCACCACCCGCACCACTGCCAGTTGGCGAATTGGAATTATTGTTGCTGTTGCTATTATTGTTGTTGTTGTTGCTGTTGCCATTCGGCGTTGTGGATGCATTCTCCATTTGGGAGCACATCTCGTCCGGTTTTTTATGCTTGCCACTTGTGCCATTGCTGAGCAGCAACGATGAGGACTCCATCAGGCCATTGCCATTGCTGGCATCATGTGCATGGGCATGGGCATGACTATGATGCGGACTGCCACCGTAAAGATGCTGCTGATGTTGCAGCTGGACATGCTGCTGCTGCTGCTGTTGCTGCTGTTGCTGCGGCTCATACGGATCCTTTGGCGAGTAGTCCAGCTTGCCATTCAGCGCATGATAATCACTCATAATACCAACCAGTTGCTGCTGCTGCTGCTGTGGCTTGTGGTGCAACATGCCATTGTGGTTGAGTGGATGCGAATGTGAAGGTGGCGGAGTTACAGCATAATGCTGCTGCTGCTGCTGATGGTGTTGCTGCTGCTGCTGCTGCTGCTGGTGCTCGACAAGCTTCTGTGTCGTCGTTATATACTCGTATTTCTGGCTGGGCGAGAAGCAGCCCATCTTATTGCCAAAGTCCAGCTTCTGGGCATAGTTGGGCGAACCGGAGCCACCGCCACCATTTGGCAGTATGGTGTTGCAGTCGGGCAATCGTTGCTGCTGCTGCTGTTGCTGGCTGCAGAGTTCGTGGACAACGCTGCCCAGCATAACGGGATGCAGGCTGCTGCTCTGCGTGATTGTTGTTGTGGATGTGGGCAGCAGTGGTTTGCTGGCGCCCAGCGGACTTAGTGGACCGCTGCTAAAGTCACCAAAGATCTGATCATCAAAACTGGCGTGCTCCATTTTATTTTTTAGAGAAGAAACACACACACACACACCAAACACACACACACACGCACACAGACACAATTTAGTTGTTGTTTTTAAGTGTTAATCCATTTAGTGGTTTAATCAAAGTGCGCGCAAAATCAAAATCAAAATCAATTTATCGCTGCTCACTAATTGTTGTAAATGAATTAATTGCATTTAGTTTTTTGGCGCACGCGCAAAAGCATTTGCCGTCGTTTGAAATGAATGCTCCTGAATTGAATTGAATTGATATGAATACTGCACTCGCTCACTGTACTTGTACCACAGCGCAGCGATCAACTGCGAACCGTTCGAGTCTGTGCCTGTGGCCTTAATTGAGCCCACAAGTCGCGATGATTGCCCTTTTATACCAATTTGCTGGCAGCGACGCGACGCAGCCCGTTTCGACCAATCAGCGACAAGCAATGGCTGCTGCTTGCAAACAGCGCAGCAACAGAGCGAGACACATAGCATGCTTCGTGTGTGTGTTTCTGTATTATGCTGGCTCGTGTGACTTTCTGCTTTTGCCTTTGCCTCTGCCTTTGCCTTGCCATGCACAGTGGGGTGTGGTTTTTGTGCTGTGCTGCGAATCTGTTTGCTTGCTGCTCGTAGCGACGTTATTGCAGCGGGTTCTCGAGCTCATTTTTATTCGCGTTACGCTGATCGACAGACAATATCAATAGAAGACTGAGCATGTCCTGGGAAAGTTTGTTCAAGGCATTTGGGTAACTGAATTCTAAGAAAAACTTTTCTTAGACCAGAATCTATTTTATTCTCTCGTATTATTTACTTTAATATATTTTTGAATAGCATAACTAGTTTATTTTGGAATTGTTTATTGTGATTATTTCATTTTAACTTTACTATTTTAATTTTAAATGTTTTTTTTTTTATTTTTAAGAGCTGTTTTTTATAATTAACAGCATTTACAATATAAACATCAATTATATATAACAAAAATAATTTTCTTTTTTTTAAATATTTTGAATATTTGTGAACCTTTCATGTTTTATAAATAGATACAAAAATAAATAATTGCAGTTATTTTGCCGTTAGCCTATAAGTCATTAATTAGCCTTCACCTGCCTGCATGTCCACAAATGTTTTCCCTCCGATTAGACTTGGTCAGCACGAATCCCTATACACACACATACACAGGCACATAAGCAGACGCATTCACATATTTACAGCTACACACAAGTCTAATTGGAATTGTCTCACGCCATACGATCACATGAGGGTCTTCTTGTTATTGTTGTTGTTGTTGTTATTTGCCACCACCGTAACCTCAAGGATCCTCCTCGACTGCCTTGCAACGGGTCGCTTTGCTGCTGTTGCGCGTGTCACCCTCACCCTCACCCTCAGCCTCGTCCTCGGCCTGACGCAGAACCTCACCCTCTCTAAAGATTGGCGTGCGCGACCTTTTGGCCAAATGCTGGTATTGCGCGGGGCACTTACGAATATGCCACGGTAATAGTAAAGTTATGGGACGTTTTCGGTTCGATTTTGAGATTTCACATGCAGAATTTTGGATATTGAAAGTGATAGGTGCGGGGAGGTGGTGCATTATTCGAGGGAGTATGGTATGCCAAAAACAAGATCATGTGGGTAGCTCGAAAGCGCATAAAATATAATCATTTTTATTTATAAATATTTGAAAATATTTTATTATTTCTTAAGTATATTTAAATATTAAACTAAGTTGATTTAAATAAAAGACATTAATTATCCCAATAATAAAATAATTCAAGTTATGTTGGAAAATTTGCTTACACTCTTTTTTCCAGAGCTTTTTCGCTTATAGCAAACATTATTATATTGTGTATATATATATATATATACATATGTATTCTAAGCAGGAAAAGTCCGTCTTAGAGCTCCATTCCAATCCCTATTCAACAAATTCTCACCATTTACCACACCACCCAATCCTAATACTGCCCGCATTGACCTTGCCCAAGAAACATCAGCTTCAAGTTGAATTTCCCAGGACTCGAAAGGATCAACAGTGACGACTATTTCCCATCGAATCGCGCACAAAGTACATGAAAACAATTTGATACTTTTGGGCGCACTATGTGGCAATGCCGACGGATTTTGTCTTTGCAGGTTTTGAAATAATGCGGGCAACGGAAACGGAATCTAAATCGGGAATGGGAGTGGGTATGGAAACACGAATGGGAAATGCGCACGCGATCGGCGTTGAGCAAAAGGAAAGAATGAACTCACCCCACATGTGGAGAGATGATGCCTTCTGCATCCATCAGACAACATTTTGCATTGCGATTGCGCCAATTATGTGGGCAATGTGTTGGTTGTGGGACCATCCTCGATGGGAATTGAAACTGGGTTGTCCTGTTGACTTGAGGCCTTGAGGGTTAAGAAAAGTCAACGATGATATCATCTGCGAGAGATCAAAAGTTAATTGCAGATGGGATGCTGGGAATGCTAACTTCTAACCCAAAGGACAAAGGCGAAGCTAATAAGTGTATAATGCTACCTTAAGATCCCCGATCTTATCTACATTATCTACATAAAGTAAGTGTTCTGTGAAGAGCTGAATTTCGAATTTATTTATGTTTCTAAATGATCACTCAATAAACTAAATTTAAGTTATGACTGGGACAAAAATCAATAAAAAAATATATAATTAATTTTAATAAGGCTCAATCTATGTTTTTATTATGTGACTACGAATCGGATTAAATTGGAATACAGATTTGCAGCTTGGGTTTCTTTGGCAGACCCCAACTTGGTACAGTTTGTCACACAAAGCAAAGTGCGCTTCCTAAGCTTTTGTTGTATGCGTTGTATGCGAGTGCGACAATGTTTCATATTTTTTCCATAACCATTAAGATACTCACACACACACTAACACACACACACATACACACACACACACATACTTGGCCATCATCGCACTTGTCCACATTTGTTTTGAACCCAGTGACAGTCACTCACCAGCATCATCATTCGGCATTCTCATCCTACACTGGAATATTATCACATTGTATTACGATATATGTATATTTATACACATATGTATATTTATACACATATGTATATCTATACACATATGTATATTTATATACATGTATGTAGATGCTTTGACGGTTTGCCTTTAGTTTATGCATTTCTATATGTACACAGAGTTCAGGGGCGTAGTCAGAAACTCGATAAGGGAAGCCAAGCAAAAAACATGCAAGAAAATTAACAATAATTTGTAGCGGTATATTGTGTGAGATTGTGATTGTTAAAGGCGTGTGTGGGCGGGGCTAATAATTTACCAATCTTTGGACGAGGTTCGTCGTAAAGATTGGCAACTTCAGCTCTCAAATTATGGACTTTTGGGTGATTAATTTTTTCTCATGAGTATATATCTAATATATCTTACTATTCTTATGACTATAGATCATAAAATGATGAAGACAAAGACTAATTTACTTGTCCATTTTTAATCTACCCTCTGAGAACTTTATTTCCTTTCCTTTGTCCTCATTCACAACAATAAGTTAAAAAAAAATGGAATGTAAAAAAAATTAAAAATTGTTTTACAATTTAAAAAAAATATATTAAAATAAACAAAAATACATAACAATAATTTTAAATAAATGTTAAATTTAAATATAATTGAAAAATAATAATAATAATATATATTACGTTGAATTTAGATACAAAATAATTTTGAATTCAATTTTTAATTATACATCTATTTATGTTAGAGACTTAATTAAATTCTGCTCAACATGCACAGTTGAAAGTTTGTTAAGCCCCTGTTATAAACCCCCCTGCTGAGGACGCCCATGTTACGAGTTTTGAATGATCGTATCTTTTATGTTTTTCATGCCAGTCGCTTGGCGATTGTGATCTGCGGCAACGAAATTCCAATATGGCGTGCACACACAAACACGCACACACTCTAATGTATGTGTGTGTGAGTGTGTGTGTGTGTAGATATGTGGTACACAGTACATAGTGTCAGAGTCCAGAATCGGGCAAAGCAGTTCAGCAATACAGATGCATTCAATTAAGCTTCGTTAAGATCAATTTAAAATCCCGCATAAAATAACAAATAGTTTTTGTACTTTAGTTCCATTTCTGCCATCGCTATTTGTTGTCGACTGTCGACTGGCGACTGTCAGCCAACCAGCCAGCCAGCCAGCCGACCAGCCAGCCAGTCGGTAACAACAGCAAAAGCGTTTCGAAATCCACGCAGCCCACGGAACGAGACAATGTCTCCAAGTCGGTCGGGGCCCGGGCCCCGGAACCCCGTCATGACAAAGATCTATAGTTTTTCATATTTTGTTAATTCTCTATGGCACTTTGGGGTTCCAGCTGCTCATTGCGCATTGCCCATTGCCCACTGCCCATTGCCCATTGCCCACTTGTTACCCCCTTTTGGCACTTAACATGATGAGACACTATATATGTACATATATGTATGTGTACCACATGTACTTAATGTATGTGGTGCCTTTAGGCATGCTCGATAGCAACGGATGCACGGATATCTCTGACATCTCCGACTGACCCAGCCGATCACGAGCAATACTTATACAACCACTACTTACAGCTATCAGTCACGGACTCGAACTCTTCTCTTCCGATTTTGCAATTGTTTAACCCTAATTAACAAAAGATTTCAGATCATTCCATAATGTAATATCTAATTAATTGTTGTTCTTACATTGTTGAAAGATCCAAATCACGCCAAATTGGCACATTGGAAAGTATATATTGAGGGGCTTCATCCATTTGATCTATTGTTCTTTGTCGATTTGAGGGTTTCTATCACTTCCGAGTTTAGAGAATGTTTGCCTAGAATACTATATCTTCTTCTGTCTAAGGTACACAATCTGCAATGATGTGTTTTGAGAATTCTATTATCATTAAATCAGCAGATACAGTTATTTATTGTGCCTGGAGTCCATTCTTCCCCTTGGATATAGCTGGCTCAAATGGTTTTTTGAATATATCTTTTCGTTTGATGACCCTCTAACCAAGAGACATTTGCCTTCTTTGAGACTTGGTTGTGCTGGTCAGCTAATTTGCTGTTGATGTTTTTCTTCGTTTCACAATTGATGCCACATTTTGTTTTTCTATGCCACAATTTGATTATTGTTGCTCTAGCGTTGTCCAAACCTCAAGTATTATTCTAAACATTATTTTCGTTTCCCGAGTACATTTAGTGCTAAAGGCTCTGTATGTAGTTCCTAGTTGGCATTACTTTATTATTATGTTTCCAAAATCACGCTTCGATTTGTATAATTTTATATATGTACAGATTTGTTTTACGTCAATAAACCAAAATTGAAGCCTTCAGATTCCTGTTTGGTATCAAGGAAAAAACTAGTTAGTTAAAAACCCTATTTAAAAGCCTGAGTAAAATTCAGCTTATATCTCTTGTTGTTGTTTGTTGATCGATCAATCAGTCAGTTCAGGCAAAATATAACATAAATAAATGTATATATGTATATATATACAGAATTTTATTTTCATATAATGTCAGTTGTTTGTAGTATCGGTTAAGATTGTGGCTGCCTATGAATCCCTTCACTCTTGTTTTGTTTTGTTACTGGCCAAATAATGTTGGCTTGTAATCTTTGGTCAAAGAGAATCCGGCAGTTGGTTTTTTCTTTCTTTCCTTCTGTTTAATTGATTTACTGACAATATAGTATATATCAAAAATACTGATTCAGTAACCAAAATCGAGCAGCCTCTTGCTACTAATCTGAGAGTCGTTTTTGGCTTGAGTCGTTGGTTTTTTGAGTCGAACAAGTACGGAAAAAAACCAAATTGCAATTTTAAACTAAATATACGTCTTGAAAGCTTTGAAGGTTTATGTCATAGTCCATTTAACCGTCGTATAATGATGATCGTAGAAGCTTTATGTTTCCGAAAATTGGTCATGATTAAGAAATATGTTTGGGGTATTTCAGCTCATCAGAAGTTCCGTTTGAATTTATGGAAAATGTCGTCAATTGACAAATTTTGATTTTTATGACATTTTTGACAAATATAGTGAAATAAATTGCGCAGAAAAAAATTAAATACAAGTCTTTGTTTTATTTAAATATTTGCCTAAATTGCCATAAAAGATCGGGTCAAGACTAAAGACTCCAAATAGCAATAAAAAAAGTAACTTTTTTTTTTTAAATAGAGTAAATACAATTAAAGTAAGCGTAAATTGAATACAATTATTATTATTTTTTTAATTTATGAAGTTAGTACTTATTTAATAGTAACTTTAACCTAAATTACATTTTGAAAGTTAAATTTATTGTTAGCTTTTTGATCCGAACTTTTTTGCACTAAAATTCCTTATTTTGATCCGTTGAGTCTTGAGGTATGTTATTTTTGATGAACTCCGGAACTCCGACTTAAGTAAATTAAATATCCATCGACTTGGCTAGTTCTACTGGGAAACGCCCTTGACAAAGCTTATGATACCCTGTACACCAGTTGAATTAGTGCAGGGTATACAAATGAAACAGATACAACTTAATGCAATCAAAGTGAAAGTGAGAACACGCCAATAAATTAAACCCAATCAGAATCAGTACCATATAGCAGCAGCGTATATGCAGCACACATATAGCTCATGGGTATACAGATGACAACTACTTCGTCTGGCTTGGCCCTTGTAATTGGCTCTGGGTCTCTGGGAGTCTTGTCGAATCAGAAAAAAAAAATCGCAACACTGCGCGCGTAATTCAAATTAATTGCCGGCAATTGTGACTTATTTAAGCCAAAGGCGCCATTTAATGCGACCAACATGGATATGGATGCAACATGTTGCAATGTCACTGATAACTTAAACGGCGCGATCACTGCCAAGTAACTAGGTCCAAAAGTTCTTGATGTGTGTGTGAGTGTATGAAAGCATGATGTAATTAAGTAATTTGCTTAAACGTTTTCGTCTTTCCATATAAATGGTACATATATATAAATTGTACATATATATATATATAAGTGGGTAATTGACCATCAGCTGTGAAATATGCAGAGACTGAATTTTGAAATATGTTAAACACAAACTTGTAAAATTAGAAAACTTTCTGGGAATCTTTTGCTTGCTTCAAATCATTTTCTATACAAAAATTCCAAGCGGAAATCCAACAAGTTGGGTAAAAAACTATAACTATAGTTTAACTTGTACAAAATTTGATCTTCTATAAAAATTTAATTTAGATAGTTTACGAAACACGCAAAGAAATCGTTTATTTACCGAAGCATAAATATCTAAAACGCGTTAAGTTATGAAAAGATAAAGAATTGGGCTTAAGTTATCTTCTGGTCGATCTCTCTCGACTAGAGTATTTGTACATTTATTAATTATTTATTTAGCCACTGAACTTTAATAATATTCTTATATGTAAACTCTTCTTAGTCGGAAAAGTGAAAAATATAATCCAATTTATTTTTTTGATTTCTTCTTCTTTTGAATCGATTGAAAATCATTTCCAAATATCTATAAGAAAGCGGTGTAAATTAATGATAAAAAGAAATATTTAAAAATCATTTCCAAATATCTGACTGAAATAAAAAAAATTGTATTATGAACTTGATGTCCTGCCTCAGTTACTAATATCGACGATCGATGACATGTCCTGTGACCTGTTTTTTTTTTTTAAATTATGTTTTGAGTGTTGCTCTTTGTTTTTCCTGGGGGCGTCGCTTATCTCTTTTGGCGGCTGGCCGTCAGCTGTGCGACTTAATTGTTTGTAATTAAATAAAATTGTACAAGGTCGCTTACAAACTCACATTCTGATATTGTGACTATGGACCAGGGCTACCAATTTGTTTTAATATATATAAAACATACATGTAAGTAATGAAAACGCCGGCCGGCCGGCGAAATTATATTTGTTTTGTGTGTTACTCGTCTGAAAATTGATTCCTGCTCATTATTTCATTAAAAGCATTCCGAGCAGTTGCACACTCAGTCCACTGCCGGGACGGAGATGGAGACATGGCATCGTTGTCGTCGTCGTCGTCATTGTCGTCATCATGCTCTGTGATTTTTGCCTGCATTTTGATCTGATTTTATTTTATGAATGGAATTGTATCAATTGATTGTTTTGGTGCTGTTATCGTTGCCTTTTGATCGTCGATAATTAAGTCGGGGGTGTGTTGTCTTTTATTTTGTCTGTCTGTACGTCTATGTGGAGAAGTGCTTGCTAAATAGATTTGAGTTATTGGGAGTGGGTCAATCGCTGTTAGTGGCTTAATTAACAAATCAAATTGTCTAATGGAAATCAAATTGATTTGATTGAAGGAGGCGCTAGGCAATTAATTTTCAATTACAATTCAAATCCAACTGTAATTTTACAGTTATACTTTGATTTACAACTCGAAACTTAACGAACTGTAACATGTGACCTAAAAACGTACAATAAAAACATGTCCTCAGTTAGATTTGCCATATTCAGTACATATATATACATAGCCTTGTGATATATAAATTTTAAATATTAAATTCATTAATCGTCATTAAAAAGTTATGAACTTTTAGATGCATTAAAAAAGTTGAATACAAACGATCAATTTAAAATTGATGTAGAATAAAAATAATTTGCACACGTTTCGCAAGAAAACAAACAAGAACAGCTAAATTCCATCAGAAGCTATATCTTTTTAAATTAATCATAACATAACTACTTGACAAATAAGTAAGTTAATGTTCAAGGATTTTGTTACTTTGATATATTTTGGGCACGCAAAACAAATCTGTAACTACAAACAAACATATGTGTGTGTGTGTGTGTGTGTATCAACATAACTCTTAATCATTTACTTATTAACATATGCATTTACATAATTTCAGATATATGTATATCTACATACTTATGTGTGTGTAAATATGAATATGCGACAAAAATATGTACACACTGGTCGCAGACTGTCCACATGTACGCCAAGCGCTGGCTAAAAGACGGAGAAGGTGGAGAAGGGGACGCGGATGACATGCGGGCAAGTTTTTCAATTGATCTTAACGAAGCTTAATTGCTTGCGCCTGTATTGGTGTGTACGTGTGACTCGAAAAACAAACAATAGGGATGTTCATTCGGAAAGTAAACATCGATATATTCTGCGTTTCGATATATCGTAATGTTGTTTCTTTTTTTCTTTTTTTTTTTAGTTCGCAATCATTGCTTACTCAGCTTATTTTTATATTACAAATAATATAATTTTCAGCAATTATGATTAATGATGGCTATCGTAGGCACTCCAAATGTTGCTTACGTTTGTAGACTGGTATAAAGTTTCTGACATCTAAGTTTCTCAGTATCGTATCACTAATCGTAGTAGTAAAGAAGTTTATTGCTGATAATAATAATTATCCCAATATAAGAATTTATTAGCATGCATATATTGTGAGTTTGGTTTGGATATCTAAAAGAAAGAATTTTTCATACAAGAACTCAGTTTTTGACCTATGGTTCCGATTGCAGCTAAATATATATATATATATATATCTAAATATATATATCTAAATATAGATATATATATATATATATATATACATATATATATGGATATATCAACAGAAGGACATATCTATACCAAGTTTCATCACGATAGCTTTAAAGCTGATAGACTAATGTGCAAAGTGACATATGCATTGGGATTTGGAACAGAGTACTATATTCAATACTTCAAAATGGCGTATCCATTGCCCAAGTTGGATATGGCTCCCATTCCTGACCGCCTCGAATGCCAAGGAGGCATTCTCTACTCCATGATGAACAGATTAGTTCCACGCTAAATAAGCAGTCGATGGCTGGTGTACTGGCCTCGAGATTACTCATCAGTGGTTCGGCAATATGGTCACCATGAACTGGTGGAATGATCTCTGGCTAAACGAGGGATTCGCTCGCTTCATGCAGTACAAGGGCATCCCGATCGGGGAACGGTAAATTAGAACGGGGGAATAGTAAATAGAAGAACATTTCTTAAGGAGTAACTAATAGCTGTGCTGGAGTCTCCGGATAAAATCACGGCCATTTTCTACAGAAAGCTGACTCTGTGTTGCGCATGTTGGGGACTCTAATCGGGCCAGATAGGTTCGAGCTGGCTGTTACCAACGATTTGACCAAGTATTCCTACAAGAACACGGTCACCGACGACTTCCTGACTGAAGTGGCTGCCCAGGTCAGCGATTTTTATGTCAAGCAATTGATGCGTACTTGGTCAGTTGCACTATCGCTTCCTGGTGTCGGCCAATGATGAGAGGATTAGGTCACGTGTGTGCTGAATATCGCTGTCAATCCGGTGGATCAACCCATTGTCTGGGAATATTATCGAGAGCACTGGCCACAGTTAGTTCAACGTTTTGGCCTAAATGATCGGCATTTTGGAAGATTGATTGTGAGTATGGAGGAAGTGCTGGTTTTTCAAGAAGTAGATCGAGACGATAAAGTACAACATTAACTGGCTGAAGGAGAGCGCAGCCGACATTGCCAGTTGGCTAACTCCATTGGAAACGAATAACACATAGTAAAAATTAAATGGCCTCACTTATGCAATAGCACAGGACAATAAAATTATAAGATAAAAATGTAATTACTCATAAGAATTGTTGGTCAGGAAGTATTATTATTATTATTGTAGGGGATTTATTACAAGCAATGCTCGTTTTATCTTATCCGACTCTATGGGCGAAATCTTTATTTGGAATCGATATTGAATAATAATTATTATTATCAATATTATTATTCAACTTTTCACTTGACATTTAATACAAAGTCTTTTGTGGGAAAGTTCAAGATATGGTTAAGATCAATTTAAGATTAAGTCTAAATAGACTGCTACGATACAGTGGGTATTAAAGGCCTTATTCTGAAGGTAATCATAATTAGCACTTGTAACGAGTGCACAAGCCCAATATACTGATTTCCTCTTATGGTAACAGGGTATGAACGGGATTGATAATTAAATGAATATCATGTGATTGCTTTTGGATATGTACGACATAGTTTGTCAATTTACTAGCTCGTATCGAGCTTTGATATTGATAAGTAACTTTTAGCACTTTATCGGAATATGTTGGGTATAAAGAGGTTCATGTGTCCATAAAACAAATTTATTGACTAATATATCTGGTCACAGCCAACGCCAAAGTCGAGCCAAATGTGAGGCTAATGTCTTCAGTAAACCGTTGTCGCTTGACCAGCTAAGATGCATTTAACGGGCAATTGGTTGTTTGTGGCATTGCTTTGGGGCGTGGCCTCTTCGATAGTTGTCGCCGAGCAGGGTACAGTATTCGAGGAGGTAAGAGGTGGGAGCTGTGAAAAACTTGGATTGCTTATCAGCCTATTTGCAATTCACACAGATTGATTATCGTCTGCCGACGGCACTTGTGCCCACGCGTTACTATCTACATTTGGAACCGGATCTGGATACGGGTAACTTCACCGGCCAGGAGCGCATCACCATAAGAGTGTGGGAGGCAACAAATCAAATCATTCTACACTCCCACAACCTGCACCTTAGCAGCGTTTATGTGACCAACTACGAGGTGGCCAGCTTTGAGTTGGACGAGGTGCGTCAGCTGCTGATCATCAACTTGACACAGAGGCTGGTGGTGAATACGTCTATCACACTGGGCATCATTTTTTCAGGACAAATGCGCAACAAATTAGTTGGACTCTACACGAGTAGCTATGCGACGCCTGCGGGTCAGCAGCGGTAAGTGATTGTTGCAACTGCCTAAAAGTATGTGGCACATATTTATATATCGTGTGTGTCTGCAGCAACATTGCAACTACACAATTTGAGCCAACTTATGCGCGCCAGGCATTTCCCTGCTTCGATGAACCCGCCATGAAGGCCACCTTTGAGATCAGCGTTGTGCATCCCACTGCCGGTAACTATCATGCGCTCTCCAACATGAACCAGGTGGAATCCATGTTACTGGGCGAGAACACAATGGCCACCTTTGCCACCAGTGAGCCCATGAGCAGCTATTTGGCCTGTATCATTGTCTCCGACTTTGACTCGGAGACCAGCACGGTGAGAGCAAATGGCATTGGCGAAGACTTCGAGATGCGCGCCTTTGCCACTCCCCACCAGAAGAGCAAACTGGCATATGCCTTGGAATTTGGAACAGCTGTCACAGAGTACTACATTCAATACTTCAAGGTGGCGTATCCACTGCCCAAGTTGGATATGGCTGCGATACCCGATTTTTCATCGAATGCCATGGAGAACTGGGGTTTAGTTACATATCGTGAGACTGCTGTGCTCTATGATGAGCAGATAAGTTCCACGCTGAATAAGCAGTCGGTGGCTGCTGTTCTGGCTCACGAGATTACTCATCAGTGGTTCGGCAATCTGGTCACCATGAACTGGTGGAATGATCTCTGGCTAAACGAGGGATTCGCTCGCTTCATGCAGTACAAGGGCGTCCATGCTGTGCATCCCGATTGGGGCATGGTAAGTGAAAATAAGGGAATAGTATATAGAAATTTAATTTTTTTTGGCTAAAGTGCTTTTTATACCCTGAACCCATTAAAAATGGGTAAAAAGGGTATAATGGTTTTGTGCAAATGTATGTAACAGGCATCTCGGATTCCATAAAGTATACCTATTCTTGATTAGGATCAACAAACGAGTCGATGTAGCCATGTCCGTCCGATCGTCTGTCCGTCTGTATGAACACGCGGATCTCAGAGACTATAAGAGCTAGAAAATTAAAAAGTTGAATATAGGTATACCCCGTGCAAATCAAATTTGCTTTATTTTATCGATAACTTTATCCGTTTCTTGAATATCGATATTTCGATTTCCGACAGCAACAAATGTCACAATCGGAGATCAGCAGCCGCAAGCATTTTCTGTATGCAAAAATATGCGAGGGCATGTGTGAGAAAGAGATGGCATAATATTCGACGCGAGCGTCAATATATTATTGTGTGTATTCTGCAGAGCCCCGTTACCCATGATTGCGTGTACGAATGTGTGTATTTATGTATGGAAATATGTGTGTATGTATGTAGGTAAAGATGTGGGTATGTATATATATATGAATGTGTGTATGTATGTATGCTTGTCTGCATATTTGTATGTATATATGTATGTATATGCATGCATTTCTCACCAGCCCGTTAGGATCAGTTCGGGCTTGTGAGTAAAAACATGCGCTGCTTTCGCTTTTTTTTTACTTCTCAGTGCCTATGCTTGCTATAAGAATTGTACTACTCACATTTTGGTGCAAAACTTTTTAAAGAGAAATTTGCCAATAACACTAGAAAATATTTAACAGCTGGGTTAATGGTACATCAAAGTCGAGTTCACTCGACTACAGCATTCTTTCTTGTTTCTCACTGAGGTAAAGATTAATTAGACTTATTTACTTATTTACGTAAGAACAAATCAGAGCAAAACAGAGCTGTGAATGTTGCAAATTAAGCTGTTGACATAATCTTATTTTTGAAATTTTTAGGCGAATTCAATGTATTTTAAATAATTTTAAATTGTTTTTATAATTTTAATATTGTTTTCAAAATCTCGAAATACCTTTAAAATCACGTAATTGCTCTCTTTTCTGAAGCTGGAACAATTTCAAATAATCGCACTGCATCCGGTTTTGGTGTTCGATGCGAAACTCTCCTCGCATCCCATTGTGCAAAAGGTGGAGTCTCCGAATGAAATTTCGGCCATTTTCGATACGATTAGTTATGAGAAAGCTGGCTCTGTGTTGCGTATGTTGGAGACTCTTGTCGGGCCAGAGAAGTTCGAGCTGGCTGTTACCAACTATTTGACCGAGTATTCCTACAAGAACACGGTCACCGACGACTTCCTGACTGAAGTGGCTGCCCAGGTCAGCGATTTTGATGCCAAGCAATTGCTGCGCACTTGGACCGAGCAGATGGGTTATCCAGTCATCAATGTGCGTAAAACCACTGCCGGTTTTCTTATTACCCAGAAGCGATTCCTTTCCAACAAAGACAGCTATGATGAGGAGGTGGAGCCATCTGAATTCGGATACAAGTGGAGCGTTCCAATCACCTATTTCATGGACAACGGCTATATTAACAATGTTATTTTTGACTACAATGAAGATGAAATCGGAGTCCCAGCGGCTTCCGATATCAAATGGATCAAGCTGAATGTTCATCAGCTGGGCTACTATCGCGTCAATTATGAGGAAAGTCTGTGGCAGCAACTCACCCAAGAGATCGTCTTAAAACATTCGAGTTTCGACATTGCGGATCGGGCGCATTTATTGGACGATGCCTTTGCATTGGCCGATGCCAGTCAGTTGTCCTACACTGTCCCACTGGAGATGACCGCATACCTCGCCAATGAGCTTGACTTTGTGCCCTGGTTTGTCGCTGCCTCCAAGCTGCAAACGCTCAAGGACAATCTCATGTTCACCGATACCTATGTCTCCTATTTGACCTACGCCCGCACCCTGCTCACCAATGTATACCAGGAGGTCGGCTGGACAGTCGATGCTAACAACCATTTGAAAAAGTGAGTATGGAGCACTTGATAATGATTATATTTCTAGCAAATTAGAATAGTTAGAATTCATATGAAATCTTGAATACACAATTTTAATTTTATTACATTGCGTGTACTTTAGAGTTTTTAAATGAAAATAATCAAAATTTAATGAATGAAAATTTTATTAAAAAGAAAGTGATTGGAAGAGTGATAGGAATATTTTTTAAAAGAAATTAAATTGGTTTAAGCCACAGACATCATAAATTCTTGAAATATTTATATGTTCTATATGTTCCATTATGTACAGGAATCATTTTCTTACAAATTATTTAATTTTAAACACAGAACATTTGGAAATTGGAATTTTTGGAAATTTATGGAATACCTTTTAAACCGATGCGAATACATTTCTTAACTAATTCATCACCTACTCACAATTTTCTCCTGCAGTCGCCTGCGGGTTTCTATCCTTACCGCCGCCTGTGCCTTGGGAGCACCCGACTGCCTGACTCAGGCAAGGGACCGTTTTACTACTTGGCTCCAGAATCCCACTGCTGCCAATCTTCCTGCGCCGGATCTTCGTGAATTGGTCTACTACTACGGCATGCAGCAGACGAGCAGCGAGTCCAACTGGGAGCAGTTGCTGGAACGGTTCAAGGCAGAGACGGATGCTAGCGAGAAGTTGAAGCTGATGTACGGTCTGTCGGCTGTGCAGGATAGTCAGTTGCTCTATCGCTTCCTGGAGCTGGCTAATAATGAGAGTATTGTGCGCTCCCAGGACTATGTCACGCTTGTGCAGAATATTGTTGCCAATCCGGTGGGTCAACCCATTGTCTGGGAATATTATCGAGAGCACTGGCCACAATTACTTCAACGTTTTGGCCTAAATGATCGGCGTTTTGGAAGATTGATTGTGAGTATCACGAGTCGATTCGCCAGCGATGTTAAGCTGGAGGAAGTGCAGCAGTTCTACACGAAGTATCCCGAGTCTGGAGCAGGTGCAAGTTCTAGGCAAGAGGTAATCGAGACAATCAAGTACAACATGAACTGGCTGAAGGAGAACGCAGCCGATATTGCCAGTTGGCTAAGCGGCACTGCCTCTCCATTGGAAACGAATAAACCATAGTAAAAATTCAATGGCCTCACTTATGCAATGTCACAGGACAATAAAATTAAAAGATTAAAATGTAATTACTAATAAAAATTATTAGTCAGGAACTGAAAATGTTCGCTTTTCTTCTGATTTCTCTCTTTAAGCTTTGAATCTAAATCGTCACTTCTCCATGTACGCTTAAACTCAGAAATCATAACAATTTTCAACTAACAATGTACAACAGATTCCAAAAATAAATTTGTCATCTTTGTCATCTTTCCGCGGGCTGTCTCATATTTCTGTTTGTCACTAAGTCCATATGCCTCTGCTCCACCGGCACAATGTCGCCGTCGAAGTCTGACACAATCTTTGCAAAATTAGGCATGATTTTCTGCTCCCTTACGACCGCCAACTGCATCTTCTTCCAGTTTTTATTTTCAGCCATTCTCACGTCCGCGCGCTGCAAAGTCCGTTTCATCGATACTCTTTCAATTATCGAGTTGTACTTTTTTATCGATCTGCTTCGTGTTTTTTTTGTTTGTGAGGTATTGCTCAGTTCCACTTTATCATACTCTTACTTTTTCACTACTTATGCTGCCTCTGCTTTTTGTAACGGTGCTTATGCTGCTGTTAGATCTGTTAAGCAGCGCTGCCACCCAACAGTACTGTAATCCCACTGTATCTACTCGTTACATAAAATTACATTTACATTAATCTGGTTTTCAAGGCGGATGTGGGAACATTCAAGATAAGAATAAGATCACTTTAATTTTCAAAATATTCATTCTTTTTCGAGTAAGCCTAAATAGTATGCTACGATAGAACGTACGTATATCAAAGGCCTTATTTTGAAGGTAATCATAATTAGGATGTATAAATATAGCCATTTTAGCGAATGTAAGCCCTTCCATTATCTACGATTTATTTTGTCAATTTACTAGCTCGTTCCAAGCTTTGTTGATGATAATTAACTTTTAGCACACTTTATCGGAAGTGTGTCCATAAAACAAATTATTGACTAATATATATGGTCACAGCCAATGCGACAGTCGAGCCAAACGTGAGGCTAATGTCTTTAGTAAAACGTTATCGCTCGACCGCCTAAGATGCATTTAACGGAAACTTGGTTGCGTGTTGCATTGATTTGGGGCGTGGCTACTTCGATAGTTGTCGCCGGGCCGGGTTCAGTATTCGAGGAGGTAAGAGGTGGGAGCTGTGAAAAACTTGGATTGCTTATCAGCCTATTTGCAATTCACACAGATTGATTATCGTCTGCCGACGGCACTTGTGCCCACGCGTTACTATCTACATTTGGAACCGGATCTGGATACGGGTAACTTCACCGGCCAGGAGCGCATCACCATAAGAGTGTGGGAGGCAACAAATCAAATCATTCTACACTCCCACAACCTGCACCTTAGCAGCGTTTATGTGACCAACTACGAGGTGGCCAGCTTTGAGTTGGACGAGGTGCGTCAGCTGCTGATCATCAACTTGACACAGAGGCTGGTGGTGAATACGTCTATCACACTGGGCATCATTTTTTCAGGACAAATGCGCAACAAATTAGTTGGACTCTACACGAGTAGCTATGCGACGCCTGCGGGTCAGCAGCGGTAAGTGATTGTTGCAACTGCCTAAAAGTATGTGACATATATTTATATATCGTGTGTGTCTGCAGCAACATTGCAACTACACAATTTGAGCCAACCAATGCGCGCCAAGCATTTCCCTGCTTCGATGAACCCGCCATGAAGGCCACCTTTGAGATCAGCGTTGTGCATCCCACTGCCGGTAACTATCATGCGCTCTCCAACATGAACCAGGTGGAATCCATGTTACTGGGCGAGAACACAATGGCCACCTTTGCCATCAGTGAGCCCATGAGCAGCTATTTGGCCTGTATCATTGTCTCCGACTTTGACTCGGAGACCAGCACGGTGAGAGCAAATGGCATTGGCGAAGACTTCGAGATGCGCGCCTTTGCCACTCCCCACCAGAAGAGCAAACTGACATATGCCTTGGAATTTGGAACAGCTGTCACAGAGTACTACATTCAATACTTCAAGGTGGCGTATCCACTGCCCAAGTTGGATATGGCTGCGATACCCGATTCTTCATCGAATGCCATGGAGAGCTGGGGTTTAGTTACATATCGTGAGACTGCTCTGCTCTATGATGAGCAGATTAGTTCCACGCTAAATAAGCAATGGGTGGCTACTGTACTGGCTCACGAGATTACTCATCAGTGGTTCGGCAATCTGGTCACCATGAACTGGTTTAATGATCTCTGGCTAAACGAAGGATTCGCTTCATTCATGCAGTACAAGGGCATCAATGCTGTTCATCCCGATTGGGGCATGGTAAGTTAAATGGGTAAATAGAATGTAGAATATCATTTAATTTTCTTTGGCTTAATTAATAATAATTTGAAATTATTTTTATAATTTTAATATTGTTTTCAAAATCTCGAAATACCTTTAAAATCACATAATTGCTCTCTTTTTTGAAGCTGGAACAATTTCAAATAATCGAACTGCATCCGGTTTTGGTGTTCGATGCGAAACTCTCCTCGCATCCCATTGTGCAAAAGGTGGAGTCTCCGAATGAAATCACAGCCATTTTCGATAAGATTAGTTATGAGAAAGCTGGCTCTGTGTTGCGTATGTTGGAGACTCTTGTCGGGCCAGAGAAGTTTCAGCTGGCTGTTACCAACTATTTGACCAAGTATTCCTACAAGAACACGGTCACCGACGACTTCCTGACTGAAGTGGCTGCCCAGGTCAGCGATTTTGATGTCAAGCAATTGATGCGCACTTGGACTGAGCAGATGGGTTATCCAGTCATCAATGTGCGTAAAACCGCTGCCGGTTTTTTTATTACCCAGAAGCGTTTCCTCTCCAACAAAAACAGCTATGGTGAGGAGGCGGAACCATCTGAGTTCGGATATCTCTGGAGCGTGCCAATTACCTATTTTATGGACAACGGTCAGTCCAGTAGTTTCATTTTAGAGTACGACAATGATATAATTGGCGCAAAGGTGCTATCCAACACCAAGTGGATCAAGTTGAATGTGCATCAGGTGGGCTACTATCGCGTCAACTATGAGGAAAGTCTATGGCAGCTACTCACCCAAGAGCTCGTCGAGAAACATTCGCGTTTCGACATTGCGGATCGGGTGCATTTATTGGACGATGCCTTTGCACTGGCCGATGCCAGTCAGTTGTCCTACACTGTCCCACTGGAGATGACCGCCTACCTCGCCAATGAGCTTGACTTTGTGCCCTGGTTTGTCGCTGCCTCTAAGCTGCTAACCCTCAAGGACAATCTCATGTTCACCGATACCTTTGTCACATACTTGACCTATGCCCGCACCCTGCTCACCAATGTATATCAGGAGGTCGGCTGGACAGTCGATGCTAACAATCATTTGCAAAAGTGAGTATGGAACACTTGATGATGTTCATATTATTAGCAACTTAGATTAGTTAGTGCCAACTCTTCGCCTTCTTCGCCACTATAGCTTCTATAGAAATCTCCGTGAAGGACAGACAGACTGCACTGCAGTTGACTCTGCTGCAGTTGTTCAGACCTTTTATCCTTGCTAGTTTTCTTAAACATTTAATTTAAGCCCCGAGAAATGCTTTGATTTTAGACGTTTCGAAAACAAATTTGATATAGATTGATTTATGGACATTTTTCAATTTAAAATACAGAAAAGTTAAACGTCGAGTTTCTTATCTACTCCATTCTACTTTGTATATTTCGGGTAAATACTTTCACAATTATTCCCAATTTTCGTCTCCTGCAGTCGCCTGCGGGTTTCTATCCTTAGCGCCACCTGTGCCTTGGGACTACCCGACTGCCTGACTCAGGCAAGGGACCGTTTTACTACTTGGCTCCAGAATCCCACTGCTGCCAATCGACTTGCACCAGATCTGCATGAAGTGGTCTACTACTACGGCATGCAGCAGACGAGCAGCGAGTCCAACTGGGAGCAGTTGCTGGAACGGTTCAAGGCAGAGACGGATGCTAGCGAGAAGTTGAAGCTGATGCACGGTCTGTCGGCTGTGCAGGATAGTCAGTTGCTCTACCGCCTCCTGGAGCTGGCCAATGATGAGAGTATTGTGCGTTCCCAGGATTATTTCACGCTTGTGCAGAATATTGTTGCCAATCCGGTGGGTCAACCCATTGTCTGGGAATATTATCGAGAGCACTGGCCACAGTTAGTTCAACGTTTTGGCCTAAATGATCGGCATTTTGGAAGATTGATCGTGAGTATCACGAGTCGATTCGCCGATGTTGTTAAGCTGGGGGAAGTGCAGCAGTTCTTCAAGAAGTATCCTGAGTCTGGAGCAGGTGCCAGTCCTAGGCAACAGGTGATCGAGACAATCAAGTACAACATTAACTGGCTGAAGGAGAACGCAGCCGACATTGCCAGTTGGCTAAGCGGCACGGCCACTCCATTGGAAACGAAAAAAACATGGTAAAAATTCAATGTTCAATTGGATAATGACAATAAAAATAAAAAAGTACTTAAAAGTACAAGTGTTAATAAAGCAGAAGTAAAATCAGACCATAAATAAAACACTACATTATCTTGCAAATATCGGAGTGGCGATTTTTATGTCTGCATTCAGTTACGATAACTCTGATGATAAAAACACTGTATTTGTTGTACCAGATTGTGCAATCCAAATTCCAATTATGCTTGGTCACGTTGGAGTATAGATATATGGACTCTTCATAAATTTAAAGGCCCCTATAATAATGATATTGGCCAGTGCTCAGTTATCGAAAATCTAACTATCAAGTCAAAATAGTTGGTAAGAATATGGTTTTAATATTAGTTCAAGTTCAGACGTGGTGGGAAGTGGAAGTGAAAACCTGCTCGAAGTGTGAATCCTGATTTCGAAAGGACTTTTTCTAAAATGTTTGCCTGTAAGTGAAGTGAGAATTTGAAACAATTATAAGGAGCTAATTTTGACTTTCGACTTTGTCTTCAGGGCTAACGCCAAAAGTGGTTGCCATTTGTTTGGGCCTTACCGCAACTGCCTTTTGTATAGCCACAATTGTGTTGGCCGTGGAGAATGCCAGTCTGTCGGATGATTTGCAGGACGCAAGAGATAAACTAGAACAGTTGTTGCAACCGACTACAACCTCACCTGGTGGTGGGACCACGCCAGGCGTAACCCCACCTGGTGGTGGGACCACGCCAGGCGTAACCCCACCTGGTGGTGGGACCACGCCAGGCGTAACCCCACCTGGTGGTGGGACCACTCCAGACGTACCCACACCTGATGGTGGGACCACTCCAGACGTACCCACACCTGATGGTGGGACCACTCCAGACGTACCCACACCTGATGGTGGGACCACGCCAGGCGGAACCACACCTAGTGGAGGGACCCCATCCAGTGGTCCCATTTTTCCCACACTGCCCACTGGGCTTCCACAACCCGAAGACGTAAGTTGAGATGTTTTTTTTTTTTATATCTTATACCTTTAACTCATAAAAAATGGGTAAAAAGGGTATAATGATTTTGTGTAAATGTATGTAACGGGCAGAAGGAAGCATCTCCGATGCCATAAAGTATATATTTCCTTGATAAGGATCAACAGTCGAGTCGATATAGCCATGTCCGTCAATCTGTATAAACACTCGGATCTCAGAGCTAGAGACTTAAAATTTGGAAAAGAGGTTCTCGTATATTCGGCCCAATTCATTAAGATCGCAGAAGAAACACCCAAGTTATAGTCGAAAATATATTCTCATATTGAACTCCTTTTTATCAGCAGCCGCAAGTATTTTCTGTATGCATATACGTGCGCATGTGTGAAAAAGAGATGGCATGATATTCGACGCGAGTGTCAATATGTATTGTGTGTATTCTGCAAAACCCCGTTATCTAAGATTGCCTGTACATATATACGTATATATGTGTGTACAGCCAGCCAGTTCGGTTCAGTTCGGACTTGTGAATCAAAATATGCACTGGCTTAGTATTTCTTTACTCTGATGTCCCTGTGCCTGCCATAAGAAAATAGTGCACTTAAGGACATTTTCACAAGGGAAATTTGCCAATGAAACTATAATATATTTAATAGCTGGATTCAGGGTATTTCATAGTCGAGCTCACTTGACTACAGCACACTTACTTGTTATAACAGTCATAAAGGCGGCATTGCTACCAATTCCAATATTATCCGTCATATTATATTAAGGCCGATTATTGGTTAGACGTTAGCAGTTAGTCGTTTTTGCCTCATTTTATATTAGCTGCAAAGCTTAGGTCGTTTGCTTGCAGTCAGTTTAGACTCAGACATTGTACAACTTAGTATCACAATGAAAATAATTGGAAAATTATCAGGTGAGGCATTTTAGTCTTTTCGACTCGAAGTTCGCATTATCATGTAAAAGTTGTTTTGTTAGAGAAAATCACGGCGGAGAATGTGGCAATTTTCCTTGGCCTACTTTCCACTTGTCTGGTTGTGGCACTGGTTGTTGTGGTGGTGCATAGGGATAATATGTTTCTGAAACTGGCGGAGGCAAGCGAAAAACTGGATGTGTTGGAGGACTACATACACGCAATGAGTTCCAGGCATGTGATTTACGGGAATTAACCAGTTGTTTTCATATTACGATTACAAATAGTGAATAAAGATTTCAAAGTCCGTTAGCTTATTGCTGACTCAGTTATGATATTATTTACAATTTCACCAGTATACAATGCCGTTTATCGCTTCCCGTCCGACAACCGGACCTTATCGCATTTTACCAATGGATATTGACCAAATCTTTATAACCGCAAACTAGATTGTTTATCGGCTGCCGAGTGAGCTATTACCCATCCGATATCGCCTCTATATACACCCCAATCTGGAGACGGGCGAATGCGATGGCACGGTATCCATACAATTCCAACTGGAGAAACCAACCAATTTAATTGTTCTGCATGCCAAGGATATGAATGTGCACGGCATTAGCATTCTGAATATGATGGCTCGTATGCGAATTGCCATCGATAGATATTATCTAGATGATAAACGCGAAATGCTCATAATCATACTGAAGGAGGTGCTAAGCTTGAACAAGGCATATACGCTATCGGCCAGTTTCGACTGTAATCTGAATAATCTTAATGGCGCCTATCGAAGCAGTTACACCGGTGCTGATGGCAATAAGAGGTGAGTGTATTAATGCATTTCATATAGTGAGTGCCCCTAATGCATGTTGTGTGATGAAGTTGATGCACTAAGATTAGTGAAAAGCTTACACTCAATGCTCATTGATTATGGTCTTTTGAGTCCAAGCTTTTGAGGGAGTATGCTTTTCTCACTGGATGCGAGCGGGCCAATACGCCATGCCGGTCTCAGCTGTTGACGGAAGCTTTTCGTATTAAAAAGCTTGATCGCAGCTGCCTCGTTCACAGCGACTCTTCAGTAATAAGTTCAAAGCTTAGCGCGACGGTTGTCGTTTGTCGATGCGCGTCGCTTGGTGGAACTCAGATCTCGTCTCGTCCCGACTCTCTCTCTATCTCTCTCTCTCACTCACTCTCTCTCTGTCGCACGTGCGAATGCAAAACGTGCGCGGTTTCGATTTAAATTAAGTATAGCTGCAGCTCAAGTCAAGTGCCGTTTTTAAATAGAGCAACAATTAATGGGCATAGCTAATAGCAATTAATTCACAATTTAGCCAAAGCGCGTGCTTTGAACTAGAGGCCTAACGGTAACTCAAGCAGAGACGACATCCAAAGAGTAATTGCCAAAAAAAAGAATTAACTGTAAAGTGCGAATTATAAACTGTGTGTAAATACGTAAAGAGCATGTAAGCTATTAATTATTAGTGTATTTGTCAGCTCCGAATTAATACCGTATGAATACACATACACACTCACAAATATATATATATATATTTTTTTAGTTTGTCATTGTGATTTGTGGCAGAGCCATTATATTTGCGTAGCCTGTGTTCTGTTTGAGCGCATTGAGGCGCGAACTAATTTTGATACGCAAATGATACAAATAATAATCATAACAATAAAGCACAATTCTATGCCAACTTTGACTTTCAACAACAACAATAAATAACCGCAAACAGAAATCGACTCACGCAAAACAGGTTGCAACTGCGCATGCGTCTGCGCCTGTGCTTCGCCTTGCCACACCTCGACGCACCCCTCTGGTGTGTGCCACAGTTAGCCGGCAAACAGGCTTCAGCGTCAGCTTCTCTTCGCTCGCTCATAGTTCACTTGCCGCACAAGTTCTTGGCCTTAAAATCGGCCAATCGCTTCTTGGCTTGTGTGTTTACATTTACAAACTTGGCCAGCAACAGCATTCGGCTATCCGCTTGAACAGAGCTACTGAATCTACTATTCGTTGTATATACATCATATATATGTATCTGTGGAATTACTTTCTTCACAAGCAGCAAACGAAATGGGTCGACATCGACTTTAATGTTGTTTCCGTTTGTTGTTGTCGCAGTTGATTCTTGTTTTTTTTTTTTGTAGTTTTCTTACATTTTGTTCTCTCGTTTTTTAGTTGCATGTTTTGTTTGCTTCTCAAAAGTTCAAGCAACGCGCGTTTTTCAAACCTTTTTTTCATTTTCATTGGCACTGATTTCTTTTCCATTTCCATTTCTCTTTGACGCCTCTGGGCAACAATCACTAAAGACCATCACAATTTCATTCATTTGTTTCAAGTTACCAACAAAAGATATGCGGGCCATATAACTATTAGTTTTCGTCTTGTTATGATTAACAAAATTATAGTTCACATTTTTGGTGAAACTTTTGGTTTTAATTATTTGATTTTTATTTAATATGTGTAATTTTTGTCAAGCAAATCGAAATAAAGAAAGTAACGTATGAAAAATATTATTTATTTATAATTATACTTGAAAATTACAAATATCGGAAAGATAGAAAGGAACTTTTAAATTTAGTTAAACAAATTTTGAATTAATGAAAGGTATTTGTTCAAGTTACTTAAACTATTGATTAATTTTAAAGTATTCAATTTGTTTTATTCGGTATTTTTCTTATTTCTTCGCATTTTTATTTGTTTTTAACAACTTTTTAGTGATAAAACTAAACGTTACTTACATAACTTACTCCCACAATCGATTTAGTTGCAATGCAAAACAGGCAAACTGTTGTAAATAATTTGTAGCTATTGTTTTTTCGTTTTCTTCAATTGAAACAGTATATGGCACAGGTGTTATCACTGGAATTGCCAATTGCAGTCACGTATTTGGGCCCAGTGTGCGTCACAGTGGCCCAATCCGAGTAAATGCTATATGTTATCGTCGGCTCAATACTGTTACTGTTTCTTTTTTGGGCATTTGTGGGGAGTGTGGGGCGCACTTTGCATTTGTTTATTTTCATTTGTGAAAGTTATGACCTTAAAAAACACCAACGAACAAACGAGTACGAGAACAAAACATTCGAAAACATTCTCGCAGTGCAGTCAACTCGAGTCAAATTATTTACTTGACTTAATACCACATTCATTAGCGGCATGGCATACAGCATAGTAGTAACTGTTGTCTACTGTTTGACATTTACTCAAGTCCGATGAGTAAGCGACTGCGCTGCAGAACCAGATACAGATACAGATGAGGCATGTAAAATTATGCAGTTGCAGATACTTGACAGCTGCCATGCTGTTGTTGCATTATATGGCTTATTAGCTAGGCATGCAATTTTTACGTTTGCTGCATGATCTTCGCACTTATTGTTGTTGTTGTTGTTGCATTCGCTTTTGTCTGCAGCCCAATTGAGTCAAAGCCGATGCATTGCATCATCGTAGGCGTAGAGGCGACAACGACGACAAAGTCGACACAATGATGAGTTTGAATTTGAGCTTGCATCCGCCTCAGAAAATGTTGTGCAGCTCTCTCGAAATTAGCATATTACTCATACTCATAATGTTCAACACTTTATATTCGCACAACTTGCCGAAATGAAATTTGAATCGAAATTATTCTTTTGTGGTGTGTGTACACAAATGACAATGTGTACATCATCACACAATGAGATGCAACAAATAACGGCACTTATGTAAAGATGACTGACTTGTGGTTTGAATAGAGTTGAACTAAGTCAAAGTCCTTTATATGTGGAAATAAAATAAATAAAATCCAAATAAAATAAATTAAATAAATCGCTTTGATTGATTTTATTAGTTTTTAATCGAACTTATTCAAATATTGTTAAGGCATTAACATAACTGGAACTTCTCTAAAGCTGAAAAATAAAAATAAAATTAAAAAAATTACCTATTCTATTTTGGCTCATTTTGTCAGCTTGATTTTATTAAAAATTATAATTAATTTATTATTTGGATAAATTTATTCAACTGAATTTTCAAACAGGTCTTAGCGTATTTAAAAACTTTATTTATTTAATTTTGTTGAATTTGATTGCAATCGGTTTTCAATTGGTGCTAAATCAATGACACATTAAACGAATCGCATATTGTTTATACGCTCTATGCTAATGAATAAATTTGTTAATTTGATTTCTCTACCGCATCTTACACACATGGTAAATACAATTCGGTGTTTCCAATGCTCAGTTTGCTTGGGCAACAATTGTTTCCCATGGCATAAGAGCCAAGCAAGAGGCTGGCTTGGCTGGCTTAACATGGCTGCATTGCAAGTCAACTGACAAAAAGCCAACAACCTTCCACCCGTCCATTAGTCCATCAGTCAGTCAATCATTGAGACGAGACAACGACGAAGTCGACGCCGACGCCTTTTGTAGAAAGTGGCCGGCGGTCGTATCGATGCAATTGCTGCAAGCCACAAACCTGGAAATTTGTAATACAACATTGCGGTGTGCCTCAGCAACGTGGCTACATTTATATAAAAATAATATAATTTGGCTTTCAGTCGTTACAATTACACACACACACACATGCAGAGAGAGACATATAATCACACAAACAAGGCGAAATGTCCAACTTCATTACGTGACAGTGGGGAGATTACATTTGATTGATCTGCAATAGAGACAAAATCGCATCAAATCGCATCAGCACTGAAATTAAGTCAAATGCGAACAACAAGTCAACAAAAGTTATGTCTTTGTTTAGAGGGAATAACTGTCGAAAACGTGTTTGTAACTTAGTCTGCTTACGAAAAGATCTTAAATTACGCTCCTCTTGAAACATGAGCTTTGAGTTTTTAGATATATTTCAAGATATCGGTAGTGTAAATAATTCCATATAAAGTAGAGCTTACATTTTCATTGCTTAGGCAATATGATATATCATATAAGTTGTATGTAATTTGTATATTTATTTACTTTGAACTCAAATTAACTGTAATTTATACACTCATAAAGAAAATCGCCCTTAATTTTAGTAAATCGCCATACTTTTGCCGCTAATGGTTAGTCATGGATATGGAAAAAATCACTAAGCCCTTCTAAATTGTACACTTTTTTTTTAATATTTAGAAATAGATATTATTTCTAAAGAAATAGAAAAACTTTAGATTTTTATGGCGTTTTACTAAAATGTTGGGCTATTTTTTCGAGTGTAGCAAATATTCATTAGATTTTTTCGATATCACTAACAGTTGGTTAATAAATGATTCAGCGTCTCAGTGTCGATAAATAAACCCAGTTACACACGCAATATAGCCAAATAAATAAAAAATAAATACAACGGTATGTACGCGACGAAAAACGTGCGACCGCGCAGCAGCCTCTCCACAGACGATAATCATCGGATCAAGGACACAAATCGCACGCAGAACAAATCGCCAAGCAACACGGTTCTCACTTTAATCGCATTCTGCATATTTCTGCTGGTGCTGTGCAGTTTTTTGTTGGGCGCTTTGGTTTATGTGGGCAAGAATATTGCCGAGGAACATCAGAGGCAGCAGGCGGCCGGCACTCTTGCCGTTATAAACGACACTATACGCACCATATATGTTGATCGTGATCAATTATTGTCGACAAAGCCAATTTTGAGTGTGCTCTCAGGTTTGTGTCAACGTTTCAATCCAAATTCAAATTGTAATTCAAATTCCAATTCAAATGCTGGGCAAATGCGCGGCAATCAAACCGTTTCGCTTGTATCACTCAGCTTTTTGTTACTCTCAACCCGTTTCGCATAGCACTGTATCGTTGTCGCTATCGCTATCGTTATCGTTATCGACCGTGCAACAGCTGTTGCTTTGGACGCGCTGAGAGTTTTTTTACAGGTCGAATATATTGAACTAACTGATAAATACCCTCAAAATACCAGATAGTCGCGCCTACACCACCCAAGTACCCACAACAAAGAGAATGAAGCAAGCTATGTCTGCCATATCACCCGAGATAAGAACTGCCAGTCGAGTACTGCAAAAACTTGGCTTTCGATTGCCAAAGTCGCTAAAGCCACGAAAATATAATCTGCATTTAAATCCGGATTTCACTACAAAGAGCTATACGGGCAACATCAGCATCCAACTGCAAGTGCTGGAACCCATTTCCTTTATACCGGTGCATACCAAACAGCTCAATGTGACCCATGAACAACTACAGCGCTTGGATGATTCGGGGACTCCTCTGACGGACATAAAGCCGAATCTAACGTTTATCCATCCGGAATACGAGTATTGGGTATCGGAATTCGAGCAGCCGCTGGAAGTGGGCAACTATACGTTGCGCCTGCAGTTCAATGGATCCTTGGTCGATCGCATTACGGGCCTGTATCAAAGTTCATACTACGACAGCCTGCAGAATCGCACCAGGTAGCTGCCGGCCAAGTTGTGCTCCTCTTTTTTCTTTAACTGTAACCCACACATGCATGCACTCCACTTGATCCCTCCACTGTTATCTATATATTTGTATTTATGATTTACTAAAATGTATTGCTTTTCACAGATGGATTGCCAGCACCAAATTTGAGCCGACCTATGCGCGGCTCGCTTTCCCTTGCTTTGACGAGCCTCATCTGAAGGCACAGTTCATCATCACGGTCGTCCGGCCCAGTGGCAGTGAGTACCATGTGCTCTCCAACATGCCAGTCGAAGTAAGTCAGCTAAAACGAGAGAAAGATTATCTTTCGGTTATCTAATCGCTTCTAGAGTTTATATTTCCTATCAGTTTGCGATCGATCGAAACGAAAAACTTGATTCATATTATATTTTGGAAGCAAGAAAGAAAGAAATTATTTGTTCTTATTGTATTGTATCAATTTAACTTTCTCTGCGAGCGATTTAACCAGATACTTTACACAATTTGCTATAAAATTTGCATTCATTTGCAGAGTGAGGAGGTCGATGGGGATGTGACTGAGGTGACCTTTGAGCAGACAGTGCCCATGAGCACATATCTGGTGGCCTTTGTCATATCGGACTTTGCGAATAAGGCAACTAAAATTGGAAATACTCAGATTGATTTGCGCGTTTTTGCGCCACCCGCCCAGGTGGAGAAGACACAATATGCACTGGATACAGGTGCTGGCGTTACGGCGTTTTACATTGATTATTTCCAAGTTTCGTATCCGCTGCCCAAACTGGACATGGTTGCCATACCCGACTTTGTGTCCGGTGCCATGGAGAACTGGGGTCTGGTTACATACAGGGAGACTGCGCTGCTCTTCGACGAGTCAACCAGTTCCAGCGTTAACAAGCAGCGTGTCGCGGCTGTTATTGCCCATGAGTTGGCGCATCAATGGTTTGGCAATTTGGTCACGATGGACTGGTGGGGCGATCTGTGGCTAAACGAAGGCTTCGCCACATTCATTGAGTACAAAGGTGTGCACCACATGCACCCCACTTGGGATATGGTAAGAACTGCACCATCTCTCTCTATCTCGATTGACTAATGTTGCTTATTAATTTGTGGATTTCCAGTTGAACCAATTCGTTACTGGGGACCTGCATCCTGTGTTGAAGATTGATGCCACTTTAGCCTCCCATCCCATTGTGAAATTTATTGAGAGTCCAAATGAAATAACGGAATACTTTGATACGATTACGTATTCGAAAGGCGCCTCTTTGGTTCGCATGCTGGAGCATCTTGTGAGCGAGGAGAAGTTCAGGAATGCCACCACACGCTATCTGGATCGCTACGTATACAGAACTGCCACCACCGATGACTTTTTGACCGCCATCGAAGAGGAAGAGGGTATCGAATCGGATGTGAAGTATGTGGTGAATGAATTGCTGCTGCTGCTGTAACAAGATTCATCTGATTGCCCATTTTGCTTACAGACTAATCATGCAAACGTGGACCGAACAAATGGGCTTCCCCGTCGTTAATGTCGTCAAAGATGGCAATAACTACAAATTAACCCAGAAACGTTTCCTCGCCAATCAGGATGACTATAATGTTGAAGTGGAGCCATCTTCTTTCAAGTAGGTCCAACTCACGTCCAAAACTTATACTCATTTTGCTCAAATATATTTTCCCGTGCAGCTATCGCTGGTCCATTCCCATCACCTATACGACAAGCGCCGACAGCACCGAAAAGAGCATAGTATTTAAACATCTCGATAATGAGGCTGTCATCACGGTGCCGAGCGCAGTTAGTTGGATCAAGTTCAACAAGAATCAAGTGGGCTACTATCGCGTCAACTATGAAGAGGATCAGTGGACAGCTTTGGCCACAGCGCTCAAAGCGTCGCTTGCAACTTTCAGCACGTCAGATCGTGCCCATTTGCTGAACGATGCGAATGCTTTGGCAGACGCTGGACAAGCGAGTTACGCAATTTTTCTGGATCTGAGCACATATCTGGTGAACGAAGTCGACTTCGTGCCCTGGAGCGTGGGCACTGCCTCCTTGGGAGCTCTCAAGAATCGCGTCTACTACACCAATCTGTATAGGGACTTTGCGCAATATGCGCGCAAACTTTTGTCGCCCATAGCGGAGAGGCTCGCCTTTGACGTCGGCACAAATCATTTAGAAAAGTATGCGCATATATATATATATATATATATAGGGGGTAAATATTTATGGTTTGGTTTTTATTTTCAGCTCACTGAGGATCAAGGTGCTGAACTCTGCCTGCAGTGTTGGCCATGAGAGCACACTGGCGCAGGCAGAGACGCTGTTTAAGCAATGGCTGGATAATCCTAGCACACGACCCAATGCCGATGTACGCGACGTGGTTTATTACTATGGTCTGCAGCAGGTCAATACGGAGGCCGCCTGGGACCAGGTCTGGCAGTTGTATCTTGATGAGACCGACGCTCAAGAGAAGCTTAAGCTAATGAATGCACTGGCGGCTGTGAAGGTGCCTTGGCTACTGCAGCGATGCATCAATCTGGCGTGGAATGAGACCAATGTGCGCCGGCAGGACTATTTCTCGTTGATGGGCCAAATTTCGGGCAATCCGGTGGGCCAGAGCCTCGTCTGGGACTATGTGCGCGAGAACTGGCAGCAGCTGGTCGATCGTTTTGGCATCAATGAGCGTACGCTTGGCCGCCTGATTCCCACCATAACTGCCCATTTCGCCACGCAAACGAAGCTGGAGGAGATGCAACATTTCTTTGAGAAGTACCCAGAGGCGGGCGCTGGCACTGCGGCGCGCCAACAGGCCCTGGAAGCGGTTAAGGCCAACATCAAATGGCTGGAACTTAACCAGGATGAGGTTGGCAAATGGTTGGCCAACTATGTGGAGCAGTCAAAGGCCAGCAATCGCATCAACTGAGCCTTATCCTGTTAAATATCCTTAATGTAAAAATAACTTAATGATTTTTAAATAGTCTTAGCCAATGCATGCCGTTTGAGTGCATTGCGAATGTGAATGAAGATATTGTGAATATTATGGTATTTTTGGATTAAAATACATATTGAAAGAAGATTCGCCAATTGTCCCTTTTGCATACGTCTCTTCCCTGCTGCAACTTCAAGCGAAAGTCTATCAGCCAAGTCTACTAAATCAGTCCGGACTTATTCATTGCTTTATTAACTTACACAATTCTCTCTCTCTCTGTGTGTGTGTGTGTGTTAATGTGTGAGGGTGTGAGTGTGTGCGCAACTTCAATGAAAATCCGGAAACGGAAATGGGGAACAGCGTACGCATGTTTTTCGTTAATTTAGACGCTCTGTATTTTTATGGCGGAAAGGACATCAGTTTTGTTTACTTAGCAGCACAACTTCTGGCCAATTTCGGCATCAGCGTCAGATTGTTTACGACTCCAATTGAATTTGGTAACTGATTAAGATATCCACACACAAACACACATGTATCCCATGGATACTAGAATACTTGGCCTAGTCTGCGCTAGAAAGCCAATCACTCAAATGGTGCCATGTAATGATGGCCACATTTCAATGCCAGCGAAGTCGAGCAACTGCATAAATTGCGCTAAGGACCGTTAAATTATCACCAGCAACAAATTTATACAAAAAATAAGAAGAAGAAAAAAAAAATATTCCAACAGCAACCACAACAAAACCAACGATATATATATTTGTAGATAAAAAAAAAATACAAAATGGACATATCCTGCAGGAGCAGAGCAAATAACTCAGTTGGGCGTTTGATAATCTGTCGCTGAAATGCGAGCGATTCATTTGATTTCGATTTTATTCGAGTTTGATGTTCGTTGGCAGGTCGTAAATTTTTGATTGTGAAACAGTTAACAGCATTCTTTTGTGTTTGAGGATGGCATGACATTAAAGTTTGTCGTTTTTGGTTGACGTTTAAACGTTTGCTCTTCACACGGGTCCAAGGTCATTCCCATTGACTCGACCAGACAGAACCGTGCAACTATATTAATGAAATCGCATGGCATGGGACGATTGAGACATAATAATGGGGGGCATCAGGCAGTTGGAGAAAACTTCTCTCTCGCAACAGCTGCAGGCGTTTAAATTCACCAAGTGGCATCAGCAAACAGCAAATAATACTCGTTTCCCACTTGCAATGCTCAAACGATTTGCTCGTTTGTCCATGCCCCAGTGTCTCATAAAGAGTCCTATTCTGCACATTTTTTAGCCAGGACACACACTCACACTTGGCCCACGGCTAGGCAAACTAATTTCGCCTTTGTCTGCCGACCATCACTTTGTGCACAAGTATCGCAATTTGCTAAGCTAACATTTGAAAATTGGCTCCAACATTTATTCGATTTAAATCGGAGAATTCTCTGAATTCAATTGCCTCCAGGTGCTAAACACCTGAATATTAAACAGTAAAAAATGCTATAACAATTGATCAAAACTTAAAGTAGACTTCAACATTTGATTTCGCTTAAAAAAATGGCAAAATTGGTTTTTAAAGCAAAACTAATTTAATGCTTATATTAGACAATTTTGAATTCATTTTATTTTAAATGACTTTGTTTTATCTGAACTAATTTTTATACACTGAACCCACTGAAAATGGTTAAAAAGAGTACAATGGCTTAGTGAAAATGTACGTAACAGGCAGAAGGAAGCATCTCCGGCCCCATAAATATATGTTCTTGATCAGGGTCAGCAACCGAGTCGAAAATGCCATGTCCGTCTGTCCGTATGTCTAAATGAACACGCGGATCTCAGAGACTATAAGAGCTAGAGACTTCAAATTTGGAATATAGGTTCCCGTATACCAGGCGCAGATCAAGTTTGATTATTTGATCGCTAACTGCCTTCGTTTCTGGAATAAAGATACTTTTCGATTTCCGATAGCAATAAATGCAAAGGCAAAATTCGATCATGATCGCAGAAGAAACACTGAAATTATAGTCGAAAGTTGACTCTCATATTGAACTCCATTCGATCAGCAGCCGCAAGCATTTTCTGTATGTGTAAATGTGCGAGCGCATGTGTGAGAAAGAGATGGTCTTTGGGTATATTCCCGTTACTTACGATTGCGTGTGTGTCTGTATGTATGTGCACGTGCTTGTAGCCAGCCAGTTCGGGTCAGTTGGCTTCTGAATAAAAATATAAAATGCGCTGGCTTTGTTTATTATATATATTAATTATGCATAAAAATTAAGTCGAAGAAATCACGTTTTTTTCTCTCTCTCTCACTTGATGACCTCCCCACATTTAAGTGCAAGGCAGGGAAATTTGGCAATAAAACTGGAATATATTTAATAACAACTGGGTTCAGGGTATATCGTAGTCGATCTCACTCGGCTACAGCATTCTCACTCGTTAAAAGTGAATTGGCTTGTGTGAACATCTTCAGTTTCTCAATTGCGTTGTGCACGCATCACTTAAAGCCATGTAAAAGAGGAAAATAATTATTTCACATAACAAAAGGATTAAGTATTCCCAGAAATCCAGCTTAAAAATGGTTATTTTCATACCAAGTTCAAGTTTCAAGCAATGCACTTATCAAATACAAAACAATGGACTGAATTCACTTTGAAGCATCTTAGCTTTGGCTTTAAAGTTTTGATTGGGTTTGTGCAAGCACTCAATTCTGTGCAATTAACTTTAAGTTGCTCACAATTTGCATTTGCACATTATACTCTACAACGAACTATGGATTTACGAAATGTAATGCCACAAGTCTATCTGTCCGGTTGTCAATAAAAAATAATTTGCTCTGTTTGAGCATAAGTTGGCTAGTCAATTGAGTGTCCTTGGGCAAGTAAACAATGCTCATACGACATGTTGTCATATTCGGGCATTGACTTGTGTATTTCAAATCTGTTTGTGGATTCAGCCACATATTGAGCTCCTAATTATATACAGACGGGCATTTATATATATACATATATATATATATATATATATATATGTGTGTATGTGTGTGTGTATTTTGAGCTAAATATTTGACAGTCAACAACAATAATGACCCATGAATTTATATTGGCAAAGGCGTTTTTATGACGTCAAACCTGTTGATGGCTAATGAAATGAAGTGTAAATGAAGTGTTACGGAATGAAATGTATTGTGCGTGAAGCGATTCGCTTAACCCCTGGAATTACTTCATTATCAGCTAATTAAATACGCGTTGCACTTGACTGTGCACAGTAAAAAACAGTCACCGCTCGAAGCTCTCTAAATGATTAATATTTCACTTTATTAGAAAAACGGCAAGCAAAATGCTCGACTGTTGCCGGGCGGAAGACGCGAATATAAATTTAGTTGATGGCCAATTTAGCATCGATAAAACAGCAGGCAGTCAGGGAAGGATTCAGTTGTCCTTATTTATGTTGTGCTAATAGTAGGCAATCTTGTCTAGCTATTAATCTTCATTTGATGCAAATATTCAATCGAGCGATACGCGCCAATTGGTTGCTTTTATAATTAAACGCACATTAGACGCTCATAAAAATGAAATTGACAGTTGTGTGTCTGCCCCAAGCTTTGTGTCGAGTGCCACTAATTAGCGGCACTTAAGCTCTCAGCCATGCCATATATTGTGGCCAACTATTGATTGTGTTACAGCTTAGAACAAAACCGAAATTTGCATGCGGCTTAATTAAATGAATATTTAAATTGATAAATAACGAAATTAAATTAAATTTATTGTCTGCCTTCCAAGCGAAAGTTTATGCATTTGTTATCATCTTAATCGTAGATATTTGATTACAAATAAAACAGTATTCTGTTTATATTCTGTTCATTCAACTGTTTATTTGTGTGCTTAATTTTAAATAATTTCCACAAGAGACTTTCCAGAAAGTGCCGAGCATGTTTATAAAAGGAAACCATTAAACTCAATTAAGCAAAAATATATTTCACAAGTATTCTAGCAAAAGAGAGAAAACGAATTAAAATTACCATAAATATATAAAACTACTGATCTGTGAACTTGTGCATTTAACTAGATGGACATTGCATATATTTCATATTCATATTTCATATTCATATACAGCTCGGAGTTTCTGTCAATCAACGATTTGGTTTTTATATTTTGTTTCATATGCGAATTTTAATGACTTAAATTCTGATCGCTTTTTTTCAATCTGTGCGTTCTGTAACATTTTCGCATTTTCTCATTTTCTCATTTTGATATTTTATCCATTTATCGCAATTTTACGCCTCTGAGTATTATGTAAATATTCAGTTCATCGATTTCATACATAGGTCGTTAACATTGGCCAATGTTTTCTAGATGGACAGCGAACTGCTGATGCGTAGTTTTATATTTCAACGCGCAAACACATAAACACACACATATATATAAGTATATATATATATATGTATACATGTATATATATATACGAGTATACATGCAAATTGTGTACGTTTTCGTGCAGGAGAGCCTGATATCAGCCTGTCTACTGCGTGCTGGTTTGTTGTGTGTGGTTTGTTGTGTGTGTGTGTGTGTGTGTGTGTGTGTGGATCTAAAAATGCATAAAATGCCATAAAACTGAATCTTGTGTGTGGTTGGCAGTTAAATTCTTGGCAAAGAAGTGCAATAAAAAGGCTTTAATGATGCTGATGACTGTCTGTAATTAAATGCCAACCACACACACGCACACACACTGCGTATGCGTGATGTGAGTGAACCTTAAGCCAAAGGCGCAATGAATTGGTCTCTAAATTCATCTTTATTATTATAATTAAATGCCTAAACTCGCGTTTCTGCTTATCTATAGACATGTATAATAGAAAATCCCCCACTTTACGAACTGTATTCATATATCTATAAATATATATTTTTATTTTATTTTTTTTTGTTACTTAGTTCTTGTGCAGTTGGCGGCTATCGATGGGCCATTGTCTGCGGCCAGAATATGACATTTGATTTATGACCGCTTGTTATTCGTTAAGCAAACAAGGTCATAAATATACATAGAAAAAAAAAAGAAAAGAGAAAAGTAGCCAATGGGCAAAAGGAGCAATACTCTCTGCTGTTGCATGTTGCATGTTGCATTTAAGGCAATGATATTATGCACTGCTCTGCTCAAGTCAACTGCACTCATTCCGCAAAATAATCGTCTGTTCGCACACGGCGTTTACTTAATGTTGCATGTGGTAAGTAATGACAATGACTTGCTATTTTGCCGACTTGCAAAGCGTAAGCAATATCCATTAGTGCATTTGTCCTTCGGCATTTGCATTGTCCTATTTCAGCCTGATAAGCTGACTTTATTGGAAAAGTTTCGATTGCGTTCGCTGCGTGCGTCGCGGCAATGACATTTATTTAAATTAATTTCCGCACACTTTATGTAAAAGCTCTGGCATTTGGCGGTTACAATTTGTAGTTTGGACGGCCAGCGAATGCAAAGTGCAAATTAGTGATAAAAAAAAAAATATTGCACCCACAAAACTAATGACCATAAATTGGCGAACCGCACGGCTGACATCCCCGTGTGGGAGCTGTCCAAATGTCCACGTGCCTTAAACATTTGACATTTGTTGTGGTCACTGAATGCATGCACATTAAATTCATTAACATTTCCATAATTCTACTTTTAATGAACTGACGAATATGTGCGGCTTTTTTGATGCCCATAAATTAACCGAAACAAACAAATAATTACGTGGGTTGTATCGCAGTCTCATAAATCTTGTTTAAGTAAGACGCATACAGAGAAAGACAGAGATAGGCAGCGATAGACAGAGAGAGAGAGGGAGAGAGAGAAATGGAGACTGCTCGACTTTAAGATACCCCACACCCAGTCCAAAAGTCTTCGCTTATTGTTTACTATAATGAGGTTAATGCTTCACATTTTGAACCCAGCTTAGACTTTGGCTGCTTTTCTGAAATACGATCAAATACAATAAATTTTAATTTGTTGAAAAAATGCTTAAATGGTTAAAAGTAAGCCTAAAAAAACCAAGTTAAAAAATTAAAATAAAAAAACCTATAAAAATAGTTAACCAAACTAATTTTCTGGAAAACCGATAAAATATTTGAAATCAAAATACAAAAGAATTTTGAGAGAGTAATAAAATAACTGCAAATCACTTTCATTTTTTAAAATGGTTAAAAATGTGCTTATATTGGTTGAAAATAAACTTAGACAAATGTTTAAATAGTTGAATAGATCTACATAACAGCAAGGAATGTAAAAAATTAAACAAATTTTCTGAATTATGTAAATAAAGCTACAAATCACTAATATTTTTCAGCAAAAATTCTGCTCAGACATGTCAAACAAGGTATTTAAATAATGAGGCCCAATAAGGTAAGAAATATTCATTCAGACAAACTTTCCATAAATGTTTAATGAGCAAATTAAGATGCTTAACATATTTTGTGGCAGCTGTGAGTCGCAAGGGAAACGCGTCACAATGAATCGGAATGCAATTGACGAATGAGGTATTTGGCTTGTTGACAGCTAGCCTGTTGCTACTTGCCCCAGCTGGGCATTACTCAAAGTGTCGCACAACATGCGTATTTTAATTCAAATATAAATATAGAAATGCATAAAACTGAGTAAATACCCAGGCCAATTATAATAATAAATATGCCACACAAATGCAAAACAGTTGAAAAAGTTAAGCAAATTATTAAATGCTGCAAAATTCAAATATTTTTGAAATCATTTTAAATACAAATAATCAGGCTTGCTCCCAGTTATGTACAACTTTTCCTTGTTTCATTGTTCAATTTATTAAGATAAAATAACCAATTTTTCGAGGCAAATAGCATACAAAAACAGCTTCAGAAAAACCGTGAAAAACATTTGTTTTCATTTATAATATTTTTGTTATATCTAGCTTGCATTAATCAAAAACGATTAAAATTGCCAAATACTTGGAAAAGCGTATATTTTCCAAATGGCAAAGCTTTCCATGGTTTTCCCAGATTCGATGAAAAAGCAGTTCCGTTTGTAGCTGGTTGAGATTAGATCTACAAATAAAACAAATATATTATACTTGTTGTAGGAATGTTATCATGGGTTATATTTAGGCAAATATATGTTAAGCCAAGTTATTTATATACATATGTATATCTGTTGATCAGTTTTGTTCATTTGGCCAACTCATCTGCATATTTATGCCTTAACGATACCTTTGTTGTGAGCCTATTATGCCTTTGCTTATGCAAATGTTTATATTGATGAAACGATCCAGTTATGCATATATATAGTCAGATATATGTACATGCATCAGGTCAAAGACTTATTTAAGATTCTAAAATGTTGAACAGCTGATTGCAATGACTACAAAGTGTTTGTCTGTCAATTATAATTTCCTTCTCTTGTCTGGCTTAACAACTTGTTTTCCGCGTTGCCATTTGATTGTCTGGTTGCAGTCACCAGCACATCATCTGGCTCCTGCTCCTGTCTGGCAAATTCAATCACAATATTATTGTGCCACATACAAATAACAAATGTTGACGACGCCGTCAATCTTCACGGGAAACTCGCGTTGCATCCACTCCTACGCCAGACACACAAGTGATTCATATATACAATGGGAAAGTGTTTCCATCCAATTCTTTTCGTATAGCTGCCTTATAGCAGACTGATAAGTGGGCTGTCAGTCTTATTGTGGGAAATTGTTATTTTTAATAGCTTGTTTACAATTAATTATGACATTTGTGTTGCCATTTCATTCAATCGTTTTCTTTTTATATAAATAAAATGTATTTTTTCATAATTTCCCGTTTCTGTTGGAATTTACCAGCTCAAGCATCAATGTCTATAAACTGAATATTTTTATAAAAGCATTTCATTAATTCAATTGCCCATTTTGAACACACTTAAAGCATTATTTCTACTAACAACATTGTTGTGGCATTTCCGAGTTAGCAGCAGCTTATCGACTTGGCAGAAACAGGATTTTTTTTTTGTTTTTTCAACGATTTGCCTTGAAATGGTCAAAAAATTACACTTTAAATAAATAAAATAACAAAATACTTTAGATAGAGGTATATATACTTACAGCATCTGAAATATAAAAAAAAAACTACAATTGGCTTTTGTGTTTGGCCTAAAATGAATAATAAGTTAACGACATTCCCTAGAATGGTTTATGAACTTCTTTGAGCTTATTTTTTATTGTTTGCTGGGGATTATATATTCATCTAGTTCAGTCAAATTTTAACGGCGCTATTAAAAATTGAAACCATTATTTATATAAACCTGGCAGACATTTTTATATACTAGTTGAGTCAGCATTTTGGTCAATCAATGTGGTGCGATGTGGTGCGATGTGGTTCAACTTGTTCGCTTGTCGCACGCCAGTCTCATTTTGTCTGTTGAATACATTTTGAATTTGATGTTTTGTCATAATCAGCAAAAACACGTGTCAGCAATCGAATGAACGTTTGGCTTTTTGGTAGCTGTTTTAAAGTGTTTTGCTTTGAGTTGCTTAATTTATGCATTTTGCTCAACTTTAATTTATGCAAGCGATGTTTTCAAGCTGAATTCATAGACTATTTTTAAGCATTAAAATGTGTAAAATGCGCACACTCGCAATTTAAACATATTTTTGTTCGGAAAGGAAATGAGATTACGGCTCACCATAGCAACAATCAGTTGGGAGCAGTTAATCAGAGTAGAGTGGAAGTGGTTCCACTCCCAGGTGGAGGATGGTTGCCAACGTTACCCATCAGAGGCACCGAGTGACACAACTTAACCTAAGTATTATCTAGGGGAAAGGTCACCAATTTGTCGAAAAGTCTTTTGCAAATTATTTTCAAGGTTCTATTTGGTTTTGGGTCCAGTACAAGTCCCTGTGATTGAAATGCAGTTTAGCAATCGTTGGATAGACATGGTTACCCATGTTCCATGTCATTGCCTATCAAATTCCATTTTACGACTAACACACACTCCCAGGGGTCAATAAGAACGTGCAAAATGCCAAAAACAATGATACAACAAACAACTACAACGGCCCCCAAAACCATAACAAACAAAAAAACAACAAAACAAAAAGGACACACCATAACAAATAAGGGGCAGCAAAAGATGCGAAAAGATGACAACAGCAACAACAACAAGAACAACAACAACAACAACAATAACATGTCAGAAGACATGTGTTGAAGCAACGAGTCGGCAGCATATGGCTAAACATTTGATACGTTTCACAGGACTTAAGTGTATATAAATAAATACACTCAGAGAATTAATCACACTGAATTTGAGTAAACGCATTAAATTGATTTCTTATTATGGTTCTCATAAATAAATTCAAAATTAATAATAAATACAATAATAGTAAAAAAAGATTACTAAAAAGTAGAAATGACAACAACTGAAAAATTAAGAATGAAATTTTTTTTTCAGAATTCTTACTTTTATTTTTTTGCCACTTAGAAGTCACTCAACTCGCAAAAAAAAGGTCTCGCGAAAAACGTGAGTTTTTTCAATATTTTCAAATATTAAATATTAAATTACTCATGCATAATGATAAAAATATAAGTAACAAAAAAAAAAAAAAACGAATTCAAGGAAACTGACTGAAATTAAATATATTTTTGACAAATTTGAGAAAAATGAAAGAAAGTTAAGAAAATCCTTAGTTTTTTAGAGTAATAAGTTGAGTTAGCTTTGGCGCCAAGAGGACCATTTTTTTTCTGAGTGTAAGTGTACATAGACCCATCCTCTGCAATGAGTTTACGTGCCAACTAGAATAGAACTTGAAACTTATCAAGTATTGTATTTTGTGGCTCATTGTTCGACATCATGTCTGGCATCTGAGATTCGCTATGCAACTGATTGTTGCCGCAAGCTGATTGCGTGAGGCAATTATACGCAACTCGTTTGACGTGTTAATTAATTGAGCATTATGTGAGTGGCAATTGTCTGCGCCTCCTTGTTGAGTAAGCGGTACATTTGCCACGAACTGTGCCGCAAAAAGTAGGCAACAAATTCTTTATGGCTAAATTAACGCCCCCCATATTGATAACGCACATTTGAATTGCTAACTAGGCTCATACATAGAAATGATATAAATCGGAGTTTATAGCTTAGCCAACAACTGCCTCAGCTCCATCTCCAGTTTGAGCGTTTTACCACTCAGTACTTGGGGCGCCATCCTCAATTGCCATTGTATTTGGATTCAATTTATGCATTATGTCGGCCCCAAACAATCCCATTTGTGTGCATATAAACAAAGGCCTAATAGTGAATTTAAAATATAAAAAAAATGTAAAAGAAGAAGAAGAAGAAGAAAAGGCAGAGCACATTTCATTCGGCCGGCCGTAAATAGAATGATACCAATCCGCGCAGTCTGCAATGCCAGACTAGTAAAATGCATGGCAAAGTGATAGTAAATTTGATGGCATAAGGGACAGTAAAATTTATTGTGCGGTTAGCTGACAGAGGAACAACTTTTTGGCCAGGCCAGCATTTTTATGGACATGTTTCTCCACTGTGGCGCATAAAGTTCATCGGAACTATTTGAAAGCCTTTGACTTGAATGTGACATGCGATAAATGCTGCCAACTTTTGATGATGTTTTCTTTTATCGCTTGTTTTTTTTTTTCTCACAGCCTATTTGTGTATTACGCTTGTTAACGCCACAAGGTCAGAACACAAAAATAATTTATACATATATGATTAGCATACTAAAGTTAATCTGATACTTAACCAGAAACGAAATTCCAGACTGGCCATCGCTCGGTGACTCATTCCGTACAATTCATATACATATATATGTGTATATACAAAGTAAAATTCATAAGTGGCTCCACAAATTATTCATGAACACAAAACTATATTTGACCGCAAAGTGAATCTAATGGAACCCTCACTTTGAAAATGTCCTGCAGCATGTTTTCTATATACATTTGGCTGAGAACGCCAGGTGCCAGTTACAAATATCCTTTCATTTAGCGAAATTGCATAATGTTGCGGTTGCTGTGACATACATATATATATATACATATATTTATATATATTTATAAAAAAGGCAACAACTTTTCAACACATGCTCCAATTTATATGTATTACCATTTTTCCATTTATTATGCCCCACGCGCTGTTAAACTTAATGTCTAAATTAATTTAACTGCGGACAATTAAAACTAAATGTGGAAAAAGTGCACAGCTGGCACTAAAAATACCCTGCACCACGTGGCAAGGGTATTTTGTGTACTTATTTACAGAAAGGTAGCTGAACTCTAGGCACACACAGTTAATGTATCTATGTATCTAATTTTGTATTCGCTTGTTTATTGTTTTCTTGACGTGCAGCACGTACACTAATTATATATGCACGGCAATTGGTTTCAAGTTGCCTCAAATAAACAATTAAAAAAATGATCTTATTAAAATAAAATTCTACTTAAAAAGTCAACAACAGCTTGGAATAATTAAGAGTTTCAAAATAACGCATTTGAAATAGATACAAAAATGACGTGCATCATTTTGTATATTGTATGTAAAGTCGGTATATATATATACATATATCTTTTTTGATAATGACAGCTTAAGTATGAAGAATCAGTTATTATTGGGTACATATAAACAGTAGGCTCTAATCACCTACCTCTTAGCAGCTTCTCAAATATTCCCTTGCGCCAAATCTAAGCTTTAAACGAAATCTGAGCTGATTAGCTTTATATAATCATATTATAGATGATATTTTCGTAAGGTTTTCAGATTTGCAACGCCTTGAAGGAGAGGTCATCCACCCTTAAGGTATATAAAATCAGCATCAGTAGGCGAGTCTACATATATAGCCATATCTTTACAAATTTGTAGTCATAAATGCGCATATCTACCTCAGCTTGAGTGCAATATTTAAGAATCTTCAAATATGTTCTCCATTTTGACCGGATCGAAACACTATATCATATAACTGCCATAGGAATAATCGCTTGAACATAGGCTTAGCTGACATGTATGTCTGCGCCCATCTTGATTGAGCAAGAACGGTTTTTGCATATCCTTATTTCTGAGCTGATTTTGCGAATAAGATAACCGTTATTTCTTGTTATGATCTAGAAGTGAATAAACTATTTAATTTTAAGAATTTAAAAAAATATATTCATTGAATCAGTTGCCAATTTGAGTTTAATGATGCATAAAGTGCCACTTTAGGCAGCAAACCAAATTCTACTTTATTGCGCATATTTGAGAGGAGCTCGGTTTTCCTAATTACCCCAGAGCATAAGCATGCACCACACACACACATACACACTCACACACACACACACCGACCACACACACAGTACTCATTCACAGTCTCGTGCATTTTAAAGTGGCTGATGCTTATTTTACAGTTTTATTACGTTGGCTGCCGCCTGTTTAAGCCACTCGAACAGTTGGCCTCGTCTAGACTGTGGCCCAAAAGCGAATTGATGTGCCCGATAGACATCTTAATTGCCCAGGATTATGGTTTAGTGGGGTTAGCTTTCCAAAAACTTGAATAAAATTCATTAGACATTGGGTGCATCGTGGGACCCTCGCCGAGTTATAAGTATGATTGAGAGAGATTTAAGTGAATTGTGGCTACTTTATTGAGAGAGAGAGACACATTTGAGCAGATCAGTTACATAACGAATAACACGCACACACACACACACACAACACGAAGCAAGTGTGTGTGCAAAGTATGACTAAGTATTTACTAGGAATTGACGGGACCATTACTTTGGCCACAGCTTGGAATTGAATATAATTTTTTTTTTTTTCTTGTGTTATTTTTTTTTTTGCTGGAATCAGCCGAGTTGCTTCTGCTGTTCTTATCACAGTTACGCGTACACATGTTTATGTGCCACTGCCCCCCAGTCCCCCCAGTGCCATTGCGTTGTGGAATGAACTCTGGTCGAGTTGAAGTGGCGTTCAGTCAACACCATTCGGCGCTGTTGTTGCCACACTCGACGCCATCTTCGGGCTGGCATTATTGGCATGCTCGATGCCAACACTCTCCTTGTGTCTGCCCAGCCAATTCAATTTGACCTTAAGACCCTTGAGCGTGTTGGAGCGTTTAGCCTTTGCCTTGCGCA